>CAWUFW010011016.1:0-649156 GCA_963921515.1 Calotriton arnoldi
GGACAGCAGGGGAAACACACCAAACAACATACAGCCAATGGCACACCCAAGATATGCCAATGCAGTGGTGCAGATGCACAAACACAAACAGGCAGACCAACACTGTCATCATACACAGCAGGTGAGGGGTGGGGGTGCCAGTGTCCCCAGGCAACCACACAACACATGAGGAGAGCTGAATACCAATCATACAGATGTGCATACACTGCCACACTAAGGTAACTCATGGATCCAAATCCCCTATGTGGGCAAGCAGGCATTGTCAGGTGAGAGGGAGCACAAAACACACATGTCACACAGGCACGTAGGAACAACAACTGACACAGCAAGTCACAGACACACCACAGCACCACCCCCAGGGCCCCCACAATGTGGTGACCCTGGGCTGAATAAAAATACCACTGTGATGACAAAGCTAAATGTCGTTCACACTATGAACCACAGTCAGGTGTCCTGAGCAACAAACTACCATCACACCTACACAAGCACAAATCAATCAGCATGGCCAGTAAGCCAAGGCCAACATGGAGGCAGGGGCCTAGCCGGGCAACAACTCTCATCTGCACACACTCAACACCACACCCTCGACCTCCAACAATGTGCAGCAGTGAAGTACACATGCACTGGTGACATTGCACATGCACCCATGACTATTCCAGGGTGGTGGGTGGGAACCAAGGTGTAGAAACACATCACACATGGACACTCAACAAGACTCCTGAATGTCTGACACACTGCACACTACGCTGTACATGGACATGACGGCAATACCACACCGACCAATGGGATCCCAGCCACAGTCACACACCAATGAAGAAGCCAAGGTCACCCACAAAGAACACACATAGACAACTTCCAACATTGCAGCTCTGACCCTGAGGAGTGGCAGCAGTCACACACACAACATGTCACAATCACTGAAAGATAACACAAACTGGAAATCACATGACAGGGGCAAACAACAAGTGCCAAGGGGAAACCTGACTGTGACCCATCTGCGTCTGCACACAAACTCAGCCCTGACAGCAAACACACCTATGGGTGACACCCTGATGACCAGTAATGTGCCATGCACCCACATCACAGAGAACACAGGGAGAAGACTTTGGGGGAACATAGCTCAAGTCAGCAAGCATCACAAACAGGTACAACACTAGGGATCACAGCATGCGCAGATGAATGGAAGTGAACACACAGACATGCACATACAACACACACCTTGGGTGCAGGCAATGTCACACGTGTACACACTGCCATGAGGGGACTCCACTCCTGTGTGAGGAAAGCTGTGCCATATGTTGCCTCAGTAGGGCCCCATCATGTCAGCTGAGCACTTGGTCACACAATCAACAATTAGCACCAAATGAGGGCTCCCATCACATCAGCCTGGTCATGGATGTGCCAACGGAATCATCAGCACAGATCCAACACACTTGTATAGCAATGTTGCACTGACTACACGGATGAGTCCCTCCCCATTGATGCCCAAACCTGCATGTCCACTGGAGATGGCAACACGGTCAGGGAAGTAGACAAATGCAACGATGGCAGGCACAACAGATGTGCAGGGGTGGAAGCCACAGATATGAAATTGCCAATGTAAGTAGGAAACCCATTGCCAAATACTGAACACATGACACCCTCAGATGCTGCTATTGATGACATGGATACACCACATGATAGGACACATTCCCCCTGGACCACATGGGTTCCTGCACAGTAACACTTCATAATCATGAGACCAGATATCACCATCACTGCAGCAAGGGCATGGTTAGCTGCACCAACAACATGTACATCTGAAGCATGAGCACTAGAGAAAAGAAAGTTGCTTTATTCAGCATATGTGTTGAGGCCAAACGAAGTCCTGAAAAAAGAGCAAAGGCCAATGGCCAGTCCATTGTCAAAGTTCAAACAGGGTGACACTGGCAGATGTCACCCTACGCATGCCTGCACAATACCAGGGACAATCCACTAGGAGGGGCAACCGGGGGGCAGGCCAGGCACCGCAGGGACAGGATCAGGGCTCACCAGGGGAGTCAGGGAAGGGGTGGTGGGTGCAGGAGAGCCACTGACAACTGCAGTGGAGGTGTCTGACATGGTGTGTGCCGGCACAACTGGGGGGCATGACACAGATGTCGTGGGTGCCGGCACAACTGCAGTGGACCCTGCAGATGGGGTGGACAGGTCCGCCACTGCAGTGCCCAAGTCAGACAGGGCGGTAGTGGACTCCACTGCAGTGCCTACCTCCAGGGGAGGAGAATGGGGAACAGGCAAGGTGGGTTGGACAGAGGGGGGACACCCTCACCACATCAGTGGCACAGACAAGCGCAGCGGGGGTGTGGTGCTGGGAGAGCAAGTGGCAGGGGAGAAGGCCGGAGCATCTTGGGGATGGTATATCTGTGGGTGGGGGAACCTGGGGCAGGGTGTGGTGGGGGCACCTGTGCAGTGGGGGCCTGAGGGATGGAGGACGGAGACCTTGTGCCTGAGCTGCAGGGTGGTGGCGGGGTCTTGCTCTTAGCACTCCCGGGGGACTTGCGGGTGGGGGCCTCAGTCCGTCTGCGCCTGGGGGAGGGTGTCCGGGGGCGAGGGGCACTCTGCTCCGTGTGGGTGGGCTTCCTCTTCCCCGGGATGCTGGAGCAGCTTCATCGGTGGGGAAGAGGCCGAGGTCACAGAGGAAGAGCTGCTGTGACTTTGGGGTTGCAGGTGAGGCAAGGGAGGGTGCTTTGGAGGGAGAGGGAACTGAGGACTGCGCAGTGCATGTGGATGCGTGTGTGTGTTCCAGGGCCCCATCCCCTGTGAGTCTGGCTTCAGTCCCCTGAATGTGCGTGCGTGTGCGTTTTGTCATTGGCGTGTGTGTCAGTGTGCTGGATGTGTGTGTGCTGGTGTGTGCCTGTGCCAGTGTGTGTGTGCCTGGGATGGGTAAGGTGCTGGGGAGTGTGGATGGAGCAGAGGCAGGAGGGGTGAGGGACCGTTTGAGGAGGGACACTGCTGCCGTCAGGGAGGAGTCCATGGACCTATTGCCCCTCTGTAGGTCAGACATGCCCGATGAGATGCCCTCCATGAACGACACCAGCTGAGTCAACAGCGCGGTGTGCGCATGGAGGACACTCAGCATGGCTGTCTGCCCTACATGGAGCTGGCGAAGGAGGTACACAGACTCCTCACTCAGGGCAGCAGGGGACACAGGGGCAGGGGGTGCGGTGCCTGGCCCAAAGGAGACACGCTCCCGGACATGGGAGCCTCCACGGACCTGGGGAATGGGAGCCGATGGGAGGGCGGTGGTGGTGCTGGTGGTGGCGGGGACAGCAACACTAGCTGGGGTGTGGTGGCTGCTGACACCCGCCTCCACAAGGGAGTCATCCTCCGAGTTGCTCTGGTCCTCAGCTGAGGTGGATGCTGCTGAGGACTCCTCGGTGTGGCTCCCCTCGCCCTCCGTGCCACTGGGTCCCTCCGACCACTCCTCGGCTGCTGACCCAGTCTGGCTCTCCGGCTCCTCCTGGTCCGTGGAGCTGTCCCCTTCCGTGGCCGTGGATGTATCTGCAAACAATGGGGAAACAGACAGACATCAGTCACCTGCACCAAACGCACACACCACTGTGAGCACAGCACATTACAGAGCAAGCCCTGGCATCATTAGTTGTACATTGCTAAAAGTGCCCTAATTGAACAGGAGAAGTCAATTGTCAGTCTGATGCCAAGCATGGCACTCACATCCCACATGGCCTTGCACCCATCTGTCTGGTGTCTGTTGGATTGCAACACCCCAGTGTTGACACATGCACCAAGTACACAGTAGTTGGACAGTGCAGAGGACACGGTGTGGACACATCACAGCTCTTGCCACTGAGTCAGTACAGGTTTACGGATGTAAGGGATGCCCAGAGTCAAATAGGAAATGCATGTGATGCATTCCAGCGACAGACACCATGATGCACCCATGTCCTGATAGCCAGCGCCACTATGGTGTGCATGTAGCACATGTCACTCCCCTGCAGGATCACCAATCAGTAGACACATGCCATGGCGGAGGCATGACTGCAAAGTCATACATCACTGTCTCAGTGATGTATGACTTTGCAGCCAGACAACAACACTCTGCACTGTGTCACAATAGTAGGTCATGGGGAATGCAAGTCCTGGAGCTGCACAAGTGCACATGTACATCCCCCACAACACATCCTCTTAACCCTCATCTGTCCAGGTCATACCTATTGGACATATGGGAGACCTGTGACACTACCCTCTGAACCTGAGCCCCTCACACTCTGCTGTGCATGGGGAACAGCTGCCTGAACTTCACATTTACATGCCCCAGTCTGCATGGGCAGCTGATCAGACACCTATGTGTCACACAAGTATCGTCTCCTATGGTCACATCTCCAGTGGCATGCTGAGCCCCTACCAAGAAACTCCACAGCAGTCCTGGCGACTAATCCACAGCACACTGACACAGAGGCAGACACCTGAGGGGTCAAAACACTGTGCACAATGTGTCCTCTGATACACGGGAGTGGGAGTACAGAGTGTATTGTATGGCCTGGAGTAGGCATGACTGTCCAGCCCCACATGAATGAGGGATGAGCCCTGGACTGTAGGCAGCTGGCTAAGTATGTGTGACACACGTCATATACATACTCCTGGGGCCCAAACATTGTTCCCACCCGCAGCATGGGTGTGTGCCAGGTACCCCAGCCACATGTGGTGGATCAGCTCAGCAATTGGACCACAGATCAAAGTAACACGCTGAATACATGTCAGAATACAGGCATTGTGTAAGCAATGGACCCACCCATGATGCCCACCACAGAGTCAGGGAAACAGATGCTGTCTCCCACCTTGAGTCAAGCAAACTGCAAGGACACAGTCCTAAGTGACAGAATTCCCTGCATGTAAGGGCCACACCTGGGTATCAGATGAGGAGTGGGCAGTGCACAATAGAGGGACATGGCTCCTGGACAACATGACTGCTGTACTGTGGCAGTTCAACCTGGCCCGAGGAGGGCACATAACATGTTAGACAGAGTACACAGTGCAGTCTTTGACTCACCCCCTCCTTGCTGCTCTCTGGCCTTCAGCTGCCCATCCAGGTCTGGAAAGACCACCGCCAGGATCCTGAGCATGTGGGGGGTCAGGGTCCGTGTTCCGCCCCTCCTGCGAGGAGGCGACAGCTTCAGCTGGACCCGTGCAATCCTCCGGGTCCAGCCCCGAAGGTCCTGCCACCTCTTTTGGCAGTTGCGGATCCGGCGCTTGTAGACCCCCACGGACCGGACAGCCCGGACGATGTCCTTCCATATCTCATGCTTCCGATGGGCAGAAGCCTGTCAGGATGACAAAGTGATAAGGCCATTATTACACATGCAACATATCCGTGCATGACACAGTTGCATATACATGTCGCAATCACAGGGGCACATGGTGTACCCAGGCAGTGCACGGCTGCCCATGGACAGTTTTCCAGAAGTCACTACATGGTATCATAGCATGGGGAGTAAAACCCTGTTCAGAAGCACTGTCACTGCACCATACCTGTCCAGTGCAAGTCACTACACACTATGGGGGTGACAACTACTCAGTGAGCCTGCTAGCCAGTGGTGTGCTGACTCTCAGCCTTGCTAGTCAGACAAAATGCACATTCAGAAAGGCAGTGCACAGAACACTCACCTGCTCCCCTGGTGTCCCATACAGCTTGCTGTACTGTGGAAGTAGGCTGTCCAGCAGGGCCTGGTTCTCTTCAAGGCTGAAGGCTGGGGCTCTCTCCACAGTACGTGCCATTGCAGGGTCCAGAGGGGCAGAGACAGCAGCAGTGCAGTGGCAGATGTCGTCCTGGAGCATGTAGTGCAGGCAAGTGGGCTCTCAGGGGAACATGCAGCAATATATATGTGCTGGAGAGGCAGATACTGTCCCTTGTGTCCAAAGTGATAGGTCCAAGTCGTTTGCATCTTCTGAATCTGGCCAATCCATGGAATAGCAGCACCAAAACACGCCCACAGCATCCTTCAAAATTTCAACTTCATGACATACATGATTTTGCAACATTGTTGTGGGTGACCAACTGATTTTCCAGCAACCGACTCGTTCGAATATTCGAAAACGCGTCCGTTGCCAGGCAAGCCCATTGTCAATGGGTGCGCACCGATCGGTCCATTGAGGTACAACGCGCACAGGGGTACAACGCGTACCCGCACACATTGAATGCAATGGGCCGGCCGGAGGCACCGATCGGTCCATTGCAGTACAACGCGCACAGGGGTACAACGCGTACCCGCACACATTGAATGCAATGGGCCGGCCGGAGGCACCGATCGGTCCATTGCAGTACAACGCGCACAGGGGTACAACGCGTACCCGCACACATTGAATGCAATGGGCCGGCCGGAGGCACCGATCGGTCCATTGCAGTACAACGCGCACAGGGGTACAACGCGTACCCGCACACATTGAAAGCAATGGGCCGGCCGGAGGCACCGATCGGTCCATTGCAGTACAACGCGCACAGGGGTACAACGCGTACCCGCACACATTGAATGCAATGGGCCGGCCGGAGGCACCGATCGGTCCATTGCAGTACAACGCGCACAGGGGTACAACGCGTACCGCGCACATTGAAAGCAATGGGCCGGCCGGAGGCACCGATCGGTCCATTGCAGTACAACGCGCACAGGGGTACAACGCGTACCCGCACACATTGAAAGCAATGGGCCGGCCGGAGGCACCGATCGGTCCATTGCTGTTCAACGCATCACTGTACATGTGACTGGCATATGTCAGCATGCCTGTCTCAGATGGACATATGCCAGCCACAGATAGCTCCCAGGGAGTGAGGGGCACACCTACATCACGACAGCCTGTCCAAACCTTATCATAAGGCATGTAAGGCTGCATTTCCTATTGTGTGTATGTTGGTGTACATGTTGTCCTGTGGGTGTCACCTGTGGGCAGCCACCCCCAGGCTGTGCACGTGTTAATGGGGACAGGATCCTGGGTGTTACGTGTACGTGACCACTGTGATGTGCAACTGTTCATATCTGTGCATGTGCCATGGTCACATTTCACAGTGGTGTTTGTGTATGTCATGTCACATACCCCGTGAGTCCCATGTGGGACGGTATGTTTGAGCCAGGGTGTCCCAGTGGCACAATAGTGATGGCCCTCCACAGTCTTTGTGCATGTAGTGTTTACAATGTCTCTGATTTCATGTGCACAATGGGAGACAGTCTCCACATCCACGTTGTGTGTGCATGGACTCTGATGTTGTGCGTGTGTGTCACAGACGTCCATGGCTCTCCTGCCATGGCAAGTGTGGCCACTACCTGTGGGGGTCATGTTTGTTTTGTTGTGGTGTACACATGATACTCCAGGTGATGCCAGTGTCCATGTGGCATTACAGGGTCCCTGGGAATGTGCCTGTCGTTGAGCTGTGGTGCCTGGGGCACATCTGTCCTCACATGTCACTGGGGGGTGACTGTGACACAGCATCATGATATCCAATGGGCCAACCTGGGACAAATTGATGCCACCTGTAGGACCGTGTTGACAGATGTTGGCCATGTATGTACCATACATGTCGTTCCGGTACTGCACACTTCATGTAGTTGTGCCTCATGATGATGTATGTTGGGATCTTGAGTGTGTTCAATGCCGCATATGTGGGGTGACTGACGATCTTGCTTACTTCTCCTCTGCACTGCAGGGCTCCTGCTGTCCATCGGCCATTCCCAGACCTGGCAACGATGGTGGAACGGGACAGCATCCGACGGTACCGCTTCACCAGGCAGCTGATTGAGGATTTGGCAGTGCAGTTGTCCCCACATTTGCAGCCTGGCCGGCCGTATCCTACAGCGCTGACCCCCAAGGTGAAGGTGATGGCAGCCCTACACTTCTTTGCCACCGGTACCTTCCAACATACTGTGGCGTCTGCTGGTGGGATGTCACAGACCATGTTCAGCCGTGTGCTCCGCGATTTCTTGGCGGCAATGTTGCTCTTCCTGAACCGGTACATCTATTTCCCTAGACTGCGACGACTCACTGACGTGAAGAGTGACTTTTATGCCCTGGGGAGGATGCCGCATGTCATTGGCTCCATTGATGGGACACATGTGGCTTTGGTACCACCACAGGCCCAGGAGCAGGCCTACAGGAACCGCAAGCACTACCACTCGGTCAATGCACTGGTGGTGTGTCTTGCAGACATGACCATCACACACGTGTGTGCCCGTTTCCCTGGTTCAGCACACGATGCCTTTGTGATGAGGAGTAGTCGCATCCCCAGGTTGATGGCACAGATGCAGAACCAGCGTGCCTGGCTTGTCGGTGTGTACTGACTTTGTGCCATTGTGTGTGATCTGATCTGTAGTATTCCGCCCACTTTTCCAAGTCAGCTGATGTGCACTTGTCTGTCCGTAGGTGACTCGGGATACCCCAACATGCCGTGGTTGCTGACACCCCTCAGGAACCCTGTGACACCTGCCCAGATGCGCTACAATGAGGCACATGGTCGGACCAGGAGAGTGATTGAGCGGACCTTTGGTCTCCTGAAGAGCCGCTTCCGCTGCCTGGACAAGACCGGAGGGTCCCTCCCATATGCCCCTGCGAAAGTGTGCAAGATTATCATCGTCTGCTGCATGCTCCACAACCTGGCAGTGCGGAAGGAGTTGCCTCTCATCCAGGATGACGATGACCAACATCCGCCACCTGTGGAGGATCCTGGCCTGGACCACGATGCCAGTGACGATGATGATGATGATGGTGATGGTGATGTCCGCACACAGCTCATCACCAACTTCTTTAGCTGAATGTGAGTATCCTGAGGTGTCATGTGAATGATGTGAGTTGGCATGATGTGTGGGTGGTGCTCTGGTGCTGTTGGAGTGTGTCCATGGGCTACTTGACTGGATGTGTGTTGCGATGTGTGGTGACAGGTGGGCTGTACTCCCCAACAGTGTTGACATGCTAACTTGGTTCTGGGTGGGTATCTTGTAACATGTATTGTGCATGAGTTTTGCTGTTCTGTCCTGTACTCCATTGCTTTTGACTGTGTGTCATTTCTGTCCTTCACAGGGTACTTTCAGATTCGTTTGGTCAACTGTGTCCACCGACAACGTGATTGCACATCCAGGCTGGTAGCTGTTGTGTCCCTACAGGTGATGTGCGCCACACCCATGGACTTCCTTCTGTCTACAGTTGTTGACTGTGTGCCCGCTACCAGGTGGGGTTACCTTGCATCTGTAGTGGTTACGGCATGTTGCTACTGTGTAATAAACCTGTGCTTCACTTAGTGATGTGCGTTGTCTGTGGTCACACATTTGACTGCCATTTGCTTACTGCACCTGTGGGCTACTTGACTACAACTGGGAATGGGTGTGGTGTCTGTGCATTGCACCGTCTTCCCTGGCAACATCAGTGTAGGCAATGAGTCAGATGGCCTAGGTGTGTATGTGTTGTGTAGCCCTGGTGGTGTGTCTCCCTCATATGTGTCACGTTGCCTGTACTCACATGCCTGTGTTGTCCTTGCTGTTGCAGTTCGCATACACAGTGTAATTTTGTTGTTCATCATCCCCATAACAGTACCCACGTTGGAATCACGACAGAGGCAAGTATGGTGTATTATTGTGTTTATTGTGATACATCTGTGATAATAGTGCATAGGATGGATTGTGCTGTACATGAATCTTGCAATCCCAAGTTCCTAGATGAATAGAAAGTCCAGGTAGACAGGATCCCCAGTATCGGGGCCACAGTTGTCTGACACATTGTTCCAACTTGTACTCCCCATGCAATGTGTGGGAGTAGTGTTGCCATCAACAGGGTGAACAGTCTGTGCACAAAGGCGAAAATCCAGAACAGGTTCAGGCTTCCTGGGAGTTGCGCTTGGCCATCAGCCTCTCACTTTCCCCTCCTCGGACGACCCCTCTTCTTGGGGGGGCCCTCAAGTGCAGGCTGCTGCGGTGCAGGGGACTCTCCGCCAGAGTCCTCCTCCCTCCCTGTGGCAGTTGCAGTTTGTTCGGTACCAGATGTTGTTGGCACACAGGGAGGTGTGGACTGGTTGCTGTTCATCTGGCGGAGGCATTGTAAAATGTCCCTGTGCACCGCCGTCATCTCATGTAGTACATCCCACTTGGACTCCACGCGGGTCATGTGGGAGTCCACACGTGACATGTGGGAGTCCACACGTGACATGTGTGACTCCACATGGGACATGTGGGAGTCCAAGCGGGCATGATGGGCAGCCTGCTGCTGTTTGATGTCTCTGAGGAGCCCCACTACCTGGCTGAGCTCTCCGGTGCTGGACTGGTACGCATCAGCTATGCGTACCAGTTGTGGGTCTTCATGCACACCAGCAACGTCTGCAAGCAGCGACCTCTGTCTCCCACCCCTCCCACCACCCCTGCTGACATGTGCAGTGTGTGCAGTTGCACGCACAGATAACCCTGGTCCACCTTGGGGGTTGGTGGTGGTGGTGGTGTCCATGGCCCCAGGTTGGTCCAGGGTCACTGCGCTGGTGTTGTTCCTTATTCTGTCCATGTCGGCAGGGATGGTATTCGTGGTGACAGTCGTTGGAGGGGTGGGTGCAGGGGTGCAGCTGGTGGACCTGCTGGTGCTGCAGCTGGTGGTCCTGCTGGTGCAGCATGTTGACTTGCACCGGATGTGCCAGGTTGTTCTTCATCGTCCGAGGAGGACAGAGGCTGTACGACGCCAGTGAGCTCGGCATCCTCTTGAGCCTGGGACTGGGACTCCTCAGCGTCTGCTGCTGTGTCCCTATCATCACCTGTTTTTGGGAGACACAAACAATGTATGTCATGTTTCTGCAGGCATCAGTGGTTGACACACCTGACAGTTGTGACTGTGCCTCGGGGTGCGGGCCTGTACATTGTATTGTCCTAAGTCGTCACAGTCAGGGGTTGATATTGGTGTGGCACATTGTCCTGCATTATTTGGGCATTTCTATGTATTCTCTGGGGTGTGAACATGGTCTGCATTGATTGTGTTTGGTTGACAGCCAGACCTCCTTCCCACCCACCCACCCACCCAGTCAGTTATCCCACCATGGAACGTGCTTGCATTGCAGGGAGTGTAAGTTGTCTCTCAGGATGTCAGTCAGAGGTGTCCTGCTGTTTGTTGGTGCACAGTTGGCAGCAGGGCCTTGTGCTCCCCACAGCAGTAGCCAGTGTCAGCCATCTTGTGAGTCCTTCTCCACTCCCTGTGATGTGAGCATGGTTCAGGGTGGTGTTGATGGGCCAGTTGTGAGGCTGAGCAATGTCTGTGACTACGACTCCCATCATGCTATTGCCTCCACCCCCTTCCCAGCATGCCCATGCTTCCTTCCTTTTGACTCTGCTTCCCTGTGGGGTGGGCTGGCTGTGCTGACAGGATGGCTGGGAGTGTTGTCCTGGCAGTTGTTTGGCTAAGAGTCCCAAGAGTGTCCCTGTGCTTCACACAACATAACCCAGGGTGGTGGTGCTTTGTGGGATCTTGTGTTAGGATGGAGGGCATTGCATTCTACCAGGTGGGTACTGTGGAGTTTGTGTTGGGGGGTGTGAGGGGAGGTGCTGGTGACTATGGTCAGTGCTGCAAGTCCCCCTTCCCACCCAGCCAGCCGGATATCCCACCATGGAACGTGCTTGCATTGCAGGGAGTGGAAGTTGTCTCTCAGGATGTCAGTCAGTGGTGTCCTGCTGTTGGTTGATGTGCAGTTCCCAGCATGCCCTTGTGCTCCCCACGACACAGCAACAGTGTCAGACATCTTTGATGGGCCTTTCTACTCTCTGTGGGATGTGCATGCGTGAGTGTGAGCTTGCTGGGCCATGTGGTGGGGGATGTAGAGCTGTGACTACGACTCCCATCATGCTATTGCCTCCACCCCCTTCCCAGCATGCCCATGCTTCCTTCCTTTTGACTCTGCTTCCCTGTGGGGTGGGCTGGCTGTGCTGACAGGATGGCTGGGAGTGTTGTCCTGGCAGTTGTTTGGCTAAGAGTCCCAAGAGTGTCCCTGTGCTTCACACAACATAACCCAGGGTGGTGGTGCTTTGTGGGATCTTGTGTTAGGATGGAGGGCATTGCATTCTACCAGGTGGGTACTGTGGAGTTTGTGTTGGGGGGGGTGAGGGGAGGTGCTGGTGACTATGGTCAGTGCTGCAAGTCCCCCTTCCCACCCAGCCAGCCGGATATCCCACCATGGAACGTGCTTGCATTGCAGGGAGTGGAAGTTGTCTCTCAGGATGTCAGTCAGTGGTGTCCTGCTGTTTGTTGGTGCACAGTTGGCAGCAGGGCCTTGTGCTCCCCACAGCAGTAGCCAGTGTCAGCCATCTTGTGAGTCCTTCTCCACTCCCTGTGATGTGAGCATGGTTCAGGGTGGTGTTGATGGGCCAGTTGTGAGGCTGAACAATGTCTGTGACTACGACTCCCATCATGCTATTGCCTCCACCCCCTTCCCAGCATGCCCATGCTTCCTTCCTTTGACTCTGCTTCCCTGTGGGGTGGGCTGGCTGTGCTGACAGGATGGCTGGGAGTGTTGTCCTGGCAGTTGTTTGGCTAAGAGTCCCAAGAGTGTCCCTGTGCTTCACACAACATAACCCAGGGTGGTGGTGCTTTGTGGGATCTTGTGTTAGGATGGAGGGCATTGCATTCTACCAGGTGGGTACTGTGGAGTTTGTGTTGGGGGGGTGTGAGGGGAGGTGCTGGTGACTATGGTCAGTGCTGCAAGTCCCCCTTCCCACCCAGCCAGCCGGATATCCCACCATGGAACGTGCTTGCATTGCAGGGAGTGGAAGTTGTCTCTCAGGATGTCAGTCAGTGGTGTCCTGCTGTTTGTTGGTGCACAGTTGGCAGCAGAGCCTTGTGCTCCCCACAGCAGTAGCCAGTGTCAGCCATCTTGTGAGTCCTTCTCCACTCCCTGTGATGTGAGCATGGTTCAGGGTGGTGTTGATGGGACAGTTGTGGGGGGGGCAATATGTGTGAGTGCGACTCCCATGATGCTATTGGCTACACTGACTTGGCCAGCATACACAGAATTCCTTCCTTTGAGTGGTCTTCACTGTGTGTTGGTGTTGTTGTGGTGGCTACATGTGTGGATGTGTGTGTTAGTTCTATTTGTGCCACTGCCTAGCTGTAGTTGTGGTTGTGTTTGTACATGTGTTGGCACAGTTGGATGTGACTTTTTTGATGGCATGTGTTGTGTTTATCTGACTGACATACACATTTTGGGATGATTCTGTTCTAGTTGCTGTGTAATTGCTATGAGTGCATGGTTTGACTCTCCCCTTGACAGTGATGTGTGTGTTTTGTGGCAGTTTATTGTGTACATTTGTTGTGTACTCACCAGGCTCTGGGATGTCCTCTAGTCCATATACGCTCACTGGCGGAAGGATGGCCCGCACCTTCTCCTCCCAGGGCCTGAGGTATACTGGCTTGGCAGGAGGGCCACTGCCGGTGTATTGGCTCAGGTGGTAGTCTTTCTTGAGCAGCTCCCGGACCCTCCTGCGCACGTCATACCACCTGTTCTGGATGTCGGTCTTTGTGCGCCGACATGGTGATTGGGCGTTCACCCTGTTGATGATCCTCTCCCACATCTTGGTTTTCTGCGACATGGGGGTCTGTTGGACCAGAGTGCCAAACAGCTGTGGCTCCACCCTGAGGATCTCGTCTACCATGACTTCCAATTCACTATCTAGGAACTTGGGATTCTTCTTGGGGGGCATGGTGATGGGTGGTGATAGTGGGTGCTGTGTGTGTTGGTGTGCAGGTGAGGGTGTGTGGGTGTGTGTTGTGCTGGGTGTATGTGAGGTAGGTATTTGTTGGTGTGCTGCTGGTGTGTGGCTTGTGTGAGGGATGAGCTGTGGGTGTGTGGTTGCTTTCTCTTGGGTGCTGGCAGTGGAATGGCATTTGCAAAGGCTCATGGTAGTGATTTGTGTCCTTTATATAGGTGGAGTTGTTGGTGTGTCTTTGTTCTCTGTCCCCACCCCCCCAGTATTTATTGGCTTGGTAATTGCTTGTTTGGCCTTTTTTGGTTGATTTTTCCTTTGTGCTGTTTGTGTATGTTGGAAACGTTCTTGTGACCGAGTCGGACCCTGCATTGGTCTCGTACGGTGTTTTCCGTTTCGTTCACGCTGTGTTTGTGCAGTTTTGTATGCTGCGTACGCGTCGGTCGCGGTGTATTGTGTTGCTTCGGCTCGGTTTTGTATGCGTGTCGGTCGTACGGCTTGTCCTCCGTCCGACTCGGTCGTGTTTTTCGCGCCTTGCATCGTACTTTGCAGGTTGGAGTTGGCGGGTACGATTCGGTCGGATTTGTTCCGGGTGCGTGTCGGTCGGTTGGATTCGCGTGTTTTTCCGGCCGGATTGCTATTTTCCGAGCGGGTCGGTCGGTCGGCTTGGTTTCCTGACGTGTCGGTCGGATTTATCGCGGCTTGCATCGTACTTGGCGTGTCGGGCGCCACTGGTACGTGTCGGTCGGTATTTTTTCCGGATCCGAGTCGGTCGGTGCTTTTTCCGGCCCGAATCGGAATCGACCCCTAAATCGTCTGACAATTCAGGAGTTATTTGGTTACTTGGTGCCTCAGTTAAGAGCTCACAGAACCTATCCCACAGATCTGACCACAACAGTGAAGGTGATGGTCACACTGCATTTCTTGGCCACTGGTTCATTTGAGTACACAGTAGCTACATCTGGTGGGATGTGGCAACCAATGCTCAGTATGGTGTTATGTGTTGTCCTGTCTGCACTGATGCAGCACATGGATAGTTATATTCAGTTCCCAAGAAGAGAAGAATTGGCAACTGTGAAGGGTGACTTTTAGGACCTAAGATGCATTCCACATGTTGTAGGACCCATTGATGGCACACACATTGCCCTTGTACCACCTCAAGCACATGAGCAAATTTTTAGGAACCGGAAGCATTATCATTCAATCAACGTGCAAGTGACATGCCTTACGGATTTGACCATTTCACATGTCTGTGCCAAATTCCCAGGATCTGCCCACAATAGGGTAAGTCCACTCCAATGAGGTCCATGGGAGGACATGTCAGGTAGTGGAGCAGGCTTTTGGGGTCCTGAAGGCCAGATTCTGCTGTTTGGACAAGACCGGGGGAGCCCTCCTCTACTCACCCAGGAAGGTGTGTCAGATCACAGTCGCCTGCTGCATGCTCCATAACCTTACATTGCGCAGGAACATCCCTTTGATTGTGGAGGATGGAGACATGCAGGACCCCCTACGTGAGAATCCTGACATGAACACTGATGATGATAGTGGCAAAGAGGAAGGGCTTGACTTGCGTCAACAGCTCATCAACAACTACTTCCCTTGACGGTAAGTACGCAGAGAGATGTCATGACTGTGACAGTTACAGTCGTTGTTGTTGTGAAGCAGTGAGGATGTGGTGGGTTGCTGACTGTTTGGTGTGCACAACTGTGGGTTACTTTGTGCAGAGCTGTAAGTGGATGAGCTCTTGATTGATGTAAACGTTGATGATGTAGCTATGTGTTGTCTGATCTAATCCATGTACTGTGTACTCCAGAAGTAGACTGTTATTGTTGTGACATGTTTGAACTGCTACCTGAGATATTCTTGTTGTCTTGTTGTAGGTCCCTTCGCCCTGTCATTTTTATTTGGACATGTCAGAGTATTGACATCAGCTGCACTATGACGCTGTTCTGCCTATCAAAATGGACATGAGGTGTTCTTGGGAATGTCTGACACTGACTTTGGGAGTACAACTCTGGTACCAAAGAAACTTGCACAGTGAGAGGATAGAGGTTTCAGGTACACCTTGATATTTCTTTTCTGTGGTGTGGTGGTGCCTTTCCTATGTGTTCCATCATGTTCTCCAACACATTGTGTTAGTTGGCCAATACATGTTTGTCTCTGTTCACATAGATTGCTACCTCTCTGTGGGTGAACTGGATGTAGCTGTCCATGTGTCTCATAATTGTATGCCGCAGAGCTTAAGTGATGCCACTGGCAGATGTCAGGAACAATTCAGCAGAGGCAGCTACACCTGTTTGGAGTTTACCAGTGCTGAGTGACTGCTTTGACCCTCTGTTGTTGTTACTGTTTGGCTGTGTGAAGTCTATTGTGGGCTACTTAACATGCCTGAAGCTGCATCAGTGGCAAATTTGTGAGATCACTCCAGCATTGGACATTTTCTGATGTTTCATCTCCCAAATTGTATCTGAGATGTGCATATGAAAATTGTGGTACTTGACATTCCACAAGTGACAGATGTGTCATGTTACTGTGTGGATGACCTTCTCCTTCTAACCACCTACGGTTGTGACCCTGTAATAAAGATATGTGGGAAGATTACATTTCAATGTCTGTGTTTGGGAACATGTTTGGTATACTCATCTACAAAGTTAGGTTGCTCTTCACCAAGTACCTGCATACATTTGCAGTAGACTTCCTAACATACTACATCAGAAAAATACAACATGGGCAAGTGGATGTATAAAAGGTGTATTTATTATAGTGCATAAAATGAGTAAACAAAGTGCCATAAAGTGGGAAGGTGAACACAGAGGGGTGAAGTTGTCTGTGGTGGTAGATGAAAACATTAGAGCTGTTACCACATTGTTTAAAGTCCAAAGTCCAACAGACTCCTGCCATCCAAATTGAAATGTGTGACAAGATAGTCCACAAAGTCAATGTGCTGTGCACTAAGGGTGACATCAGGGGCAGCTCTGCTTCCTGGCTTGGGTAGGTGCCTTGCCACTAGAATCTCCCGGTGTGTTCTTCGGACATCCCTGCTTAAGTTTGGGGGGGTTCCACTGCTGCAGGCTCTGAGGTGTCTGAGGACTCAGCCTCTGACAGGGCCTCCCTCCCTGTGGCAGCCGCAGAGGTAGAAGGTGCAGCTGGGGGCTGCCCACAGGGTTGTGATGTTGTGGGGATAGTCCTGATAAAAGCTGTGCCAATGTCCTTCAGCACCCCAATGAGCTGGTCCATGTTCTCAATGAGTTGTTTGAACCTTTGGTCCATGGACCGCTGCAGCAGCTTGATCTCCCGGAGTTCTTCCACTACCTGGCCCATCTGTCCTTGGTTGCCTTCATAGGCACCAATCACTCTGAAAATGTTGGCCAGAGCTTCACTGTCCTCAGTGGTCTCACAGTGTTGGTCCCCAGTGGCCCACCTACCAGCCTTGCCCCCCAGACCTGTGCCCTTGGCTGTGTCTGCACCCTACTACTGTCCCCTACATCCTCAGTGAGCGCGCTGTTGTTGCTCACCTCCGGAAGGGGTACTGTGGTACAGGCGATGGTGGTGGTGGTGTTAGGTCCACAGGTTGTTGGGGGCAGTGCTCTGCGTTGTTGTAGCTGCTGAGGTGGGAGTTGTGGTGGTGGGGCCAGTGAGACTCACTGGTTCTGTCCGTCCTGGCTGTCCAGAAGGGCCAAGTTGGTCCTCCACATCGGAATGAGTGGGAGATTCAGCATCAGAGAGTTCTTGATCCTGGGGTGGAGACTGGCTTGGCTCGGTGTTCGGAGTCTCAACAGCTGTTGTTTGAGATCCGCCTGTTAGAGAAAAGTTACATTGTCAGAATGTTAAGTGCTTTACCCCAACCTTTGTTACACAGTGAGTAAAGGGCTGAAGGAGACAAAAGGGTTGGGGTTAGACATAATGACCAGTATCCATTGTGTTAACTTGTATGACATGAAATTGAGGAACATCCATTACTTGTTTGTAAACTGACATGGACATAATGAGAACTGTACAGCTTCATGTTGCCTATATGGATGAACATGATATTACCTACCAACTTGATGCTCAGCCACTGTAAATTTGTCATGTGTAATGTTCAGTTCACACTCTTAAGTATTTACTATACCGGCATAGTCCCATTTGTGTTGTCCATTTTGCAGTGATCATCATATGTGCTGTGCTTTTTGACTAAGTGAACAGGCATGTATTGTGGCTGGATTACCTTCATGCTTTCCATACTTTGTTTTTACACATATCATTGTGTGTATGTTGTAGTATAGCTCAGCATTTCATTACTAGAGCCTTTGTGATTGTTAGTCTGAGTTGTCAGACATGTACGTGAGCAGAGCTATGTGTGCAATGTGTGCAATTAATGTGACATGTGGAGCAGTGGAGCCATGGCTGCCAAATGGCTCTGAGGTGAGAGCAGTGTTACATCCTGTAGAATCCTGAGGCAAGAGGGCCTGCTGGTAGATGGAGTGCTGGCTGCCTGTCCCAACCCACCATAGTAAGATGGCCACCTACCTGCAAGTAGAGGCTGAGGAGTAAAATGACTGCCAAGTGATGATGGGGTAAGAGCAGTGATACATCCTGTTGAGTGTAGGGAGAAGAGGGCCTGCTGGTAGCTGGAGTGCTGGCTGCCTGTCCGAAACCACCCTAGTAAGATAGCTACCTACCTGTGAGTAGAAGCTGAGGAGTGAAATGGCTGCCAAGTGATCATGGGGTGAGAGCAGTGTTATATCCTGTTGAGAGAAGAGGGCCTGCTGGTAGCTGGAGTGCTGGCTGCCTGTCCCAACCCACCCTAGTAGGATAGCTCCCTACCTGTGAGTAGAAGCTGAGGGGTGAAACGGCTGCCAAATGTCCCTGGGTGAGAGCAGTGTTATATCCTGTTGAGTGTAGAGAGAAGAGGGCCTGCTGGTAGCTGGAGTGCTGGCTGCTTGTCCCAACCCACCCTTGTAAGATGGCTACCTACCTGTGAGTAGAAGCAGAGGAGTGAAATGGCTGCCAAGTGATGATGGGGTGAGAGCCGTGTTACATCCTGTTGAGTGTAGGGAGAAGAGGGCCTGCTGGTAGATGGAGTGCTGGCTCCCTATCCCAACCCCCTCCTAGTAAGATGGCTACCTACCTGTGAGTAGTTGCTGTGGGGTGAAATTGCTGCCAAATTTCTCTGGGTGAGAGCAGTGTTACATCCTGTTCAGTGTAGGGAGAAGAGGGCCTGCTGGTAGCTGGAGTGCTGGCTACCTGTGCCAACCCACCCTAGGAAGATGGCTACCTCCCTGTGAGTAGAAGCTGAGGAGTGAAATGGCTGCCAGGTGATGATGGGTTGAGAGCAGTGTTACATCCTATTGAGTGTAGGGAGAAGAGGGCCTGCTGGTAGCTGGAGTGCTGGCTGCCTGTCCCAACCCACCCCAGTAAGATGACTACCTACCTGTAAGTAGAAGCAGAGGAGTGCAATGGCTGCCAAATGGCTCTGGGGTGAGAACAGCATTACATCCTGTAGAGTGCTGAGGCAACAGGTCCTGCTGGTAGCTGGAGTGCTGGATGCCTGTCCCAACCCACCCTAGTAAGATAAGATGGCTACCTACCTGTGAGTAAAAGCTGAGGAGTGAAATGGCTGCCAGGTGATGATGGGGTGAGAGCAATGTTACATCCTGATGCATGTAGGGGGAAGAGGGCCTGCTGGTAGCTGGAGTGCTGGCTGCCTGGCCCAACCCACCCTAGTAAGATGGCTACCTACCTGTAAGTAGAAGCAGAGGAGTGCAATGGCTGCCAAATGGCTCTGGGGTGAGAGCAATGTTATATCCTGTAGAGTGCTGAGGCAAGAGGGCCTGTTGGTAGCTGGAAAGCAAGCTGCCTGTCCCAACCCCCCTAGTTAGATGCCTACCTACCTGTGAGTAGAAGCTGAGGAGTGAAATAACTGTCAAGTGTTGATGGGGTGAGAACAGTGTTACATCCTGTTGTGTGTGGGGAGAAGAGGGCCTGCTTGTAGATGGAGTGCTGGCTGCCTGTCCCAACCCACCCTAGTAATATGGCTACATACCTGTAAGTAGAAGCAGAGGAGTGCAATGGCTGCCAAATGGCTCTGGATGAGAGCAGTATTACATCCTGTTGGGTGTAGGGAGAAGAGGGCCTGCTGGTAGCTGGAATGCTGGCTGCCTGTCCCAACCCACCCTAGGAAGATGGCTACCTACCTGTGAGTAGAAGCTAAGGGGTGAAACGGATGCCAAATGGCTCTGGTGTGAGAACAGTGGGTACTACATATGTGAGCATTTGACGTGATAGTCGATAGCAATAGGTGTGCAAAACAGTACCTGAAAGTGTTGTGGCAGTTTTGTAGTTAGTACTTACCTGTCTCGATTCTATTCTGTAAAAACTCTCTGGATGCAGTGTAGCAAGCACCTTCTCCTCCCATGCAGGGAATGTAAGTGGTGGCACGGGAGGGCACCCGCCACTCCTCTGAGCCGCCTTATGATTCCTGTTGGCCCGGTATTTTACCCGGCCCTTGAGGTCGTGCCATCTCTCCTTGATGTCACACAGTGTGCAAATGGTGCTACCTACAGCATTGACTTTGTTCACTATCCTATCCCACATTTGATTCTTCCTGGCGACAGGGTCTGTTGGACTATGGCTCTAAACAATTATGGTTCTACTCAAATGATTTCATCTACCAGCACTGACAACTCCTTGTCAGTGAATTTGGGCTTTTTTTGGGGACATAATAAATGGTGTGAAAATTAAACTCTAGTGAAACTGTGACTGTGGTGGTGAAGGTGAAAAAATGTGCAAGGTGTATGAATGAAAAGGGTTGGTACTTGAAGATAGGTAAGTGTGATGGTGTGCAGTGGTGAATGTCTGCTCTCTCTCTTGACTATTGTGGTGTGTGGGCCTTGACTGCAGAGTGTTGGCAAAGGATGCTGGTCAGGGAAGGGGTGTGCTTTATACTGTGCAGTGTAGGTGTGTCCACCTAGGGAATGACCATCAGCTGTGTAATTTTTTTTCCACAGTTTGCTATGGGCACATTCATTTTTTTTTTTTGGTTTAACAGGGCCGTTGCGGTTGTCCAACATTGTCGGACCGCAGAGTTCATTCAGACAGGACCGCGGTTTCATCATAATATCCTCAGCGGTCATGCCGCAGGGGAGTCGGCATTTGTATGAAAAATTACTGGCTTTTCGACCGCATCGGTCGGAGCTGGAAGCTTTCTGACTGCATTGGTCGGAATTTATGTCTTTCTGACCGCTGTGGTCGGAGTTTTACAGTGCATGTTTTGTAAAGGGGCCGTCGGATAGTTCCCTGCCCTGGCGGGTGGATTTTTCCCACTACCATGACGGTCGGGCGGCTTTATCAACCGGCATCTTAATGAGTCCCTCAATTAGCCTCTGAAATCAAAGCAATAGATTTGGCACTTGTACCTTGTACTGAGGTTGCATTGCATTATGACAAAAAAACATAATCACAAAGGAAACAATGCCAAAAGTCATAAAATAGAACATATAAACTCATCATATATACACAGTTTACACAATAGAAATAGATTAATTTAAAAATAGATATATTTAAATACAATAGCTTGCTGAAGATTATACGCTAGGCCCTAATATTCTTGCAAACCAAAATATAACAATGTACTAAACCTGACTAACCAAACCACTAGAACTAACCCCAATAATTTTCACTAATCTCTCTGTAGACCCAAGCAACCTAGTATGCTTAGGTAAAAAAAAAAAGATATGCCCCCCTATCTTGGCAAAAAGCTGTATCCCCAGAACCACCATCCTCGTCAACTACCACTGCGTACTGAAGAAGAAAAGACTACAAAATAGGCTTTTCACTAACAGAAAAATGGTGGCAAATTGAAATAGGGACTTTTATTTACACTGAAATTAGTAATTAAAAAAATAAAATAAGAAAAGGTGTAAAAAATGAACATTTTAACAAAATGCAAACATTCTAAATAAATGTTTGCAACATCATTATTATTAATTTTTACTAAATATTGCTAAATAAATGACAAATTAATTTATTTTCAATTATTTGTTTAAGAGGTGAATTTTATTTTATGTTAAATGAAAAGATTTTTGAACTTAATAAACAGCAATGTTATATTTTGTTCTTACTTTACACTATTAGAAAATTATTTTAGAAAGCATAATAATGTTTCTGTATAAATGTACATATGCAATTTATTTTAATGAAAAATATATCCTTAAACCAATTGTGTCAAATTCATTATTTATATAATTTGTTCACTATACATGCTGCTTCATTTAAAATATATTTGCAATATTTGTTAATGCTTTTAGTGTTTCATCAATAAAAAATTGTATGAGAATGTAATGATTTTAAATGATTAGGTAATGTTTGACTATGTTTAAAAATAAATGCCTATCCAGGTTACACCTCACAAAATTACTAGCCAAAATCAATAGTCTTTGTTGGAATAAAATTATTTATTAATATTATTTTAAGTCTCAATCAATCAAAGATTCTTTATTCAGGCCATTAAAAGCCATAAAAGTGCACAGATACAAAACATAAAAAAATACAATAGCTTAAAAAGGTTACCATATATATATATATTGAAAAAACAAATGAATTTACCTAGGACTGTGTATAAGTAATTTACCTCGCTTCCTAAAACCTACTTTTATAGCTAAAATCCCACACTTACTCCAAAAACTATTTTTGGGTGGGGGTCAAACTAAATGTTATAATTCCACACCCACCTTCATTTTGGAAACTGTTTTGGGGTTCTTGGTTACTATACTAACTCCAAATCTATACCGTTTGAGGAAAATGTTTAATTTTGGGGCGTTCAGATTTACTATTCTAACTCCAACCTGACACTCACAGAAGAAAAGGTTACATTTAGAGAACTTCAGATTTCTTAAAATAGTTCCAACTCTATACCCATTGGGGAAAATGTTTGATTTGGGTGGTTTATTATTTAATATTCTAACTCCAATCCCACACTCATTAATGTACATGGTCAATTTTAGGGACTTTATATTCCCTGACTCCAGCCTAACACTTATTGTAAACTGTAAATTATAAATTACATCTGTATATCACTTACAACCAGTCACAAAGCCTTTCAACACATTGAACGCTTTATGGCGAGTAGCATGCTACTCCAAAATCCTTGGTTAAATGTAAATAGCTTAAAGATTAGTAATATGTTCTTAATTTTCACTTATAGGATTAGTTGTGGTTAGTTTGTGCTCCTGCGTTCACATGGATACGCTAGTGTTTTCACAAGGGGCAGATTAATTGAGGAGAATTAGTAAGGAGGAGATGTGAGATGCTATTGAGAGTGGTAGACATGTGCATCTGTTAGTTGTTTGAAATGGATAGGAGAAGAGAAGGATGTTTGGGAGTCCATAGAAAGGTTAGAGGTGAGTCAGAGAGTAGAGGGAGGACAGGCAGAGGTGGAAGATTTCAATTTTTTAAATAAATGAATAATGAATACATACATGTATACAGACATACCCACATATCTAAATATATATGTGTCTAAATATACACACAGATTGGTGTGGGTGTGAGGTGCACTCCTAACTGTTAATTTATCAGCAACTTTTATGATTTTTATCTTATGGTGCTACACTGAGCAGTATGCTGCCAAACATACATAGGCAAGAATCAATTGAGTTATCAAGTGATTAAACTTGAATACAGTATGCACTGTACACTATAATACATTACACCATTAAACACATTCCATCAATATCATATTGCTAGATGCCATTATTTATTCTCTGAAATTTAACCATTATTCTTCTTATTGTAATCCACTAACATTCATGAATATACATGCAATTAAATTTATATAAAAAACAGTAAAACAATCTCAATGTTCAAGCCCATTGCATTTTGGGACTAAGTCCCTTCTTCAGGGGAAATTTTTATAGTTACTGCACAAACTAATGCTTAAAGTATGTCGATATCCCACAGTCAGTTGAATGGTCCTGCTTTCGAAGTCACATGAAATCACATAAAATCGTCTCTGTGAATATACCTCAAGGTGCCTGCCACTAGGTGCAGGGATCGCCATCTGGAGGCCTTGCACCCATGGGGGCCCTGCTGGGGGCCCCCAAAGTCAGATTCTGACAGCCTTTCTGTGTTGGAAAGGCCAGCACAGAAAAGCTGTAGGAATCTGCTATCGTAATCCCTTGGGCAGAAAGAGCCGCCCTAGGGATTACTGGTCTCTTTCCAAATGGTAGACGGGCTCTCTGAGCCCGTCGGAAGCCATTCGGAAAGCCCGCTTGGATTCCTTTCCGACCAATCACATCATAATGGGTCAGTCGGAAAGGAATCCGAACTGGACATTTTGATGCGGTTGGAACGACTCCGACCGACGGTCAGAGCCGTTTCCGACAGCATCAAAATCAACCACTTAGTGGAGAAAGACATTTGGTTGATTTCCATTTAGTCATGCTGCAATTGACTGACTGATGCTGAGTTTCGCCCTGGGACTGGTGAGGCGTCATCACAAGTCGTGCTGTCATCAGTTAGTTGCCATTGTAGGTCGTGCTGTGATTGGTTGACATTGGCCACAGCCGCGCTTGGATTGGTTGGTTTCTCGTTTATTTATTTCGTGAGGTTTTGCGATGTATTTTGAGTGAGAATGATGGGTACAGCATTAAAAGAGCTAAAGCTCCCAGTGTTTCTTCTATTATGGAGGGTGAGAAGATTACTTCAGTAGAGTTTCCTGTATTTGAAATGATGACGGATGTTAGGCGATTTACGTGTGCATGTTTAAAAGACTGGCATGAGTTCACTTCTTGTGAAAAGGACTTGTCATTTACATTAAATGGTACCTTTAATATTAGAAAGCTTGTTTCTTAAGACATGCAATGTTTGAGAGAAAGTCACAACCTAGACCTACACAGTTCAAAGCATTAAATGAATGGGATCGAGTGCCATAGAATAGGAGAGAAAGAAAATGAAAAAGCAGTTCAAAGAGTCATTGGTTAGAATCCAAGTCGGGCATACAGGAAAAGGTGTGGAGACAGGATACAATGAACGTTATGAGTGTATTCCCTACAATAGATAATAAATCAGACCAAAAGAAAATTGGCGATTTTAAAAATTAAAATTGAAAAAGAGATAAAAATAAATGTATTCAGATGAGGAAGATTATTTCCTGAATAACCTGCTAAATTCTAGACCTCCTCCTTATACAGATGACCCAATAATTGATATGGTGTGTGGGTGAGCCAGGTTTGAGTACATAAGAAATAACAATGCTTGACACTGCAATTGCAAGTGCTTCTCCTGGGACTACATTGTCAAATTTCATGAGTCATAGATTGATTGCTGTGAATACAGTGGTTGAAGTGTTGAAGCTGTAGCTATTACATCACCCAGCAAGAGAGAAATTAATATTACTAATTTGAAAATTAAATTTTGGGAGATGTCGCAGGGCACATAGACACAAAAAGATTGCTTGTGTATAATGTGGATTAATTGAGATATTTGAACAAAGAAGTACTGAGGTGTGCAAATGAGACTCATGACAAGCTTGAAGATTTAGCAGAAGAAGTTAGAGTTAATTTACACAATACCAGGAGCTTGCGTAAAAAGTACAAGATGAAATTGGTCAAAGCAGAAATAGAAAACATGGGTCGAATGATTCTGCCAGCTCGTATCAAAGACTTAATTGGCTACATAAAAGACTGGAGTGATTTGAGAAAATACAGGGACAAGAAAAAAAAGCAAATGTAGGAATGAGTGAACCTGAGACAGAAATGGTTTTGACAGAGTTTCCTTTGCGAGAAGTGCATGGAATTGAATTTTGTACATGTGGGTAGATTTGCACAAAAAGCAGGCAGGCTTAACTTAAAGGCAAACTATGAACCATTTATGCAGCAAACAAACAGTAATAACATGAAAACACAAACACAAGAAAATTCCCACACACATTTATAACAATATAGTACGTGTTAATAAATTCTTTGGCACCAAAATTGATAAAATCCAATCAGTAGAACAGGAGTTTTGAATTTGTAAAGTTTTTAGTAAAAACTAGTACCTAAAAGATTAAACCTCCAAATGCGGTCATTTAATCGCGCAAGACCGGGTTAAAGTTGAAAAATATGCAGACAACAGTGGAGAGCAGTTTGGATACAAGAAGTGGATTGGGCCCAGTCAGTGCTTACCTTCGGGCTTAGAAGACATTTTGAGAAAAATGTTCTGAGAAGATAACGTTCAGCGGGGCAAAGATGCAGACGGTGTCTGAGAGAGAGCATCGTCGTTGGCAAGCCTTAGGTTGAAGCTGCTGTGAAGATTTTTCCGTTCAGACAGTGGGGATGATTCAAAAAGGGCATCCGCACTTGTGGTGTAGGGCTCGCAGCCTTTGAGGAGTCTCCACACTCAGGGCAGAACATCTGCAATGAGAATGTGGCGACTCCCCCACAACTACGTGGCCTCCGTCACACGTGCGAAGGATCTTTGTCGATCGGCCCCTTAATCTCTTTTTTGGAAGTTGAAACTATCCAGTGGAATGAGACAGAATGTTGTAGCCAAAGACAGTTTCAGGGGCTCAAAAATCCCTTTAGCGAAGGACCGCTAAACATGATTTGCTGCTGCATAGAAAAATGTAGTGAGAGAAGTCACAAAGTCAATTCCAAACGGGGATGCACCTTGGGTGGATAGGCGAGCAGGTTGGTCCCAGTTTCCTCCTGGTTCTTAGAGCAGTTTTTGCCCAAAAGGTCCTCAGGTTTGGGGTTTGGTCGTCTGGGCAGTGGGCACCATTAGCACCCCAAATATGGGTCCAGGACTGGTGTGTCACCACTTGGGACTCACTCAGGCTGTGTCCAGGTGAAAGATGGTGGGAGCCTTTTGTGCCCCTGTGACTCTGAATAGGAGGACAGCAGACTAGCCCATGTGGTCACTCTGGTAGTCCTGGGTTCATGTGATAATGCAGGGCTCAGCAGCAGGGCTTGCCTCTGAGTGTTCAAGGCAGGTTCTAGGCAGCAAAGCTGCCCTTCCAGGTACAGCACAGCAGGTCACAGGAGCAGGCAGTCCTCTGAGAGTACTTCTGCAGGTCCAGGAGTGAACTGAAGAGTGGGTTTGAGGGTCCTATTTTTATACCTGGTGCTCTACCTACTGTTATGTTTCAGAGGGTACCCCAATAAAGGGTTGAGTAGTCCCCTACCCCTTCACCAACATTTAACGTACCATTACACTACATAACAGATTTTGGTATTGACCTTTTACCTAATTAAGCGCTGCATAAAATGTTGTGTGGCTTTCCCCGCAAACTAGCCTCATTAATTATGCATGAGCATTCTCAGAATCACAGCAGGATTACCATCTTCTGCTAATAACTATGTATAAGGGTCATCCCTTCCGTCATCCTCGGCCGACATGACACAGCAAGGTAGAATCCCCTGAGGGTACCTTTTGGGTATATATATATACCATATCTTTGCCCCGGCAGGCAGAGGAGAAAGACTTCCATGCTGATACACTGACGTGAGGCGCTGAGGTTCCTGCACGCAGCCATCCAGCTCGCAGTGGTCTGACATCCCTCGCGGGGTGTCCATCTCGAGACCAAGACGGGATCCCACAGTCTCTTACTTCAGGTAATGGGGTTGGCTTCAGCCTACGGGGATTCTTGGCTCTACACCTACATACATGCTAGGTACACTTAGGTACATCTAGTTAGGGTTGCATCATAGGAGTACGCATTATTATTGTCATATATTTATATGTTTTTATATATATTTATTGTTTTTCTCACTATGATAGGAATCTACCATCCATTTTCTCTGTTGGTGCTTATAATCATTTATATCTGTTTCTGTCTTATGGTTGTTTCAGCACACCTATTTTACACTAGAATGATGCTGGTTCAATAAATGCTTATTGAAAACGTCCCCACTGTTTATTCTGTGTATCTCTCTGAGACAAAGTGAACATGAGTGACTGAGCGAAAAGTACTGTACTGTTTCCATGATCCCTGATGGGACAGAGTTGTCATGTTCAATAGTTGCCAAGAACTATTCTCTCCTTGGTAAGAGGAGTTTTCAGTGGCACTGCGAGCTAGCTAGGTATACAGGTGAACATACCCAGTGGGGGTGTCTGGAATCAGATTGTACACCAATCCCACAGTCTATGTTGTCTAAACGCTCAGATCCTATATAGGTTTATAGGAACTGCACGACATGGCACCGCCAACGTTGGTTTGATACTTATTTAACGGTCAAATCTGAGTAGTTCAGTCATGCTTTTCTCAGAGACCCCTACTCACATTATTCCAGAGACGTCTGGAGTGGGAGGGAAAAAAATAATCTGCCACAGCTGAGTAGGCATATCCTATGTATTGGCTGTAGGTTTATTCAAGCTTGAAGGACAAATAGTTCCTATTGTGCATAAAACCTTATCTCAGTTTCATTGAAACTCTTTCAACAATGGCTGACAAAGACAACCCTGTGCCAGCACAATGTGGGAATGCAGTGGACGAAGGAGAACAAAAAGGCGAAATAAACATTTTAGAAATTGTTAGAACTGCCCTTACTTTGAAACTAGCTGACTATGGAGTCACAGCTAGGGGTGGGACAGTAACATTCGTGATTATGGCATGCGAATCATAAAGAACTGAGGTATTCTAGTCATGGGTTAAATTCCCACAAGCAGATGCACGCACAAATGCATTTCATTCTTACACTGAAGATGAAACACCAGAGGAATACTGTCCATATGAGGACATTGAAGTTCCGCTCACCTACCAGGAGCACATAAACTGGTTTAAAGGCACCGTCCCACACACAAAAGAAAAAGTAAGGCTCGGTCCGCTCAGCAGAGACGGAGCGACTTGGCTGGTCCTAGCGGCTTACACATCGCATCCAGACATTCAATCAATCAATCAATCAATCAGGGAATTGTAAGCACGCTACTCACCGGTGAGGGTCTCAAGGCGCTGAAGGGGGGGGGGGGGTCCGCAGATCTGTTTAGCCGAAGAGCCAGGTCTTAAGGGTCTTCCTGAAGGTGTTCAGGGAGGGGGCGCGTCTGATGTCTGCCGGTATCTCGTTCCAGGTCTTGGCTGCAATGTGAGAGAAGGATCTTCCGCCTACTCTGGCTCTGTGGATGCGCTGGGTTTCGGCCAGTGCGAGGTTGGAAGATCGGAGGTTTCTTTTGGGTACGTGAAGTTGATTCTGTCATTAAGTTATTTGGGTCCGTTGTTGTGTAGGCATTTGCAGGCATGAGTGAGGATTTTGAAAGTGACTCTTTTCTCCACGGGGAGCCAGTGGAGACTTCGTAGGTGTTGGCTGATGTGTTCGTGTCGGGGGATGCCGAGGACGAGTCTGGCGGCGGTGTTCTGTATTGTTTGGAGTTTGCGGAGTAGGGACTTGTCGATGCCGGCGTAGAGTCCGTTTCCATAGTCCAGTCTGCTGGTGATGAGTGCGTGGGTGACTGTCTTCCTTGACTCAGGGGGGATCTACTTGAAGGTCTTGCGTAGGATGCGGAGGGTGTTGAAGCAGCTGGAGGTGACGGCGTTGACCTGTCGGTTCATGGTGAGTGATGAGTCGAGTAAGATGCCGAGGTTCTTGGTGTGGTCTGAGGGGGTAGGTGGGCTTCCAAGGGCGGTCGGCCACCAGGTGCTGTCCCATGCAGAAGGGGTGGTACCGAGGACGAGGACTTCTGTCTTCTCGGCATTGAGCTTCAGGCAGCTGTTGGTCATCCAGACTGTGACGTCTGGCATTCCTTTCTGGAAGTTGAGTTTGGCAGTGGTGGGGTCTTTGGTGAGGGAGAAGATGAGCTGGGTGTCGTCGGCGTAGGATACGATGTTGAGGCCGTGTTGTCGGACGATGGCTGCGAGGGGGGCCATGTAGATGTTGAAGAGCGTGGGGCTCAGTGATAAACCCTGTGGGACTCCGCAGGTGATTTTCGTGGGGTCGGAGAGGAAGGGTGGGAGTCTGATCCTTTGGCTTCTTCCGATGAGGAATGATCGGATCCAGTCCAGGGCTGTTCCTTGTATGCCTGCGTCGTGTAGTCTGGCGACTAGTGTGTGATGGGAGACGGTGTCGAAAGCCGCTGATAGTTCGAGTAGGATGAGGGCTGCGGAGTGGCCTTGGTCCAGGAGGGTGCAGATGTCGTCTGTGGCGGCGAGTAGGGCGGTCTCTGTGCTGTGGTTGCTTCGGAATCCGGATTGGGATGGGTCGAGGATGGCGTTCTCTTCAATGAATCGTGTCAGTTTCCTGTTGACTGTTTTCTCTGCAACTTTGGCTGCGAAGGGGAGGAGCGAGATGGGCCGATAGTTCTTGAGGCCGGTGGGGTCAGCTGTGGGCTTCTTGAGCATGGGTCTGACTTCTGCGCGGTTCCAGTCGTCTGGGAAGGTGCCTGTTTTGAAGGTGGTGTTGATGGTGCGTTGTAGTTCGGGTGCGATGGCATTGACTCAATACCGGTAGCAGACTTACGTCCGCTACACAAAGAAATAATAAAACTTTACAGAAACCTGACACAGTTCGTCATGAGAACACTCACACTTCAGCCAACAAGGGCTACACCAGCAGGACAAATTCAGGGATCTACAACTAAAATAACTCCACAAACGCTACACGCAGTTATGGGTAATGCCCATTAGACGTGAGCAAATGCCATTCTGGATAGCTCAGAAAATCGCACAGTTAGAGGCAGTGTTTCCACACACAAGCCCTCAAGAAAAACACAGAATGCTAACCATTTGCTTGCCAATGGCTATAGCTCCCCAGATAGAGGATTGTACCTCTTGGGGTACAGTTATCGCTGCCATATATACCAGAACATATGGTATCCCTTCAATAGCAGTAATACCAGATGTATTAAGACAAATACAGAATGAGTATGGAGCAGAACCTGCTCTGAACATAGGGATGAAATTGTTAGGAAATTTTGCCCAGGTATCAACTATTTTATTAGCAAATATAAAAGAGGACACAGCAGCAGTGGCAATAAGCCAATGCCTCAGGATTCCACTCCTTTAAAACAGGAGCGTGAATAACTTAAAATTATCGAAGACACATATGCCGAATTAGGTAGAGATAGTTTGAGAGCTAGGGCAACAAAACCTCAACTCATGGATGGTCCGGAAAAGGATAACACCAAGCAAGCACCTGATTCTTCCAAGAAGAAATGGGATAATAAAAAACAAAAGAAAGGAGAGAATAGGTCACAATCCAGGGGGGTCTCCACAACAGGAGCCCTCCAAAAGGAGGTACAACCTTAGGAATCGTGATAACATTAAAAAACCTGACAGGTATCAGGATACTGATACACGTTCCTCTCGTTCCTTTCAGGGTTCATCCAAAAAACTCAGATAGAGAAGGACGCTCAGAATACAGACAAGAAGAACGGACAAAGTCCAGAGATACACAGCGTACTTCAGACTATAATATCACAAAAGAAGATAAACAAAAATTAAAACCTCAATTTAAAAAGAAGAAGGTAGCAGGTCTTAAAGTTAGACATGCCAAGGATACTGAGGACTCAACTTCTGAATGGGGAATGGGCTCTGACGATGCTATACAGCGCAGCAGAAGTAACAATAGCTCGCCAGAACCTGATGGAATTTCTGGTGACAGCGGTGTTGAATGAACACATCATGGTGGAAACACCTGATACCAGGGTAAGTGTCCCACACCTGTTATACGAAATAACACTACAAATGGAGGGGGACAAACCCAGAAAAATTAAAGGTCTCTTTTGGGAGAACCTGACTTATGGCTATGAAATCCTTTTGGCTGAAAAAGATTGGCCGCCTGAAATTGTTATGAATTGCCCAAAGGGAGAAATGGTAATTTTACCTGCTTTTTCCGACCTCGTTTCAATATACTTAAAACATACATATGCGTAGGAGTGGGCGGTAGCACGTGCTCCAGCATTATATCGCAACCATGTAATCCAAGTAAAAACTACTCCAACTCCACAGAGGCAGTACCCTATTAAACAAGAATCAAAGAAACAGGTCAGGGAGATCTTAGATCAACTTGAATACCAAGGGGTTATAGAAACATGCACCTCTTCAATGAATAATCCTTTGTTTCCTATAATGAAACCCGATAATTCATATCGTCTAGTTTTAGACTACAGACATCTGAACACTTGCACGAAGACATTTGCAGTACAGAATGCACACAGTGCCGCATTAATGAATAACATTGTGTGGAAAAATATAAAACAACGCTAGATATCTCAAATAGATTTTTCTGCCAAAATATAGCACCTGAAAGCAGATATCTGACAGCATTCTCAGCGCTTGGTTCTCAGGGTCAATTCTGTAGACTGCCCCAAGGGTATAAGGATAGCCCTGTGCTGTTCTCAGCTAGGGTAACAGAGTTACTTCAAAATTTGGATGAAGAGGCATTGTCCTATGTAGATGACATTTATCTGACGAATGATGATTTAAAGGATCATTTGATGAGGGTGCGCAACATAATTTTGGGGTCCACCTCTGAGGGCTACAAATTCAACTTTAAAAAGTCGAAAATAGCCCACCTCAATGTCCTATTTTTGGGATATGAGTTATCAAGTGAAGGGAAAAGCCTAGCAGCTAACTTTTTAGAAAAATGTGCGCTGCTCCAACCTCCCAAATTTTTTTAAAAACTTACAATACATATTGGGATTCCTAATTTTGGCAGAACATACATTTTGGATTATGCAGAAAAAGTAAAACCTTTCTACGACTTAATCAGACCTGATTTTTCAATTAGACATTGGACACAGGAACACACGGATATCCTACGTTCCTTACAAGGTGGCATGATAGCTTCAAAACACTTACACACACGTGTACATAGCACGAATTAGGTGATCTGTGTAATCACGGGTCAATCAGGGTACACTTACCTAACCTTCAATGAAGGAGAAACAGTGCCCATAGCATACAAACCATACTTGTACTCAAACGCTGAAATGCGCTTTGCTTCTACAGAAGAAATTCTGACAGCAGTACAGACTGCTGTAGTGAGAGAAAGAGCACAGGCACAGGGGAAACAAATAATTGTTGTAACTCCTGTACCGGCGGTAGAGGCTGTTACAAAGGCTAGTGTTCAGAATGCAAAAGCGCTACATCCACAATGGATACAGTGGGCTAATTCTTCCACTGCAACAGATGTAGACTACAAATTTGATTCTACTCTAAAAACACAGGCATTCCTGCAATACGAACAAGAATATCCTCTGCCGAATGAAATAATGCCTCTAGATCAGTATGAATAAATTATTTATACTGACGGGTCTGCTCAGCCTGCCATAAGTAGAAAACAGCAATACAGAGCAGCTTGTGCGATTGTAAAAGGACGTATGCAGGACTGCAAGTTCCATCCGAACCGTATGAAGATACAGTCTCAAGGAGACTGCACGGCACAGCTGGCAGAATTAAAAACCCTATTACTGGCACTAATACAAACTGATCGAGAATTCCCCACACTTATAGGGCGCGATTCGTTTTACTATGTCCAGTCCTACAATGAATATCTTCACTACTGGGATCAGAATGGGTTTAAAGACTCAAAAGGTTGCACAATAAAGCACAAAATGCTTTGGGAACAAGTGGCAGAGTTGAAAAAAGACTTGCCGAGAACTCACGTGATACACACGCTGAGTCATCAAGGTGATCACATTGAAGGGAATTCATTGGCTGATGAAGCCGCCAAGGCAACAGTGCGAACTGCTGCCATAGCTGCAATCACTCGTTCTAGAATGAGAATAGATGGAAGTATAATGGTAGCTGTCATTGCTTCATGCAAAAACAGCACAGCATTACCGAAAGGTTTTCCACTCAAGTACTCCTAAAAGTTAGATGCTAAAAATATTCCATATGCTCGCTCAAATTCCAGGAGTGGGGGATAGAGTTATAGCAAACATGGATCGCAGATTAGGGTTAATTCTAGCTGCACACGAGGGTCTGGGTTCTGCACATGCAGGGATTACTGCGACTGTTTCATTACTGAAACAATGCTATTGGTGGCCAGGTTTAACAAAACAGACAAAAGCATTCGTCCTTAAGTGCGACATCTGTCAGCAGGTGATGTGTTCCACCTCAGCATGCCCACCACAAACACTATTACTGATATCTGACAGACCTCTCTCTTGTGTCTATTTGGACCACTGCGGCCCTTAAAATCTGATGGGGCTTACAAGTACATCTTGGTGGCAGTGGATTCATGTTCTAGATTCCTGCGGGTTTGGCCTCAGTGCTCGGCTGATGCTCCAACTGTTATAAAAGATTTGCGAGTCTTCATATGGACATACGCAGTTGGCACATTACATTCCAACCGTGGCCCCAAGTTTAGCTCGAGGGCTTACAAGGAAGCCATGGGAAGTTTGGGTGTTGCATTGCGGTACTCCTCTCCGTACCATCCCGAGGGAAATTCAGTCATGGAGAGGAAAAACCTGGACTTAAAGCAATCTTTAACAGCAAGGGTATTAGGTTCGGGTGGTAGTTGGGTCAATCACCTATATGGGGTCCAGAGGGCACTAAATAATATTCCAAGAAGTTCCCTAGGAGGTGTCACCCCTTACGAAGTCCTATTTGGGATGAGAATTTGGGTACCTGATCTCGATTATGAAAGCACAGTGGCGGATGAAAAACCTTTTGACATCGATAAACGTTTGATTGTTTTACAGGATCTTAATGAATTTGGGGCACTACAGTGCAACGTGCAAGTAAAATGCACCGCCACTGGGGAAGTGAAATCAGTAACGGCAAGACCTGCCTGGGTTCCAAAAGTCGGGTATCTGTTCAGAGAAAAGATTGTGGACAAGAAAGAATTTGGGCCATCATACAGAAAGCCTGTACCTGTCCTGGCTGTCGAAGGAACAAGAACAGTACTTCTTCCGCTTCTTGCCAGCAAGAAAGAAAAGAGATTCGTCTCAATTGATCTGATCAAACCACATTATGTGGCCGATCCTGAATAGCAGGCCACGTGGGCTCCTGGGTAGCCGCCACTCTCCTCTTGCTACCATACAGGAAGTTCAGACAGAAAGACTTTCCCACAAAAAACAACTTCATGATTTCGACATTTTTCTGAAAAAGACATATCTATTTTCACCATGGCAACAGCTCTGGATATTCACTGGTACACTGTTCCTACTATTCTGGATAGGTTTAGTGACTGTCTTTTCCTTGATCGTGAATGGACACTATCTACCCGAACGCTCTGCAGTATCAAAAGTGAACTTGGTATTGAAACCTCATAGGTCATCTCATCGTGAACAAAGAGACCTGTCCTATGTGATCATTACAGCAGTTCCAGTTCCTGACGGAATAGTTTGGGATAGAGTTTCATGTGATGTATTTGGTCCCACTGAACTTTTGAAAATACCACATGTATTCAAAATTTCTTTAAATGATATTATTACCTCCAGTACATACTCTGACGATTGGGATTTTAAACTGTTAATATTATGTTGTCTGATTTAGAACTGTCTGCAGCATTTTCAACAAATGAAATGTTTGATGACTCTTCTGATTTTAACGCAATGTACTGTTATCAACACTATGGTCATCACTTTTTGCATAAAACGAGTGCACCACGTAATGTTTTTGCATATCACCAATGGGAGCATTGCCCAACACCGCTGAAAGGTAGTTCACAAACGCTTGCACAAAAGTTTGCTTATTTTTCTGGATTCAATACATCAAATCCATGATCATATTATTATAAGCTTGCACCCACAGCTGCAAAGAAAAGTATGCTCACTAACACAAAACAGATATACTCTGCATCCTTTATTGCCCAACTGTCTGAACAGGGTTTCGGCTTATGGAAAGACACTATAGACATTAAATCAGTCTGGGGTACCAAGGACTGGCAGGTTCAGGGAACGGAGGCACTATTTAGAGCATGCCTCATACCACAACAAATGATTTTCCTGAACGACACTGTGCAACAGACTTCCTGTCTTGGGTTAGCCAAGATTAAGGACTTGAACGCACCTCGTATTCCCTCATTATCACATTTGGAGGGTTGGCAGAACAATACAGAAAATGGTGACGGTACACTCGACATCGTGCATGACGTTTCATACAATTGAACAGACCCCATTTGGAAGGGATGGTTAGTCTGGCCTATCAACACAAATAGGTGTCAGTCAAGATTCAGGGGTACCACCGAAGGGTTTAGTATCCATAGGCCCGACTTACGCTATGTACAACGGGAACATCCACGGGTGGTGACATCATACAGTGTTGGGAAGTTATGCCTAGATTGGCTAAGAACCTTGACACTGTCTCAGGTGAAACAACACTTGTCCCTACTCTCAGATGACATAGATCTCAGGGATTGTTTAGTAGGTCCCTGAAAGCCATGTCAGAAATGCTTCTTATACGCTGTTTATAATTAAATTTGGAAAATCTCCCAACAGGAATCTACGGAGAGATTGCATGAAATTGACAGAATTAGAAAAGGCTTTGGCTGTGGTTGACAATGGCATGACCACACTAACATCCAGGATATATTCACTGGGCAACAGTGTATCTTCTGCTATAGATATAATGGAACAGGATCTGTCCATCTTACAACACGGACAATCACAGTTGAGTTCTATTGTGTCATTAAGCTGGACGCTACAATCACTGCGCTCTGGTTATGTGCCCTGGCGATATATCAACAGTACGTCTCTGTTCTCTGCATATAATTTGACTGAAAAACGGACAACAATGGCACAAAGTGATGCGAAATATACAATGCTGCGCATTGAAAAATTAGACCAATTACCTTTCACTGTGGCAGAGTCACCATCCACAGAATTGTTAACTCATGGCCATAGAATGTTACCAGTAACAACTTTCCAGTTTCAATATTAGCTAGAACACCACCAGGTAGGCAGGTATGGGTAGGGAATTTATCCATGAATCTTATAGATTGGAACAGGGTAACTGAAGTGTTTCTCAGCAGTGCAGACTGCGAGAATTCTCTGAGCGGATCTCTCATTTGCCAGGATATCATGCTTCACGGGGCCTTTAATGGGTCAGTAGCTTAACTTATCCTGTCGTTTGAAAGGTTGCCCAGCTGCCGTGGGTATTCCAGTGTTCAGATTGCTCTTGAATGGGAGTTACTTAATGCTGAATGAGCAAGGTTGTTGTGGGATGCTTCCAGGCATCGTATATAATGTCACTGTAAGTTCCAGCGTTACTTGTTGTATGCAAGTATTGTTTCCGCCGACCCACACAGTCAGGGAGGCGCCATTATGGCCTTCGTTGGATATTTCCTTTATACGGTTTGATACTCTGAGCCGAATGAAAGCCATGCTTTTACAGAAAGATGTGCCCTTAACCTCAGCCGAGAGATTTTTGATCTCCAGGTTGCAAGGTCTTCTGCTGAGATACAGGCACTAGTATGAACTAACTGCCCTTTCCATTTCGGAGAAATGGTACAGCGTATCTTTAGCATGTCTGATACAAAGGGTATAGTACACCTATTTAAGACCATAGGGTCTGGACTGTTAAGCACCTTTCAGACAGTCTTCGGAATGATTCCAGCTTTCATACACTCCGTATACGCAATGGATGTCCCAGTCATCAAGGAAATGGAAAAGACGCTCTTGGAGTGAAGTTACCGTGATCGCATGGTACTCCATCTTTGCACACCTCGACTTCGGGAGCTAAGCGAGTCTTGGTTCCTATCGTTTCGACCAGTCTGATTTGACTGTGTTTTGCCTGTCCTCCGCTGCTTGTTCTGCACCTATGAATGCGTGTTGGACCTCTGTCTAACACTTCCATCAGTTGCGCTACCGGACGTGGATGCATTGCTGAACCCATTAAAGGCCCACGTACTGCAGTGTCCCCAGCGTATTCCAATGTTAATGTCGGCATTCTTAGAGCCACCACGGGACGCTTTAGCTCCTGTTGGATTGGATACTGGCTCTACTACAGGCACACAGGCTTTGGATATTACAAATCCTTCCCCAGCATCGGCTGTGGGAACTGAGGAAGATCATTGTTGCTCAATTGACCTGATCTGTGAGGTGTTACAAGGACCGTCGTCTGCAAAGGCAAACAGCAGTGATGTTGTGTCTCCCACACAGGACACATAAACATTTGGCTCTTCCTGTGCTGGGAAGAATTTGGCCTTTTCCAAGACAACCAAAATTGGAATTTTAAACAAAAATTTTCTTTTTCGATATACTATTACTGAGCTCCATGGCTTTCAGACGTGCTCAGTGGCTAAGACTATATATGACATATTTCGAAGGACTATTAGAGATTATTTTTTTAGAGATTTTATGAATTTTTAGGAGCTTTTTTAATGCCTTTTTAACAATGTTTAATGCTCAATTAGAAGGCATTCCCTTTTTAGTATGTCATCGGTCAGATGAGGAGTGGGTGTTATGTTTCATAGGGTACCCCAATATAGGCTTGAGTAGTCCCCTAACCCTTCACCTACATTTAACGTACCATTACACTACATAACAGGTTTTGGTATTGACCTTTTACCTAGTTAAGCGCTGCATAAAATGTTGTGTGGTTTTCCCCGAAAGCTAGCCTTATGAATTATGCATGAAGATTCTCAGAATCACAGCAGGATTACCATCTCCTGCATAATAACTATGTATAAGGGTCATCCCTTCCGTCATCCTCAGCCGACATGACACAGCAAGGTAAAATCCCCTGATGGTACCTTTTGGGTAAATATACGCCATATCTTTGCCCAGGCAGGCAGAGGAGAAAGACTTCCATGCTGACTCACTGATGCGAGATGCTGAGGTTCCTGCACACAGACACTCCAGCTCGCACTTGTCTGACATCCCTCGCAGGGTGTCCATCTCGAGACCAAGACAGGGTCCCACAGTCTCTAACTTCAGGTAATGGGGTTGGATTCTTGGCTCTACACCTACATACATGGTAGGTACACTTAGGTACATCTAGTTAGGGTTGCATCCTAGGAGTACATATTATTATTGTCATGTATTTATATGCTTGCATATATTCATTGTTTTTAGCACTATGGTAGGAATCTACCATCCATTTACTCTGTTGGTGCTTATAATCATTTATATCTGTTTCTGTCTTATGGTTGATTCAGCACACCTATTTTACACTAGAATGACCCTGGTTCAATAAATGCTTATTGAAAACGTCCCCACCGTTTATTCTGTGTATCTCTCTGAGACAAAGTGAGCACGAATGTCTGAGCGAAAAGTACTGTACTGTTTCCATGATCCCTGATGGGACAGAGTTGTCATGTTCAATAGTTGCCAAGAACTATTCTCTCCTTGGTAAGAGGAGTTTTCAGTGGCACTGCGAGCTAGCTAGGTATACAGGCGAACATACCCGGTGGGGGTGTCTGGAATCAGTTTGAACACCAATCTATGTTGACTAAACGTGCAGATCCTATATAGGTTTATAGGAACTACACAACACTACTGGAAGGTGGGAGAAGCCTCTAGAAAAGTTCTTTGAAGTGCATGGAATTTCTTGACTCCCCTGCCCTGGTTCCCAGCTGGCTACAGTGACAATGTGGAGGTGATAAGTTCTTTGTATGAAGGCAGAGTACAGCCTATTTAGGTGCAAGTGGGGCTGTGCTCAGTCCTTCCCCCATCCTGCTAGCAGATGTCCCATTCAGGCACACCTAATTGTGATTTCATAGATTCCAAACATGAACTGGCTACCTGGTCCCAATCAATTGTTAGCACTTATTAAATGTAATGAGGCAACCCAATGTTATCATATGACACAGGCAGGACTCAAAGTAGTGAGTATGGCTTCACAAGTCTTTTCACTACCATGGCAAGTAAAATTTAAAAGTACATGTTCAACCTTTTCATTAAAAAGCTTCCTGCCCTATGGACCACCTAGGGCCTCCCTTATGGGTGGCCTATATGCAATAAAAAGGGAGTTTAAGTCTTGGCAAGGGCATTATATTGCCAAGTCAATTAGCTGGTTAAAACTGCATACAGGCTGCAATGGCAGGCCTGGATCATGTGTAACTTATGTTGGTAGCACAATAAGTGCTGCAGTCCCACAAGTAGCATTTAATTTACAGGCCCTGGGTATATGGTAGACCACTCTACAAGGGACTTATAAGCACATGAAATATGCCAATCAGGTGTAAGCCAATGAAACCATGCTTAGGGAGTGAGCACAAGTACATTGAAATTGGTTAGTAGTGGTAAAGTACACAGAATCCTACTGCCAAGAAAAAATGAATTTTTACACAAAATTGGAGGTAAGTAGGCAAAAGGTTTGGGGGAAGCCCACCCTAAGTCTGACAGGTTTAACATGTGCCCCTTCCAGCTGAAAGTGGGGGGAACTACCCAAACACCTGGGAGTTCTCATAACTAAGGCGCAAGAACCTGAATAGACCATCAGCATTCAAGCGGTCAGACCCAGGCAGGTGTTCCACCATAAAGCCCATTCCCTGTAGGGAGATGGACTACCTCAACAATTTTCAGATTCTCACCCCTCATTTGCGTTAGCCACCTGAGGCATGTGTGGTCTGTCAGAACCCGGCAGTGGGCCACGAACAAGTATGGTCTCAGCTTCTTCAGTGTCTAGACCACAGGAAAGGCTTCTCTTTCAATTGTACTCCACCACTGTTCTCTGGGAAGTAACCTCTTAGTGATGAAAGCTACAGGTTGTTCTAGGCCCTCCTCATTGATCTGTGACAGAACTTCCACTATGCCATGCTCTGAGACATCTGTTCGGACTATGAACTCTTTGGAAAAATCAGGGGCCTTGAGCACAGGTGCTGTGCACATGGACTGAGTCAGAGGCTTTCTAGCAATCCACTGTTCAGATTACCTTCTTTGGTGGCTTCTTAGAAGCCAGCTCAGTCAAGAGGGCAACATTGGTGTCCCACCCCTTGACAAACCTCCTATAATATCCTATGAGGCCCATGGAGGACCTCACATCAGTCTGAGGTTTAGGGAGCTTCCAGGCCAGAATAGTTTCTATTTTGGCCTGGAGAAGCTGTATCTTACCCCTGCCTACAAGGTGATCCATGTACACCACAGACCACTGTCCTATTTGACATTTACAGGCCTTGATAGTCAGACTTCCCTGTTGCACGCCCTGAAGCATTTCCTGCAGGTGAAAGAGGTGGTTCTCCCAGCTGCTACTTAAAACACATCTGGCATCCAAGTAAGCAACACTGAAGGCCCCCATACCAGCCAAGACCCATTCAACAGCCTCTGGAAGGTGGCGTGGGCAGTTTTCAGCCCAAAAGGCAGCCCCTTAAATTAAAGTGGCCCTCTGGGGCGGAAAAGGCTGACCTCTATTTAGCGCCTTGCATTAGGGCACTCTGCCAGTACACTGAAGTTAAATCAAAAGTACTCAGGAACTTTGCAGCCCCTATCAATGAGCTCATAAGCTCTGGGGATGGGGTGAGCATTAGTTTAGGTGACTGAGTTGAGACCTCTGTAGTCCACGCAGAAACGGAGTTCTGGGGTGGCGCCCTGTGGGGCAGCTTTTAGTACCGGCACCACTGGGCTGAAACAGGGGCTGCTGAGTGTTCAGTCACTCCTAGATCCAACATCTTAGAGACCTTGTCTTTGATGCTGGCCCTCACTTTGTCAGACAACCTGTAGATTTTATTTTTGACAGGGGGGCTGTCTCTGGTATCAGTGTCATTGGTACACAGAGATGTAAGCCCAGGAGTCTGGGAAAACAGAGAGGCAAACTGGACTAATAACTATCAACAGTCCCTCTGGTTTTCTGGGGTCAGAGTAGGGAAGGTATTGACACCCTCCAGTGACCCATCTTTCTCGTTTGATGACAGGAGATCAGGGAGAGGGTCCCTCTCTTATTCCTCCCCATCACCTGTCACCAGCAGCATGGTGACCTCAGACCTCTCATAGTGTGGTTTGAAGTGGTTGATAAGGAGTACCCATAAGGGGTGTCTGGGGTCTTGAGATTTACCAACTAATTGGCCTCCCCTTCCTTTCAATTACCTTACAGAGCCCAGTCCAACACTTTTAGGGGGCCCTGGGTTCCACTGTCTTCATTACCCACACTTTCTGTTCAGGTTGAAATTCCACAGGGGTAGCCGTCTGGTCAAACCACTGTTTTTCAGAACTAGGCCAGGTCGGAATGTTTAATACTACTGGCGGAATAGGAGGAATTTGGGAAGGCTGCATTACTCTTGTAACGCAGAATTACTTATAAATTCTGTCGTTCTGCTGGCAGAATAAATCTGCAGTAAGGTTTCAAAACAGGGCTGGAAGAGGAAGCAGTCCCTCTATGTTTCAAGATTACTGCAGAGTATGTCTGGGCACACAGAGGTATGCACTGCAGAGTGATATGTAGTGGTTTCAAAAGTTTAGAAATCACTGCATACCACTCTGCAGTGGCGCCGTTACATACTCTGCAGTAATCACTGAAGACTATGTAAGGGCGCTACACAGTACTTGGCTGTGCTATTTTTTTTTTAAATTAAAAAATCCACAGTATCAAGAAATACATATAAACATATATCTACGATCTTAATACAGTAAAAAACATTCAATTCATTTTCCTGTATAACCATAAATATTGGTCCATCATAGATACAATTAGTACAGCCCAAAGTGTCAGACCTCAAAAGTAAATACACAATACAATACAAAACATTTTAAGACTCCTTCCCTTGGATACACCCTGATGTCAGTCCACCATATAGTCAATCATTGCCCCCCAAACACGGATACCAATTTTTCGTTTTCTGGGCCCTTTAACCGAATAAAGACTAAACTCCATATTAAAGGTGTTAAAAAACTTGGCCCGCCACATTTCAAAAGATGGAACAGCCCGCTGTAGCCATAAGGATGCTATAGATTTCTGTGCCACTGCTGTGGCCATAAAAATCAAATAGCGGAATTTATACATTGGCATCCCTTGACATAGATTCCCCCCAATCCCTAACATCATCATGGAGGCGGATATTTTTATAGATATTCCAGTAACTTCTGATAAAAACTTTTCCATAGATCCTATCAAAGGAGTCAGAGAGGAACACAGATAAAATATGTGAAGGATATCAGCATTATCTGCACCACACCGAAAACACTTCCCATCATTTTTACTCCCCCATTTTGCCATCTTTGCGGGGGTGTGATACAGATCAAATAAAGTTTTATAATGTTGGGTTTTTAAGTTAGCTGCCAGGAGAATCTCCCCTGCAATATCTATCAATTCCTCTAAAGAGATTGATTGGTCCCCCAACCAACTTCCCCATTTAGAGTTATACTTCTCTAAGTCATCTGATCTTGCTGCTAACAATATTTTATAAAGAGAGCCGATGTTTTCCTGACGTCTGATAGCTTCTACAATCTCATAAGATGTCATAGTGATTGGGTGTTTACCTAAAAAGTCCCTTATTTGTAGGAATTTAAAGAATTGAGTTTTAGGTAAATGGTATTTATCCGCCAAACATGAGAAGGGCAAGCAGACCCCGCCAGCTTGATAGAAATCCCCAACTCGGCTAATTCCTTTCAATCTCCAGTTAGCTGCCACATAATCCCAGAAAATCGAAGGTAATAATCCTACAGCGGCCGTGGGTGTATACACAGATATCCCTGGAATCTGTAAGCTCTTTCGAACAGTATTCCAAACTTTAAAAACTGCTGCCAGAACCTTAAACTGGGTTCTTTTATAGTAGCTGCCATCAACTCTCCTAAATAGACAGTTATTGACCTCTGAGCCCAAGACCATCTGATAGATTGAGGGGTACTCAGCCGGATTATTTACCTCCTCTCCGGTCAATAAAATATGTATGTTTGATAGGATGCACGGGTAATAATACAAGGTAAAATCAGGAATCGACCATCCACCTCTCTCTCGAGGGAGGGTCATGAAGCGGACAGCTCTCACGTGGTTTCCCAGGAGCCCACATATATCTAGCACACAGTGATTGCAGGTATTGGAGTTGTCCGCGAGATATTTCCAGTGGGACAGCTCTAAAGAAATACATAACCCTGGGCAGTACGTTCATCTTAAGAACATTAGATCTACCCACCAAGGAAAGGTGCAGGCTCTCCCATCTCTCAAGTGATAGTTTAACTTTGCCTATAATATCCCCCCAGTTAACCTCCACTAAATCCTTTAAGCAGGCCCGGATCTTAATGCCTAGGTATGTAACTTCTGTGACTACTCTGGGATCATTAACCAAACTTTGATTCGTACATAGAACTTGGGTTTTAGATGTATTCAGCTTATAGCCTGATACAGAGCCAAACTCCTGTGCCAGTTGTTCAATTTCAGGTAGAGCCGAGACCGGACTAGATGTTATAATCGCGATGTCATCGGCGTACGCCAAAACACAGAAGCAATCCTGACGAACCCTAAAAGGTATGATTTGGGTGCTCCGCTCTAGCATATTTATGAAAGGGTTGATATAAAGCGCAAACAAAAGCGGAGAGCAGGGACACCCTTGTCGTGTGCCTCTGGAAATCTGAATTGCCTCAGAAAAGCACCCCATTGAGCATATTTTAGCTGTAGGAGATCGATATAAAGCCCATATAGCCTGAATAAATCCCTGGCCAAACCCCATTTGCTGTAAGACCCCCCAAAGGAAGTTCCAGGCAACACGGTCAAATGCTTTTTCAGCATCGAGCAGAATCAATCCTAGCTCCCTAGACTCCACGTGTGCAATGTCAAATAGGGCCACTACTCTACTGATGTGGTTCACAGTCCCCCTTCCAGGTATAAAACTGTGTTGTCTGGGAGAAACTAAGGGGGAAATAACCTTCGCCAGTCGATTGGCAAGAATCTTAGCGTAAATTTTGCCATCACAGTTGACGAGTGAAATCAGGCGATAGGACCCTGGTAGCTCAGATGGTTTATCTTTCTTTTTAAAGAAGATAATGTTAGCCTCATCCCAGGATCGCGGCGCGTCCCCTGATTGTGCTGCTTGAAATGCCGCGAGCATATCAATTTTAAGGTCTTGAAAAAAGGTCTTATACATTTCCAACGGGAGTTTATCTGGGCCCGCGGCTTTTCCAATCGCCAAGCTGTTAATCGCCTGCTCTAATTCCTGTATAGTTATGGGGCTGTCCAACCTGTCAGCCTCCTCCCGATCCAGCCACTCCCACAGTGAGCATGGGAGCCCTAAATCCCTAGGATGTCGCCCCATATCTTGCCCTGTGTAAAGTTCTGTGTAAAAATCAAAGAACACCCTAAGTATCTCTTGCGGGTCATGTACTATGTCCCCCTCAGCATTCCTCACACCGGTAATTCTTTGTCCCGCCTCCTTCATACATAGCTTCTGGGCTAAACATCGCCCTGTGGCCTCCCCATACTCATAACATTCTTTCTTATAAATCTGAAACTTTAATGCAATTTCATTGCTCCATACCAGATTTATTTTAGCTTTGCTCCTAGCTAGGCTAGTTTGCAGCTCTGTAGTATTATTACCAGCCCCTATCCCACCTGCCAGATTTTCTTCTGCTGTTCTAAGTTCATTATATAGCTCGTACATTGCCAATCTGGCCTGTTTTTGTTTGTGTAATCCAAAGCTCAGGACTTCTCCTCTAAAGCAGGCTTTAAATGTATCCCAGACAACCCCACATACCGTGGAGTGTCGATAGTTCTGAAAAAAATCTTTTATCCAGCCCTTCATATGATCGATAAAAGCCTTATCCAAGAGATGTTTCCTATCAAAAGTAAAGTCTCTTGAAGTTATACATGTACCTAGTGCCGGGATATCTAATACTACCGATGCATGATCCGAAGTAATCCTTGGATATACTCGTATTTTAATTCCTGTGAACAATTGAGGGGATACAAAGAAATAATCAAGCCGCACAAGCTTGTTATGCGGGTAAGAATAAAACGTATACCCTGGGTCTTGCAAATGTAAACTACTCCAAACGTCTATCAGGCTGTGATCAGTCAATAAGTGATAAAGAGCCTTGAAGACCCTAGGTTTCCTGCCTTTATAATTCTGTCAACAGGATTGAAAATCTATCTTACTCAAGTTGACGTTGAAGTCGCCACACAGCACTAAAGGAGTGGGCCATAATGCAAGTTCCCCATTTAGATATTCAAACATGAGGGCCTCGTCAAAGTTAGAACCATATACAGTACACAGGGTGAACTTCACACCCCCCAACACACATCCCAGTATAGCCCAACGTCTCTGAATATCAACCAATATACGTCCTGTTGCTTGGATTGCTGGTCTAGCTAGAATCGCCACCCCCCTGGTCATGGTTGATTGCTTTGAGGCTGCTAATAATACATAACCCATTTCTGACAAGATCTTCCGTTTTCCCCATGATATGTGTGTTTCCTGCAAACATACTAAGTCAGGCTGAATCACACAAAGCTCTGAGGCCACTCTTTGCCTCTTATTATAATTGTTTAACCCACACACATTTAACGTACAAATTCGAAGTCCTACCTTAGCCATAAATCCCACTTAAATACCAACAATTGCTCAAATCTGAAATAACTTATTCTCAGAGCTCTCAAATCTTCAATGATACTGTGCATTATTTTTATTTTTTTAACCCCGCCTCCCCCCACAAACCCCCCCAAATCCTCCTCCCGACTGCCTACCCCCCATCCTTTTTCCCAAACCACCCCCACCCCTTCAATGAGGCTTTAGGACTCATAGTCCTAGTGATGTCGAGCTCCTGTCCCCCGGATACACCTCCCACACCTATATGAGGCCCCATGTGCAACAGATAAGCATTAACTACATCTTTCAAAAAGAGAAACAGGAAATAATAGTAAACATCCCCAAATACTATGTCAACAGACAGAGTACTGTAACTTTCTTTTATCCTTATGACAAAGAAAATAATGTCGCACATAAGGTGTCATAACTTTTAACATAATAAGAAACCAGAAACCAGAGAGAAAAAGAAAGAAGGACATATTCATCTCAAATCCAACTAACCAGGTCTTTGCGAAAAAGCTAACCTTATACACATTGCAGCTTATACCCCGTCATATCATGACACAAAAAAGAATAAAAAGCTTTGCTTTCAGAGGGATTGCAAAAACTCATTAGCTTGCACATCGGAGGTAAAAAATCGAGTGTGCTCTTTATACAAAATGTTTAGCTTGGCTGGATTTAATAAAAAAGCTTGGGCCCCTTTGGCCTGAAATGGTGCAATAAGCTGGTGCAGTTGCCAGCGCTTTTCAACCGTTTGGTGGCAGTAATCTGGCCTAACAAAAAACTCCACCCCTTTCCCAGCTCTTTTTCTATCAGGGCGAGCAAGCTCAAATACAGCTTCACGAGCAAGGAAATTATTGAGAGAGATCAGAATAGCTCTGGGTCTGATTTCTGTTTGCCCAGGTCTTGGGCGTATAGAAAACGGAAAGCGATGTGCCCCCTGTACCTCTCTCTGCCAATCCCACTGTGTAAGTTCAGGGAAGGCCTCAGTAAACAAGTCAACGATAAACTTGCGCGGATCCTGTCCTTCCGCCCCTTTGGGAATTTGTAGGACTCTCAGGTTGTTTCGACGAGATCGGTTCTCTAAATCAGTCAGTTTCCACTGGGTGTCATCTCTCATGGTTCGCAAAGTCTCCGTCAGAGCCTTCTGTGCGGCAAGTTCGTCCTCCAAGCAAGAAATACGAGCTTCGGCTTCGTTGAACCTTGTAGTGAACTCCGTACAGGTCTTGGCTATACGACGTACTGAGTTTTGTCATTTGCGACAGGAACTTTGGGCCCTCTGGCTTTCCACACGTGTCTCCTCCCTATGAGTCATGATGGTTTGATATATCAAAGCCAATGATACCTCTTCTGGTGGTTCTGCCGCTTTTGCCTTAAGTGAGTCCATGTTATGGCAGTCCTTGGTGCCAATGTCTAATTCTGTTGAAAAGGAGTAATCCCATTGAATAGCATTGTCGCCATTATTACCATCTGTCTGGTTGGCTCCTTCTCTTGCCTCAGGATTCTTCCGTATTGTCTGAGGGCTGTCATCCGACGAGTCCCCCCCGTGTCTTCCGGCAGCGTGCTGCCATAATCACTTCCTCCACCATCGAGCAACCCAGTCTGCAGCATTCCAATAACCTCTAGATCCTCGTTAGAAGAGTCCGAGTGGTCTGAGAGGGAGAAAAGGTTTTCCCCAGAATCTACCTCCTTCGTAGAGAGTTTAATACTTTGACACATCATCTCTTTACCGTTACTTGGGCCAGATTTTTCAATGTTATCAGCGCTCGGTGTGTGTGTTGCCTCCACACCACCATTAGTTAATGTAATTGCAGATATAGGTGAGTTATTTAATAAAATCTGTGGGGAGTCCATACACAGAGAACCACCACTTGTTTGCGCACCATCCTTGATAGATAAATGGGCAGAGTCCAAACCCCCCAACCCAACATGGGGAGAGGCTGATTCTCTCTCCACCTGCTCCTGTCCCTCCAAAAAGTGAGACCCCTTCCCATCTCCTATATCTAAAACAGGCGAGTCCATCTGGGAGGGCTGTGGGAATTTTTTTTTTCTTTCCCCACCGAAAACAACAGGGGGATAGTACGCTTACCGGAACTGTCTTTTACTGACTTATCCCCTGCTGTGGCGGTATCCTTCTTGTTTGTTCTTCCATTGGAATTTGAAACATTCTTGCCAGCAGCCATAGCCGTAGCCGTTCCTGTGACCACGGAGTCAGCTAGAGTGCGTGTTCTTCCTCTTCCAGCCTTAGGGGGCATCGTGCACCGAGCTCCACTTTCCCCTCTCCGGCTTCCGTAGAATGTAGATTCCGTGGGACGCCACCACAGCCAGCTCCTAACACTGGTCCTGTAGCCGCCACGAAGTCGCCAAATCCTTGCAGCAAAAGCAGCAGCTGCGTAGCTAAGCATGCCAGGAGCAACCGTCTCAACCCTTATCCGGCAGCACCGTTCCATAAGTGCCTTCTTCCTCGTTCTTCCCCGTTCAAGAGATCACAGTTCCATAGAGGTGCGGGAGTCCGGGAGCAGCCAGCTCACTCGTCCGAGCTGGCGGACGCCATCTTGCCTCCGGCTGTGCTATATTCTTAGCGCAAAATGCATCCTTGCATCCATTTTTAGACATAAGTGTGCATTTTGCGCTAAGAAAATGGCACCAAATGCCCAATCCTTCCAGTCTTTAAATTCCACAGAATCCACCCACCCTATTCATAACTTTTTGCTTGCCTCCAAGTTCTCAGAAGCTTTCTTCCAAAACTTGCCACTTTGGTTCCTGAAGGTTAGCATGTAGCTGACCACAGCCTGGGTGGGGGAGGGGGTTGGAAGCTTGATCCCACCCCTCCTTGACCAGACTGAGAGATCCCCTAACAGGGTGACCATAGAGAAGTTCAAAGGGGCTAAATCTAACCCTTTATTTGGCACCGTCCTGTAGGCAAAGAACAGGCACGACAGGAGGACATCCCACTTCCACCACATGGGCTCAGGCAGGCCCATAATCATGCCTTTAAGGGTCTTGTTAAATGTTTCAATAAGCCCATTGGTTTGTGGATGGTAGGATGTAGAGAACTTGTAGGTTACTCCATACTCCTTCCACATTAACTTCATGTACACAGACATGAAGGTGATGCCTCTGTCAGACACTGCTTCTTTGGGGCGTCCCACTCAGGTAAAAATCCCACTCAGGGCTCTGGCTAGTGCAGTCACAGTCCTAAGAGGGATGGACTGTGGGTAATTTGTAACTTGGTCCACCAAGACCAGTATAAACCTGTTGCTTAAGACTGTTTTGGGGTCCAAGGGCCCAACAATGTTGATGGCCACCTTTTCAAAGAGGGTGCCAATGACAGGTAAGGGATTCAGGGGAGCTTTCAGCTTTTTCCCTGTTTTCCCACAGGTTTGGCAGCTTAGAAAATCCTGCAGATTGTATCTGAGGCAATCCTCATCTGGGGCCAAAAGACGTGGCAGGAAAAGCCTGCAAAGTTCTTGTCCTGACCCAGTTGTCCTGCCAGGAGTATTTCATGAGCCAGCCCTAGTAATAAGGCCCTGTAGCTTTGGGGGGCTACCAACCATTGTTTTGCCACATGCACAGGTGCCTTAGGCTCACTATATAGGAGATCGTTCTCCTAATATATGAAGTGATCTCCAGAGGTACCACCAGCTGCCTGAGCTTCAGCTTGCCACATTATGCCCTCCAGGGTTAGGGACTTCTTCTGTGCCTTACAGACCTCCCCCCTGGTAGAACTCTTTCTACTTGCCATCCCGCAAGTTCAGGCAGGTCACCAAGAGAGGCAATGTCCTCCCCGGTAGGCTCTGAGGTGGCCACCTCTGGTGCCTCATCCACCTGGATCATAGGACATTCAGAGGCTGGTTTCCCACACCCTTGCACTTCCCTCACTTGGCAGCTGTCTGGGTAATGTTTCCAGGCCCCAGACCTCCTTGACTTCCCTCCTTGACAGCCATGGACCTAGTGGTCACACACACTCACTTGGGCAACCACAACATTTCCAAGTGTGACCTGAGCTCCACTATGTTCTAGCCAGTGGTCTCCAGATCATTCCCTAACAGGCAGTCCACAGGCATGGTAGGGCTCACAGCAACTTTCAGAAGACCTGAGGTCCTCCCCCGTACAAAGGAAATCAGAGTCACAGGGTAGTGGCTCTCTCCATTGTCTGCTACTACAACCTTATGGAATGTATTGAATATCATCTGCTCTGAGGACACCAGATGATATCTGACAGTAGTCATACTGGCTCCTATGTCCCTCAGAGCCTCCACCTTCTGCCCATTGATGATGATCTAATGTAAATATCATTTGAAGTATTTGAAGGCATGTGGGCTTTAGGCACCATCCCCTTGTTACCCAGGGACACTAGGGTAACCTCAGCTGCCTCTCCCACACTAACTGGGTCCATCTCCTACCCAAGCACTACGCTAGCCAACCCCGGGATCTGCTCACCACTAGGGGGCTGTGCCTTATTAGGACACTTGGGATCACCCTCGGTGATCCCATGCTGATAACATTCATAGCACTTGGGGACAAACTTACCAATGTTTTTATCAAAGAGGCCTTTCTTTTGGTGGCCAGATTGAGATTGGAACCCTTTCCCTTGAGAACAATTTAGGGAGCTTAGAGAGAATTCCTTGATCTTATCTTCCACCCTCTTTCTTCTGGAGGGACCCTGACCATCTTTTTGGGTGTCCCCCCAGATGCCTTCATGGACACTCTGGTGCTAACCCAGAGGTCCCCATCCTCACCAAGATTCCGGTGGTCAGTCAGCTTGCTATCTTCTATGTGTTGAAGCAGCTCTGTAAAACAGTTATTGAGCATATGCTCCCTCAAATCAGGTTGTACAGTCCAACAAAATAATCCACTTTGCTGTTGCTCACACAGCCCTTCAATGCTTTGCTAGAATATTCTAAGAGATCCACCCAGGATGGGTTTGGGAGTTTGTGGCTGCCCCTGAACCTATAATGGTATTTCTAAGGGTTCAGCCCAAATTTGGAAAGAATGATGGTCTTCATGGGGCATACGTGGTCTGGCTTGCTACCTCAAATGCAAGAAGTGTGTCCCTCTCCACTATAGGCATGTACATCTACAAGTTACCCGCCAGTACTACTCTGGGATTTTGTGTATCGTCAGAGCTATGTCATACACTGAAAACCATTTATCTATATCGCCCTCCACCACATAGGAGGGCACCAGCTCCTTGGGTATGTGGACCCTCACCTCTCCAGTGGACACTGCAGGTATGCTGCCACCAATGTTGCTGGACTCCACTTGCTTGGCTTCTAGGTCCAACTTCTTAAGACTGTGCTCCAGGGGCATTCTCTTCTCCTCCATGGCCAGTCTCTCCCTTGTCAAGACTCTCTCAGCCTCAACCTTCCTCTCTTCTCCTCTGTTTTCAGCTTCATCTTGGACAGCTGCAGCTTGAGCTCCCTCTCTGCCTTTCTGTCCTCCAGCTCATCTAGGGTCTGGCCCCCGACATACACACTGTTCCCTGCTCCATCCTGGGCACACTGGTCATTTGCTGGGGTCGAGTTGGGCTCTCTTTACAGCTCAGGACCCTGGACTGGGTACTCTCTCCACTCATCCTTTGTCAGTGTTCCCTTCTCCTCAATGTCATCCCCATCATCCTCTCCCAAGGCAGACTGCCAGCTCTGCCCCTCCTCAAAGGCTTTGAGGGCTACTTGGAGATCCAGTTTGGTAGCCCTGTTGTCTGCTTTCAGCTTCCTCTGCAGAGTTTCAGCAGCTCAGCCCTGGTGAGGATGTCGAAGTTGCACAGCTCCATCTTTATTGTAAGAAAGAAAAGGAAGGTAGGGCACTTAAATTTAGAGAAGAGAGAAAACAGCCATTGGAAAACTGAGGAAGAATTTACAAAGAGGTCTACTCTGGTGTCAAATTATTTATCTTGGATTTTTGTGTAACACAAATCACTGCCAGGTACTGCACACACACAAGTCCTAATCGACAAAGCTGAAAACAATATGAGACATTATTTTGTTGGTTGACTGTGGTTTAAGCCCTGGTCAAGCAACTGCCACAATCCCTTGCAGGGTGAACCAGTGTAAATATAGCCAACCACAATGGAGTGCGGTTCAGCAACAAGAAGTGGATTGGGCCCATTCAGCACTTATTTTCAGACTTAGATGAAATTCGGAGAAAAAGTGTTCTGAGGAGTGAACGTCGTCATCAGATAGCCCTGGGTCGAAGCCGCAATGAAGATTTCTACGTTCGGATCTAGTCTCTGAAATGGAAGTTGAAAATCTCAAGTGGGACGAGACAGAGGGCCGTAGCAAAAGGCAGTTCCACGAGGCTTGATACCCTTTTGGCAAAATACTGCCAAAAAGGATGTGCTGCTGCGGAGAAGAACATAGCGGGAAAAGCCGCAATGTTAGTCCGAATTCTGATGTACCTCGGGCGGAATGTGAGCATGTTGGTCCCGGTCTCCTCCTGGTTCTCAAAGCAGTTTTTGGACAACATATTTTTTAAGTCCTCAGTTTTGGGATTTGGCCATCTGGGCACCTTTAGCACCACAACCATGGGTCCAGGAGTGGTGGGGCACCTCTTGGGGTTTTAGGACTCACTCAGGCTGGGTCCAAGTACGGGTTCAAGATGGTGAGAGACTTTTGTGCCCCTGAGGCTCTGAACAAAGGCCAGCAAACTAGCCCTTTGAGCCGCTCTGGTAGTCATGGGCTCAGGTGAAGATGCAGAGCTCAACAGCAGGGTTGGCCTCTGAGCGTTCAAGGCAGGCTCCAGGCAGCAAAGCAGTCCAAAAAGTACAGTACAGTACAGAAAAGTAGTCTTGCAGAGTTCACAGCAGGTTACAGGAGTAGTCTATCCTCTCGGAGTACTTCCGCAGGTCCAATGAACTGAAGAGTGTGTCTGAAGGTCCTATTTTTATACCCTGATGCCCTTCTTCTGGAAGGTGGCAGAAGCAAAGTATAATGTGTGTGTGTGCAAGAACATTTTAATATGATGAAATGAGGTGTCACACGTGATTTCTGAGGGAAGCTAAATAATGTCCTTGTAGATTTGTAAGAGTATGAAATGGGCAGACATCCAATGTTTGTAGTAGTTTGATCTTTTTAAGTAGTGACCGCAATGGATGCATCTCTAATATTACAAATAAAAATGCAATTCCATTCACATACAGGCTTTGTATTTTTTCCTTCTGCAAATCTTGCATCGATATTGCTCTTTCTTCCAAATGTTTTTGTTTATCTTTTCCTACTACATTCCCAAGTAAGCCATCACAACAGCGGTCTTCATTTGTGACTGATGATAACTTTCTTCATGAAAGTACAGTTCAGTGCTACACGTATGTCTCCAATTTCCTTGTAAAAATACTGCAGAAGGTTAGTCTTGCTAGTTGTTACCTATGCATTTTAGGTATTTTATAGGTTGTTCATGTGTTTGTTCAATGGTTTTGTTTCTCCTTTCTCTATTGGGTTTTTTGCTTTTCCAGATATTGTTTTGTAGGCATATTGTTAAATGTGGACAAATCTCCTGTAGAAAAGAAATATAGAAATATTGGTTAATGCAGTGATTCTCATAATGCAATTTTGTTTTATTTCCCTCTAATTTTTTAAAAATAGTATTCCTCAAAGAACTATACCTGTAGTTTGTAAAAGTACATAGATGGAGTTGATAAGATAACATTCTCAATTTCTCTGTTATGACTTTCAAGAAGAAATAGAGCTCTATTGTTTTCCAACATTCAGCAGAGTTTCTGTGGGTGTTGGTGGTTTTAGTAGAATGAGACTGTGTTTATAGCCCACTTTCTGTTATAAACCAAAGAGATGATGCTTTACTTACTCATTGTGTTTGCTATGTAGTTTTCTGTTTGTTTTTATAGTCATGTGAGCATAAATGTGTTTAGTAGTATTGGGCTATGTTTATAGCCTATTCTGTGGTAACAACCAATGACATGAAGTTTAACTTCTGTATTGCATGTATTATCTATTTTTCTATTGGTTGTATTGTATTGTAATACTCCTGAATATGCATTGCTGTTGTCTTGTTTATTTTGTTACATCATTTTGTTCTTTTTATTGTGCTATATTAGTTGCCTAATTTGTACTTAAGCTAACAATTCAGCTCCTTACAAAATGAAGACGTTGATGTATTAGACTTTTCTAGTGGCCAGTCATCTAACTATGTACATGTTTGTTTGTGTGGCTCTCCATTCCCTATTCTTCTACAGTGAGTGCATGTACAAGATGGTTCCTATTTGGCTTTTGGGCACAGTTTCATTTTTTGGGCTACAGTGCATGCCAAATAAGCAGATTTTGAAGTCGGTCTGAAAGGATTAGATATAACATGGATTGGGGGAAGAGGTTTGAGATGGAATGAGTTACACCCACTACTTTTGTCTTTTAGTACATATGGCCATCCCCACAAAATGGTTATTCACTATGGTGGCAATGATATTGGTCAGTTAACTGGAGTGAGACTACAAATTGACATTTTCACCTTAATGTCTGTTGCGTAAACTGAGTCTCTTGCTCAGCTCTACAAGGTTTGCTTTCCACCCTCTGGTGATGCGAGTGAATTTAGTTCAATGCACCAATGCTGAATGGGAAAGACAGGTTTTTGAAGCCCATCGAACTCCACCAAATACATAGTGGAAGTGATGTCAATGTTTTTGATTTACTAACAGTCTCAGGGACACCATGGTGATCAGAAACAAACTTTCTCCATTCTTCTCAATCATGCACATACAAGATACAGGGAGAAAAATACACTTTAAATAAAAAGTATGTTCATTTCAATAGGTGCACCTTGTTGCTCAACACATCTAAAATTACCACACAGAATATGATTAAAACAGTACATTGTGAACCATGAGAATAAAATAGACATTTCTAACATGGTTTAAAATGTAATCTAGAAACTTAAAACCCTAAAACCTACTTCTATGGGCTACGCCAGGAGAGCATGGAAAGTAGACTTACTTGCAACTAGATTTTTTTAGTGAGGTTGATTACACTGCATAGCTTATTTACAGCAAAACGTAATTATCAGGAGTCGGTAGGCCATGTTCACTGAGAAAGGCAAGCATGCTTCAGCATCAGCATCAACTTCTCCCAGGCTCAGGCTCAATAACAGCTCTCAGTTGAAAGCGTGATACAGTGGTAGCATAACTGTTAGACAGGATTGTCTTCTGACTTGGCAGTATCTTGCTCCTGATAATCTGGGGCAAAGGACCTCTCCTGACAGGTGGTCAAGTGGCATATACTGTATCTAATCTGACCTTTGCATTGTTTGATATAAGCAATAAGCATCAATATGCTAGTTTAGGACACATTCCTTTATACATATATGGTGAAAATAAGACAATTGAGATTACACTGTTTTGGTTACTGTTCTTAGTTTGACCTTGAAATTGAGATACAAAACACTTGTTCCAGACTGCTGTTGCTCCAGACTGATGTTGCATCAGGTGTTTTTTTTATGTCTATATCTAAATGACTTGTACCTGGAAAGATAAGGACAAACGACATCTACGTCAAAGGCAGGCATGTTGAGGATTTTGCAGAAAATGGAGTCGAGGCCTATTTCAAAATGGAGTTGGGCTTTATATCTTCACGTCATCCCGGCTTGTGCGTCTGAATTATGTCATTATATGGGCTGAGAGATAGAATTTATCTAATTAATGGGAAAATACATGCTCATAGAACATCGAGATATAACTAATTAAACTAGATTAAACTAATCTAATATAATATACATATGAAGCATACAGAAAATATAATATAATAAAAAGCATGATTACATAAAACAGCAAAAATAAATGTAATGATCTATGCATGATTCTTTTTTTAAGCCTTGTATGTTTTAAGCAATATAACAGAATGACATTTATAACATATGCATTTTCACATCGTGGGGCATTTCTGTTGGATAAGAGGGATGCATGTTGGTGATTAAGCAAATCAGGTATGATACTGAATATACAAATAACATTTATGTGGCTATAAAATAAAAAATAAAAAATTAAAATATTTTGTAGGAAAAAGAATCTTTATTTTCTCTACACAGTCTCTGTGGCTGGCTACAGTTCTGCTTTTATTCCTCATCTGAGGACATATCAACATTGTCCAATGCAAACGCAGCATATGTGTGGTCATTTTGAAATCCAGTGGGTGCGTAATCGTTGTTATTGTTGAGTTGCACATGGGATGGACCAGCGAATGTTTGCAGTTCAAAAGTACTCAGTGATGATGAGAGTATTGGATCCGGAGGCTTGAACGTTAACAGCGAGTCAAGCCACTCATCAAGCAACTCGTCAAAGATTGTCTCTGGTGTATTTGATCCATCTTAGTTTGCAGTTTGTAGTAGGGACAAGCGCATTGCTCGGCACTGTCTCTGGTGTGATTGCAATGGTTCCAGCCACATTTTCACATTGACGAAACCCACTGGAGATTTGCTCCATATGTAATTCCAAAATGATTTCAGCTGGACAGTTTGTGTACAAGAACACAAGTTTCACTTGTACATTGCCTATTTTACCAAAAGTGTGCAACCAATTTTTGCTAAATTCAGAAAGCCAAGCATGTCCCAGATAATGTGGTAGGGTCTCTCTGAATCTTTGTTCAGCTGGATTGGTATACTCCATGTCATTAATTTCCTTATCGGAACAGGAGAAGGGGGACAAGACCACAGCTGATGAGCATTAGAATGGTTAGAAATCCTTCGAGACTGGAGAACAAAGAGTGAAAAAACAATGGTATCAGTCCAAATACTGCTTTAAATCCAGTCACCAGACCATATTTAATGTTCTTAAAAATATGTACAGTAAAAATCATATGCACAATATCAGCACAGTGAGTCAGTTATTGTGTCTGTAACAGCGTCTATATCTCTGAAGGAGTTCTGGCTATTTAAAGGTTGTTTGCTTCAGCAGCTTAAGTCCAAGGGACTTCTTTTTGTAGTAACAGTGCAACTAATTTGCTAATTTAGTCAAAATGCATGCCTCTTATATCAATAGGTTCCATTTTGGATCACTTAGTTTATATCAGAGTCAGAAATGTTCATTTGTGATCGCAGATTATTGAACAGAGTTAAATTAACTTTTCGTATTGAAGGTTTAAAAAGTCTTTCATGGTACAAATCTGAGGCAGGTAGTCTACCGGATGGTTTTGTTCAAGAAAATAATATCTTTAGATGTAATGCATGCCCAAAATAAGGCTTCTTTACCTCGAATCTGCCAGACTTTTGTTCCCCAAATACTTTTATCGTCAACATTTTCTTTCCAATACTCATAACCTTAGATGGCCAGATTCTGATTACATTTATTTAGGTAAATCAGCTTTTTGGTTGTAATTAGATTCTTTTGAAGCCATGTTGGATTCTGAGAAAATAGAAAGTTGAGGGATGTGACCTGTTGTCACTCTGGAAGTAAGGACATTTCTTCAAGAAATTTAGGTGGCTATAAGGAGGTAGAGCTTCACAATGCTCCCATTGTGTGCAATTATATACTTCTCTAGGATAGGTAGTTCTATACCTATAAAGGTGTGCATAGTGATGATCACAATACATTTCTTTATAATTCACCAAATTCAAATAAGGATCTTCATTATTCAAAGTAGCATATGTCTGTAAATCAGACATAATTTGTTTTACAGTCTCTGCATCCCAGTCATCTGAAAGAGAGACGGGAATTATTATATAATTCATTGAAATTTTCGAAACCTAAGGTAACTGCAATGTCTCAGTGGGTCCCAATATGTGATATGGAACATTTTCCAAAGCTATGCCCTCGGGCACGGGATAAGCGTTGATGTTTACAGCGTAGAGATTTCTTTGAGCTCTATGAGATAAAAGATGCAGCTGTAGTTCACGAACCACAGGTTGTGTAATTGTTCTTTCTGGGATGTAGTGTCCATTCAGTAGTAGCAAAATAGTATTTATCATTGAGAGCCAGATGGGACCAAGGTGGAACCAAGTATCTGTCACAGAACCTATGAGCTAAGCAATCTATTGCACAGTGTGACTTTGGAGCGTGATCAAAAGTCGTCTGAGCCAAACCCAGAGTCATCATGGAGTTGCATGAAACATTTGCAACTGTAGCAATTACAGCATCAGATTCCTCTGTAGAGTTCATTACTCTATGTAAAGTTTGATATGCAATATTCTTAAATATCCCCAGCTGGGAACTCAAGCTAGTGATGCTACTGCGCTCATCAAGGGGTATGTCATTCAGAGTAGGGAGAGACTGAAAGTTTCTATCCTTAATCCTTCTTGGTATCTGTGAAGGTCTGCTGTAGAGGACTGGCCACATAGTACTTTTTCATGTGGTTGATGGACACCTGTCTCTTTTCTTTGAACCAGACAAAGGAGGCAGAACGACAGTTCTTTTGCCTTTTACCCCAAGGACTGTAATAGGTGGTCTGTAGGGTGGTTAAAAAGCTTGCTTGTTGTGGATCCTTTCACAAACTAGATCCCCAACTCTAGGGATCCACCTGTCAGCAATGGTTTCAACCTTCTGTTAGTTTGTGGCGGTTTCAGAATGCTTCACATTAGACAGCTTGTCTCTGACCTCTTGGATACTCTGTACGCCAGTCAAACGTTTTTCAAGGTCAACCCTTTCTCCATCTGCCACCTTTTCAGATTATCTAATCCAGGCACGTGTAGAGGAACTCTAAAGAGAACCTTGTATAGTGTATGCCCCCCCCAGTACTCATCTATATAAGTTATTTAATGCTCCTTGAACTCCATACCGATCATGGTACTAACTGATCAATGGCATTTGTAAATGCAGCACTGTCACCCCTAGAGGTATCGGTGCACTGAAGGTAATGTGTCTCTGTCGAAGAACCAGGTCTTGAGCTTCCTTCTGAAGTCGGTCAGGGAGGTTACTTTTCAGAGGTGGGGGGGTAGGTCGTTCAAGGTCTTGGCGGTGATGTTGGAGAAGGAGCGGCCCCTGCTGTGGCTGCGGTAGATGCCGGTGTGTATGTGAGGGCGAGTGAGGTAGACGTAGGTGTCTTGCAGGTAGGTAGCAGTTCAATAGATGGTTGATGTAGGATGGTCCTTGGTTGTGTGGAGCTTTGTAGGTGTGTGTGAGGATCTTGAACCAGCATCTCGTCTGGGTGGGTAGCCAGTGGAAGTAGCTGAGGTGTGGGGTGATGCGGGTCCATTTCGGGAGGTCCAGGATGAGTCTGGCTGAGGTGTTCTGTATGGTATGGAGTCTTTTGAAGAGTTGGGTGGAGATTTTGGCATAGAGGATGTTGCCATAGTGAAGGCAGATGGTGATGAGGGCCTGGGTGAAGAACTTCCTGGTGTTGATTAGGATCCATCTGAATATTCTTCAGAGCATGCAGAGCGTATGGAAGCAGGAGCATGGAAGTGTTGTTGCTTCATGGTCAGTTGGCTGTCGAAGATGATGCTGAGGTTGCATGTGTGGTCTGTCGGTGTGGGGGTTGGTCCGAGTTCTGCTGGCAACCAGCTGTTATCCCATTCGGAGAACAGTACTTCCATTTTGTCAGAGTTGAGTTTGAGGCAGCTGTCTTTCATTCATTTAGTCACGTCAGTCATAGCACTGCTATTTAGATGTATGTAGTAGGGTACTAAGACCTGAACTTAGTACCCTAGCAGCCAAGGCTTGTTTAACCATGCTGTTAGCATGCTCAACTAACCCATTGGATTCTGCACTGAACAGGCTTCTGAATTGCAGACAAACTCCCAGTATAGACATGGTATAGCAGTAAGCCTCGGAGGAGAAGCAGGACAATTATCTGAGTGAAGTTATTGTGTTGCCCCCATCACTACCAGACACTGCAAATCCTTTATGACCACTGAAGCGTTCACATATCCCTGTGGCTACACCTTTAGGAATCAGGAACATGAATCAATGGCTACCAATATGTATTCATATCAGTTAACTTAATTGATTGGGCAGATGTGGTCTAAATAATTTACTTTGAACAGCTGCACAAATTCCTGTAGCATGAAATGTATCACTCTGATGGCCCAAAGTGTGCCTCACATGGACTAATGGAAGCTTACCTCATAAGACAGCTACCCTGTCCCATAGTTGTTAATCTTTAATTGATTTTCCCTTTGAATCCTTGAATCCATTCAATCGCTAATGCTGTAAGTCAGCATTGTACCCTTGTATACAGAAGGATTAATCGAACACAATGATTGTGAGAACAGATGGATTAGCCTTTTGTAATGCAAGTAACAGGACATTAATTTTTTCACGTTTTGCAGTGTTGTTTACTAAGATGTATGGATGGAATTCACAATGTTTCAATACACCTTGCAGTACTGCACAGGCTGTAGAGTACTTGAATTGGGTTCCTAACTCTGGTTGAGCAGAGCCATCCATGTAGACTATGCTCTGGTAAGACTCAAAGGGTAAGGTTTTTGGAGTAGGAGAGATATATTGTTCATACTGGATAAAAGCTAGTGTACGAAGAGTGGGATCGTACTGAAATCTTACATCCGCTGCAGTTAAATAAGAGGGCCACTGTACCCATCTCGGGTTTAGGGCACATGCATTAGGAATGATGTCTTTAGTGGATGCCTCTATTGCTGATATGGGAAAAACCATAATCATGAGTTTTTCCAGCTCCTTCAAAATAGTCGTTTGCACAGCTGTAAGAATTGTTTTAGTAGAAGCAAAATGGGCCTCAGCTGGAGAATACAAGTGAGACTTGTATGGAATAGGAACTTACTGTAGATCACATAGGTATAACTGAAATGACTTGGAATACCCCAAAGAACTAAGTTGGTATTACTGTCCCTAGTTTGTAAATAGTTTTGTCTCAAGCATGTCTGTTTGCAAAGCACGCAAGATATCAACCTACTTTTCCAGTGTTTTGCTGAAAATGTGGGAGAAATTGTCATACAGGGGCTTTGCTCACTTAGCGTAGAGTGGCAAGCAAGTTTGTCCAAAGTTAAGAAATCCCAGGTGGGATTGCAACTTCTTCAGTGTGTTAGGAGTCTGCAAGGTAGAACACTTCTGAAGGAAATCAGGACCAAGACCCTTGCCCTCATTGAATAACTTGTATCCAAGGAAGGTCGCCGTAAGATATACAATCTTCGATTTTTTAAAGTTAATTCTGTAACCATGTGATGTTCATAATGTTACAACTGTAAGATAGATATCATCAATGCATAACAATACTTCGAATCTGGTTGTAAGAGCTCCATGATGCGTGCTGAGAATAGGGCAGGGCTGTTCTTATAGCACCTAGGCAAATGTTGAAATGAGAACTGCATCCTGCCTAAACTAATGGTGGTTAGATTCTCTCTTTCAGGAGCTATGTTGTGACTGAAAACCCCATTAGAGATGTCAAGGGTTGTTTTGTATTTTTTCTGCACCAGGTTTATCATTAAACCTGTGCTATGCGCACTTTGAACCGCAAATATTCTTGTTTGGGTGTTTGTTCACTGTGCAAGGGAATGACATGTGGAATAGAGTGTTTGGCCCACCCCACTTGGTTTCTGTATAAGGCCGGAACCTGTCTTACAGCCCGTTCACTATTGTAAATTTCCCTGATGTCTTCAAGTACTATAGGAAGAACGCTACTCTGAATACTTCCTCCCCCGGGGCTTTTCCCTAACAAAGACTGGAGGACAGTCTTTCTCAGCTTGTATGATGTCATAATCTTCAGACAAATGTGCCCAGAAGACAGCTTTAGTACTACGTGGTATGTTCACTTCAATCTGTAATTCTATATCATAAACCCTATCAGGAGGAATTAAATGTTTATCTGGAGCTTCAACTTGTATGACTTGCCTGAAGAGTCTAATGTACTATTGTAACTTCTGCTAGGCTGTCTAGGAGCGATCTCGTCCAAGTCTTGTTTTGCAGGAGAATCTGAAATTGGATTGGCATTTTTCTTAGAAAGTCCTGCTACTTTCTTCTTAACAGGAGTGTTTGAGTCCGATCTTTTCTTTTTCCTTTTCATGCTGACTTCAACCTCTCATCCTGTGTCACCTTTTAAGCTGTACTCCTCCTTTCTTTGGAACTCAAATCAACTCCTCTTCTCTGCTCCTTTACAGTCAGGGTCCCAACAAGAACTTCGAGAGCGGACATCAGTATACTGATATCGTTCTGATTTTTTAAATTTTCTTGCAGTCTCTTAAATTATACCCACCCCTACCGGATTCCCGAGAAGTGGGAGATCCAGTCCGTCTTTGCTTTTTACCCCTCTGCTTCTTCCTGTATTCCGTTGCAGATTTCTCTTTAACAGAACCTTTAATGTCACTTTTAGGTTATAAATGTGGCTTAGCAACTTGCAAACCTAAGGTATCGAGGCCCACAGAGGTGTATAATTCCCAGATTATTTTTGGTAGTTCCCATTCACAATCTGGAACTGGAATTGCTTCCATTCGCTGGCCAGAACGAAAGCTTTTATCTTAATGTTGCTTAGGATGATAGAGGAAACTCTAGAGAAGATCCTGATTAACTTCATTCGTAAGTCCAGAACTGGTGCAGCTCCGTGCTCATTCTGTGCTTGTTTCAGTACTTCAGTGAGAACTGCCAATGAAGGTGTGCCATACATGCTGGTGTAAATAAATGCATGCATCATCCCTAGAGGGAGACACATAGTCAATAGTCTATGTTTGTCTTGGGGTGTTGTAAATAGATAAACCGTTTCTAACTGGTTGGTTTTGCTAGAAACCCATAAGGGTATCTCTTCACACTTTGTGGGTGCTTTGCCCATGATAGCATTAATAGTCTTTGGACTAATTGGTTTTATCGGTGCCGTAGCCATTGGCCCACTATTAAAGCAGGTCTAGAGCTCATGGTATGTAATACAAACTATAGAAGCCTCTGGTACAAGGTGGCAATGTAAATTAAAACCCCTAACACCTCAGCATGTGCCAAGGTTTTGGGATGAGGAAAGGGCATGCAGCAAGCCAATTCTGGCCATTTTGCCCCTTCATTGCTCAGGGGTCGCAGGCGGACATTCCTGTGCGTGTTTAATAACTAACCAGCAAACCTGTTCTGATGTTCCTAGTAAGTCAAAGGGATTTCCAAATCTCGGTAAGCCCTATAATGTGCAGGTGGTGGTGCTGCCTTATAAGTCTGAAACTGCCCAGGGGAAGCTTCTGTAGCATCAAATTCCATCCATGAGTAAAACGTCTCAAAGGCATATGCCACATGAGCAGCTATTACAAAAGAAACTGCACCCCAGCATCAGGGACATCTCGATGTTTGAGAAGCTGAGTAACTGCTTCCCTGTAATTGACACCTATCGGAATAGGGGCTGTCATATGAATGGATTCAATTGAGATGGAATCAAAGAATTAGAAAAACAGAATGGGGAATAACTTTTTAAAAGTCAAGCTTGACAAACCTCATGTAATAACTGCTCCTTTATTTCCAGTAGGGGGTAACCATGATTACTAAGGATGTCTTTGTAAAGACGTGATAATGATTTATGAGTATGTATATCAAAAGGAACTACTCAAAGGGTTCCCAAAACATCCAGGCCCAGCGTGTTGGGGGAAAAATGCTGCCTAAACTGAGTCTCTGGCTCAGCTCTACAAGGTTTGCTTTCCCACCCATAAGTGACACGAGGTGAAACACTGGTTTTTGTTGCCCCTCTGAACTCCACCCAATAAACAGTTGTAGTGGTGTCAATGCTTTTGAGTTACTAACAGCCTCAGGCACACGTGGTGATCAGAAACAAATGTTTCCCACTCTTCTTAATCATACACACACAAGATGCGCAAAAAAAATGACACTTTAAAAAAAGAGTACGTTTACTTCAACAGGTGCACCCTGCTGCTCAACACATCTAAAATAACCACACAGAATATGATTAAAGGAGCACAAAACCATGTTGTGACCAACAAGAATAATATGAACACTTCTAACATTGTTTAAAATCTCATCTAAAAAGCCTAAAACCCTAAAACCTACTTCTATGCGCTCTGCCAGGAGAGCATGGAAAGTAGAATTACCCCACCTAAAGTTTCTTGGGGAGGATGAGCACACTGCATACCTTATTTACAGCAACACACTATAATTATCAGGAGTCAGGATGGTCGTGTTCCCTACAAAAGGCAAACATGTTCAGCTTCAGTATCAACTCCTCCTGGGCTCAGACTCTATACCAGCTTTCAGTAAAAAGTGTGATATGGCGGTAACATCTCTGGCAGGCAGGATCATCTTCTGGTCTGGCAGTATCTTGCTCGTGATACTCTGGGGTGAAGGACCTCTCCTGACTGATGGCCAAGTGGAGTCCTTACATACTGTATCTTGTCTGAGCTGGAATTTGCAATGTCCCCTTTGGAATGTTTGATATATCCATTAAGCATTAAGATGCTAGTTTAGGAAGCATTCCTCTACGCATATAAGTTGAAAATATGACAATTCAGACTACACGGTTTTGTGTGACCTTGAAATTGAGATAACAAGGCACTTGTTCCAGAATGATGTTGCATCAGGTGTTTTGTTTATCTATATCTGAGTGACTTGACACTTTCATGATTCTTGGAAAGGTAACAACTGACATTTGTGTAAAACACAGACATGTTGATGATTTTGCAGAAATACAGAATATGGAGTCAAAACCTATTTAACCCTTTTAGTGTGAGTGTCAGCCAATGGCCAACACCCACACTACCTCCCCAGTGTGTGTGTCGGCCATTGGCTGACACTGGTGAGGTGTGTAAAGGCTCCTCTGGTGCTCTGCATTAGAGATAGTGCTTAATTTTTATTTTAACCTCAGGCTGCTTGGGAAGAGCTTCCTGAGCAGCCTGAGTGTTTTTTTTATTTTTATGAAATGACGATCAGCACATAGGGCACACTGACATCCTTACAGGAAAGTGAAAGTAAAAAAAGCTGATAGCCTACTTTTACTTTCAATGCATCAGTGCTCGGGGCATATTTCAGCCCCCCTGAGCATTGATTGCTTTGGGAAAGGTATCGTTGGAAAGGGGAGAATGTTCAATTTCCAATGGTACCACTGCCCAGTGGATCCCTGTTTGGGGATCGCCACAAGAGAGCGATCCCCAACAGGGATCCATGCACTAGGCCCCAGGGATATGAGGGAGGGGCTAGTCAGGCAAGGACTTGTGCTCCCCCACCACACTGAAACATTCAGTCTATTTGTCCCCCAGTGGGTGGATGGTGTGTGATTACCCCCAATCTGCCCCCGGAGATCAAAAAGTCCTCTAGACCCCATGGATGCAAAAGTAAATAGAAGGTAGGGGTGGGGGCTGCCCACCATGGGCATGGACATGCCCCACCCTTAAATAATGCATCAGTAGTCTTTCTACCCCCGGGGGTGGATGGGCTGCTTACCCCTAATCTGCCCTTAAGGAGGCAGAGAGCCCCCCAGACACCAGGGTAATTTTGTAGAAAACAATGTACAGAGGTGGGGTTTCCCCCATGGCAATGGCATTGCCTCCAACCCAAAAAGGTGGCACCAGTCTTTCTGCCCCCCAGGAGGCAGATGGGGTAATTACCTCTGATCTGCCCCATGGACAGAAAGCTCACTAGATGCCATGGGGAAAAAAAGAAAATGTAGGGATGGGGGCTCTCCACCATGGGCATGGCCATGCCCTGCCCCAGAAAAGGTGACACCAGTCTTTCTGCTCCCCAGGGGGCTGATTACCCCCAGTCTGTCCCCCCTTCTCAGGAGGCAGAAAGTCCACTAGACACCAGAGGAAATTTAGTGATTTTTTTTACAGGGGTGGGGCTGCCCACCAAGGGCATGGTCATGCCCCCTTAAAAAATGCAGCGGCAGTCTTTCTACCTCCCCTCGGGGCAGATGGGGTTGATTACTCCCAATCTGCCCCCCTGGGGGGAAGAAAGCCCACTAGACACCAGGGAAATTTAATTAAAAAAATGTACATGGGTGGGGGCTTCCCACCATGGGCATGGCCATGCCCCACCCCAAAAAAGGTGACATCAGTCTTCCTGTACCTACAGGGCGCAGCTGGGTATGATTACTCCCAATATGCCACCCCAGAGGTGCAAATAGGCCACTAGACCCAAGGTAAATTTAGTAAAAAAAATGTACAGGGGTGGGGCCTGCCCACAATGGGCATGGTCATGCCCCACAACAACAAAAAAAGCAGTTGCAGCCTGTGTGTCCTTGGGGGGCAGAAGGGGTGAGTACCCATGAACAAGCTCAATAGACCGCAGGGAAAATAAAAAAATAAAAAATGTAGGGTTGGGGGCTGTCCACCATGGGCATGGCCATAACTCCACTCCTATAACTGTACCATCATCCTTTCTGCCCCCGTTGGAGTGGATGGAGGTGGTTACCCCAATCTACCCCCCAGGGAGGCAGAAACCCTCTAGACACACAGGACTGCATTTAGCACCCCAAGGCCCAATAGAATGTCTGCCCCTTGGGGGTTGGATAGGGATATTCACCCCCAATGTGCGCCCGAGGGTGCAGAAAGCACACTAAACACCATTGTTTTCGAGCCACACCCTGCCCTAGATGGGGCAATAGTGTCTTTCTATCCCCTGGAGGCAGATTGAGGTTTGTCATAATTGGGGAGAATGCCCTAAATCTGCCTCCTGGGTGGGTAGAAAGTCCACATGACACCAGGGATTTGGCCTTTGGGGCAAAAGACAGTGGTGTGGGTGCTGCACTCCTGCACTGGCCACATCCCCACCCCAAAAGGTAACAAACCAGTTTTTTGCACCCCCCACAGGGGCCGACAGGAGGTTTGCCCCCAATTTGCCCTTGGGGGAGCAGAAAGCCCACTATACAGCAGGAATATATATTTTTGTAATAATGGGGTGGGTCTGTCCCAATCTAACACCAAGCTCCACCCTCATCCCTAAGGCCTCAACAGTCTTTCTGCTACTTTTTGGACTAAGAAATCCCATCCCAGTGGCAAACTAGAGTGCATTTTTTATTATTTTGCGGGTTATTTTTACATATGGGCCAGGAGAGTGTGGCTAACTCCCAATGTCGTGCCACTTGCAGTGGTGAATGGGCTTGGGTAGGAAGCCACCTGGGAAAACCTACTAGAACCAGACAGTTCTGAAAACTAGGCTCCCGAGGGAGTCCAGGGTGGTGTGCTTTGCCTTGATCCCACAACATTCTCTGACCCACAATGCTCTGCAAACCTCAAACTTTGACTAAATACACACATTTTCCTCACATTGCTGTGAGGAAATCTTCTGGAATCTGCAGGTAGCCACAAATTTCCTAACACTGCGAGTTCCCATAGATCCTCCAATAAGAACTGTACCCACTTGTGTGAATGGGCCAAGAGCCCATGACACAAAAGGCCCTAAAGCTCTACATAGATAGACAAGCAATAGGAGTAGGTTCTGTGGCGCTACCCATGCAAAGGTACAAACCACCAACATTTTGTAAAACTAGACATCCAGAGAATTCCAGGGTGGTGTGCCTTGAGTGAACTTCATGAGGTTTTCTTACCCACAATGCCCTGCAAACCTCAAACTTTGCCTGAAATCATGCATTTTCCTTACATTACCGTGATGTAAACTTCCAGAATCCACAGGAATCTACAAAATTCCTACCACCTAGCATTTGAGGTGTCATCAGTGATGTCACTACCATGACATGAGTGATGTAATATGTGAGGGCTGATCCAGCGGGTTACTAGCAACAAGCATTCATTCACCAAATACTCACCTGGGCCCATACATTCATACTACGCTAGCAATTTCCGCTGGTGGGTCAGTTGTACTCTTTATCAAATCCCTGCTACCAATTACTTTTCTGATTGAAGAGTAATGACTTACCAATGGACCCTTTGCTAATTGGGAAATTTAAAATGAGTGACATTCATTACAATTCATAATCCTGAAATAATCACTGAGTCAGGAAGTTTTAAAATGTTTATCTAAAGATTTAGCAGAGTAAAATACAGAACCACATGATACTTAATCGTATATCAAGGATGAAGCATAATAATCAATTATCGATCAATGACGGTCCCTCAGAAAGGAGAAGATAGAGACAGTAGCACAACTAAAAGTTGCGTTTATATTTACCTAAAGGTGCGAGAAACCAAACCCCTTGGCCAAGGAGTTGGAAAGATAGGTCCCAGGAAGGATGAAGAGCAAAGACCTCCGGACCAAGTTCAGGACCGGACAGGTGACCTCTCTATCAACGACGCCTGCGTCGTTCTCCTCTCTGGTACTTCGCTTTTCCTCGATTTCTCCTGTGTCTTCCTTCTAATGGACTCTGCCGCCCCCACCTCAGGACCTCTCTGGACAGCGGTTCAGTCTGCAATCGATCAGCTCTTCGAGCACCAAAGCCTGGTCTTCCTGCGCCTGTGTCTGAGCCTAACTAATTAGCTAATTCTATATCTATTATACCCTTCTATACCCAGGTACCTCCCCTTAATGTTGCAAAATTATAGGCCCACTACTTCTGATTGGACGGGGACACGGGGTTGATCCTCACACCATATCAATTTAGTTCAATTTCTTTAAGCCCATTGTTTTAAAATACCGCCCATCACAATTATTACATTTGCTTTATTTCCCACCCGTTTCCCATTGATTCAGCAATACATTTTATATACATTTGTATCGAGTTCAGGTACATTTCAGATGAACTTGTAAACCAGGCTTCGCGACCTTGGAGGGCTTCCAAGTTGACTTCATCGCATTCTCTGGTCAGCCTTTCAGGGCGCATGTGCAGAACCAATGTCTCTCGAGCTGCAGTTCAACCAACCCAGGCCCATTTATGAACTAATAAAAAGTCAAAGAAGGAAATATTAAAATCACAAAATAAATGGTTTCACTGTATACCCACTATGTCTACTCTATTCCCGTTTAATTAAAAATCTATCCCGCATTAATAGCATTAGAATATCACAGTTTTATTTGCAACATATGAGCAAGCTGTAGCGCGTGAAAATGTTAAGCAGCCATTTTAATATACACTGCGCAGAAGCAAAGGGTTCCCTCCAAGCAAAGAAAGACGTCATACCACGTGATATGGTTGACACATGCGCAATGAGTTTCCCGCGCTTTAGCGGGCATTTTGGATTAGACAAGCGTTACTTGTTAGTTTAAACACATAGGCAAGCTTCGTTCTAATTGTATTCATGTGTGCATTTGTTAGTACGGACATTACAAAGATTAACAATTAATACTATGAGAAGATTGCTTCCGAGCAAGTCTCATTGTGAGTTCTTGCTCCATCAATCCCCTCTCTGATGGCGTTTCTGAGCCATCAAATACTACCCACAACCAGATGCCAACTTTTAGCATAAAATTGTCTCTGCTCCATTTTTTCATTTTCTATTTTTACCGTCTCCTTTCAGTTTCTTGTATAATTCGCTTTTCAGATCTTCTAGTTCAATTTCATCAAACTTTCGTTTCTTTCCTTTTCCTGTCACTCTATACGTCTCATTCTTTTTACAACATTTGCACCATATTATTATTGACATTACTATTATTGCTATCCCTGCTAGGGGTACTAATATTTGACCTATAAGTCCTTTCCCTACATTAGCAAACCAGGTACCAATTGACGCAATACTATATGTCAATCTCTCCCATACACTATCAACTTCCAGTGGTTTTAGTTCATTCTCAAGTTTTGTTATATTCTGTACATATGTTTCAATTTCTGCACTTTTGTCAGGTATGTAAGTGCAACAGTGTTTCGTTTTCAATAATTTACAGACTCCGCCCTCTTTTGCTAATATTAAATCAAGAGCAAGTCGATTTTGCATAACCATAGATCTAATCGCAACCATCTCCGCATTAATCATTAGAAATCCTCAAGCAGTGTCCGTTGATAAACGATCAACCACTGTAGATAATTTACATATTTTCCTTGAGTTCAGAATTATTCCCACTGAAGGTATCAATGCACCAAATATATCACCTACAATTTCAGAAAAACGAGCTCCTTTACGACGTGTTAATTCACTATTATTTTCATTGCTCCCAGTGTTTCTTTTTACGTGGTATATTTTTGGAAATACTATTCCAAAATAACAACTTCCATACCACCGTGCAGGAAGCCTAAAGTAAGCCTTATTCCCACACACATAATAGATTCCAGGAAAAACTGAATCTGTTCCTCCTTTTAGTCCCCAACCTCCAAGAATTAAGAAATTATGCTCACATTCACTGGTACCAATAAAAAAATTGTTATACTCAGTCTTTAACCTATGTAGACAAATTTTCCCTGTCTTTACAAAATCCAGAGCCATAGCAGCTTGAGCCTTGCCAGGTGTGTAACTACCCTCTTTCTCAGCCCAAGGTGGCAGATGAGCCTTATGCTCAGATGCTTTCTTTTGGAAATCTTGTCTTCTATTTTCTACTAAATTCAAAAATATCTTTTCTTCTTCATGTAATGAACATGTTAGATTGCTTCTATGTGCATGTGTTATGTCTATCGATTTCATTGTTAAGAAAAATTCTCCCATAAACTGTGCATCTTGACTACTAAGCACTGGATTCATATTCTTTCGAATTGGAACCTCAGAAAATATCACATCTATATCTGAATAATAATACTGAAGTCTCCCTGTTCTATAAAATAAACTAGTTAATACACTACATGAGATGCCATAAGTTAATGGTAAATGATGGTATGTTAACCCTTCCGCTACTGATTCTGGCAACTTCATACAGACATAACAATTACTAACTTCCATGGTATCTACATATTGAAACAATAATTTTGTGAAAACATTCAAACTAGTGTCGTTATCTGTTACTTCATGATGAAACTCTGGTTCATCTTCTGCCTTTAATTCTACTCTATTACTTCTCAAGTTATCTACCCTTCCCTTCGTTTCGTTGTTAATCTTTTTATCCATTATCAGAAGGTAAAGAATTGCTACGATCACAACTAACCATACCATAAGCACCACTATCAGACTACATATGCATATAGCACAGCATCTTTTACAACATTTCCGTTTCGGTCTCCCAGAAACTCTGTCGTCAGGCATTTTGAGAAGGAAGATTTCTCTTCTTATCTTTCTTCCAAGACTTTGACGTTATCAGGGTGGTTTTATTTCTTTCTCATAGGTCAGTTCTGCACTTGTTCCTTCGTCACCACTTTCACTTGACTCTGAACTTTCGTAGTCTTCAAGGATTATATAAGTCCAATCAGGACCTTTAAATTTATTGTTCACAAGTTTCAGTCTTTTGCTTTTTCGTTTTACAGTTCCACTTGCTTGTCCAGTTAGGCTTGTCACTTCATTTACTTGTTCTGGATCTTCACTTCTTGTTTGTATATGGTATTTTACTCTTTTAATGACACTAGGCCAATGATCACCTTTTCTGACCTTCTTTGTTTGCACTGTCTCTTCACTTCTTATTTCTTCTTCAGAAATTCTTTTATTTTCAGGTTGTGGCACAGTTTGGTTTTCTTTGATTTCAGTTTCTTCTTCTATTTGTTCTTTCTCAGGTCTTATTGGTTTCTCTTCAGTCGCTCCACTGTGAGTTTCTAGCAACTGACCTTGTTCAGGATTTACATCTTCATGCTTGAGGTTTTCGTGATCTTCTTCTTCTTGAATGTATTTTCCTAAATCTAACTGGTTCTGATCAGGGCTTATTGCACTTTGTACTTCTGCAGCCTGATCGCGTTCTTCTAAACCTGTTCGTCCCTGCTCAAATTTTGTTGTTTCGCTGTCGATTTGAGCCCAATTTCCTTTCCCTATCTGGTCCTGCTCAGGTTCTCTTATTATTTAATTTTCCTCTTCCTGAGCTGCTTCTTCTTCACCTATCTGGTCTTCCCTAATTTCTTCTAAATTTGCTCGGCTTCTTGTCTTGTTGTAAACTTCTGGTACGTCAACCACTGGTATCCAGTCCTGACTTGTGCTCGGTTGTTCTTCTTCAGCTTCTCTCGAATCTCTCACCTGGGATTCTTCAGCTGGGCAACCTTCAGCTTCCTCAGTTATTGATGCTGTCTGAGGATTTTGTTCTTCAGGATCTGGCACTCTTTTGGTGTGGCTTACATGAATCCAATTAGGCAATCCTGCACATTTCACTGCTGTGTTCGTAACTAGTATAACCTGATAAGGTTCGCCCCACCTGGGTGATAGACACGTTTCTCTTGTGTGATGCTTCACAACCACCCAGTCTCCGGGATTCAGATCATGCTCTTGCTCAGGCTGCCTGGAAACTGCGTCTTCCCCAACCTGGTGAGAGACAGAACGCACTAGGTCAGCCAATCCTTTGCAATAATCCAGAACCATATCATCAGTTATATTCAGCAGTTTACTTGTAGGTACATGTGCTTGTCTCATTGCTCTTCCCATGATTATTTCGTGCTGACTCAATCCGGTACTTCTATCGGGAATGCTTCTGAGTCCCATTAACACAAGTGGCAATGCATCCGGCCAATCTAACTATGTTGATGCACACATTTTTGCCAGTCTTGATTTTATTGTGCCATTCATTTGTTCAACCACTCCAGAAGCCTCTGGACGGTACGCACAGTGCAATTTTTGCTCAATTTGGAATGCTTCACAGATTATTCTGATTGCATCGTTGTTGAAGTGACTTCCTCTATCTGATTCCAAAGTTACTGGAAAACCGAATCTAGGAATGAGTTCTCGTAGCAACAACTTTGCGACTGTAATACTGTCATTCCTTCTGGTATGGTAAGCCTCCACCCACCTTGAAAACAGACACACTATGACAAGTACATATTTCAGTCCTCTACATGGTGGTAACTGGATAAAATCAAGCTGTAATCTCACAAATGGACCCTCTGCCTTTCCGATTTTTCCAAAACCAATTACTGTTTTTCTTCCTGGATTATTCATTTGGCAAGTTAAACATCTCTGGCAAAGACTCTCTGCTGCAGCCCTAAACCTTGGATTGTACCAATTTTGTCTGAAGAGTCTAATCATAGCATCTCTCCCTACATGTGTGTCTCCATGATACATTCTGGCCATTTGTGAAATCAGACAGTCGGGCATGACTGGTCTGCCATCGGCATAAATCCACACATCGTCATCTGTCCTTCGAGAACATCCCATTTTAATCCATGCATCTCTTTCACTCTCATCAGCATCATCTTGCAGTCTTTTCACATCATTCCATGTTTCAGGTGGCGCATATAGCATAAGTTGGCAGCTGATTCCCATCCTTTCAACCCTTTTGTTTACTGACAACCTGTTTTTGGCACAATGTTGAGCCACCAAATCTGCATATCTGTTACCGACTACCACCCAGTCATCTCCTGACTGGTGTGCGGCACATTTCACCACAGCCAATTCTTTTGGTGATCGTATTGCTTCCAGTAGTTCTTTTACAAAATGTCCATTTTTAATAGGGGATCCTGAAGAAGTCATGAAATCCCTCTGCATCCACAGTTGGCCAAAATCATGCACAACCCCGTAACCATATTGACTATCTGTAAATATAGTTACTTTCTGATTCCTCCCAATTTTGCAGGCTTTAATTAAAGCAATTAATTCAGCTACTTGTGCAGATTTGACTCCTGGTAAATAGGATGCTTCGACTACTCCAGTTAATTCACATACAGCATATGCTGTACTTAATTTGCCATCTTCATGCCTTTGGCATGAGCCATCCACAAACAGTTCCCTATCTGGGTCTCTGAGGGGCAGTTCTTGTATATCAGGGCGTGGTTTTGTGCACAATTCAGTGACTTGTAAACAATCATGCTCCTCCTCATCATCTTTGACTTCCTCATGATGCGGATCTGGTAGTAAAGTAGCAGGGTTTACAATTGTGCACCTGATAATAGTTACATTTTCAGCACCTAAAATTATTCTTTCATATTTAGTCAGCCGACTAGGAGTAAGATGCTGAGTTCTGGTTCTTGTCAGCAGAATCACAACTGAGTGTGGAACAAACACCTTCACAGGATGTCCCATTACAATTGATTCACTTTGCTCAATGCTCAAACATGTAGCAGCTACTGCTCTTAAGCAGGATGGCAACGCTGCTGCCACTGGGTCCAATGTAGCAGAAAAATATGCTATAGGACGTCTGTCCAAACCATGTCTCTGAGTTAGGACTGAAAGTGCACAATTTTCTCTCTCATGACAGAATAATGCGCATCCTCTTGTATAATCCGGCATGCCTAGGGCAGGGGCTTCACACAATGCACTTCTCAATTTTACAAAAGCTCCTACTCTCTCATCATCCCATTCGACTGGGTCCTTTGCCTTCTTTTTCGTCATTTGAATCAATGGTTTTGCTAGCAGAGAAAACCCTACTATCCATTGTCGACAATATCCCACTATTCCAAGGAACATTCTTACTTCTCTTTGAGTTACAGGCATTTGCATTCTTTTGATTAATTTTACTCTTTCAGAGGTTATCCTTCTTTTTCCCCTCTCAATTTGGTGTCCTAAATATTTAACTGCTGTTGTACAAAACTTTAGTTTTTCAGGTGAAACTTTATGCCCTTCTTCAGCCAAGTGATTTAATAGTGCAATGGAGTCGACAACACAGTCCTCTCTAGTGTTAGATGCCACTAGCAGATCATCTATATACTGCACTAAGACTGAACTTCCTGGCATCACTAGCTTCTCTAAGCACTTTTTCAATATTTGATTAAAGATGGAAGGACTCTCTGTGTACCCTTGAGGAACACGATTCCATACATAGACTTTGTTCTCAAATTTAAATGAAAAAAGATATTGGCTATCCGGGTGCAATGGTATGGAAAAGAATGTTTGGCATAGGTCAATCTCAGTAAACCACCCTGCACTCCAGGGAATCTGGTATAGGATTACTGCAGGATTTGGCACTATAGGACAACAAGGTTTCACAATCTTATTTATTTTGCGTAGAACCTGAACACTCCTATACTTTCCACTAGGTTTCTTCAAACCCATTATTGGTGAATTACAAGGGCTACTCATTACTTCTTTTAATATGCCTTGTTTTACCATTCTGTTGATTTCCTCAATAACTCCTGCTTTTACTTCTGCACTCATTTTGTACTGTCTGGCATTGGGAAAAATTGCACCTTCTTTTACAATGATTTTTACTGGGTCTATTTTGGCCATAAGTCCTACTTCTTTCCCTGTGAAATCCCATACCCTGGAATTCACTGTAGTTCTTAATTCTTCTGGCAACTCGTCTTTTGTTATCAAAGAGAACATCTCATCTACTTCTGTACCTTGCTTTGCAATCATAAATTTATATACATGGTCTTCATCCGGGGTCTGAACTGCCACACCATCCGGTGTGCAGAAAATTGTGCAATTCATTTTGCACAACAAATCTCGGTCCAGTAAGTTTACTGGACTGGAATCACACACTACAAACTGATGCATTTCTCGGAAGTTGCCTATTTTTACTTCCATAGGTTCGGTAAGAGGTGTTTTAATCTTTCGATTAGCTACACCCACAACTTGGATAGCTTCTCCAGAGAGAGGAAGGTCTGGGATGTCTGCTGTTCTCACAGTAGACCTGGTAGCACCAGTGTCCAAAAGAAAAGTAATATCATTACCTCTTACCTTCCCTTCAACATATGGACCTGACTGGTCTACTGGCAAGGATGCACCAAGTACGCACTCCTTCTCCCCCTCTCCTAGGCACCGTCATTGACTATATGGACAAAAGTCATCCTGTAAAAGAAATTGTGAAGTTACATAGTCATTCTTACCACTTCCTCCTTGATATCCGACGTCTGTACCGTGCTTTGCTGTGCTTACATTACCCTGTATAGGTGCAGGTGGTAACTGACTCTGAGGATTTACTCCCTGTTGTGAGTCATTCTGCGTCTGTGGATTTAAATTTTGATTTGAGCCATTATTATTTCGAATCTTTTTACATTCATCCTTCCAATGCCCCAATTTTCCGCATCCATGACAAGGAAATTTCTTTTTAGCCTCTTCTCTGCTCATTCGTCCTCTCACTTTACCACCATTCCCAGTGTCACCATTTGTTCCAGAATCTTTTCCCTGACTATCATTTGGATTATCCAAGTTAATTCCCTGTCGCTCAGCCATTTTCACCTGAGCCCACATCACCTTCTCTTGTAGTTTCTTGTGTCTATCTTCAATGTCGCCCCCACAATATTTTGCATATTTTAAAATTTCATCTATGGGTTTCCCTTGCCAGCACAACATGTGCTGCTTAATCATCTGACAAATCTCTGGCTTTAATCCATAAACAAATCGGTAAACAAACTGACTCATGTTTTTATCTCCAATGTCCTCAAATCCACTATACTGTTTGAATACCTGCAATAAACGTTCATAATAGGCATGTACCGATTCACTTGCTTCTTGGGTAGTTCTGTCTATTTTCACCCAATCCGTTTCCTTTAGTGGTATTTTCCCTTTCAAGTAAGTTATTACCTGCTGATACTTTTTCATTACATCGCTTGATGGGGCACCTGTCTTTGGATCTCTAGGATACTCTTCACTCGGCCAATCAACTGTGATTTTACAATCTGTCCACAAATCGGCAGGTACCACTATATCGAACAAACCATCCAAGTCCTTCAACAATACCTTTGACACCTTCACAAACCTCTCAACTTGCTTGTACCATTCAATTGCCTTTTCTCTCAATTTTGGGAAATCATTCGTAAATGACAAAATATCCTGTCTACTCCATGGGACATGAACATAACCTCCTCCAGGTACTTCTCGCATCGGGTACATCTGATCTGCTTTCCCTGTATCCTTCATTAAATATTCAGAAGTTGTTCTACTGTACCGTGCCTCTTCCTTTTTCTTTGTCCATCTAGTTTTCCATTTATCTAGATCTCCCCATTTCTGTAATACTGACATTAATTCTTTTATTTGTAGTTTTCGGCCAGAGGCGTTCATGTTTTCTAAATCTTTGTCAGAAAAGTCTGCTCTATATGGTTTTTGTAATACCTTTGACTTCCCTATTTCAATTCCCATCTGTAAAGCCAAATCTGATAATTTTTCATGGAATATTTTTACATTTCTAGTGATACTCCTGCATACAAACAATAGTTCTTCCTCATCATAAGTATTTAGATGATCTACCCCTACATTTCCTGCTATCATTTCTTCTAACTCGACTTTTAATTTATAGATGTCCAAGATCTTTGGGGGTATACTCTGTCTGTCTGATCCTTGTGCCCACCTTTCTAAGTCTTCTGGCGTAACTACTGTGGCACTTTTGGTTCCTGATGAAGTTACTATGTTTACATCTTTGGAGTGGTATTTACAGAACCTCAAATAGGTAAATCCATTAAGGATATCATGCTTTCACAATCACTGATTTGATCATCAATTATTACGGGTTCAGGTTTAGGAATTTCTACCGGTGTAGGCATTGCTAATGGTTTCGGATAATTCACCTTATCACCATATAAGGGAACCACTGGACCAATCGTTACAGGTATGGTCAGGGAATCAGGATGTACATTCAACTGTGTTATTTTCTGTATCAATTCTGCTCTGTTTCTGTCTATAGCTTCCTTTTCCTTATCCTGAAGTACCCTATTAACTCGGGGATTATGCAATACTTGCAGTACCAATGGTGTCTTTAACAGTGGTGCGCTTGGGGTGCATCCACTTGTCCCTTCCTGATATGGTGGCGGGTTCTTTAATATTTCTTCCAGAAATTCGTCTTCAGAATCTCCAAGCCTTGTCAAATGTTTTGTTTTTTCTGTGTATTTGCTCCCTAACGATTCTTCTGCCATTAATATTGGATACAAACCTTCTGTAAGCATCGCTCTTCTCCACTGTTTCATTTGACCGTACCTTGACTCATTTTGGTATCTAGGGAAAAATCCCCGATAACCCCTACTACTTCTGGATCGGTCACGTTCGAATGCCTCGGTTTCCCACACTTCTAAGGCTTCGTATTGAGTTAACCTTGGTCTGGGTTCTAAGTCATTCATCCTCAATCTCAAATTTTGAAGAATTCTCCCATTGAAAGTGCCATTTTCTGGGAACGCTAATGTTAGAACTGGGGGTCTCTAGTTGGCAATGGTTTGCACCTTTGTCCAAATAGGGACCCTTGCTTCTAGTCAGGATAAGGGGGAAACACTCCTAAAATAACCCCTGCTCACCCCCTGGTAGCTTGGCACGAGCAGACAGGCTTATCTCAGAGGCAGTGTGTAAAGCATTTGTGACCACATACAGTAATACAGTGAAAACACTACAGATGGACACCACACAGGTTGTTTATGTAAAAATAAGTAATCTTTATATAGACTTATCACAAGACCCAATAGCAAAAATCCACAATACTGTAATCAAAAATAGACTTAAAATGATAGAGACAGTTCACGTTATCTTCAAAAATAGGATAGTCAATCAAATAAAGCTTGTAGCAACAAATAACTCCACTTGGAGTTATCACGACGTCGTGACCGGTGGAAATCCCAAAGTACGGCGCCGACCGCGAGGTGCGCGGCGTCGGGCCCGGAGTCGAGCAGACCCACAAAGAACAGTACCTGGAATTCGATGAAAACAAAGACGGTGCACGGCGTCGGGGAGGTGATGCTTCGTTGGCGCCGGCGGCGTCGGTTCCTTACGACCCCAGGGGAGGTGATGTCTCGGTTCCTTACTGCAGCGCAGGGAGGTGAGGCGTCGGTTCCTTACTGTGTCGGGGAGGTGACGTCACGGATGGCGGCGAGGCGTCGGTTCCTTACGATGGTGCGGCGTCGATGGATTCGGGGTCACCCACGTCGAGGATCGGCTCCGCGATGATGAAGCCCTGGCGTCGGTGAAGTCGGGGCTGCGGTGCGAGTCGGGACGGTGCGTCGTGAGCGTCACGAGCGGTGTCCTCGGCTCCGGTGCAGGCAGCGGCCTCGATGACGGCTTCGGAGTCGATGTCGCACGGCGTCGGCAGGCGTCGGGCCTACGGTGCAAGTCGGGGCGGTGCGTCGTGCTCTTCACGAGCGGTGCCCACGGCTTCGGTGCAGGTTACGGCGTCGCTCGCCGGCGTCGGTGTTGCAATTTCCCTCTGTTAGCAGCTAAAACAGCAGTTCCAGATGCAGGCAAACAGAAGGGGTGAAGTCTTTGTGTCCCTGTGACTTCAGGCAGGAGGCAAGCTCAGTTCAAGCCCTTGGAGATTCCTTCTTCAAGATGACAAAGCACAGCAGAGTCTTTTCTCCTGTCCTTGGCAGAAAGCAACCACTGCAGGCCAACCCCAATCAGCAAAACAGCACAGGGGCAGTACTCCTCCTTCAGCTTCTCCGGTTCTTCTCCTTGGCAACAGGTTTCTTGATTTCCCAGAAGTGATCTAATTTCCTAGGGGTCTGGGTCCCTTTTTATACACCTTTTCCCTTTGTTCTCTGAAGGCAGAGAGGCCTTTGCCTAGTCCAAAACCAGTTCTGGTCAGTCCTGGAGCACTTTGTTTTTCTGACTCCTTCTTTCCTTTGTGAGTGAGGGGCAGAGCCATCAGACGCCCGGCAGGAGGTGGAGCCAGCATTGTGGAAGGCAGGCACAGCCCTATTCAGACCCAGGTGCAACTCCTCCCCCCCCATCCTCCTTCAGGCAGACCTATTCAGCCTAGTGCTGACTCACCCTGCCTCCTGGAATCCCCCAGCCCCTGTCACTCACAAATCCAGACACACAATACACAACCTGAGCAGAGGCAGCTGGATGGTTTAGGCAAGAAAATACCTACTTTCTAAAAAGTGGTATTTTCAAACAAAGAATGTTAAAACCAACTTCACTAAAAGATGTATTTTATCATTCTGAGTTCAGGCATACTAAATTCGTTTTTCTACCATGTTCTCTGGGTCAGTTAGGATTATAAGGTGTAATAATCAAAACTGCCCATTCTGGCCTATGGAGAACAGGTAGCCTTGCAATAGTGAAAAACGAAAATGGCTGTAATTCACTATTAGGACATGCCACACACACCAGGGCATGTCCTACCTTATACTTACAATGCACCCTGCCCTTGGGCCTACCTTAGGGGTGTCTGATATGAAGATAAGGGAAGGTTTAGGGACTGGCAAGTGGGTGCACTTGCCAAGTCGACATGGCAGTCCTAGACTGCACACAGGCTCTGCAATGGCAGGCCTGAGACACATTTTACAAGCTGCTTCTGTGGGTGGCACAACCAGTGCTGCAAGCCCACCAGCAGCATTGGATTTACAAGCCCTGGGCACACGCAGTGCACTGTACTAGGGACTGACAAGTAAACCAATCATCCAATCATGGAGTCACTAATCCATAACACAATTTATCATGGGAGAGCATATGCACTTTAGCACTGATCAGCAGTGGTAAAGTGCCCAGAGTCATAAAACCAACAAAAACAGGTCAGAGAAAATATAGGAGGAAGGCAAAAAGTTCAGGGATGACCCTGCAAAAAGGGCCAAGTCCAACACAACCCCCTTCCAGCCAAAACGCAGGGGAGACCAATCACTACCCTGATGGGCTTCTCTGCTTTGGGCGATAGAACCTGGACCCTGGCCCACAACAGCAGGGGCATACTCCAGTTCTACGCCAATCTGAACCTATTTGGATCCCTCTGTCCATACTCTCAGGGCCCACCCAGCTAACCCATGGGGAACCCTTCTCCTCAACTGTGGACACCACCTGTGCAGCACCTAACCTTAGCTTGCTCACAGGTGTGTCCCAACCGACAGACAGTACCCACATGGCCAACACAGATGTGTGGCCTAGTCCACCCCCGGGTGTGACTTCTGTCCCCCTCCCAGGGGCAACTCTGTCCACCAGGACAGCAAGCCACAGTGGCCACTGACAGCCGTCAGTGATGAGAGCCAGGCCCCAGGCCTTTCATGGCTCTCCAACCTCTGTGGTGTCAGAGAGCGGGGGCAGTAGCCCCAGGTGCCTGGCACCCTTTGTCCACTCTCCCAACCGTCAGGTCAGGTATGACATCCTGACACTGACCCACCAGCCCCGGGCCTGTAACCGGCGGCTGGACAGGAGACTGGGGTGGGCTCTCCCACACCTGGTCCTCCTCCTTGGGGCTCTGCACCCTCCCACCTGGAGCTGTACCCCTTCCAGAATTGTCAGGGCACCTGTGGCAGGGGTCCTGCACACTCGCCCACCAGTTCAGGGGTTCTATCCTGCAACTGGGATCCCAGCATAGGGTCTGTACCCTTAGACTGGGTAGAGGCCAGGGGTGAGGCTGTCCTCTCCCCGCCCCCTTACTGGGGTCCTGCACCCTCCCACCTGGAGTGGTGCCCCCAGAAGACAAACTGGTAGGGGCACTGTTAGCAGCTGCCCCTTCCTCCAGGTCAGGGGGACACCCTGAACCTGGTCCTCCAACCCAGGGTCTGTACCCTTAGGCTGGACCTGTGCCTGGCAACCCAGGACTTCCGGGAGGGTACACCAACCCCCCCCAAGGGAAACACACTCCTCTAGAGTTGTGTAATAATCTGCCTGGCGCACCAGGACTTCCTGGGGAGCACGCATGCCCCCAGAGGGTAACACATCTCTCATGTGTTGTGTGACAGTCCGCCTGGCGCAGATCTCCCGACCCCTGTCCATCTGACAGCGCGCGAAGATCCCCCAGGACAGAAGTGGTGTCACCATGGTCATTCACTGGTTCTTCCACTGGGGACTCTCTCCCCCTCTCACCCCTCACTCTGGACTTCTGCACCCTCCCAAGTGGAGCGGCACTGCCAGATACCAGAAACACTGGAGCTCCATTTACAGACGCTCCAGGTTCTCTAGACACTAGGAGATCCTCCTCAACAGGCGGCCCATCAGGACAGCCTAGGCTCCCTACCTGGTGTTCCCTTAAAGAACCATCCAGGCTCTGAGACTGGGTTTCGGGCACCTTGGGACACGCAGCCCCACACTCACTCCTTCTCCACTGAGACAGGACGTGAGCCCCTACACCCCTCCCACTACACCGGGACCTAGCTGGGCTACTCTGAACCACTTCCACCACTCTGGGCTGGAAGATACCTGAGCCACTCCTCTTAGGGTCACTCCCCAATGCCTTTTCAGACCCTCTGGAAACCACCAAAGGTCTTCCTCCCTCGTGAGCTCCCTGGGGTCAGAGAACTCACTCTCCAACAGGCGTTGGCATAGCTCTGGAAAACAGGGACTTACAATATGCTCTCCCACCATTGGATCACACAACCCCTCACAGGTGTTAACCAAGTTATCCTTCACCTCACCATCCAGTGCCTCACACATGTACCCCACACCACTCTGCTGAGATTGGCAAGACAGTATCTGACTGTCTCTGTCACTCAACCCACACTCTTCTGGGCGGTCTTCACACTCACACCCCAGGAATTCAAACATGGGGGAACCACTCTCCCTGCACCTCCCATCTAGAGTCAGTAGAGTGTCCCTCCTGCTACTAGGACCATGAATCCCTGCGTCAGTTTCCCTATTCCTCTCAGGGACACTGCGCACTACTGGAGCTACCTCATGTCCTTGAACCTCCTGGTGTATATTAACCCCCTCCAAGTCAGGCACCACATCTCTGGGTGTGTGTACTACTCCCTCAGCACTAGGTAATACCATTTTGCTGCCACCAGAGGGAGGAATCCCTAAGCCCCTGGCTTTGAACTCCAACACCCTCATCATTCTCTCATGCTCTAAAAGCATCTTCCTTTCTTCCATGGCCAACCTCTTACTTTCCAACTCCAATTTCTTATGCTCAAGGCTATCATGGCTTCCCTGTTTTAGTTTGGCCATTTCCATTTCATGCATCCTGCTTTTGTCCCTGTCCTCCAGCTCCTCTGGAGACAGGCCCTTTGAGAAACACTGCTGCCCTCCCTGGAAGGCGCTCTCCTCCCAGTTAAGCCCAATGGCCCCTCAAGCTGCCCATCTAAATTCTCTGCCTCCTCCACAGGCTCCTCGGACTGCCCACTGGCATTCCGTGCTTCCAACCAGGCTCTCAGTGCCTTGTGAAACTCCTCCTTCCTGGTGAGGCCTCTCATAGAGATTTTAAACTTTTTGCAAACAGCTTTGAGTTCTGGCACAGTGTAGGTATCAACCCTATCTTCTTCAAATTCAATATCTGCAGGTGCAATGGATCCTTTTTGCTCATGGTGAAAATTGGCAGTTCTCAACAAAAATAAAGGTTCCAAAGAAAAAAAGTCCTATCAAAAAGTATGTGGTCGCGTATTGGTCTGCACTCACTAGTAGTGTACACCAATCACTGTATATGAATCACAAATGCAAGTCCAAATCCTCACCGCTGACCACCAATGTTAGAACTGGGGGTCTCTAGTTGGCAATGGTTTGCACCTTTGTCCAAATAGGGACCCTTGCTTCTAGTCAGGATAAGGGGGAAACACTCCTAAAATAACCCCTGCTCACCCCCTGGTAGCTTGGCACGAGCAGACAGGCTTATCTCAGAGGCAGTGTGTAAAGCATTTGTGACCACATACAGTAATACAGTGAAAACACTACAGATGGACACCACACAGGTTGTTTATGTAAAAATAAGTAATCTTTATATAGACTTATCACAAGACCCAATAGCAAAAATCCACAATACTGTAATCAAAAATAGACTTAAAATGATAGAGACAGTTCACGTTATCTTCAAAAATAGGATAGTCAATCAAATAAAGCTTGTAGCAACAAATAACTCCACTTGGAGTTATCACGACGTCGTGACCGGTGGAAATCCCAAAGCACGGCGCCGACCGCGAGGTGCGCGGCGTCGGGCCCGGAGTCGAGCAGACCCACAAAGAACAGTACCTGGAATTCGATGAAAACAAAGACGGTGCACGGCGTCGGGGAGGTGATGCTTCGTTGGCGCCGGCGGCGTCGGTTCCTTACGACCCCAGGGGAGGTGATGTCTCGGTTCCTTACTGCAGCGCAGGGAGGTGAGGCGTCGGTTCCTTACTGTGTCGGGGAGGTGACGTCACGGATGGCGGCGAGGCGTCGGTTCCTTACGATGGTGCGGCGTTGATGGATTCGGGGGTCACCCACGTCGAGGATCGGCTCCGCGATGATGAAGCCCTGGCGTCGGTGAAGTCGGGGCTGCGGTGCGAGTCGGGACGGTGCGTCGTGAGCGTCACGAGCGGTGTCCTCGGCTCCGGTGCAGGCAGCGGCCTCGATGACGGCTTCGGAGTCGATGTCGCACGGCGTCGGCAGGCGTCGGGCCTACGGTGCAAGTCGGGGCGGTGCGTCGTGCTCTTCACGAGCGGTGCCCACGGCTTCGGTGCAGGTTACGGCGTCGCTCGCCGGCGTCGGTGTTGCAATTTCCTCTGTTAGCAGCTAAAACAGCAGTTCCAGATGCAGGCAAACAGAAGGGGTGAAGTCTTTGTGTCCCTGTGACTTCAGGCAGGAGGCAAGCTCAGTTCAAGCCCTTGGAGATTCCCTTCTTCAAGATGACAAAGCACAGCAGAGTCTTTTCTCCTGTCCTTGGCAGAAAGCAACCACTGCAGGCCAACCCCAATCAGCAAAACAGCACAGGGGCAGTACTCCTCCTTCAGCTTCTCCGGTTCTTCTCCTTGGCAACAGGTTTCTTGATTTCCCAGAAGTGATCTAATTTCCTAGGGGTCTGGGTCCCCTTTTTATACACCTTTTCCCTTTGTTCTCTGAAGGCAGAGAGGCCTTTGCCTAGTCCAAACCAGTTCTGGTCAGTCCTGGAGCACTTTGTTTTTCTGACTCCTTCTTTCCTTTGTGAGTGAGGGGCAGAGCCATCAGACGCCCGGCAGGAGGTGGAGCCAGCATTGTGGAAGGCAGGCACAGCCCTATTCAGACCCAGGTGCAACTCCTCCCCCCCCATCCTCCTTCAGGCAGACCTATTCAGCCTAGTGCTGACTCACCCTGCCTCCTGGAATCCCCCAGCCCCTGTCACTCACAAATCCAGACACACAATACACAACCTGAGCAGAGGCAGCTGGATGAGTTTAGGCAAGAAAATACCTACTTTCTAAAAAGTGGTATTTTCAAACAAAGAATGTTAAAACCAACTTCACTAAAAGATGTATTTTATCATTCTGAGTTCAGGCATACTAAATTCGTTTTTCTACCATGTTCTCTGGGTCAGTTAGGATTATAAGGTGTAATAATCAAAACTGCCCATTCTGGCCTATGGAGAACAGGTAGCCTTGCAATAGTGAAAAACGAAAATGGCTGTAATTCACTATTAGGACATGCCACACACACCAGGGCATGTCCTACCTTATACTTACAATGCACCCTGCCCTTGGGCCTACCTTAGGGGTGTCTGATATGAAGATAAGGGAAGGTTTAGGGACTGGCAAGTGGGTGCACTTGCCAAGTCGACATGGCAGTCCTAGACTGCACACAGGCTCTGCAATGGCAGGCCTGAGACACATTTTACAAGCTGCTTCTGTGGGTGGCACAACCAGTGCTGCAAGCCCACCAGCAGCATTGGATTTACAAGCCCTGGGCACACGCAGTGCACTGTACTAGGGACTGACAAGTAAACCAATCATCCAATCATGGAGTCACTAATCCATAACACAATTTATCATGGGGAGAGCATATGCACTTTAGCACTGATCAGCAGTGGTAAAGTGCCCAGAGTCATAAAACCAACAAAAACAGGTCAGAGAAAATATAGGAGGAAGGCAAAAAGTTCAGGGATGACCCTGCAAAAAGGGCCAAGTCCAACAGCTAATATTCCATCATTTTTTGTATATTCTATCCAATTCTCTAACCATACACAAGTATGATAACCTCTCTCCATCATCATGAATGAAGCGGGCGTTTTAGCTGGTGGAATGATAATTCCTTCTCTAGTTTTGATGGGTTTATCCTTCTTAAAATAATTCTTAATCTTTTGTAGAAATGATATTTTTCTCTTCTCTCATTACATTTTGGGTAAAACTCTGTGTATAAAATTATATTCTGCAAAACCTAGGAATCTCCTATCCGGACGAGTTCCTATTAAAGTCGGATCACGTTTCAACATATAATTTTCACTATCCACTAGGATTTCGACTTCTATGCTTACAACCAATTATATTCCAACTAACATTTATCTCTGCACCAATCCTAGCGCGGCTTTTCAGTGACGTCTATTCTGACAACCCCTCCTTTACAATCTGCGCTTTTCTGTCCCTCGCTGTTTCGACCAACCCCAGCGCGGCACCTGTGACGTCAGTACTACTCCTGACTACTGACCCCTCCTTTACAAGAGTCGTTCCACGCCCGCTGTTTCAACCAATCCCAGCACGGCATTTTGTGACGTCAGTTTCCTCTCCGGCAACTGACCCTCCCTTTACAAAATCGTACGCAAAACTTTATTTTCTCTACGCTTCTTATTAAAGTTCAGTAACAGCATAAAACATTCGCTATCGTGCCAGTTTCTCTAAATTGGAAAAGATAGTTTCTCTCACACTTAGTAAAACCTTTCCATTTACTAAACATACACTACGAGTAAAACCCTTCCGTTTACTCTTCACGTAAACTTCAGAAATACCTGTTACTTCTTCAATGTTACCCTTTCTAGGTGATATAACATCAAATTTTACCAGCGTATTCCTTTTGCTATTACTCACACGCATAGAGTCCCTAACAAGTACTGATAGCCCTGCTTAACTTTTCAGTACTATTTCTGCCTGTCAGATAACCTCACTGCAGTATGGCTTCCACTTACCATCCGCTATTCAATTTTCCCCGGGGAATTCTGGACAACATAAAACAAACTTTGAACAAACGGATGTTAGTTTATGAAAATAAAATTCTCATTACCCAATTAACAAAGTACAACCATTCTCTGATAACCAGAAAACTGATCCAGCGGGTTACTAGTAACAAGCATTCATACACCAAATACTCACCTGGGCCCATACATTCATACTATGCTAGCAATTTCCGCTGGTGGGTCAGTTGTACTCTTTATCAAATCCCTGCTACCAATTACTTTTCTGATTGAAGAGTAATGACTTACCAATGGACCCTTTGCTAATTGGGAAGTTTAAAATGAGTGACATTCATTACAATTCATAATCCTGAAATAATCACTGAGTCAGGAAGTTTTAAAATGCTTATCTAAAGATTTAGCAGAGTAAAATACAGAACCACATGATACTTAATCGTATATCAAGGATGAAGCATAATAATCAATTATCGATCAATGACGGTCCCTCAGAAAGGAGAAGATAGAGACAGTAGCACAACTAAAAGTTGCGTTTATATTTACCTAAAGGTGCGAGAAACCAAACCCCTTGGCCAAGAAGTTGGAAAGATAGGTCCCAGGAAGGATGAAGAGCAAAGACCTCCGGACCAAGTTCAGGACCGGACAGGTGACCTCTCTATCAACGACGCCTGCGTCGTTCCCCTCTCTGGTACTTCGCTTCTCCTCGATTTCTCCCGTGTCTTCCTTCTAATGGACTCCGCCGCCCCCACCTCAGGACCTCTCTGGACAGCGGTTCAGTCTGCAATCGATCAGCTCTTCGAGCACCAAAGCCTGGTCTTCCTGTGCCTGTGTCTGAGCCTAACTAATTAGCTAATTCTATATCTATTATACCCTTCTATACCCAGGTACCTCCCCTTAATGTTGCAAAATTATAGGCCCTCTACTTCTGATTGGACGGGGACAGGGGGTTGATCCTCACACCATATCAATTTAGTTCAATTTCTTTAAGCCCATTGTTTTAAAATACCGCCCATCACAATTATTAGATTTGCTTTATTTCCCATTGATTCAGCAATACATTTTATATACATTTGTATTGAGTTCAGGTACATTTCAGATGAACTTGTGAACCAGGCTTCGCGACCTTGGAGGGCTTCCAAGTTGACTTCATCGCATTCTCTGGTCAGCCTTTCAGGGCTCATGTGCAGAACCAATGTCTCTCGAGCTGCAGTTCAACCAACCCAGGCCCATTTATGAACTAATAAAAAGTCAAAGAAGGAAATATTAAAATCACAAAATAAATAGTTTCACTGTATACCCACTATGTCTACTCTATTCACGTTTAATTAAAAATCTATCCCGCATTAATAGTGTTAGAATATCACAGTTTTATTTGCAACATATGAGCAAGCTGTAGCACGTGAAAACGTTAAGCAGCCATTTTAATATACACTGCACAGAAGCAAAGGTTTCCCTCCAAGCAAAGAAAGACGTCATACCATGTGATATGGTTGACACATGCGCAATGAGTTTCCCGCGCTTTAGCGGCCATTTTGGATTAGACAAGCGTTACTTGTTAGTTTAAACACATAGGCAAGCTTCTTTCTAATTGTATTCATGTGTGCATTTGTTAGTACGGACATTACAAAGATTAACAATTAATACTATGAGAAGATTGCTTCCGAGCAAGTCTCATTGTGAGTTCTTGCTCCATCAGGGCATAAGCAGTGATTGCGGGGATGTAAGTTATAGTTAGCTCACGTAACTATAACTGCTGAATTTTACTGGTTTAGTACAAGTGAAATATCTGCTTAATTATAATGTCCCTGTAACCTTAGTTTTTTTCAGTGAATTTCTAAGGTTTTTTCAATTCTATTTCCTAACTATAACGTCCCTGTAACCTTTGGGTTTCTTGTTCAGTGAATTCGTAAAGTTTTTCAAATTCTATTTCCTAACTATGACGTCCTTTTAACCTATGATTTTTATTTTATTTCTAAGCTTTTTAAATTGTATTTCCTATCTATAATGGCTCTGTAACATGTATTTTTATAAACTTGCATTTCCTTTGTTGATTAATAAGTGTAGTTTTTTTTCTTATTTTTTTTTTATATTCGCGACAATCTCATAATGCCCGCGGTGACGTCATGAAGAGCGCATGTTTTTGAGGAAGTCTGAAACATATTTTTAGACAGATTTTAATTAATAGTAGACACTAGTTGGTTAGTAAAGTAGAGTTTATACTTAAGTTTGTGTGATGGTTTTTTGAAAAAAGCACTTCAGAGTGGTGCTTTATGTGTTTGTGGTGACTGTAGACAGCAGCGCCGTAAGTAGTCACAAAGTCGCATGCTCTTTACAAACATGGGAACACATACTGACACATTTTTTAATTAATATTTGGCACAAGTTGTTTACTGATATACTGTTTAAACTTAACATTTGTAAGAATTTTTCAAGTAAAAGCCTTTACTTGGTATTTTGTGTGATCAGGGCGATGCCAGAAATCGCAATGACGTCACTAACCGCGATGAACATGTGTTTTTGGTGAAGTGTATAACATATCTATACATATTACATTGTATGATGCACATTTGGGGTTTAATATGAGTTGATTAAGACTTATGTTTGAGAAGTTATTTTCAAATAAAATGCTATTCTGTTCAATTTCTGGTCTTCGCGAGGACACCGATCATTGCGACGATCATGTAACTGGGAAAGAAAGGAATATGATTGGATGATACACTTTTCAACTATAAGATTGGTAAGAACACACCCATACACCTTTCATGTTCATTCTTTGGGAGCAATTCAGTGTGAGGAGGTGGCTACAATTTTCTCCTGTGATTTTCACAATTTTGTCCTACAAATGGCATCAACAACAGGTGGGAGACGAGCAGCAGCAGGACGAGCAGGAAGTACATTTTGAGGAGTCTGAAGATGAGGAGTTCTTCACTATTCCTTCTGGAGAATCCAAAAACTGTGGCTAAAATTGTGCAGTGCACAATTTGTGATAAGAAGTTGTCAAGAGCCACAAGTCAAAAATACTAATGTGAAACAACTTCAATGCTCTACCACCTGAAAACTTTCCACAACAACTGATTGAAAGCTGCGAAGAAACAACGAGAGGCTGAAGGACCATCTACCTCTTTAGCAAGTGCATGAACATCTGGACAAAGCGTGCCTTCAAAAGCACAAAGACAGTCTGAAGATTTAGCTCCAGAATTCAGCCGGAAGACAAATTATTGTATGGCCTGTGGCGTTGTTGTTAGTGCTGGTGAACAAAGTATAACAGCTTTCGGCAACACTTGCAAGACTCACAAATGTTGACTTTGTCTTTGGGTTCTCATATTTTTGAGAGCTTCTTGAAGTTTTTCCACTGACAGTTGCAGTTGAAAAATCACAAAATAAACCTCAAAACTGCCACAAAAAACCCCAAACAACCATTTTTACAGGTTAAAAAAACTAAAGTAATGAATGAGTGTAAAAGTATGTCTATAATGATTGCAATTATGAATGACTGATATATTAGTGGTTGCATATGTACAGCACAGGTGTATGAATGTTAGAACAAATGCATAAGGAATGCATGGATTATTGAATGAGCGCCTGAGTGGTGGATGGATGACTGAATGAGTGCACGAGAACTGTTTGGATAATTAAATGTTATTCTGTTCAATTTCCAGTCTTCGCGAGGACGCCGATCATCGCAAACATCATATGACGAAGAAAGCATGGATGATTGAATGAGTGCATGAGTGGTTCATGGATAATTCCATGAGTGGTGTGCACATGTTAGAAGGAGTGCCTGAGAGGTGCATGGATCTTAGAATGAGTGTATGAGTGGTGAATGGATGATTGAATGAGTGCATGAGTGGTGGATGGGTGACTGAATGAGTGCATGAGTGCTGCATTCATGTTAGAATGAGTGGATGAGTGGGGTATGGAAGAAGGAATGTATGCATGAGTGGTGCATGGATGATGAATTGAGTGCCTTAGTGGTGTTTAGATGATTGAATAAATGCATGAGTGGTGCATTGAATGAGTGCTTGAGTGCTGCATGTATATTAGAATGAGTGGGGTATGGCTGAATGCATGAGTGGTGCATGGATGATTGAATGAGAGTATGAGTGGTGCATGGATGTTAGTATGAGTACTTGAGTGGTGCATGGATGATTGAATGAGTGCATGAGTGGTGCATGGATGATTGAAACAGTGCATGAGTGGTGCATGGATGATCCAAAGAGTGCATGAGTGGCACATGGATGATTGGATGAGTGTATAAATGGTGCATGGATTATTGAATGAGTGCTACACAGATGTAAGAATGAGTGGATGAGTGGGGTATGTATGAATGCATGAGCGGTGTATGGATGATTGAATGAGTGCATAACTGGTACATGGATAAAGGAATGAGTACATGAGTGGTGTGTGTATAATTAAATTAGTGCATGAGTGGTGAGTGGATGTTTGTATGAGTACATGAGCAGTACATGGATGATTGAATTAGTGCATGTTTAGTGTATGGATGATTGAATGAGTGCATACCTGGTTTGTGCATGTTAGAATGAGTACAAGAGTGGTGCATGGATGACTGAATGAGTGCTTGAGTGGTGCATGGATGATTGAATGAGTACTTGAGTGGTATATAAATGATTCAATGTCTGCATGAGTGGTGCATGGATGACTGAATGAGTACATGCATTGGGCATATATGATTGAATGAGTGCATGTGTGGTGCATGGATGGTAGTATGCGTCTATCAGTGGTGCATGAATGGTTGAATTAGTGCATGAGTAGTGTATGGATGATTGAATTAATACATGAGTGGTGTGTGGATGTTAGTATGAGTGCAAGAGTGATACATGGATGATTAAATGAGTGCATGAGAGGTGCATGGATGTTTGAATGAGTGCTGCATGAATGATTGAACGAGTGCATGTGTGGTGCATGGATAATTGAATGAGTACCTAAGTGGTGCATGTATGATTGAATGAGTACATGAGTGGTACAAAGATATTAGCATGAGTATATGAGTGGTGCATGGATGTTAGAATGAGTGCATAAGAGGTGCATGAATAATTGTATGAATGCATGAGTGGTACTTTGCTGATTGAACAAGTACAAGAGTGGTGTATGAAAGATTCAATGATTTCATTAGTGGTGCATGGATGTAAGAATGACCGAATCAGTGAGGTATGAGTGCATGAGTGGGACATGCATAATTGAATGAAGGCATAAGTTGTAGTACAGTGATTTCAGACATACAGTTTTGCTATACTCCATCCACCCTGTAAAAAAAGAAAAATATGCTAGAATTTTCTCTTCACAATCACAAAATTATATCAAAATACATTACATATACCGTTACCTTTTAATACATCACACCACACAAACTAATTTTTCCTTTTTACTGTTCTCAGCTTTCAGACTTGTTCACCATAACCTATGCTCTGTATGAAGCATCGTCAATGAACAGTTGGGAAAAAAACAATTAATGGATTGTAAAAAAAAACATTGCTGCATAATGCTTCTTTTCAAATAAGTAATGCTATGCATAGCACTCGCTACAATTCACTAATTATTGGCTTTTTCTAAAATTAGTACAATAATATAAGAAACATTGGTTTTAACAGTGTTTTTGTTTTGTATTATGAAGCAGATGCTGTTGAAAACATTGTTTCCTGTAGGTAAAATAATATGGAAAATGGTGATGATCCATGTAAACGAAATATCATACAGTAGTTTGTAGAGGTTCTTGTTGGAGAAACAAAAGTTTTTTTGTTTTTTTTTCAATACAGTTTTAGGTGGTAAGTCAAGAGTGCTGTTGTTGCACTATATCCACTCAGTATTTAACTGTAATAAGAGAATGAAGGATTTAGATGTGGTATAAACTCCTTTGTTGAACTTAAAAGCAGTGTTGCATTTCAAATATTCTGAAGACATTACCCCAATAGGCTAAATAATGTCTAATAAACCATAAGTGCTGTAATAAAAAATAACGTACATCAGTGTTTGTCTACAAATAATCCTCAGAACTTTAGTTGAAGAAATAACAGATACGAGTTGGGTAATCTTCTAGGTAGTCTTGGTTTTAATTTTAGATTAGTGTCATTGCATTCAATCCATCCAGATTGGGATCTGAAATAAACAGTACAATGTCCAGGCACTGCATTTACTCCTTAATGAAAGTTGATTGCAAAAGTAGTAAAAGTCCTTCCTGAAAGTGATATTTGTCCAGGTACAAAGTTTGTTATTTCAATATCCAGTTTTGAACCATCTGCTCTGCATCGTTGTAACATTAATTATAATGTATTTTCCTGTTCTTTGTAGAAACAATGTAGATATAATGTCTGATCTACAGTTTGAGCATGTCATTTTTTGGCTGATGTTTTTGTTCAATTGCTGAAAAGGCACAGTTTTACAATCTGGTAATGGCAAGTACAGGAATCGTTCTGAATTGCTTAGTGGAGGTGAATTGACAATCTCCACAATTATGGACCAATTTATAACTTAATCCAAATAGGTAATTAATATTTACTTCTTCTTCCTCCAATACTCCTAGCATCACCATAGCAAATTCTTGTGCATCTTGTTGAATATTGGGAGTAAATACTATTAATCCAGTAGACATAGCTATAAGATGTCGTAGTCCTGAAACAGAATGTATACTAGTTCTATCACTCTATAAACATTGCAACAAACCATAGAGTGCTTTACAAATACTATTATCTCTTTTTTGTTCGATTTCAATAACAAAATCTGACAAATGGCATAGTACTTTGACAACATCATTTGCATAGCAGTTGATCCCTGTAGTGTTGTTGACTTGGAAATCTTCAATTTCTTCATCATTTAGTAGTTTCTTCTTCTTTGATTCATGGAAATTTCCCTTCTGTACTGCCTTATGTTCATCATCTTTAGTCTATTTTGTTCTCCTTTACTCTGGATAGATTACTAATTTCTCATAAACTGGGTACTGTCCTAAATTAGGAGCAAATGCACTTCTTAAACGAGTATACTCCCTTACGGAGCATGCATCAGCACAAATTCTTTTTCTCATCAAAATCAATCGAATACAAACCATACAATGTTCTAATTCGCGATAGTGCTACATAGGACATTCCTTCTTTGAATACATTACTACCAATATTTACCAAAGCAGCATCTACACTGAGCCCTGGTGATTTGTGGATGGTTACAGCATATACACAGATAAGTATTTGACTGACAAGAAACGTACAACACATTAACCAATCTCTTTGACACCATCAACCTAATCAACTTTTATGAGCAAGTGTTCCATGTCATTTCTGTTTGCATAAAGAACAAAATGTACAACTTTACTCATTGCGCCATTTACTAGCCTTTTTTCAACATTTAAATTCCAACGCAAGATTACATGAGTAACCGTTTCTCTAATCCGGCAGTTTTGGAAACATACTTCTCCAAGGTATCCAATTTTGATTGCAGTTTTTCTATCAGTAGTACTGTAACTCCTTGATGTTCTAATTCATCACTTGCTATAATTTCTATAATATCTTCTTTTTCCAGTAGTAATAATTCTTCATTGAATTTACAACTCTCTTGAAGGGTTGGCATCAAACTAATTATAGACTTCTCTTCTTTAATGAAAATATGCATTAGTTGAGCAGCTGTAACATTAGATGGAAATAGATTTTTCATAAGACGGCTTTGTAATGCAGTTTTTCTTTGTTGTGTGAGACCTCCCACACTTATATCCTTGAGTATATCTCCATATTCCACATCTGATGCTTGATGCATATTTTTTGCTAACTCTTTGTATTGAAAGTGTCCCAAATGTTTACATTTCCAATACGTCCTAGTGAATTCCTTGTTTCGCTACGTAGTAGTGTCTTGAAAACAAGTTGTCCTCTAACTGGTGTTAGTTGCAGCAGATCTCCAAACACTATTAAGTGTTATCCACCAAATAATATATCATACTCAGTATTTAATATCTGCTGCATTCTTAAATGTATAAAAGCAAGCATTAGGTTTGAAACCACGCTGACTTCATCAATAATTAAAAGCTTCAATTTCTTTAATACTCTAGCTACCTCATGACAAGCATTACCAGACAATTTGTGGTATTCCAATTTGTTGTCATGTTCAACAGAGAGCATTCATAAACGATGAAGGGTAACTCCTTTAATAGTATGTGCAGCTAATCCTGTTGATACAGTAAATACACATGATAAATTAGAATCTGTAGTCTTCTGCACATACGTTGTGACTGCTTTAATCAAGAAGCTTGTCCCAGTTCCAACCTGACCACTTATATATAGTAGAACTGGTTTATATGTAGATCATTCACACTCTTTTGTTCATGCAGTAAATCATGTTTATCTTTTACTTCATCAAAAATGTATTTTTGATCTATATTCAGTTGCACTATTTGTTCTAAATCCACAGTTTCCTGTCTTACTTGTTGCATTGCATTCTACACCTCATTCATAGGTATAGCAGCTTTATTTTGAATAATTGGTTCTCCAAGAGGATCTTGACTTCCAGGTGGTGAGCTATGGCTGCTCTGAGAACTTTCCCTTGCTTTCTCAGGAGCAAGAGTTTCATCCTGTTCAATCTCTTATCTCAACATTTGAAGTTAGACTGGAAACACTGAACACGCAATCGTGTTTTTATCACAGCATTGAATGAGTCTTCATAACACTAAAAGGGGGATATTCTCAAGAACGTGCGATAATCATCGCCAAAATAGGTTAGCGCAATTTTTCATATCGCCGTCTATCGCGGGAAAATACTCTGTGTTAGCGTCGTATTCTCAACACGGCGGTAACATGCGATAGTTTCCCGATAACGCGTCAAATGTCCACGATAAAATTACCGGGACGGTGATAAAAATCTAAACCCGAACGTGAAAAAAGTTGCGATGGGCCCAACTGCGATAAAAAATTCTGCGATAAGCAGCGCCAGGCCTGCCAGTCCCACAAGTCAGGCGGGAAAAACCACTATAAAAGCGGCAACAAAAAACACAAACAAAACACAAACAACTGCGAAGCACCATGGAGGTAGCCGGAGCAAGTACAGAGGACAACCAGAACCCCACATGCCCCACGGAGGAGCAGCCTGGGACCTCGGGGTCAGGGAAGGGCAAGGAGAAGAAGAAGAGGAACCCGCGTTTCAGTACGCAGGAAAACCAGATCCTCATTACGGAGGTGATAGAACACCCCCACCAACTGTTCATCACCTCCACTGTGTCATTGGCAACTAAAAATACAATATGGCAGTCCATCTTGGCCAAGGAGAATGCAGTCGGAGTGAAGAGAAGGGAAGTGGACGACTGCAAGAAGTGCTGGACTGATGTGAAGCGCAAAACCAAGCTGAAACTCGCAGCCAACCTGAAAGCAGCAATGCAGACTGGAGGTGGGAGTCCAGCGACACACCAGGAGCTGGATGAGATGGAGGAAATGGTGACCAGAGTCATCATTGGGGAGACGGTGGCAGGAGTTGGGGGACCGGACACTGCACAACATGACCTGAGCCAACAGCAACAGGGTGAGTAACGACCAGGGACTGGGGGGACGGGGGGAGATGGGCACAATGGCACACATGCACAATTAAGTATAGCACATCTGCGGACAAACCATGCCAAGAGTCACAACTCCGACCAAGAGCCCAATTTACCTAAATCTGCAATATCTCAGCACTGTATAAGCACAGAAGTGAAAGGCACACCGCCTGAAAGGGATAAGGGCCAGCCAAATCAGAGCTGAAGGGGCAACACACCCACAATGCAGCACACACACATAAGAATCAGAGCACCTCAACATTGACAACAATGTGGTACAGACTGCAACACTTTCACAACAGAACAGAGGACACAACTGCTGCCGCTTGTGTGTAGAAAATGGCCATTCGCATTTGGCATAGCAGGAAACTGTGAGATGATAATGTACAAGTACAACCTCACATCCCTGATGGTGTAGAAATGTCAACTGTCCCGCATCAAATAGGCATCTCCTCACAAACAGTCACAATGTACATTGTCATGCAGTCTGTTAGTAAACTTGTACAATGCGTGAACATACATGTGAACACAATGTCAATCTGCATCTCCCTTCACATTGCAGAGGGAGAATCAACACCTCCTGCAGAGCAGACCCAACAACTCAGCACTGATGATGAAGAGGACCTCCCCAACATCGACACCGACGTCCTCCAACAGCTCATGGACAGCTTCGGCACCCCACCTCCAGGAGCAGGGCAGCCCAGCTGCATCGAGGAGACCCCACCCCCTGCACAGACCACACAGCAGGAAGCACCCACCACCACAGTTGTCTCCCAGGACGCCCACGACCAACACATGGCATTCCAACGCCGTGTGTTAGGGTGCCAGGAGAAGATGGCTGATCAGCTGCGGGTGGGGTTCGACCTCATGGCAGCCAAACTAGATGCCATACGTGGGTGACTAAGTCCCATCAGAGACGACTTACCGTCCCTAACGGACACCCACTGTCAGCTCCATGCTCTCCAACAATCCATGGCTGATATCGCTGGAGTCATGACTCTGAGCCAAGAACAACTGTCTAGTCAGAGTGGCTCCAGCGATGTCAGCCGGGAGTTGGGACACATAAGGAGAATGATTCGAGAGCTTGGAGCGGATGCAGGCGGAAAGAATGTTTGCCATGGCTGCACACCAGCGAGATGTGGCTGTGATCTTCCATGCCCTGCAGATCCTCGTCATGGCATTGCTGCCACAAGGCCTGGCATGGATGAATGCTGCTGCTACTACTCCATCCACATCTCCGCCCCCTGAAGTGTCAGTGCCACACAGTGATGCAGACTAAACACCACCACCCACATGTGAGGCACCTGACACATCAGAGGACGAAGATGATGATGAATCTGGCTTTGTGGTAAGAATGAAGTGGTAGCATTCATCTCCGCCATATGGCCTGTTTCAGCTTGGTTCTGCCCTCTGCATCATGCCCTGGAATAACACCTTCCACTGTCCCCCGATACACTCAGCGACACTCACCTTGGACCTTGACATGGACTGCCATATTTTGTTTGGTTACCAATGACACAGCAATCACACTGCGGACTGAAGTCTTCCTCTTCCGATGAACTTGTCAATCCCTAAAGGACTCTGGCTGGCCCTCCACGGGGCAACAATGTAAAGTGGGGTTTGCATGGCCCTGTACTGGTCCAGCTTCAACACTCCACTGAATGCGAATAAAACATTCTAATTCACACAGATGTGTCATGGCTATGATCAATCAAGTATGGATGAATGTAGGGACAGTGATTCCACAAAAAGGTGCTTCCTGGGTAATGCTATCAATGCGCAAGTATGGCCGTAACCCAGATAGGCAGTGAGACACACATTGTCATTCAAATCAACACTCATCACAGTTGAATACAAGTGAAGGTGCGTAGACTTTATTAGCATATGCGTGTCAGTACGGGCAAGATAAGTGCCACAACATGCAGACCAATGCAGCAGTATGTCAGAATGAGGAATGTTGCCAAGCGCCGCTGTCCACTCCGGGGGAGTGCCTCACCTTTCACAGGTGTGTGTTAACCCGCGTTGTTGTCCGCTCATGTATTCGGAGTCCAGGCGAATGCAGCCATGTCCACTGTTGTCGTGGGATATGTGACCAGATCTCCAAGATGCAACAAGGTGTTGGGACATGTGCAATGGGTTCCAATCTGTTGTGGCTGCAGGTACGTAGTTACTCGTCCATGAAAGCGATTGCAGCTTCGTAGGCTATCATTTCCAAGATGAGGTCGTTGTCGACTTCATCAAACAGGGCGGCGAGGCAATCCATTAGCAGGTCCGGACAGATGTGCTGCGTCCACCCCCTTTCACCAATTAGCACTACAGCCCAATAGGGGAGCGGTTTAATGTGGTCACTGCACACGAGGAGTTGTGCAATCTCCCAGGTCCAGCTGCCAGCATGTATGCCAAGTATCAAGGCATCCCATAAACGGGTATCATGGTGACACTCCTGGTCGTGGGCCAACAGGGGTCGCACACACATGTCAAAATCCATATCAGCTACCGTCCTGTTGGATAGGCAGACATCCATGGACCACTCGAATATGCACGATCGACAATGCAACACAAGCTGAACGCAGGTGACGTTGGCAAGGCGGAAGCTTAGCCGGTAACTGATCCACAGCACTGCCAATGGCAGTGCCCGCAGTAAATGCAGCATACGTGTATGGTACAGTTCCACGTGACAGGGGTTGTGCATGTGTCCGGGATGTTCTGCCATTGCGTTAGTGGCTCTGGTTGAAGTGGCACTGTTCTGACCTGCGCCAGTTCTGTGGATGAAATGCCACAGCTCGGATGAATGAGTTGTTTTAGTGTGCAACAGTTGTACGCCTGGGATGGTGTGGGAGTAAGTGTGAAGGCCATTCCATGCAAGATAACTTCGAGCAAGGACTTCTGTGTGTGGGGTGTGTATGCATTGGTCTTTCGTCGGGCTGTGCGTAGTGTGGGAGTCGTTATCAGCTGCTATAGTATCTGTCAGGGGGTGCCGGGCACAATTCTGACCTCGGAATTGTGCCGGGCACAATTCCGAGGTCAGAGGTGCAGATATGCTTCCGCCTAATAGTTCAGACAAAGGAGCTTTCATCCCTAATGTTAGTTTGTCATCTGCTTGCATTCAGGAAATGTGATGTGGCTTGTTGGGGGTGGGATGGGATGTGTGCGACTTTGGGATTCATGTTTGACATGTCTTGCATGTGGCAAATGAGCGGCATCACTGTGTGTTACGTTGCCTCACAGCTTCTCCTCCCTCCCCCGAGCCTATTTACTTGTGTGCGCTGCACGGTTGCATCACTTGCACTCCTATGGCACACCATTGTCATGCCTGTCTGTGCATGTCCACAAGCCTGACAACGACACTGTGATGTTGGCCTATGGTAAGGATAGGGCGGACACAGATGTAGAGTTCATGCCTGGCTGAACTCGCGCTGCGATTAAGGCTAGGCATTTGGCTCATGCTGCGGCAATACAGATACACACAACACTTGGCATGTATGAGCCAAGACCCCGAGCGGGTGCATGCTACATTGCAACATTGTCGATTGCGGGCCGGGTGGCGCCGACACTACAACAGAGACACACGCATTAGTTACTTCCTTGTCCAGGCCAGAACTGAACCACGCCCAGAGCCCCGAGCAAATTCTTCACACCCTTACGCTGGACTGGCATATGCCGGCCCAGCCCACTCCGCTTACGCTTACAGGGGGGGACAAAGCTACGTGTCCAAGGTCTTACCCACTGCCTGAGGTGACATGGTTGCATCCGCTGTCCACAGCACAATGTAATGTGGTAGGGCCCGGGCCATCATGCATACATAATGACCACACGGACACACTTAGATAGATAGTGGAACTGGCTACGGGCACGTGTGCCTGGCCCCTTTTTATTACCAGGGTCACATGTCCAGTGATGCCTGTGCTGGATGAGTGTGGGGTGAGTGTAAGCCAGGCCTCAGGGAGTGGTTGGTGCTGGCAACAACTAGAACAGTGATCATCGGATCACACACACAGATTCAATCATAAAGGGTCCATGACTTGCAGTGCACTGAGGTAGGGGCACCAGATCTGAAATCACACACACAAGATTCAATCATAAAGGGTCCATGACTTGTGGTGCACTGAGTTAGTGGCACCTGAAGAGCTGAGCAGGGTATCAAGCTGATGATGGCATCCAAGACATGTGTGAGCAACTTTGATAGGCAGGCTGTAAGACTCCTCCGACTCTGGCAGTTGTTGGTTGGAGGTGGTCCTGGCGGTGGTGGCGGGTGTGCAGCCAGCGATGATGGCATGTCCTTGCAGGTCAGGATTGGATTTGATATGTGTGAGCCCTGCTGACTGCAGTGTAGGCCGGAGGCAGCGGTCAGCAAGGGCCCACAGCCACGTGGCGTTGACTTGAGCTGCACAGAGTTAGTGGCACCTGAAGCGCTCAGCGGGTGCGCAGCCTGCGATGATGCGTCGTCCGGGCGGGCCGCACTAGAAGCAATGTCTGTTGCCTACTGGACTGCGCCATCAATAAATCAAGACTCGATTTGAATTGGGGGACCTACTGACCACAGTGTAGGCCGAAGGCAGTAGTCAGCACACACATAACTCCGCGGTGCTGTGCCACTGGGTGCCCTGGGGGCCTGTGCTGTGGAAGCCAGAGATCCGCTGAGGAGGCTGGCAGTCACGGCGGCAGACTCGTGGCAGGGTGAGGGGCGCCGCCCTGGCAGACGCGTTGGCCATCCCGGAAGTGAACCACGCCCAGAGCCCCGGCCTATTTATTCACACTCCTACACTGGACTGGCGTACGCCAGACAAGCCCACTCCGCTTACGCTTACAGGGGGGACGACACAGCTACATGACCGAGGTCTTCCCCACTGCCTGAGGTAACATGGTTGCGTCCACTGTCCACAACACTACAAACACCAGCAGTATATGTCCACATGGACATGTCTGTGCTCTGCATACTGAAGTCTGTCCAGCACATCACCGCCACACTTGGCAGTGTGTACATTCTTATTCATGGGTGACTTGCCTCCTTCACACATACTTGGTTCCCACCTCTCCCCACATTCTGCAATTGTGTGGCTGAGGGGGCCATGCCGTTCTCAGAAGGTCAGCTGTCTTGTTCTGCGCTGCCTCAGTGGTAGTCTGGGGGGTCTGGGGGGGCCTGGGGGTGGTGGCGGTGGGTGTTGTGGACCTCTTGGGTCTCCGAGCTGCATGATCAGTAGCTCCATGACATGTGTTGGTCTTCAAATGTGGCTCTGGGCTGGGCTCCCTTTCATACTGCAGGTTGTCGTCCTGCTTAACACCAGTAAAAGGCAGGTGTTAAATCCCTGCTGCTAACGCGCCTTATCGCATGTTTTTGGATCGCATCGCAGATCTGGCAGGTCGTTGAGAATATCGCGAAGTGGTGTTTTCGTGTGTTTTTGCACGGGAACGCCTACTCTGCATATCATTAGCTTTAGTTGTCGCTCTCATCCGTGGTGATGTTTTTTGCGGAACCTATCGCTGGAAAACTGGTGATATCGGCAGTTTGCACCAGCTTGGAAATTGGGCGATAAATCTATCGCCACTTTTGCGGCGCTAAAGTGCCGATAAATTGGCGATGAGTCCTTGAGAATATGCCCCTAAGTGTCCAAGTTACTCGGATTCAGTGTGCCATGACTTAAACAACTGGAACAGTGCTAAATAGAAAAACTCTCTTTTGTCCGGAGTTTGGCAACTTAGCTTTCAATGGTTGATTAAATTTCCTTTGTTATGTCTGACCAAACATCCTTCACATCCATGGACACCAAATTTCCCTTCTTCTACATTTTCAGTGACATTATTTCTATAAGTATAATATTGAAGTACTTCATGTAAATACATCCTTTCAAGATGAGGACTCCTTCTTGGATAGTACGTATACAGCATGTTGGTCTTCAGAATGTCTGTACTCCCAGGGTGAAATTCTGCACGATATTGTATTTCAGGAAAAGACTTTAATACTCTACTACGACTGTTACCAAACCCTAAACTTACCCAGACAATGCCTCTTCATTTAGAAAACAAACTAGCTGAGCTTAACTTGTCTGCAAATTTATAAGAGCCTTTTTCTCTGCTGAAATCTCCTCCCACATCTCCTTCATCTCTGTCTTCTCTGACTTTGTTATATGAGAAGAGACATAACAAGCAAAAGCAATTGAGTTATCTGCAACAAACTGTAGATCCATGTTCGAATTCCACATCGTCAAAATAACAGGTTTGTAGTCATTGATGTATTTTGAAGCTTCTGCTCTTCTGAGGTTGTATGTGTTCTTTGATTGATTTCTGAGTGAGAGTGTGTCTGGCTGCAGACAAAAAACTGTTAACTCTTCCTTCTGAGATCACAGGTTGTGGAAATCAAAAATGACATCTTGTATAACATTTTCCTTTCGATCTATATTTGTGATGACAGCATTTACCACATCTATGATTTTGGAACCGTAGAACTTGTTTTCTTTACATTTTGTCAATAATCTTCTTTGGGATGATGTATGCCACATGCTGCTCAATGAAAGACAACACAGACTCAACAGTGTCTGTTTCAAACTTTGGGGCATCTTTTGCCCATACTAGCATGTGATTATGTGGAGCACGTCCGGTTTGGTATTCTTTGTGCCAAAAGAAATCAGTCACTTCACAGAGAGTCAGATTAGTTTTATTGCAGATAAAAGCCATCATGGCTTGAAATCTGTGGTGAAAATATCTGCAAACATTTGCAGGATCCAATGAGCAGAGTTCTCCTGGTGTCTTTAGATCGATGTCTTTTATATTTGAATTTGCCTCTCGCAAGAATTAAAGCAGGTCATTCCATGCATACTCAGCACAACTGAGTGTTAGAAACCATGTAGGTGAGCCAAAATGTCATAACATGCATTTTAGTTCACTGTAACAACAATACCAATATTCATTGGTACCATGTTGACATGCAATGAGATTAATCAAGTTGTATTCCAGATGTTCATCTTTTCCATGAGTGTTCTCAACAAATTCCCTTGCAGGTTGATTTTGAAGATGAACTCCTGTTTTCGGAATGTGATTTACGGCATAAGACAATGCAGACAAATCACTTTCAAATAGTAGATGAACCATATAAGGGATACATTGACGAAATCTATGGTCCTCTGAATAAAGTCTAGTAGATCTGTTCTCGGCCCTTGGTATTTGTACAGACCGATTATCATACCTACCTTCTACTCCACTAGGAAAGAGATGAAGGAAACAGTGAGCTTCTAAACTTTTTCCCCAAACACTTAAGGGAGTTCCTTTTGCTTCTTTAGTTGATAAAGATCAATAGCATCACCTACAATTGCTTTAGAATGTGAGGGATGGGTGCTATAATGTTCATAACTTTCTTCTACTCTAGAATGATCCACTTTTTCTATCTGACCTGTCGATAATGATGTATTATCCTCCAGATGTGTGATCTCTTGAAGAATTCCTGCATTTTTATATTATATGTTATTTTATACCAGATATGAAGTTGCATTTTTAACTCTATTAACAACTACTAACTCTTGCCATATCTTTTTACTCCTGGTCGGGGCACCATTTACTAGAATTACAGGTCCCTCTTCCAAATTTTTCTGTACCCCTATAGTTTCAATATTTTCCTTAAAATGTAATGGCAAGTATACAACTCTAACTTTGAGACCTTTCTGGAGCTCAGTTGGAGGTAATTTTCCTGTCTTTGGCTCCATGCGAACTATAGCTTGAAATGGATGTATAGACTGTATTAAAATAGATTCATAAATATTCAAATCTTTAAGTACTTCTAGACCAGGTACTAATTCTAAGTTATTCTGTACTGCTCTAGCAGGCATCTTGTTTTCCTCTAACTTATTATAGTAGTACTTAAATACAACTTGTCTGGTGGACAAGTCAAACTGTTCCTCCACAAATAAGTAAACAACAAATTCATGGCACTTATCATTATTCTCTTTTTCACTTTTCATGTACAAATCAACATTATGAGTTTGACTTTGGTAGTGAGTGCGTCAATCGACATACACAAACAAAGTTTGGTTTCTCAAAACACACTGTTTTAAAGTTAGTAATCTCTTTTCAAAATTACCAACACTAATACCTGTCTCCTGTCCTCCAACTCTTCCTTTTCCCTACACTCCTGCTCTGGTCCAAAGAAACAGAACTGAAAATCATCACAAATGTTTTCTACCTCTACTACAGTACCATTCAAAAGAGCTCTATTAATTTCTCCTAAACATTGAGCAGAAGTTTTCACATAGTAAAGCCTCCTAACGAAAGTTCACATTTTTGAGTGTTGTACACCTAACATTCTGAAATGATGAAAGGTGCTTTGGCACACTTTCTTTGATAGACACACTAGTGAGCGTCCCTGTAAATTAGTATGCTTCCTCAGTTTTTATGGATCTAAACCTTGCGAAGCCATAATTTTTTGTTTTAGACTTCTCCCTGAAAAGTTACGCAAGAAATTTCTCAATATAGCAATTGTTGCTGTTGAATACTGCAAACACGACTACAATTCCATTTATATACAGGAGCCTGGTTACGCCTTCCTTGCATCTCTTCGGCAGTCACTTTTTCTACATTTCTAGGTACCATTACTTCTTTTGAAATAGGAATACCATTCTTCATTTCATAACAATGTCCAGATTCATCAAACTACATGCACTAATGTGTTGTCTTGCAAGTAGTTTTCTTCATTAAAGAAAGGCTCAGCAAACGTTTGTTCTATTCACAAGTCTTTTCTTTTGGCTTTGTCTTTTCATTGTCAACAGCATTTTGTCTAGTGTTTTCATTCTCTTTAGTACCAAAACAAATACACTTTGGGGTCGATTCCGATTCGGGCCGGAAATCTCTCCGACCGAGCCGGACCCGGAGAGATTTCCGACCGAATCGGACCCGTGCAGTCCGACCGAACGAGTCCGATGCGTCCGTATGTTATCGGATACGAAGTCGGTCGGACTCCCATTGAACTCAATGGGAGCCGGTCGTGCAACGCGTACGCGGGCTCCCATTGCCGCAATGGGTGCGAGGCGGACAAGGGCGCCTCCTACAGCGAGTACGCCGCGGAGCGCCGCGGCGTACACGCACAGGTAGGGGGACCCTTGGGTCCCCCTGTGTGCGCCTCGCACGGGTACGCGTACAGGGGGTCCGACACGGACCCCCAAAGTACGGCTCCGACAGCGAAGTTCGAGTCGGACGGCGCGAGTCGGTCGGAGCGGTCGAGGTGCGCATCGTACTTACCCGGCCGGAAAACGTCTCCATTGCGCGGTGCGGATCGGGTCCGAGCGAGTCGGTCGGAGCGGTTCGAGTCCGAGCGAGTCGGTCGGAGTTGTCGGGACGCCCGGACGAGTCGGTCGGCGAGCTCGCATCGTACTCGCCGGCCGGACCCGCGTGACGGTTCGGTCGGGAAACAGGCTTTCGCATGGCTTTTTTCCCGACCGAATGGTATTGGGTCCGCCTCCGACCGAGATCGGAATCGGCCCCTTTGTCTTGAGAGCAAACGCCTTATCGACTACACCCTCAACATGTTCATTTTGTCTCACTGCTACTCTTCTTCTTTTATACTTTTTCAGACATCTAATTAAATTTTGTATTACTCTATTGCGAAACATTCTAAGTCTAAATTCCTTAAATTGCTTCTGTCTCATAGTAAAAGTACCTCCTTTTCTCTTAATTTTTCAGTCTTATTTCCATGTATTTGGTCACCTTTCTTAGTGCGTCTTATATATTCTTGTATATGGACTCCATTTTCCACTTTTTCTAATTGAGCACATACAATTTTAAGAAATGTCTTTGTACTCTTACCAGCAGTTCTTTTCTCTTCCACCAGCTTTTCTGCATGTTTCCCCTTTTGTTTCTCAGTTTTGAGGCGATAGTATTTTTGCTGCTGTTTCTTTCTTCTATGACTTTTTGATAGCATTGTGAATCTCTGTAGTTAACTAGATATTAATGTCTAAAAATTAAAAAACAAAAGTAAATTCACTAGTTAATGACAAAGTATTGCATTACATTTTTAACTATTTCATTATTTACTTTATTTAAGCACTTATAGCTTGCAATTCTTCAGACTACATATATCAACCTCCCCTACAGCTTAACTGCACAGTACCTCAGTGGTAATTTATGCATAGCAGAAGAGTAGTTTAGGACAAGTTTTAAGTGACAAGAGAGACCTAGTAGTAAAACTGCATGTACAACCTCAAGTATAGCAGACCCAAGAAATAACAAATGTATGGAAGACTTCAAAGTGTCAGTTGTTTACCAGATATCTAAATGAGTGTCACAGATCCTAATTGGGGCTCTCAGTCTATATGCAGGTATACGTGTATTACTAAATCTTTCTCTGTTTTTGTGACATATATGCGCCTCTGAATGTGTATCTAAGAGGCTGCAGGAATTTCCTCCTGGATGCATTACTGACTTTTGGATTATTTTAGTGTGTATGCAACTGCCTTCATTAGTGCAAAATACATATCACTACTGCCTGTCCATGTGAGTGAATGTTTAGCTGTTTCTCTTACTATCTCACAAGGTGATTTGGAGTATATAGGATACTTTTTAAGCATCTATGTCAGTTGCATAATAACTGGAATAGTTTATATACAGCCTTCACATAACACTCTCCACATGATAACTAAGTAACAGAAACTCAAATGGACCACTATCACTTTTAAACCACAAACAAACATACTTGAAAACATGCCTAAAGCATATATCAGGTTACCTAATTATACCAGAACATACATTGAAAAGTCACAAACTAATTTTACATGCTGGTAGTAACAGTACAAAATCACATTTTGCTCTACGAACTATAATCCATATTTAAACACTGGGGGCCTGATTCACAGAACTAACTTGCGTCAAAAACGTAAAGTTAGTACTTTTTGGTATTCACAGAATACACTTACTCATGTTGGTATTCACAGAATGAACTTACTCATTTCGGTATTCACAGAAGTTAGTAGTCCTAACTTTAGGACTCCTAAATGCCTTCTGTGAATACCGAAAGTCTTAAAGTTAGGATTTTTCTCAGTTTAGGAGTAGTAAAGTTAGGACTCCTAACTTTAGGACTCCTAAATGCCTTCTGTGAATACCGAAAGTCTTAAAGTTAGGATTTTTCTCAGTTTAGGAGTAGTAAAGTTAGGACTTTCGGTATTCACAGAAGGCATTTAGGAGTCCTAAAGTTAGGACTACTAACTTCTGTGAATACCGAAATGAGTAAGTTCATTCTGTGAATGCCAAAGTGAGTAAGTGTATTCTGTGAATACTAAAAAGTACTAACTTTACGTTTTTGACGTAAGTTAGTTCTGTGAATCAGGCCCTGGATGTTTAACTATGCCTAGCAGTGTTATATTACACATCTCACTTAGAATAATAGTTAAAGAACATATCTCTCCACCTGTGCACATACAAATCTGCCCTAAAAGTTTCCAACAACTACACTAAATAGTATGTAAAAATACCTGTCACCTTTCACAGATTCATATTTCATGTACACCCAGAGTGTATGCTTTCCACATTCGATTGTAATAGTTCTAGTCCTCTTTTATAATGGGCCAAATAGGGCTACTACTCCCACAATTCAAATGAAAACATTGTTTGTAAGCAGAACATCATGCATACACATGTAAAACTATTACAACCACATAATTATATATAAGTTTAACCATTAGTGTGCACTCTTTCTTTCTACCACTTACACAATAGAGTAAAGGAGAAGAACTGCAATAGTCAGGTCCATGGAAAAACGTTGCAAACCAACTTCAGAGACATCTAATGTGCACCTCAGATAAACTGTGTCTTAGTTATCCTATTAATTGTAATATATAAACATGCATACAATCAGTTATAACCCATCTTATCTTTTTTAAATACTTTTTTATATTTCAAACTACTTTTTACAATATATCATTGAGATATAGCTTTTTAATTTATTTTTTTATTTATACAAAAATGTAATTGACATACCAAAATATTGAGTTCATTGGTAAAATCGCTTTTTCCCCTTATTAGATAGATGCAATACTCTCAGGTTTAAAAAAAACTTAGCGCAAGAATGCCACACCACTTTTATACAAAGCAACTATAAATGGCAACCTTCTGAATTTTGCATTGCCTGATACTGCAAAAGTCAGCAAATAAAAACATTCCTTTCATATTTCATTGTTGTAACTGTATTTCCGAATGGTTACTGTATGTTATCCCTTTCACTCCTGTTTAGAGGTAGCCCAAAATGCATGCCTTTGTGTCAATAATCGTAACTTAATAGCGATCATCGCGATGAATTCTGGAAAAATACCAGGACTTGGAAAACCTACTTTCCTTAATACTTTTATATTTTTATCACTATACTATACTTTATTGGAAAATCCTCACTAGGGGATTTTACCTACCTAATCAATCTAAACCTCTCCAAATTGTAAAACCTGATACCTGTCTCTTTAACACCCGTTCCCTAAAGGACCCTCTGAACATTCTCCATAGAAACCCACTAGAACCAGTAGATCAGAAGTTCACAGCACATTCTAGAAGGGCCATACTACTTCCAATGGGAATTACAACATGTGTGGGTTACGGCACACACTGTAAAGCATATCCAAGTCTGTATTCAATGTTTGGGTATTTGACAGAACCAATCAAGCATTTCTTTACTAATCATTTCCAAACGCTACCTACTTTTATTAACCTGCATATTCCCGGCAACCAATCAAATTTTCTATTTTTGTTTAAATCATCACCACACATGCATTTTAAGGGCCTTTCATTGCACCAACTACATAATTCAGCTGCAGCCTTCTCCTGTCTGCTACTGCTGATTCACTTCAAAATGCTTACAGTGTAGAATTTTGGGGTCACAGCTATGTTTATTGGGCTGGGAGGCTGCAAGAAAGAGAAGTATTGACAGGGATCTGGGTTTGACTAATGTGGACATTACTTGGATTGGGCAGAGAGGATTAAAGCCTCATGAATTACTGCCTTTGGGGAAAAGCGTGTTGGATTTACCAGACTCTGACCTCATGATTGTGCACTGTGGTGGCAATTTCCTAAGCTCATTGACTGGGCTAGGAATGGAAATCCTAATGAAGGGAACCTTTACTGAATTGATTATGTTTTTCCCTCACACTGTCTCTGTGTACTCTAACATATGCCAAAGGCAAAAATGGAATTGGTCTGATCAATTCTGTCCACAGATTGACAAAGCCAGGAAACATGTTAATAAAACTGTTTCTGCATTCCTCAGAGACCATAACATGGGCTCAATCTATAACAATAACCTGCGGTTTGACATTCTCGGAATTTATAGAAATAATGGAGTGCACTTTACAGATGAAGGTAACAGGGTGTTTCTAAGTAATCTGAAACTCTGCATCCGGTCTTATGTGTAGTTGTCATATACACACAATCAACACAAAGGCTCTTGTCAAAGCCACCCTAGTACCTGAAATATTGCAATTTTTTTAATATCCTTTTTTCAGCTTTTGGGAACGATGTTTCGATGGTCGCGAATAAGTCACGATTTTGCAAATGGAAAGGCAGACATTAAATGGGCACCAGCACATGCAAAAATAATAACTAAAAAAAATCTATTCTAAACATTGCACTACATATATTACTATATAAATGGTTCATTAGAAAACATATTTAAACTCATGTACTAAGTTTCTTTAAAAACCATCTCTAAAACCAATTTTTCGTTTTCATGGTTTTTCAGGGTGTTTCGACTACATCGTTAACCGTGACGATCGTGCCTTCTTCATAAAATGTAAAACACATATATGCACACACAATAAGAATTTTACACACTAGGGGTTTATTACTGTATTGTCTAAAGTCATGTTTTTCTAGTGAGTTTGTATAAAAAACATCTCTAAAACCTATTTTCCAGTTTCGTGATGATGCCGGGAGTCGCAATGATGTTGGTAAGCGTGACGATCGCACCTTTTTTTACAGACTGAAAAGCACATATATTCACATATATTATAGTATTTATGGCACTAGGGGTTTATTACTGTACAGTTTAAACTCATGTTTTTCAAGTGAGTTTCTATAAAAAACCATCTCTAAAACCTCTTTTCTGTTTTCGCGTTGACGCCAGGAGTTGCAATGATGTCGGTAACCTTGATAATCGCGCCTTTTTTCCAGCCTGAAAAACGCATATATGCCCACATATTACAATATTTTTGGCACTAGGGGATTATTGTTTTACCATTCAAACTCATGTTTTTCTAGTGAGTTTCTATAAAAACCATCTCTGAAACCTATTTTCCGTTTTTGCGGTGACACCAGGAGTTGCAATGATGTCGGTAACCGGGATGATCACGTCTTTTTTACAGACTGAAAAACACATATATGTAGTTTATGTACACATATTATAGTATTTTTTACACAAGGAGTTTATTACTGTACAGATCAGAACTCATGTATTTCTAGTGAATTTCTATAAAAACAATCTCTGAAACCTATTTTCCATTTTCGCTGTAACGCCGGGAGTCACTGTGACGTCAGTACCCGCGACGATGGCGGATACGTTGTGAAAACGCAAAGCACAGGCAGGAATTCAATAGCCACCACTACATCCAAAAATGATACCTATATAATTCATTCTAACCATCACACTAGATAAATCCCTAGCTACATAACTCCATAAATACATTTATCAGTGTCTCAATATCCCTATACCAGTGTGTATTAATGATTCACTAGGTTATGTGAGTGGGTGCATAAGTCTCCAATTGGGTCTGTGAGTGGGTATATAAGCATGTGAGTGGGTATGTGAGTAGACTCATGAGTCTTTGAGTAAGTCTGTGAGTGGGTGAAATAGTCTTTGAGTGGGTATGTGAGTGAGGGTATGAGTGTCTGAGTGGGTATGTGAATGGGTGTATATGTGTCTGAGTAAGTATATCAGTGAATACATGAGTCTATGATTGAGTGTTTAAGTGCCTAAGTGTGTCTGTGAGTGGGTGCATGAGTCTTTGACTAGGTCTGTCAGTGGGTGCATACGTTTGTGAGTAGGTGTCTGAATGGGTGCGTGAGTGTTTGAGTAGGTCTGTGAGTGGCTGTAATAGTCTCTGAGTGTGTCTATAACTGGGTGCATAAGTCTCTGAGTGAGTATGTGAGTGGGTGCATGACTGTCTGAGTGAGTATACAAGTGAGTGCATGAATCTCTATATGGATATATACGAGTGGGTACATGAGTCTCAGAGTGGGTATGTATGTGGGTGCATGAGTCTCTGAGTGAGTCTCTCACTGGGTATATAAGTCTTTGAGTGGGTATATGAGTAGGCACAAAAGTCTCTTACTAAGTCTATGAGTGGATGCAACAGTGTCTGAGTGGGTATGTGAAAGGGTGTATGAGTGTCTGAGTTGGTATGTGAGTGGATGTATGAGTCTTTAAGTGGGTATGTGAGTGGGCACACGTTTTTGAGTAGGTCTATGAGTGGGTGTATGAGTCTGTGAGTGCATATGTGAGTAGGTAGATACGTTTCCAGTGAGTCTCTGACTGGGTGCAAAGGTGGGTATGTGAGTGGGTGTATGAGTGTCTGAGTTAGAATGTGAATGGGTGTATGACTGTCTGAGTGGGTATGTGAGCGGATATATCAGTTTGTGACTGGATCTTTGAGTGGGTGCATAAGTGTTTGAGTGGGCCTGTGAGTGGATGTATGAGTCTTTCACTGGGTCTCTGACTGGGTGTATAACTCTCAGAGTAACCCTCTCAGTGGGTGCATGAGTGCCTGAGTGGGTTTGTGACTAGGAGCATAAGTCTCTGAGTGGGTATGTGAGTGGGTACATGAGTCTCTTAGTGGGTATATGACTGATTGCATGAGTTTTTTGTGTGGGTTAGTGAGTCGGTGCATGAGTCTTTGAGTGGATATATGAGTGGGTGCATAGGTCTCTGAGTGGGTCTGTGACTGGCTGCTTTAGTCCTTCAGTGGGTCTGTAAGTGGGTGCATAAGTCTTTGAGTGAGTTTGTGAGTGGGTTTATAAGTCTCTGACTGGGTATGTAAGTGGGTGTGTGAGTGTCTGAGTGGGTATATGCATGGGTTTATGATTGTCTGAGTGGGTATGTGAATGGGTACATGAGTCTGTGACTGGATCTATGAGTGGGTGCATAAGTGTTTGAGTGGGTCTGGAACTGTGTGTATCAGTTTTTGACTGGGCCTGTACCTGGGTGGATCTGTGAGTTGGTGTATCAATCAATCAGTGGGTGTGTTAGTAGAAGCATAGGTCTCTCAGTGGGTCTGTGAGTCGGTGCATGAGTGTCTGAGTGGGTATGTGACTGGGTGCATGAGTCTCTCAGTGAGTCAGTGAGTGGGTACATTAATCTCTCAGTGGGTGTGTGAGTGGAAGCATAAGTCTCTTAGTGGGTCTGTGAGTGGGTGCGTGAGTGTTTGTGTCGGTCTGTGAGTTAGTGTATGAGTCTCTCAGTGGATCTGTGACTGGGTGCATAAGTCTCTGACTATGTATGTGAGTGGGAGCATGAGTCTCTGAGTGCATCTGTGAGTGGGTGCATGAGTGTCTGAATTCTTATGTGAGTATATACATGGGTCTCTAAGTGAGTCTGTGAGTGGGTACATTAGTGTCTGAGGGGATATGTGAGTAGGTACATGAGTCTGACTGTGACCAGCAAGGGTATGTATGTAGATATAGATACCTTTTATTTTATAGTTCCAAAAATATTCTCAAAGACATCACAATAGTTACAACATCCCCAAATTGGTACACGGGGGCCATGCCGGCGGTTGCATGGTTATCGTGAATATCGCGTGTGATTAAAAAAATCTATTTTGGACACATAACTTGTGTCACTAACACCCCAACTTTTCAAACATGGGCTCAGAGTACCTAAACCCTGACCCATTGTGTTAGCTTTTCACAGACATTTTCACTCCCGGGAACTGTTCCCGATCGATAAAATGGCAGCCGCAACTTTCTGTTCAGATTGCAGCCAGCCAATCACAACATTCCCATTGAGGCGTGCATTCGCAATTGATCGCAAAATCATCGCGAAATATCCACGGCTAGAGATATCACTAACTTTTTCTTCTTAAATTTCTCAATAACTACTGAACTGATTTGCACCAAATAACAAAAAGAACAATCTGTGTAACAACACCTACCTTTCTGCCTAATGTGGTGTCATTTTATTCAGTGGTTCGGGCTGTAGTCCCATTGACAGGTTCCTATGAGAACATTGGAAATGCACCCTTTTTTCAACCCCATTTTTCTCAGACCCCGCTTCACAAATCCCCTTGAAACTTCCATGTGCAACAAGAATCTTTTTTTTTGTGGAAACTTTCATGAAGATTCGTCAAACGGCACCACAGTTATGGGCATTTAAAAAAATGTGTTTCTATTGAAACATGGTCCTAACTATAACTACCTACTGGCGACTGCCAGTGGATGATATATTTATATGTATATATATATATATATATATATATGTGTATATATATATGTATATATATATATATTCACTGAAAAAAACACAGGTTTCAGTGACGTTATAGTTAGTTGGACATTTCACTTGTACAAAACCAGAGAAATTCGGCCGTTATAGTTAGTTGAGCTAACTATAACTCGCTCTCCCGCAATGCACTGCGGATGACGTCACATATTACATCATTCATGACATGGTCAGTGACATCACTGATGACATCACTGATGACATCTCAAATGACATCACTGATAACATCACTGATGACATCATCCAGTGACTATGTGTTTCTGCAAAGTTTAAATATGTTTTATATATATATATACGCCAAGGTGTATTCGAAGAATGAGTGCGTGTATGAGTGTCTGTATGGATGATTTCTTGGGTATGTGACTGACTGTATGAGTGAGTGATTAAACATGTCTTAGTGAATGTATGGGTGAGTGACTAATCTGTGTAAATGTGTGTATCAGTCTGTCAGTTGGTGTGTATCTGGCTGCATAGGTTGGTGAGTAGGTACATGAGTGTCTATATGGATTATTGATTAGTTGTCTGAGTACCTGTATGGATGCCTGAGTGTCTGTGTGGGTGGGTGAGGGGCTGTGTGACTCCCTGCATGGATGTATGATGTATGAGTGGGTGAATCCCTGGGTATATGGGTTCATGAGGGCATCTGTGAGGGACGGTATGGTTGAGTGAGTGTGCGTATGGCTGTGTCGGTGAGTGTATGGATGTCTCAGTGGTACATGTGTGAGTAACTACATATGTGAAAGGCAGTATATTTGAGTATTGGAGTATATAAATGACTATATGTGAAAGCGAGTGATTGTGAGAGTGGCTGTATGGATGAGTGTGTGCTTGTATCAGTGATTGTATAAGAGAGTAAGTATGTGTTAGTATCTGTATGAATAAGTGAGGTGGTGTGTGTATAACTGTATAAATGAGTAAATGGGAGTGTGATTGATTCTTTGCATGACTGACTAAGTGTGTGAGTAACTCTATGGATGAGTGACGATATGTGAGTGTCTGTATAGGTGTATGAGTGCAAACGATAGTGCAGTATTGATGAGTGATTGCATGTATGAGTGACTGTATGGGTGAATGAGTCGATGTGCATGTAGACCTAGGAATCAGTATGTAGTAACTGGTATTGGTGTGTCTACGGTAGTCTGTATTTTAGAGTGGAAGTATCAAAGGTTATATTAGGGTGTGAGGGGGTGCATCAGATTATCACGTGGATGATGTAATCAGTGATGTCATCAGTGATGTCATTTGAGATGTCATCAGTGATGTCACTGACCATGTCATGAATGATGTAATATGTGACGTCACCAGCAGTGCATTGAGGGGGCGCGAGTTATAGTTAGCTCAACTAACTATAACAGCTGAATTTCTCTGGTTTTGTGCGAGTGAAATGTCCAACTAACTATAATGTCCCTGAAACCTGTGGTTTTTTCTGTGAATTTCTAAGGTTTTTTAAATGCTAATTTCTAGCTATTACGTCCCTGAAACCTATGGCTTTTTCAGTGAATTTCAAAGGTTTTTTAAATGCTAATTTCTAACTATAACGTCCCTGAAACCTATGGTTTTTTCAGTGAATTGCAAAGGTTTTTTAAATGCTAATTTCTAACTATAACGTCCCTGAAACCTATGGTTTTTTCAGTGAATTTCAAAAGTTTTTTAAATGCTAATATCTAACTATAACGTCCCTGAAACCTATGGCTTTTTCAGTGAATTTCAAAGGTTTTTTAAATGCTAATTTCTAACTATAATGTCAAAAAAATACTTATTCTTAGTTTTTTTATTTGTTATAAAAATAATGTAATGTTTTCTCTTTTCTAAAATATAAATATACATTTCATTTATTTTTTTTATTTTTTAAAGTGGATTCGCGTAACGATCGTTTACCAGTCTCGGTGGGTGCGCGAATCCAAAAATGTTGCCGCCATATTGGATAAGTCGTGTCGGATGCGCGTTTGGTATGCGACGGGTGCGCGGTTCCCAGCCCGCGTAATGTCAAGTACGAATTTCCGGTGGTCGCGCCGGGTATGCAAATCCACTGTAAAGTTTTTATGTTTTAAAAGTATATATATAAGTTTAATATGTATAGTATAGCAAGAGATTATTTAAACTAATTATAAAAATCATATATTTGTAATTGTAATAAAGATATATTATTCTTAAATATATTTTCTGGAAATAGCGTCGGGTGCTCGCTGTTTGCGCGCCGGGTGCGCGAATCCCATGTGACTTCAAAAGAAAGCATTTAGTTGGTTTAGAAGCTTTTCATTCTAGAACTTGAAGGACCCCACCCATTTCATTCATTCTTCCAGGAGCATCTCAGAAGACACACCTGCTGTCTTTTGCTTCTTTTCTTTGTCTCTTTTTGGTGTTTTCTTTGTTTCATTGAACAATGGCAGCTGGCAATCCACCGCAGCAGCTTCCACCTGAAGAGGAAGAAGACCTGGAGGAACCTATCAAAAAAAGGTACGAGTGCATCGTGTGGGCATTTTTCTCCATACCACCTGGGGAGAAAAAGGTCAATGCCCGAAAGGTAACCTGTACCATCTGCCAGAAAGTCCTCTCACGAAGTTCTGAGAAAAAGTATTCATGCGGGACGTCTTCGATGCTAAAACATCTGCAGACCATGCATCCTTGATATCTTGCTAGAGACCAGATTCGTCAAGAACAAGAAAAACAGGCAAGTGAAGACAACGCTGCTGGACCGAGCACGTCATCTGGTTCTTCCTCATCTGGCACACCAACCATCATCCCTGACTTGGCTAGAATGGACAGCGTTGCATAAAATGCAAAAAGATACTCTGTTTTGGTGAGTGTTAGCAATGGGATTTTTGGTAGGCTTGGGCGTGGCCCAAAGCCAGGCAAAAACCACCACCCTAGTCAGGATAAGGGAGTTACACTCCTAAAATAACCCCTGCTCACCCCCTTGGTAGCTTGGCACGAGCAGTCAGGCTTATCTTAGAGGCAGTGTGTAAAGCATTTGCACATAACCAACAGTAATACAGTGTACGCACTACAAAAGGACACCACACCAGTTTAGAAAAATATCCAATATTTTTATATAATTAAAACAAGACCAAAAACGATAAAGAACCACAATACTATACTTAAAAGTTCACAATTCAAAAAATACGCTGATTAAAAAGAGTTCCTTGTGTAGATAGCGCCGTCCGGGCTACCACGGCGTCGTGAACACACAAATCCAAAACAGTTCTGGCTGACCGCGGGGTTGCAGGCCAGCTACGGTGTCGGGAAGACCCGCAAACAGTACCTTTCAGAGATGCAGGGCGATGGGGCCCTCGAAGTCACACGCGTTGCAGGTGGATCTCCTCTCTGATGGAGTCAGGAGCGCTGGCGTCAGCAGGCGTCGGGTGCTGCGGTGCGAAGTGCAGCGGTGCGGCGTGCGGTGCCCTCAGGTCATGGTGCGAGCAGCGGCTCGGTGGCGGCATCAGATGGCGTCGTCGGTGAGACCAGGGTCGCGGTGCGAGATGAAGGCGGTGCTCATCACGGTGCTGGCAGATCACGGTGCAAGCAGCGGCATCGTTGTTGCTGAAGCGCTGTCGTCGGCTGACAAACTGGAGTCGATGGCGCCGGCGTCGGTAGGCCAAGGCTGCGGTGTGGGATGAGGGCGGTGCGTTGTGTAACTTACGAGCAGTGCCCCCGAACCACGGTGCAAGCAGCGGCGTCGATCTCGGCAGGAAGTGGCGGCGTCAAGCAGGCCAAGGCGACCTCGTGAAGCAAGGCGGTGCGGAATGCGGTGCCCACAGGTCGCGGTGCGAGCAGCAGCTCGGTGGCGGCGTCAACGAGCGTCGTCGGTGAGACCAGGGTCACGGTGCGGCGGTGCTCTCTGCGGTGCCAAAGCTTCGGCGTGAAGTGAGGCGGTGCGGAGTGCGGTGCCCACAGGTCGCGGTGCAAGCATAGTAACTCCTTTGTGTTCCATTTTATCAATAGCTTCCATTTTCACTATTGGTTGTTTTTCCAGTTTCAAAAGTTCTTGATTGAATGTAGAACACTCTTGCAGTGTTGGCATTAGGCAAACTATAGACTTCTTTTCTCCAATCTTTTTGTACATTATTACAGGTGCAATGTTTTCATTTGGAAACAAGTTCGTTAGTAGCCGACTTTGTAAAGCTTCTTTTCCATGTTTTATTAAAACACCAATTCTTATATCTTGAAAAATGTTTCCATAATGTTCATCACTTGCTTGTCGCATATTCTTAATAAGTTCTTTATATTCAAAATGAGACCAAATGTTGACATTTCCAATACTTCCCAAAGATTTCCTAGTGTCTTCATGGACAAGTGTTTTAAAAACTGGTTGTCCTTTCACAGGAGTAAGTTGTAGTAGATCACCGAATACAATTACATGTTTTCCTCCAAATAAAACTTTATAATCTGTTTTTAAAATCTGTTGCATTCTTAAATGTACAAAGGCAAGCATTAAGTTTGAGACCATGCTCACCTCATCAATGATCAGAAGTTTCATTTTCTTTAGTACTCTTGAGACTTCATAACAAGCTTCTCCAGATAGCTTGTGATATTCCAACTTATTTTCATGTTCAACTGGTAGCATGAGTAATCGATGTAATGTAATCCCTTTAATGTTGTGTGCTGCTAACCCAGTTGGAGTGGTTACAACACAAGATAAATGTGATTCAGTGGTTTTCTGTAGATAACTGGTGAAAACTTTAATTAAGAAACTTTATCCTGTTCCAGCTTGAATCCACTGATATACATTTGAATAGGTTTAAATGATGTGCAGCTGCATTCTTTTTTTTCATGCAGTAAATCATGCTGTATCTGTTGTGTCACTTGCTGATATATTTCATTTTGTTCAAAATTTAGTTGTTCTTCCAAGTTTCCCAACTCAATAATATCCTGTTGTGCTTGTTGCATTGCCGTTTCTACTTCATTCATAGCTATTGCTGCTTCATTTTCAAGAATTGGTTGTCCTAGTGGATCTTGACTTTGAATATCTTGAGAACTGTCTCTACCTATTTCAGCTGCAATAGTACTATCTTGTTCAATCTCTTCATTTAACATTTGTAAATAATTTAGAAAAATTGTGCATTGAATGCTATCTTTACATGCATTTAAAGAATCTTCATAGCAGTCAAAATCTCCAAGTAATTCCATTTCACTACACCAAGGCTTGAAAAGTTGCAGAAGTGCTAAATAGAAAAATTCCTTTTTATCTGGAGTTTCGCAACTGAGTTTCCTGTGGTTAATAGGATTTTCTTTGGCATGTTTTACCAAACACCCTTCACATCCAATTACTGCATATTTTTCTTCATTTATATTTTCTGCAACATTTCTCTTAAAGCTGTAATGTTGCAGTACTTCATAGAGACATATGTTTTCCAGATGTGGACTTCTTTTAGGATAGTATGTATCCAACATATTTGTTTTAACAATATCTGTACTTTATGGTTCATTCAATGCTAAGTATTCAATTTCTTGTACAGATTTCAATACTCAATTTCGTGTTGCAGCAAGACCTAGACATACCCAAATGATTCCTCTTGACTTTGAATATAAACTTGCAGAGCTCAACCGATCCGAACATACGTAGGATCCAATCTCTCGATGGGAAAGCATCTTCAAGCTAAAGCTGTACAATTTGTTACTAAGAGTCTTCTCTTGTGAAATTTCTTCCCACATTTCTTTCAACTCCGTCTTTTTAGATTTGGTTATATATGATGTAACATAGCGAGCAACAGCAATCGAATTATCTGCAACATACTGGATATCCATATTTGCATTCAACATTGTCAAAATCACTGGATTGTAGTCATTAATATACTTTGAATCTTCAGTTCTTTTTATGTTGTAAGTATTCTTCGGAGATTTTCGAGTTATAGTATGCCTTACTGCTGACATAAAATTGTTAACTCTTCCTTTTGAAATTACTGGACGTGGGAATCCAAAACGACATTTTGTATAAAATCTTCCCTTTGACTTGTATTTCCGTCGACAATATTTTCCACATTGATGACTTTGAAACCGTAAAACTTGCTGTCTCAAGTTGTTTTCTCCTCCTTCTTTTGGAATGGCACAGGTAACATACTCTTCAATGAAAGACAAAACACTTTCATCAGTATCAGTTCCAAATTTTGGTGCATTCTTGATCCATAACAGCATGTGTATGTGAGGTGCACCTCTGGCTTGGTACTCCTTTCTCCCAAAAAAATCAATAACTTCTCTAAGTGGTGGATTATTTTTATTATAGATAAAAGACATCATAGCTTGAAGCCTATGATTAAAATATCTGCACACATTTACAGGATCCAAGGAACACAGTTCTCCAACTGTCTTCAATTAAGTGTTTTTTACATTTGAGTTTGCTTGTCGTAGAAATTCAAGTAAATAGTCCCATGCGTATTCAGCACAGCTAAGCGTAACAAACCACGTAGGGGTTCCTAAGTTCCTTAACATACATTTAAGTTCTCCATGATGACGATACCAATACTCATTAGTACCACGTTGACACGCCATCAAATTAATTAACTGAGATTCTAAATGATCGTCTCTTTGTTGAACTTTGTCCAAAAATTCCTTTGCAGAAAGATGTGTATGATGAACTCCTGTTTTTAATATGTGGTTCACTGCATATGAAAGTCCAGACAAGTCACTTTCAAACAGAAGATGAAATAAATATGGAATACACTGTCGAAATCTTGGATCTTCTGAGTACAGTCTTGTTGTACGATATTCCGAAGCTTGAATCTGCACGGGTCGTTCATCATATCGTCCACCTTTTCCAGTGGGGAAGAGCTGTGGAAAACAACGAGCTTCCAAACTTTTTTCCCATATACTCATGGGAGTTCCCTTTGCTTTTTTCACTTGGAATAATTCAATAGTGTTTCCTATCACTTCTTTTGAATGTAGAGGATGTATACTATAATCTTCATTAATTTCTTCACTCCTGGAGTTGTCCACTTTTTCTATTTGGCCAGTTGAAATTTCTCTTTCATCTTCTAAAGATATTTCTTGTTCTTCCACATATACATTTTTATAATAAATATTGTTTTGTACAAGATACAATGTAGCCTTTGGAAGTTTGGTGACATCTACTAACTCTTGCCATATTTTCCGACTCTTTGTTGGTACACCATTAACTAGAATAACTACAGGTTCACTTTCCTCTTTGTCGACACCAACAGTTTCAATATGTTTCTTAAAATCTAAAGGTAAATACACAACTCTTCCTTTTAAACCTCTTTGTAAATCTGTTGGAGGCAGCTTACCTGTTTTAGGCTACATACGAACTATAGCCTGAAACGTGTGCACAGATTGAATAAGAATGGACTCATACGTATTTAAATCTATCAGTTCCGGAGGAATAGCTCCCAACTCTATGTTGTTATGTACAGCTCTAGCTGGCATTTTGTTCTCTTCTAATTTGTTGTAACAATATTTACAAATACGTTGATCACTACCCAACTCAAAACATCCTTCCACCAACAAATAAGCACCAAATTGCTCCCAGTTATCATTGTTTTCCTTTTCACTTTTTAAATACACATCAACATTCCTAGTTTGACTTCTATAGTGAGTACGTTGACAACAAATACAAACATAGTTTGGTTTTTCACAAGAAAGTACCTTAAACTTTGTAATTTCTTCTGCAAACTTCTCAGTAGTACTATCTTCCACCTCTTCTTCAACACCTACACTTATCGAACTCTCACTTTCTCTACACTCCTGTTCAGGACCAAAGAAACAAAACTGTATATCATCAGAAACTTTTTTTACATCCAATACTGAACCATGCAAAAGAGCAGTGTTTATTTCACTTAAAGATAATGCAGGACTTTTACATAGTACAATCTTCTTACTAGCTTCCGCATTTCTGAGTGATGTACTGCTAACATTCTTAAATGATGAAAAGTACTTCGACACACTTTTCTAGAAAGACAAGCCAGAGAATGACCCTGCAAGCCACTATATTTTCTCACTTTACAAGGACCTAGTCCTTGCAATATCTTAATCTTACTGTTTAACACTTTTATTACCATAATCTCGTAAGAAATTTTGTAATATATCAATAGATTCCTGTCGTATACTACAAATACTACTACAATCCCACTTGTACACTGGAGCTTGTACACGTCTCCTTGAACTTCTTCAGCTATTACTTCTTCCACATTTCTAGGAACCATCTTTTCTTTTTCAATTGGACAACCGTTTTTAACCTCATAGCAACGACCTTTGGTATCAACTGCATGAACTAATGTATTTTGTTGAAAATAGCTTTCTTCATTAAAAAAAGGTTCAGTACTAGAAGTGTGCTTCCATCCACCCGAAATCTTTTTGCAAAAGTTAGTTCTTTTAGCCAGTCTTTTTCTTTTACTTTTCTCCTTCATAAAGTGCATTCTTTTATTCAATGTTTTCATTCTCTTCAATACTAATATGAACAATTTTCTTTTCAATTCAAAAGCCTTTTCGACTATACTTTCAATCTGTTCTTTCTTCTTGTAAAATGCTGATCTTCTTTTATATTTTTTGCAATCTTTCAATACATTTTGTAGTACTCTACTTTTATACATTCTCTTCCTAATGTCTTTATATTCTTTCATCATTTTTTCAACATGGATTGTTTTTCTATAACTTGATTTTGCATTAATTTGTCCTTTTTTTGCTTTCTGCTGATTGCTTGTAGTACTTTCCTTTCTCTTTTCTCCATTCTGAAAATCGATCACATTTTTAACAACTTCTTTCGTTCTCTTACCAGAAGACTTTTTCTTCAACGTCACATGTTGTACTTCAACAATTTTTCTTAATAATTATGAAAAATATCTAAAAAAAAGTAAAGTTTATTATCTTTCTAAAAATTATTTAATATTATTAAAATAATTATATACAAATATTGTCATCTTTAAATAAATAAATACATTGAGTAGTACCTAGGTGAATAATGTGTGCAACAGTAGGACCTGGGTGATTCTACAACTGCAAGAGTAGTATATAACTAGTGCCTCGGTGATTTCATGACTGAAGGGGTAATATCTGGGGTATTACTGTAGTACAAAGCAAATGAGTGGGTGATTTTATAACTGCATGTGTACTGCTTGGGTGATTGCACGAGTACTGAGGGAATGCCTGAGTGATTGGAGGAGTGGAAAGATAGTGCCTGGGTGATTTTATAAGTGCATGTGTACTGGCTGAGTAATTACATAAGTACAAGGGTAGTGCATGCGTGATTGAAAGAGTACAGGGGTAGTGCATGAGAGATTATATAAGTTAATGGGTAGTGGCTGGGTGATTAAAAGAGTACATGGGTAATACCTGGGTGATTGCATGAATGAATAGGTAGTGCCTGATTGATTTAATGACTACAGGGGTAATGCCTGGATGATGAATCATTGAATAGTGCCTAGGTGAATAGATGACTGTTACAGTAGGACCTGGGTGATTCTACGACTGCAAGGTTAGTGCCTGGGTTATTACATGAGTGCATACGTACAACCTGCATGTTTGCATGACTGCAGGGGTAGTACCTAACTAGTGCCTGGGTTATTGCATGACTGCAGGGGTAATATTTGGGGGATTACTAGAATACATAGGAAGTGAGTGGGTGATTTTATAAGTCCATGAGTACTGCCTGAGTGATTACAGAAGTACTAAGGTAGTGCCTGAGTGATTACAAAACTGCAAATGTAGTGCCTGGGTGATTTTATAAGTGTATGAGTACTGGCTGAGTGATTACATAAGTACAAGAGTAGTGCGTGCGTGATTGAAAGAGTGCAAGGATAGTGTCTGGGTGATTAAAGCACTGTATACCTAATGCATTGGTGATTGCATGAGTACAGGAGTAACGTCTGGGGGATTAAAGGAGTACATAGGTAATGCCTGGATGACAGCATGACTACAGGAGTAATATCTGGTGATTTACATGAATACATAGAAAGTCACTGGGTGATTTTATAAGTGCATGGGTACTTCTTGGGTGATTACAGGAGTACTGAGGTAGTGCCTGAGTGAATAAATAAGTGCAAAGATAGTGCCTAGGTGATTTCATAACAGTATGACTACTGGCTGAGTGATTACATAAGTACAAGGGTAGTGCCTCCATGATTGAAGGAATGCAACAGTAGTGCCTGGGTGATTATGTAAGAGCATGAGTAGTGACTACGTGATTTAAAGACTGCATGGGTAATACCTAGGTGCTTGCATGAGTGCAGCAGTAATGCCTGAGTGATTACACAAGTGCATATGTAGTGCCTGGATCATTTGAAGACTGCATTGGAAGTACTTGGGTGTTTTTATAACTGCATGAGCGTTGGGCCTAGCCAAATATAAAGCAGCAGACTATTGCATGACTAAACTATAAGTCTCTCCATATTGTTAAAAGCATGCATACATATGACTCTACCTTTTCAAATCATCATGATATCTAAAAGAAATATATATACAAATATTCTGGAATATAGTGAAACCTAGAAACTGAGACATGTAATAGATCTGCCTGACTGATTGCATAACTCCATGGGTAGTGCTTGGGTGAATGTATAAGTGCAAGGGTAGTCACTGGGTAATTGCAGGAGAAGATGAATAGTGACTGGCTAATTGCATGAGTGCACACATAGAGTTTGAGTGCATAGGCACGACTCGTGGAGTAGTGCCTAGGTGAATAGATGAGTGCAACAGTAGGGCCTGGGTGATTCTATGACTGCAAGGCTAGTGCCTGGGTTATTACATGAGTGAACAGGTACAGCCTCTATGATTACAAGACTGCAGGGATAGTACATAAGTAGTACCCGACTTATTGCATGACTACAGGGGTAATATTTGGGGGCTTACTAGAGTACATAGGAAGTGAGTGGGTGATTTTATAAGTCCATGACTACTGCATGAGTGATTACAGAAGTACTAAGGTAGTGCCTGATTGATTACAACACTGCAAATGTAGTGCCTGAGTGATTTTATAAGTGTATGAGTACTGGCTGAGTGATTACATAAGTACAAGAGTAGTGCGTGCGTGATTGAAAGAGTGCAAGGATAGTGTCTGGGTGAATAAAGCACTGTATACGTAATGCATTGGTGATTGCATGAGTACAGGAGTAACGTCTGGGGGATTAAAGGAGTACATAGGTAACGCCTGGATGACTGCATGACTACAGGAGTAATATCTGGTGATTTACATGACTACATAGAAAGTCACTGGGTGATTTTATAAGTGCATGGGTACTTCTTGGGTGATTACAGGAGTACTGAGGTAGTGCCTGAGTGAATACATAAGTGCAACGGTAGTGCCTGGTTGCCTGGGTGATTTCATAACAGCATGACTACCGGCAGAGTGATTACATAAGTACAAGGGTAGTGCCTCCATGATTGAAGGAGTGCAACAGTAGTGCCTGGGTGATTATAAAAGAGCATGAGTAGTGACTACATGATTCAAAGACTACATGGGTAATACCTTGGTGCTTGCATGAGTGCAGCAGCAATGCCTGAGTGATTACAGCAGTGCATATGTAGTGCCTGGATCATTTGAAGACTGCATGGGAAGTACTTGAGTGTTTTTATAACTGATTGAGTGTACGGCCTAGCCAAATAGAAAGCAGCAGACTATTGCATGACTCAACTATAAGTCTCTCCATATTGTTAAAAGCATGCATACATATGTCTCTACCTTTTCAAATCATCATGATATCTAAAAGAAATATATATACAATATTTCTGGAATATAATGAAACCTAGAAACTGAGACATGTAATAGATCTGCCTGAGTGATTGCATAACTCCATGGGTAGTGTTTGAGTGATTGTATGACTCCAAAGGTAGTCGCTGGATAACTGCAGGAGAAGATGGATAGTGACTGCCTAATTCATAGTGCACACATAGAGGTTTAGTGCATGGATAAGTGTATAAATAGCACCTGAAGGCATAGATGAGTCACTGAGTACTGTCTAGACGAATAGATGAGTGCAACAGTAGAACCTGGGTGATTCTATGACTGCCAGGTTAGTACCTGAGTTATTACATGAGTGCATAGGTACAGCCTGCATAATTGCATGACTGCAGGGGTAGTACATAACTAGTACCTGGGTGATTGCATGACTACAGAGGTAATAACTGGGGGATTTATGGAGTACAGAGGAAGTGAGTGGGTGACTTTATAAGTCCATGAGTACTGCCTGGGTGATTACAGAAGTACTAAGATACTGCCTGAGTGATTACAGGAGTGCAAAGGGTGTGCCTGGGTAATTTTATAAGTGCATGAGTACTGGCTGAGTGATTATACAAGTGCAAGAGTAGTGCGTGCATGATTGAAAGAGTGAAAGGATAGTGCCTGGGTGATTGAAGCACTGTATAGCCAATACATTGGTAATTGCACAAGTACAGGGGTAACATCTGGACAATTAAAGGAGTACATACGTAACACCTGGGTAATTGCATCCCCACAGGGGTAATATCTGGGGATTTACATGACTACATAGAAAGTCACTGGGTGATTTTATAAGTGCATGGGTACTTCTTGGGTGATTACAGCACTACTGAGGTAATGCCTGAGTGAATAACGGTAGTGCCTGGGTGATTCCATAACAGAATGACTACTGACTGAGTGATAAATGCAAAAAGAACAATTGATGGACAGAATGCAGAACAATGTCATACATTCACCCCAGTACAGAGATCTGGGCCTAAATCCATCGTTTTTTTGCTCACCATGCCATTCCAGTTTGGACCCAGCCATAAGCAAATCAGTCTTGACCCTGCGCCCAATGGGAACAGTCCAGCCCGAACTGCCAGGCCAGGTCCTCCCTGGACTGGAAACAAGCATCCTAGGACCGGTTTCGGCCTTTTAGCCCTCATCAGCCAGGATATTTATTTATTTATTTACTTGAGTTTTATATAGCGCTGGCTAGACCCGGAGGTATCAGAGCGCTTTACATAAGGACACAGCGAGTTACAAGTAACAAAAGTTTCACAGTAGTTACATAATGGATAAATAAACACTACAGGAGTAACTTAGCGAACACAAAAGTCAGGAAAGGAAAGACCAGGGACAGCAGGTAATCCACAGGAAGGAGACGGCAGCGGGGAAGAAAACGAGACAAATGTCCGTGATCCGGCTGGGTAGGTGACGGCCATAGCGATGTGCCAGAGCCAATCTCCCCTATAGCTGTCGGTGCAGCTCCACCGGGAAGCGGCCATGTATGTGTTTAGGGCTCCGCCAGAGAAGAGTGAGGATCAGGAGGGGATCAGAAGGCTAGAAACCAAAGACGGGTGGTAGGCGCTGGCGAGGATGGCAAGGTAGGAGGAGTGTGGATTTGGCAGCCATCTTAGAGTCAGGCACGTCAAGTCTATTAGTCTCCATGGCTCAGTGGCTAGTTCTAGTTGCCACCAGTTCTAAAGTTGGTTAAAAAGCACAGTGCCAAAAATCCTGGAAGGAACATCAGGACCCTGGACTCAGAGATGGCTGGAGGGGAGCCAGTGTAGCATTCTCAGGGAGCAGCGATGATCAGGGATTACAAGCCGCTTCTGTGAGGCGCTGGGTGTCAGAGCGCTTTACATGAGGATTAGCGTGTTACAAGTTACAAAAATTACGACAGTTACTAGAACATAGTGAAACATAGGAAAAACAAACAGTGATACACAGTAAAACCTGGGTTACAGGAGCAAGGTAAAACAAATATACTTCATGAGTATAGAATTACAAGGACACATGTCCTTAGGGCATAGAAAAAGAGGGGGGGGGGGAGAAAAAGGGGTAATGAATGTAGATCAGAACAGGCAGACCAATAAGGGGGAAAGTACTTCAGGGGGACAAAGCAGAACAAAGTGAAAGATCTACAGACCGGTTGGGCAAAGGATAGCTTGACTCCAGTGGCATGGAGAGCACAGAACCCACGTCTGGGCATACCCGTCACACTTGTGTTTGCTTTGTTCGCCCTTAGTTGGCAGGGTATGCCCAGACGTGGGTCCCTTGCTCACTTTGCCACTGGATTCAAGCTTGCCTGGCTGATGAAGGGTGTTACCCAGAAACCGGTCCCAGGATGCTTGTTTCTGGTTCAGGGAAGACCTGGTTTGGCAGTTCGGGCTGGACTGTTCCCATGAGGCACAGGGTCAAGACTGATTTGCATATAGCTGGCTCGGAACTGAGGTGGCAACGTGAGCTAAAGAATGATGATGGATTCAACCCAGATCTGTGACTGGGGGTGAGTGTCTGAAACGTTTCAGCACTCCGTCCATCATCTCCTTGTGTTAGCTTTGTTCACCCTAAGTTTGCAGGGTATGCCCAGACGTGGGTCCCTTGCTCACTTTGCCACTGGATTCAAGCTAGCCTGGCTGATGAAGGGTGTTACCAAGAAACCGGTCCCAGGATGGTTGTTTCTGGTTCAGGGAAGACCTGGTTTGGCAGTTCGGGCTGGACTGTTCCCATGAGGCACAGGGTCAAGACTGATTTGCATATAGCTGGCTCGGAACTGAGGTGGCAAAGTGAGCTAAAGAATGATGATGGATTCAACCCAGATCTGTGACTGGGGGTGAGTGTCTGAAAAGTTTCAGCACTCCGTCCACCATCTCCTTGTGTTTGCTTTGTTCGCCCTAAGTTGGCAGGGTATGCCCAGACGTGGGTTCCTTGCTCACTTTGCCACTGGATTCAAGCTAGCCTGGCTGATGAAGGGTGTTACCCAGAAACCGATCCCAGGATGCTTGTTTCCGGTTCAGGGAAGACCTGGTTTGGCAGTTCGGGCTGGACTGTTCCCATGAGGCACAGGGTCAAGACTGATTTGCATATAGCTGGGTCGGAACTGAGGTGGCAAAGTGAGCTAAAGAATGATGATGGATTCAACCCAGATCTGTGACTGGGGGTGAGTGTCTGAAAAGTTTCAGCACTCCGTCCATCATCTCCTTGTGTGTGCTTTGTTCGCCCTAAGTTGGCAGGGTATGCCCAGACGTGGGTCCCTTGCTCACTTTGCCACTGGATTCAAGCTAACCTGGCTGATGAAGGGTGTTCCCAAGAAACCGGTCCCAGGATGGTTGTTTCTGGTTCAGGGAAGACCTGGTTTGGCAGTTCGGGCTGGACTGTTCCCATGAGGCACAGGGTCAAGACTGATTTGCATATAGCTGGCTCGGAACTGAGGTGGCAAAGTGAGCTAAAGAATGATGATGGATTCAACCCAGATCTGTGACTGGGGGTGAGTGTCTGAAAAGTTTCAGCACTCCGCCCATCATCTCCTTGTGTTTGCTTTGTTCGCCCTAAGTTGGCAGGGTATGCCCAGACGTGGGTACCTTGCTCACTTTGCCACTGGATTCAAGCTAGCCTGGCTGATGAAGGGTGTTACCCAGAAACCGATCCCAGGATGCTTGTTTCCGGTTCAGGGAAGACCTGGTTTGGCAGTTTGGGCTGGACTGTTCCCATGAGGCACAGGGTCAAGACTGATTTGCATATAGCTGGCTCGGAACTGAGGTGGCAAAGTGAGCTAAAGAATGATGATGGATTCAACCCAGATCTGTGACTGGGGGTGAGTGTCTGAAAAGTTTCAGCACTCCGTCCATCATCTCCTTGTGTTTACTGGCAGATTGATTACATAGGTACAAGGGTAGTGCCTCCGTGATTGAAGGAGTGCAACAGTAGTGCCTGGGTGATTATGTAAGAGCATGAGTAGTGACTACATGATTCAAAGAGTGCATGGGTAATACCCTGGTGCTTGCATGAGTGCAGCAGTAATGCCTGAGTGATTACAGCAGTGCATATGTAGTGCCTGGATCATTTGAAGACTGCATGGAAAGTACTTGGGTGTTTTTATAACTGCATGAGTGTTGGGCCTAGCCAAATATAAAGCTGCAGACTATTGCATGACTCAACTACAAGTCTCTCCATATTGTTAAAAGCATGCATACATTTGTCTCTACCTTTTCAAATCATCATGATATCTAAAAGAAATATATATACAATATTTCTGGAATATAGTGAAACCTAGAAACTGAAACATGTAATAGATCTGCCTGAGTGATTGCATAACTCCATGGGTAGTGCATGGGTGATTGTATAAGTGCAAGGGTAGTTACTGGGTAATTGCAGGAGAAGATGGATAGTGACTGGCTAATTGCATGAGTGCACACATAGAGTTTGAGTGCATAGATAAGTGTATAAATAGCACCTGAAGGCACAGATGACTCATGGAGTAGTGCCTAGGTGAATAGATGAGTGCAACAGTAGGGCCTGGGTGATTCTACGACTACAAGGCTAGTGCCTGGGTTATTACATGAGTGCATAGGTACAGCCTGCCTGATTGCAAGACTGCAGGGACCTGACTTATTGCATGACTGCAGGGGTAATATTTGGGTGATTAAAGCACTGTATACCTAATGCATTGGTGATTGCATGAGTACAGGAGTAATGTCTGGGGGATTAAAGGAGTACATAGGTAACGCCTGGATGACTGCATGACTACAGGAGTAATATCTGGTGATTTACATGACTACATAGAAAGTCACTGGGTGATTTTATAAGTGCATGGGTACTTCTTGGGTGATTACAGGAGTACTGAGGTAGTGCCTGAGTGAATAAATAAGTGCAAAGGTAGTGCCTGGGTGATTTCATAACAGCATGACTACTGGCAGAGTGATTACATAAGTACAAGGGTAGTGCCTCCATGATTGAAGGAGTGCAACGGTAGTGCCTGGGTGATTATATAAGAGCATGAGTAGTGACTACATGATTCAAAGACTGCATGGGTAATACCTTGGTGCTTGCATGAGTGCAGCAGTAATGCCTGAGTGATTACAGCAGTGCATATGTAGTGCCTAGATCATTTAAACACTGCATGGGAAGTACTTGAATGTTTATATAACTGCGTGAGTGTTCAGCCTAGCCAAATATAAAGCTGCAGACTATTGCATGACTCAACTATAAGTCTCTCCATATTGTTAAAAGCATGCATACATATGTCTCTGCCTTTTCAAATCATCATGATATCTAAAAGAAATATATATACAATATTTCTGGAATATACTGAAACCTAGAAACTGAGACATGTAATAGATCTGCCTAAGTGATTGCATAACTCCATGGGTAGTGATTGAGTGATTATATGACTCCAAAAGTAGTCGCTGGGTAGCTGCAGCAGAAGATGGATAGTGACTGCCTAATTCATAGTGCACACATAGAGGTTTAGTGCATGGATAAGTGTATAAATAGCACCTGAAGGCATAGATGAGTCTCTGAGTACTGCCTAGACAAATAGATGAGTGCAACAGTAGAACCTGGGTGATTCTATGACTGCAAGGTTAGTACCTGGGTTATTACATGAGTGCATAGGTACAGCCTGCATGATTGCATGACTGCAGGGGTAGTACATAAATAGTACCTTGGTGATTGCATGACTACAGAGGTAATATCTGGGGGATTTATGGAGTACAGAGGAAGTGAGTGGGTGACTTTATAAGTGCATGAGTATTGCCTGGGTGATTACAGAAGTACTAAGAGTAGTGCGTGTGTGATTGAAAGAGTGAAAGGATAGTGCCTTGGTGATCGAAGCACTGTATAGCCAATACATTGGGGATTGCATGAGTACAGGGGTAACATCTGGACAATTAAAGTAGTACATACGTAACACCTGTGTAAATGCATTACTACAGAGGTAATATCTGGGGATTTACATGACTACATAGAAAGTCACTGGGTGATTTTATGAGTCCATGGATACTTCTTGGGTGATTACAGCACTACTGAGGTAGTGCCTGAGTGAATAAAGGAGTGCCCAGGTAGTGCCTGGGTGATTTCATAACAGCATGACTACTGGCTGAGTGATTACATAAGTACAAGGGCAGTGCCTCCGTGATTGAAGGAGTGCAACGGTAGTGCCTGGGTGATTATATAAGAGCATGAGTAGTGACTACATGATTCAAAGAGTGCATGGGTAATACCCTGGTGCTTGCATGAGTGCGGCAGTAATGCCTGAGTGATTACAGCAGTGCATATGTTGTGCCTGGATCATTTGAAGACTGCATGGGAAGTACTTGGGTGTTTATATAACTGCATGAGTGTTGGGCCTAGCCAAATATAAAGTAGCAGACTATTGCATGACTCAACTATAAGTCTCTCCATATTGTTAAAAGCATGCATACATATGTCTCTACCTTTTCAAATCATCATAATATCTAAAAGAAATATATATACAATATTTCTGGAATATAGTGAAACCTAGAAACTGAGACATGTAATAGATCTGCCTGCCTGATTGCATAAGTCCATGGGTAGTGCTTGGGTGATTGTATAAGTGCAAGGGTAGTCACTGGGTAATTGCAGGAGAAGATGGATAGTGAATGGCTAATTGCATGAGTGCACACATAGAGTGTGAGTGCATAGATAAGTGGATAAATAGCACCTGAAGGCATAGATGACTCATGCAGTAGTACCTAGGTGAATAGATGAGTGCAACAGTAGGGCCTGGGTGATTCTACGACTGCAAGGCTAGTGCCTGGGTTATTACATGAGTGCATAGGTACAGCCTGCATGATTGCAAGACTGCAGGGATAGTAAATAAGCAGTGCCTGACTTATTGCATGACTGCAGGGGTAATATTTGGAGGATTTCTAGAGTACATAGGAAGTGAGAGGGTGATTTTATAAGTCCATGAGTACTGCTTGAGTGATTACAGAAGTACTAATGTAGTGCCTCAGTGATTACAAGACTGCAAATGTAGTGCCTGAGTGATTTTATAAGTGTATGAGTACTGGCTGAGTGATTACATAAGTACAAGAGTAGTGCATGCATCATTGAAAGAGTGCAAGGATAGTGTCTAGGTGATTAAAGCACTGTATACCTAATCCATTGGTGATTGCATGAGTACAGGAGTAACGTCTGGGGGATTAAAGGAGTACATAGGTAACGCCTGGATGACTCAATGACTACAGGAATAATATCTGATGATTTACATGACTACATAGCAAGTCACTGGGTGGTTTTATAAGTGCATGGGTACTTCTTGGGTGAGTACAGGAGTACTGAGGTAGTGTCTGAGTGAATAAATAAGTGCAAAGGTAGTGCCTGGGTGATTTCATAACAGCATGAGTACTGGCTGAGTGATTAAATAAGTACAAGGGTAGTGCCTCCATGATTGAAGGAGTGCAACGGTAGTGCCTGGGTGATTATATAAGAGTATGAGTAGTGACTACATGATTCAAAGACTGCATAGGTAATACCTTGGTGCTTGCATGAGTGCAGCAGTAATGCCTGAGTAATTACAGCAGTGCATATGTAGTGCCTGGATCATTTGAAGACTGCATAGGAAGTACTTGGGTGTTTTTATAACTGCATGAGTGTTTGGCCTAGCCAAATATAAAGCAGCAGACTATTGCATGACTCAGCTATAAGTCTCTCCATATTGTTAAAAGCATGCATACATATGTCTCTATCTTTTCAAATCATTATGATATCTAAAAGAAATATATATACACTATTTCTGGAATATAGTGAAACCTAGAAACTGAGACATGTAATAGATCTGCCTGACTTATTGCATAACTCCATGGGTAGTGCTTGGGTGATTGTATAAGTGCAAGGGTAGTCACTGGGTAATTGCAGGAGAAGATGGATAGTGACTGGCTAATTGCATGAGTGCACACATAGAGTTTGAGTGCATAAATAAGTATATAAATAGCACCTGAAGGCATAGATGACTCATGGAGTAGTGCCTAGGTGAATAGATGAGTGCAACAGTCGGGCCTGGGTGATTCTACGACTGCAAGGCTAGTGAGTGGGTTATTGCATGAGTGCATAGGTACAGCCTGCATGATTGCAAGACTGCAGGGATAGTACATAAGTAGTGCCTGACTTATTGCATGACTACAGGGGTAATATTTGCGGGATTACTAGAGTACATAGGAAGTGAGTGGGTGATTTTATAAGTCCATGACTACTGCCTGAGTGATGACAGAAGTACTAAGGTAGTGCCTGAGTGATTACAAGACTGCAAATGTAGTGCCTGAATGATTTTATAAGTGTATGAGTATTGGCTGAGTGATTACATAAGTACAAGGGTAGTGCCTTCAAGATTGAAGGAGTGCAACGGTAGTGCCTGGGTGAATATATAAGAGCATGAGTAGTGACTAAATGATTCAAAGACGGGGGCGTGGCTTGGCAGCATGGCCGCATAGACGTGCTTGAAAAGAGCTCCGCGCGGCTGCCCGTGATGAGCTAATATCCTGCGATATCCTGGCCCTAATGATCAAGATACATGTCTCCTGGGTACTTCAAGACCATCACCCGTGCCATGGAAGAGACGAGGAGGTTCGAGACCCCGCAAATCGAATTGGGGCTCGGGTACCCGATCGCTTGGAGGAGCGGCCGCCATCTTGGGCCGAAACGAAGAGATCGGACCACGCTGTCCGGGCTACGAGTCAGCGGAACTGTGTTGGCTGGGCGAGGCATACGCGGCGGCCCTGATCAGCGGTAAACTGCCTGCACGGATCAGATACCTGTAAAGAGTGACTACGCGTCTGCTGGTACGGGTCCTTTACTCTGCGGGGCAGTGTGCTGTTGGTACACTACGCAGATTGTCAGCGCCCCCTGTGCGGGCTGACCGGGCCCCCCACCCCCTGGCAATGGAGACACGATGGAACGTGCATTTTGCAGGTTAGCGGGGTGCCTATGACCTGCAGTTGAGGACAGTTGTGGGGGGCAAACTCAGGGGATTGTTCTACAGGCCCGTGGGCCGCCTGGTGTTGCAGTAGTCCTTACCACCGGAGCGCACCTTGGAGCGGAGATCCCGGCCCTTACTAGTCGGGCTGTGGTTCACGAGAGCTGGGCAGCAGAGAATTCAGTGACCAGAGTGCAGTGCACTGACATTTGGAGGAGGCTGCGGACCAGGGGAAGTTTGTATATGGACAGGCCCTGATCCCCCGGGATTGCGTATTTGTGGAGAGAGACGCCGACCAAGTGCAGTGAGGAAAGTGTCTGACATTGAAGGGAGTCACTCTGTACAACAAAACTTGACGGCTCGCGGACGGCAAGCTGGCTCAGCTGCTTGAGAAGTGGTGGATTCCCGGTGGCAGGAGGGGGCCTGGCGCTCCGAGAATTGGGTGAGATTGTACAGCTATTGAGAGTCCTTGGACTACCTCTGCACCTGTGCATACCCTAGAGCCCGAGGAACGAGTAATTGGGACACACCTTGGGACGCACCCCTCCACTAGTCGGGTGGGTCACGTGAGACATTGCCCGAGCAACTACCCGGCCAAGATACGTAAAGATAAGACAGCGAAATCTCAATCCAATAAAATACTGAACTACGCCCAACCCATATCCCATGGCCCAGAGGACAGAAATTAAGATAGACCGCCGGAACGGGGAGCACTCGAGGGGGCTGGTGAGGATTCTCTGACACTGATGGATATTATCAGAGCTGATCAGTCAACTAGAGATGACATGATCCGAAAGATCGATGCTGTGGGTATGGACGTTAACCTGTTGAGAATTGACCTCAGGAAAGTCTCAGAAAGAGTGACGGCTATGGAAAAGGACACAGAGGTCCTTATAGAGGAGGTCAAGAGCCTTGGTGCCATGGTGATAGAGTTGAAACGCCAAGTGATCAGACTCGAGGACCGGGCTGAAGATTCGGAAGGCCGATCCAGACGGTGAAACCTGACATTTGTGTGGTTCCCCTAGAAGGCAGAGGGTCCTGCCACAGGCCTATTCTTGGAGGAGTGGATTCTTCGCCAAATGGCTCCCAAACAGCTGTCGAAATTCTTCAGCATTGAGCAGGCACAGAGGGCTCTGGTGGCCCCCCTAGACCCAGAGCACCTCCCCGTGCCATTATAGCAAAATTGTTTAACTACAAAGGTAGGGACCTTTTGCTTCAGCTCTCTCGCAGTGGACGGCGGTTCTTTTTCGAGGGCCATTCCATAGCCATTTACCCGGACTACACCCAAAGAGTTTAGGAACAGAGAAAGACTTTTTGGGCAATTAAAAGACGGCTCAGGGACCTGAACTTTAAATATAGCCTCATGTTCCCTGCAAAACTACGAGTGGCGAGTGAAGGCCGGGCCCTGCTCTTTTTCTCGGCAGAGGAGGCGAGAGACTGGTTGGACACCAGGGTCCCAGAGGGGAGGCGCCTGGTCCCCTCTATGAGTTCTACTGGGACGCATGTCTCGCAGTCTCCCTTGCAGAGCCGTAGACAACCTACACGACAGCCACCTAAAAAGAGAACGATGAGCTTGGGCAGAATTACCGTCTTCCGAGATGGTACACTGCAGGCATCAGATGCGGAGGTTGTCCCAGATTTGATGGAGGCAATGCCAGATCTCTACCATGGAGCAGAGGTCCTGGACAGTGGTCATGTCTGAGTCCTATAAGTTACGCAGCACCTCTGGAACTGTGCAGATAAGTCCGCGATGTGCTTAGAACTCCTGCGGGTCTTGGACAGACTGGTTTCAAGTAATTGTGGGAGTGTTTGGGGGCGGGTGTTATGAAGCCTAGGGGGCGGCCTCTTGACCCTTGTGATGTTGTGTTCTTTCTCGATTTATCTCATTCAGACCGGGGTAAGGGTTGAGGGTCATATTGTTTCACCAAATGCATTAGGGACTTGGGCAGCCGCCGGAGTAGCGATGTCCCCACTAGAGACTAGGTCCATCAGGGTAGCTTGAGAGGAATCTCGCGCCCCGGTGTCACCAAATCTCTTGCAAAGCGATTGGTTGATATTTGATGGGAAGGGATGGAGGTATGGGGTGGTATGTATGGTTGTGTATATGGGAATGTATGCTCAAATTTATGCTGCTGCCCGAGGGAGGGGGAAGGGACCGTGACTGTTCAGTTCTTGGGAGTTTATTTGTTCATTGTTGGGGAGTATATGAGGTCACACGGAGAATACATCGCACAGTATGGACATTTGGGATGAATGGAGGAATATCTAGGAAGGAACAGGGTCAAGACTGATTTGCATATGGCTGGGTCCAAACTGGGGTGGTGTGGTGAGCAAAAGAATGATGGATTTAACCCAGATCCTTGTGACTGGGGGTGAATGTTTGCATTGTCCAGCATTCCGTCCATCAATTGTTTCTTTTGCATTTGTCGCCCTAAGTGGGAAGGGTATGCCCAGACGTGGGTCCCGTGCTCACTAGACCACTGTATTCAAGCTAGCCTGGCTGAAGAAGGGTGATGCCCTGAAACCGGTCCCAGGATGCTTGTTTCCGGTCCAGGGAGGACCTGGCTTGGCAGTTTGGGCTGGACTGTTCCCACAAGGAACAGGGTCAAGACTGATTTGCATATGGCTGGGTCCAAACTGGGGTGGTGTGGTGAGCAAAAGAATGATGGATTTAACCCAGATCCTTGTGACTGGGGGTGAATGTGTGCATTGTCCAGCATTCCGTCCATCAATTGTTTCTTTTGCATTTGTCGCCCTAAGTGGGAAGGGTATGCCCAGACGTGGGTCCCGTGCTCACTACACCACTGGATTCAAGCTAGCCTGGCTGAAGAAGGGTGATGCCCTGAAACCGGTCCCAGGATGCTTGTTTCCGGTCCAGGAGGACCTGGCTTGGCAGTTCGGGCTGGACTGTTCCCACAAGGAACAGGGTCAAGACTGATTTGCATATGGCTGGGTCCAAACTGGGGTGGTGTGGTGAGCAAAAGAATGATGGATTTAACCCAGATCCTTGTGACTGGGGGTGAATGTTTGCATTGTCCAGCATTCCGTCCATCAATTGTTTCTTTTGCATTTGTCGCCCTAAGTGGGAAGGGTATGCCCAGACGTGGGTCCCGTGCTCACTACACCACTGGATTCAAGCTAGCCTGGCTGAAGAAGGGTGATGCCCTGAAACCGGTCCCAGGATGCTTGTTTCCGGTCCAGGGAGGATCTGGCTTGGCAGTTCGGGCTGGACTGTTCCCACAAGGAACAGGGTCAAGACTGATTTGCATATGGCTGGGTCCAAACTGGGGTGGTGTGGTGAGCAAAAGAATGATGGATTTAACCCAGATCCTTGTGACTGGGGGTGAATGTTTGCATTGTCCAGCATTCCGTCCATCAATTGTTTCTTTTGCATAGAACTCCTGCGGGTCTTGGACAGACTGGTTTCAAGTAATTGTGGGAGTGTTTGGGGGCGGGTGTTATGAAGCCTAGGGGGCGGCCTCTTGACCCTTGTGATGTTGTGTTCTTTCTCGATTTATCTCATTCAGACCGGGGTAAGGGTTGAGGGTCATATTGTTTCACCAAATGCATTAGGGACTTGGGCAGCCGCCGGAGTAGCGACGTCCCCACTAGAGACTAGGTCCATCAGGGTAGCTTGAGAGGAATCTCGCGCCCCGGTGTCACCAAATCTCTTGCAAAGTGATTGGTTGATATTTGATGGGAAGGGAGGGAGGTATGGGGTGGTATGTATGGTTGTGTATATGGGAATGTATGCTCAAATTTATGCTGCTGCCCGAGGGAGGGGGAAGGGACCGTGACTGTTCAGTTCTTGGGAGTTTATTTGTTCATTGTTGGGGAGTATATGAGGTCACACGGAGAATACATCGCACAGTATGGACATTTGGGATGAATGGAGGAATATCTAGGGAAGGGGAAAGGGCATGTCTGACAAAAACCATTACACTGCCATGACAGCACAGACACTGAAGTTTCTTAATTGGAACGTCCGTGGGATGGCCGGTCAGGATAAACGCCGTAAGGTACATGCTTTCCTGAAAAGATATGGCATAGCGATTGCGGGGCTGCAGGAGGCACACATTTGGGGAAACACTATAAAATGCCTTTGTAGACGCTGGAGGGGACAAATCTACCCTACTTCCTATTCTGGCTTTGCACTGGGGGCGTTGGTCTGGGTGGCACCGGGGTCCCGCTCCAACACCTTCACCATGTTCTCGATCCCGAAGGGAGATATGTTATCCTATTTGGAAGGTGGGAAGGGAAGGAAATGTGTATTATTAACGTCTATGTGCCCAACCTGGATTGCTCCGACTTTTATCCGGCAGCCCTGAAAGCAGCGGCACCTTACATGGGCGCTGAAATTCTCCTTTTTGGAGATTTTAATTGTATTTTTGAGGGGGAGTTGGATAGGGAGCCCCGCAGAGAAAATACTAAACCCTGTATGATGAGATCCCTCATGGGTATTTTATAGGGCATGCAGTTGCGTGATGAGTGGAGAGCCTGAAACCCTACAAAGAGGGAATTTTCTTGTTTCACTCCGGCAGCCAACACCTTTTCACGGATTGATCATTGTTGCCTCACTGCTGGTCTCTCCGCTATGACAAAGGCCATTGCTTATCTGCCACGATACCTATCTGACCATGCGCCTTTGTTGCTGACACTGTCCTCTGGACCGGGGCGACCGTCCATTTCACTATGGCGACTTCGAGCTGAGGCCATTACGGACCATCCATACGTACAGACTGTTACGGAGGCCCTCAAACATTATTTTAGGGAGAACTGGGGGTCCACCACCAATAGATCCACAGAATGGGAGGCCATGAAGGTCGTTATCCGGGGGTTTGTACGAAGACCACCTATGGGGTCCAACATCAGCTTAGTGCTGATATCGATTCTCTAGAGAAACGCTTACAGATCCTAGAGTCCGCACTATACCGGAACCCTACTGATACAACTGCATGGACGCAGGTGCAGGGAGAGTTACTAGAGGTCTGGTCACGACTGGAGAAGCACAAATATACCACCTATAGACAGAGGCTTTTTATGCAGGGCGACAGATCAGGGGCGTTATTGGCTCGACTTATCAGGACGGAGACTGAACACACACCAGTGCTACAGCTTCTTGATGGTCTGGGGAATGTGATTTACACGCAAGATGCGATTATTAAGGAATTTGCAACACACTTGCGCCAGACTTGTTCGACTACTGTCCGGTCTAGACCTAGTACATTTCAGGGATTTTTTAAAGACATAACGCTACCCGCCCTTAGGGAGGAGGAGGCGGGAGTCCTCGGGGCGCCACTTACTGTGGAGGAAATACTAACCTCCATTAAACAGCTGAAGCCCGGGAAATGCCCTGGGAGCGATGGTCTCCCGGCTGAATTTCATAAGATGTTTGCCCTGCAGCTGGTGGATCGCCTTTGTGAGGTATATACCGAGGCTCTAGCCAGGGGGACACTTCCTAATACCATGCTGGAGGCGCTGGTCTCCATGGTTCCTAAGCCGGATAGGGATCCCCTTTCCCCGAGTTCCTATAGGCCCATCTCTCTCCTGAATATAAATGAGAAAATATTAAGTGGTATATTGGCGGTGCGCCTATTGCCATACATGACTCGACTGGTTCACCCAGACCAGTCTGGGTTGATCCCAGGTCGGAATACCACACATAATCTGCACAGACTTGCGCATGTGTGGCATGCGTCGGATGTTGAGGAATCGGAGTGGGCTCTCTGTTTCCTGGACATAAGACAGGCCTTTGACTCTGTCGAGTGGGATTATATGTGGACGGTACTTGCTCGGATGGGTTTGGGGGATGGCTATTTAAAATGGCTGAAACTGCTGTACTGTAAACCAACGGCTCGAATCCGCCTCTGGAATCAGGTATCGGAAAGTCTAGAGCTCCAACGGGATACCCGGCAGGGTTGCCCCCTGTCGCCGCTACTTTTTGCCCTTACGATGGAACCTCTGGCAATAACTCTTAGAACTCGGATGGAGTATTGGGGTGTTCGGCTGGGGATGATGGTGCACGTTGTGTCAATGTACGCTGATGACACAATGGTGTACCTCTGACAACCCAGGTCGGCAGTCCCGGAGCTCCTTCTGGAGCTGCATAGTTTTGGCGAAATATCGGGGCTTTGCCTCAACCCGGGGAAATCTAAGCTGTTCCCGATGGGCAGCCTGCGGAGGGTGGTGGCAAGTGAGCTGCCTGAGGTGGGGATGAGCTGGGTCGCTGATTCGGTCTGCTACCTGGGAGTCAGGCTGGTACACACACAGGAAGCCTATCTAGAACACAATATGAGAAGATGTGTGAAGGGTGTCTCTAAGTCAATTGAGTTTTGTCGGGAGCTCCCTTTATCTTTGATGGGGCGGGTGGCCCTCATAAAAATGGTAATCCTCCCACGATGCTTATATGTTCTACAAACTTCCCTTTATCGCATTCCATGGGTGTACTTCCGCAAACTGGATCATCTGTTAGTTGACCTGTTATGGGGATCCAAAAGGAAGAGGGTGAAATTAGACACATTACAGAGGACATGGGAGCGGGGGGACTGGAGGTCCCTCGGTTGAGTTTTTAATATATAGCAACGCAGCTTCAACATGCAGTACAGTGGTTAGACGAGAGAGACAACTGGGAGAAACGGCTCTAGGATGGCACTCATCGGGGGTTTCCTTTGTCTGACCTTCTCATGGAGGGGGCGGAGGTGCCAATAAGATTCCCCTATATGATCAGACATGTTGCTGCAGTTTGGGAAATCGCAATTAAAACAGTGGTGAAACGAGCGCCATACGCCCCGGAAGCCCCGTTGTGGGCAGTGGTACCGTTTAAACGAATAAGCCAAACCATGGCAATTACTAGATGGACGGAGGGGGGTTGCACTGCGATGGGTGATCTGTACTTGGAACAACGGTTCCTCACAAGGGAGGAAGCTGAGTCGATGTTTGACTTGGGCAGAGGCCAGTACCTCCAGTATGCGAAGATCTCGGTGGTAGCACGAGAGCTGTGGCCGATGTTTCCGGAGGAGCCGCCCATTGCTGCCACCCTGCAAGCCCTTGTGTCATTGGCGGGGGGCCGTAGACTGGTGTCACATATATACAGAGCACTATGAGACGACCTTGTCTCAGACCCGCTCCCGGTTCAGGCCAGATGGGATGGACTACTGGAGGACCCTCTGACGGATTCAGAATGGAAGAGAGTGCATGAGGGGGTTAAGCAAATTAGTTCCAATGTGAGATTTAAGCTTACCCAATTTAATACTGTTCATCAAACATACCTCACTCCACATGTACTGCATAAAATATATCCGGACCGTCCAGCTTGCTGTCCCAGGTGTGGTCATTCGGATGCCCAGTTTCTACATATGATATGGGACTGGTTAGAACTGCGATTGTTCTGGGGGCCGATACTGGAACACCTGAAACAGATCTCGGGTTGGCCGCTGTCTCACTCTATTAAGGAAGTACTTCTGGGACTTCTTCCCAGTCCCAAGGGTAAGAAACTCACCCGAAGGTTCATCCAGCTGGGATTCGTGTTGGCCAAAAGGAGGATTGCAATTAGCTGGATGAGTTCACGGCCCCCCATGGTAGAAAACTGGGTTAAAGATCTGAGAGAGTGGGCCACAGCAGAGTTAGTCCGAATGCGGCGTGTTCGAAGAGACGAAAAATTGGAGGAAGATGCGAGGTCGTGGTATATCATGATCTCAGAACTCCCTAGTGGAGAGACCCCCACCTCACAAGTACCTGAGGGAACACGGGAAGACAGTAGTGGAACAGAAGAGAGGGAGAAGGCAGGGCGCAACCTTTGGTCATAGAATACATTAAAAAGCCCAAGATATGAAACCTAGGGACCTAGATATAGATTATGGGGAAATGTTTCTCGCGTGTGACTTAAGGGGGGGTGGAGGGAGGAGAGGGACAAGTTTAAAGTGCTGGGGTTTATTGATGGAAGAACAACTGTTATATCCGACTAAGGTATGTGGTGAATTCACGCTAGTTTGTCAATATGAACATATCCTTAACAGATGTGAATGTACTATCTTCTTTCTATGTGCATTATTTGCAATTCAAAAGTTTATACCTCTTCATGATGTCATGAATGTATTATTATCCTGGTCGGATAGATATTCAATAAAAACATGTAAAAAAAAATGATTCAAAGACTGCATTAGTAATACCTTGGTGCTTGCATGAGTGTAGCAGTAATGCCTGAGAGATTACAGCAGTGCATATGTACTGCCTGGATCATTTGAAGACTGCATGGGAAGTACTTGGGTGTTTTTATAACTGCATGACTGTTGGGCCTAACCAAATATAAAGCAGCAGACTATTGCATGACTCAACTATAAGTCTCTCCATATTGTTAAAAGCATGCATACATATGTCTGAGGGGCATATTCTCAAGGAGCTATCGCCGAGTTAACGGCACTTTATCGCAGCCAAAGTTGCGATAAATTCATCGCCCCATTCACAAGCTGGTGTTAACAGCCCATAACACCAGTTTACCCGCGATAGCAGCCGCAAAAAACATCGCCACAGATAACCCCCGCAACTATCGCTAATGAGATGCAGAGTAGGCGTTCCCTTGCAAAAAGCCCTGAAAACACCACTCCGCAACATTCTCAACGACCAGCCAGATCGTCGATAAGACCACAAAACAGGCGATAAGGCGCGTTAGCAGCAGGAAATTAACACCTGCTCTGACCTGGTGCAAAGTCGGACCACAGCCTGCACCACAAAATGGAGCCCAGCCCAGAGCCACACCCGAAGGGCAACAGATGCCATGGAGCCACTGATCATGCAGCTCGGAGCCCCAACAGGGCCACAACACCCACCGCCACCACCCCCAGGACCCCCTCCCCACCCCGGCCAAAGACATGCCACATCAACTACACGGAATCATGTACCAAATAATCTGCCTGATGTCGCATAATCACATTTGGTGACATGCATGTGTCGTCACAAAAATGAGCATCACACATTCACCTTTGATGTAACAAATGAAAATGTATTCAAAGAAACACAGAACAGAAATGAAGACACATGGCGGCTCCCCTCGGGACAATCCGTAGGTCACAGCCTGCAAGACAAAAATCATGATGAAAAGGTGTGTCACGCGCACATCAAAGGACAGAGAGAGAGCGAAGGAGAGAGAGAGAGAAAGAGAGGGAGCGAGAGAGAGACGGACAGAGAGGGGGAGCGAGAGAAAGACGGACAGAGAGGGGGAGCGAGAGAAAGACGGACAGAGAGCGGGAGCGAGAGAAAGACGGACAGAGAGGGGGAGCGAGAGAAATACGGACAGAGAGGGGGAGCGAGACACAGATAACAGAAGAGATGGCAGGGAGAGAGAGTGCCGACAATGTGCACCCAGGCCACACTGCTCACCTGCTGCCACCGGTGTGTCTCCAACCACGTGCCGGTATGTAGTGCAGTTCACCAGGTCACACATCTGAAACAGATCCGTCATCTGAAACAGAGTCCCGATACATGAATGGCAAAGTACATACAATTGCACAAGACATCATCGCCTGTTCGCCCCTGCGCACCCAGGCAGATGTACCCCAGCCCCTCCCGCTGCCCAGCGGTGCATGCCCGCCCCTGCGTACCCAGGCCTCACTGCTCACCTTCCGCCCTTGGCGTGTAGTAATGAGGGCCCACCACGTGCCGCTGCAAGCCACATGCCCGGGGCCCGCAGACATGGCACCCTCCACATCATGCAGTTCCGCTCCGCAGGCCACCAGGTCTCACAAAGGATTCTGGGTCTTGATTTTGCCATGGCAGAGGACATACCAGTGCACCTGGCATCATCGCAGGCTGCACACCCGCTCAGCCCTTGAGGTGCCACTAACTCTGTGATCCGGGATGCGATGCCACGAAGCGGTAGGCCCGCGCTGCCCGCTGGCTCTGGCCTACACTGCGGTCCAGCAGGGCACACAAATCCTGAGCAGTCCAGACGGCCGGGACGGGGCATCATCGCAGGCTGCACACCCGCTCACCACTTAAGGTGCCCCTACCTCAGTGCACCCAAAGTCACCGTCCCGTGGCGGTGTGCCAGCCGCAATGTATCCGGTGCCACCAAGTCTGTGTCCCAAAGTCATGGACCCTGTATGATTGGGTATCGTGTTGCGGACGCCATCATGTCACCTCCGGTCCTGGGGAATGTGATGTTGCAGGGCCCGAGGCCCTCATGCCTACATTAACACCACACGGATGCACCCATATAGAGAGTGGAAATGGCGTCGAGCACGTGCGCCCGGCCCTTTTTATTGGCAGGGTCACATGTCCTGTGACGCGTGTGCTGGATGGGTGTGGTGTGGGTGTAAACCAGCCGTGAGGGAGTGGCTGTGGCATGCTGACAACTAGACCTGTGAGCAGCAGATCACTACAGGAAAGACATGGGACATGTAGCGTTGCCGTCCCCCCCAGTGAGTGTAAGCAGAGTGGGCTGGCCTGGCCTGGCGTATGCCAGTCCAGCGTAAGGGTTTGTAAATGACCCCGGGGCCCTGGGCGTGGTTCCGTACTGGGCTGGACAAGGAAGTAACTCATGTGTGTGTTCCTGTTGTTGTGTCAGCGCCACCCGGACCGCATTGGGCAATGTGTCACCCTGTGACCCCTGTTCTACGACAAGAGCCACATGGACGTAAGAGGAGTCTAGTGAGCCTACATTCATCCATACTTCCACACTTGAAAGACCATAGACATGGCACATCTGTGTGAATATGAATGTTTAATGCACATTCAGTGGAGTGTTGCATCTGGAGCAGTACAGGGCCATGCAAACCCCACATGACGATGTTGTCCCGTGGAGGGCCAGCCAGGGTCCTTCAGGGAATGACAAGTCCAAAGGAAGAGGAAGAGTTCAGTCCGCAGTCTGATTGCTGTGTCAATGGCGATCAAACAGCATATGGCAGTCCATGTCGAGTCCAAGGTGAGTGTCGCAGAGTGCATTGGGGGACAGTGGAAGGTGATGATGCAGAGGGCAGTACCAAGCTGAAGCCGGACCTATGAATGAGATGCATGCTGCTGCGTCCTTCTTACCACAAGGGCAGAATCATCCGCATCTTCGTTCTCTGCTGTTTCATGTGCCTCACATGTGGGTGGTGGTGTTCTGTCTCCAGCACTGTGTGGCAGTGACACATCAGTGGCCGGAGGTGGAAGGTCTGCCGCACTGTGTGGCACTGACACTTCAGGGGGCGGAGATGTGGATGGAGTGGTGGCAACAGCATGCATCCGCGCCAGGCCTTGTGGCAGCAATGCCATGAGGATGGTCCTGAGGTCATTGAGGAACCCAGCTACCTCTCGCTGGTGTGCAGCCGTGGCAGCCACTCGTTCCGCATTAGCCCACTCCATGGTCTCCATTAACCTCCGCATGTTTCCCAACTCCTGTGTGACATCGCTAGAGCCACTCTGACAGTTGTACTATTCTCTGAGTCAGGGCTCCAGCGATGTCAGCCATGGTCCGTTGGAGAGCATGGAGCTGACTGTGGGTGTCCGTTAGGGACCGTGAGTGGTCCCTGATGGGACTTAGACACCCACGTATGGCATCTAGTTTGTCTGCCATGCGGTCGAAGCCCACCCGCACCTGTTCAGCCAGATTCTCCTGGCACCCCAAAACACGGCGTTGGAAGGCCATGTGTTGTTCGTGGGGGTCCTGGGAGGCAGCAGTGGTGGTGGGTGCTGCCTGCTGTGTGGTCTGTGCAGGGGATGGGGTCTCCTCGTAGCAGCTGGGCTGCCCAGCTCCTGGATGTGGGCTGCGTAGGCTGTCCACGAGCAGTTGGAGGGTGTCAGAGTCGAAGCTGTGGTGGTCATCTTCATCTCCAGAGAAGAGAGGGTCGGGCTGCTCTGCAGGAGGTGTTGATTCTCCCTCTGCAATGTGAAGGGGAGATGCAGTTTAACAATGTGTCCACATGTATGTTGTCGCATTGTACATGTTTTCATACAGACAGCATGACTGGGTACATTGTGGCTGTTTGGGAGGAGCTGCCTATTTGATGGGGGACAGTGGACATTTCGACAACAGACGTGTGTGTGTTTGTACTTGTACATTATCAACTCACATTTCCCTGCAATGCCAAATGTGATTGGCCAGTGTCTGCACCCAAGCGGCACCAGTTGTGTCCTGTGTTCTGTTGTAGGTGTTTTGCGGATTGTGTCACATCGTTGTCAATGTAGATGTGCTCTGCATGTGATGTGTGTGCTGCATTTTGGGGGAGTCGCCCCTGCAGCTCAGATTTGCTGCCCCTTATCCCTTTCATGAGGTGTGCCTTTGACTTCTGTGCTTGTACAGTGCTGACATGTTGCATACTTGGGTACATTGGTCTCTTGGTGGGAGTTGGTGGTCTGGGGCATAGTTTGTCCACAGATGTGCTCAACTTAATTGAGCATGTGTGCCATTGTGCCCATCTCCCCCGTCCCCCCAGGCCCTGGTCATTACTCACCCTGTTGCTGTTGTGTCGGATCCTGTTGAGCAGTGTCCGCGCCCCCAACTCCTGCCACCGTCTCCCCACTGATGACTGTGGACACCATTTCCTCCATGTCGTCCAGCTCCTCCTGTGGCGCTGGGCTCCCACCTCCAGTCTGCATTGCTGCCTTCAGGTTGTTGGCGAGTTTCAGCTTGGTTTTGCACTTGACATCATTCCAGCGGCTCTTGACCTCGTCCATTGTCCTCTTCAGCACTCTGACTGCATTCTCCTTGTCCATGATGGACTGCCATAGTCCATTTTTTGTTGCCAATGACACAGTGGAGGTGACGAACAGTTGTTGATGGTGTTCTATCACCTCCGTTATCAGGATCCTGTTTTCCTGCGGACTGAACCGCTTCTTCCTACTCTACTTGTCCATGCCCTTCCCTGACCCCGAAGTCCCAGGATGGTCCTCCGGGGGGCTTGTGGGGTTCTGGTTCTCCTCCGTACTTGCTCAGGCAACGTCCATTGTGCTTCGCTGTTGTTTGGCATTTGTTTGTCTGTTTTTTTCTACTTTTATGGTGAGTGTTCCCGCCTGACGCGTGTGAATTGCAGGCCTGTAGCTGGTTTTCGCTGATTTTCGTATCGCGATTGGCCTCATCGCAGCTTTTTTTGCGTTCGTGTTTTGCATTTTTGCGGCGTGGCGTTGAGTTGGCGCGTTATCTGGAGACTATCGCATGGTACCGCCGTGTTGTGAATACTTGGTTAACACGGCGTAAATTGCCCGCGATAGACTGCGATGTTGAAGGTTGCGTTAAGTTACTTTTGCGATGGTTATCACATGTTCTTGAGAATATGCCTCTCTATCTTTTCAAATCATCATGATATCTAAAAGAAATATATACAATATTTCTGGAATATAGTGAAACCTAGAAACTGAGACATGTAATAGATCTGCCTGAGTGATTGCATAACTCCATGGGTAGTGCTTGAGTGATTGCATGACTCCAAAGGTAGTCGCTGGGTAACTGCAGGAAAAGATGGATAGTGACTGCCTAATTCATAGTGCACACATAGAGGTTTAGTGCATGGATAAGTGTATAAATAGCACCTGAAGACATAGATGAGTCACTGAGTACTGACTAGACGAATAGATATAATGACTGGGTGATTAGAGCAGTACATAGGTAATGTCTGAGTGATTGCATGAGTTAAGGGATAATATCTGGGGGATTATAAGAGTACATAGGAAGTGCCTCAGTGATTTTATAAGTGCATCAATACTGCCTAGGTGATTAGAGTAGCATTGTGGTAGTGCCTCAGTAATAGAAGGAGTTTTATATATCTATCATCTTCAGACGCATAACACATACCATAATATATGTGCAAGTACTCACAACACCATCCACAGCTCAAAACTTCACAGACTACACTTCAATTTTCAAACAGACATTGAAAATGATGCTGTATATATGAAATATAATTTTCCACACATCATACAAATTACTCTAATAAATAACACCTCTACAAACATCTCAAACCTCACTTTTGGGCTGCTCCTTTACCATTCTACAACTACTTATAATGTTACACCAACCCAAATACAAAGCAGGAACCCTTCACATGTCTTTACTAAAAGTCTCACCATATTCCTAAAAGCATACATAGATATGACACTATCCAAACGTTAAAAATTCACAGAACAAACTTCCAATTTCAAGCAAACACCAAAACTTATGTGGCATATTTCAACTGTACCTCTCTAGAAACTTAAAAAAAGAAGCCTAATCACTAATACCTTATGTCAACATCTTTTAAACAACACTATTATGCTGCATCTTAACCATTCCACTACTACTCTTAGTCTTCAGCCTGCCACATAAAAAGCAACAACACCACTTTGTTATACATCATGCACCTTCAAATGTATAAGACATATGAAAATACATATACAAGTAGACACATACTTGAGACAGAAGTCCATGCACACCTTAAAACTTGACAGACTCCACCTCCAATTTGAAAGCAAAACCTAAAATTATGCGGTATACTACAAATGTACATATCCACATACTAAAACAAACTACCATAATCACTAATCCTTTTTCCAATATACACATATTAGTATACAAAATCTATTTCAAACAACATTTAACTGCAATAAAACAAACTACAATACACATCTCTACATTTAATAACTTATTTCAAACATTACAGTTCTTGAATAATTTTAAAAGATTAAAAATAAAGCTATTACTTAATACACCTGACAAATGTATAACTCACCTTCCAAATTCATATGTAGAATTTAAAATATCAGAAACTCAGAAAAGATTTTCTTATGCTCGCAATCAATGTAATGCACCACTCTCAGGAAGGTAAAACCAGTAATGGCAAACTTTCCCTCTCTTTCTCCACACAAATATATGTAAGTAACAAATCACAGTGCTTCCTACATTATTTCAAATTATAAAACACATTTCTATTGGTTAGACATATTAACCCTTACTTACTGACTTCTAAAAGTGCCCAAACTGCTTCTAGAATTTTTGGGAGTCGTGGCTCCACCGTACACCAACGCGATGGAGCCGCAAATCCAAACGGGAGTTCAAAAATGTATTACAAATAAAAATATTAATCAAAACAAATTCTCTTGAATCCACTAAAGAACTCTATTAGTACCTTACACTCATAAATATTCCTTGATCAATCACACAAACATCCCTATATTCCAAATATTCCAAGCCTCATGAACCCCGAAACCAATAGTATCGACATGTATCTACACGACAGTAAGTTAAAACAGCGTTATTTTATTGTTGAAAACAATGTATCATCATATCATTAGACCATTAATAAAAAATCCCTACTGGATCCATTTTAAAAAAACATCTTCATTCAATTCATACAATAATACAAAAAAATATCATTACATACACAATAACACAACAATTGGGAGAGACAATTTGCATGTGAAATATTAAAAACACATCATTAGCTGGTTATTCCATCTGGAATCAATCACAATGGTCCCCTTGTGCACTAATTAAGTTGGGCCATCCGAGTTCCTTGGATATAGCCTTGGTAAATATGGCGTTGACGCGTTTCAGTGGTAACAAACAGATTATACGACCACCTTCATCAGGACACAATTAGTAAGTCGTCTCTCATAACACCTATGTTAAAAAACACAAATTTTTAAATAATCACACCTACTCTAAAACCAAAATATTTTACTCAAAAAACATTTTATCCATATAAATTAGATCTATATTTCATGATTAATAAGTACAATTCTAGATAGATGTCCAATACATGTCTTGGAGGTTCACCGATTCACACACGCCTCCGAAAGAAGAGGCGAAAATTATTCTAAATAATCCCATTCATACCTCAAATACATATACCTCAATCACTATATTCTACACTCTCTGTTCTATCAATACCAAGGGTAAAGAGGGTGTATAAAAATAAATAATAATGTAAACCATCCCATAGCTAAGGTTTTTCATTTTATTTAGTATATATCACCCACCTAAATATGATGTAATACAAGCCTGATCAATCGATGATAGTCGAACGAGGATCAGATTTAAAACTCCTGCAAATGATATGATGACAATATAGCCTCCTGAACAATATACCCTGTTTTTATTTAAAAGGGTAGGTTTTATTTATAACAATTATGGATATCAGTTAGTATATATATTTTTTTAAACTATCTCTTAATCTAGGCTATATACTTTTTTTGCATTACTTGCAGGAGTTTTAAATATGATCCTCGTTCGACTATCATCGATATACACCCTCTTTACCCTTGGTATTGATAGGACCATTGTGATTGATTCCAGATGGAATAACCAGCTAATGATGTGTCTTTAATATTTCACATGCAAATTGTCTCTCCCAATTGTTGTGTTATTGTGTATGTAATGATATTTTTTTGTATTATTGTATGAATTGAATGAAGATGTTTTTTTTAAATGGATCCAGTAGGGATTTTTTATTAATGGTCTAATGATATGATGATACATTGTTTTCAACAATAAAATAACGCTGTTTTAACTTACTGTCGTGTAGATACATGTCCATACTATTGGTTTCGGGGTTCATGAGGCTTGGAATATTTGGAATATAGGGATGTTTGTGTGATTGATCAAGGAATATTTGTGAGTGTAAGGTACTAATAGAGTTCTTTAGTGGATTCAAGAGAATTTGTTTTGATTATTACTTGAAGTACCCTGTCTCTTGGATAAGTGGGGTCGCTCCCTCTTTTTTTACTTGCAAATAAAAATACCACTATTTTTTAAGAACACACAACTTCTAAACATAGTACTGACTTGGGGAATTTAACTTTAATAACATATCACTTATATATAAATTACAATTCCATATTTGAAAACCACAGATAACATTCAACCCTTCCCCCATTCTGCTTAATGCCAGTTTCCATAGTAACAGTTCATGGAACATTCAACTGAACTAACAGGTCACAAGTTCACCATATTTTCAAGTTCACAAAACAATGTTGCAAATGCAAATAGCAGGTATGGTTGACATTTACAAAATATGACCTTATCCTATCTACTGTACCTTTCAAACATTTTTTACAGACCAATAACAAACATGCTTTTTAAAGAAAGTAACATGCACCCTATTTTTCAGTGTACAATGTTCTTAAACAGCCAATCAATTCTCCACTTTTTAAAAAACAGCATCTTGTCCACCATTTTAGATATATCTCATTCTACCAACTGTCTACCTCAGCTGCAGACATCTTTTCATTACTTCCAGACATCCCTTCAAGATGCTTACAATATGGAATGTTGGGCACAGCTATCTTTTCTGGTGCAAAAGGTATGCTGAACGCAGAGGTATTGTCAAAGACTTAGCTTTGCAAAATGTGGATATTAAATGGATTGCACAGAGAGAATTAAAGTGGCACCAATTGATGCCTTTGGTTAAAACCTTTTTGCATCTCCAACCCCCTGACCTCATGATTGTGCACTGTGGTGGCAATGACCTAGGCACATTGACTGGGGTAGGACTGGAAATGCTCATGAAGGATACCTTTGCACAATTGATGTTGCTTTTCCCCCAAACTGTCTTTGTATACTCTAATATATGCCAAAGACAGAAATGGAAGTGGTCAACTCAATTCTGTCCACAGATTGAAAATGATAGGAAGAATGTCAATAAAGCTGTTTCTGCTTACCTTAGAAACCATAGGATGGGCTCCCTCTATAACAACAATCTACGTTTTGATATGGATGACATCTACAGAAGTGATGGAGTACACTTCACAGATCATGGGAACAGAGTCTTTCTCAACAACCTAAAGCTCTGCATCCGTACTTACATGTAGCTACAACAAACTCTTAAGGAAAACAAGGGCTCTTTTTAGAGCCACCCTATAACACAATAGTAAATCTTATTCTTATTTAAACATACATACTTTTTTAAAAACATTTTTTCAGGATTCGCGAATCCATTGCGAATCTGCAAAAGCATGAAATCAATGTACTACAACACAACACACTTTTCAAGTTTAACTGTTAATTTTTAATTTTATATATTTTTAACAACTCTATCAATAGTAATCTTGTCATTAACTTCAATCATAGTTCCTCTTCAAAACAACTTCACAAATACGACACTACCTTCTAAATCATATACCACTAAATTATTTATTTGAGGTGAATTCACGAATCCAACGTGACGTTACATGGGGGGCCGTGCTGAGAGCCACGTCGGAGTCGCAACTCCAAAATAGAAAGAAAAAAAAACCACCCTACTTCCATTATTTGGTATTCACCCCGGGGACCCCATCCCCCGGGGCCTGACAATTTGTTTTATTAAAAATAAAATATGGGGTCCCCGGGGCCACTAATGGCCCTGGGGATCCCATCCCCCAAGTTATGGCCAGCCTTCATTTTTTGGGGGATCGGGGCCACATGGCCCCCCTCCGAAGGCCAATTATGGCCCCGGGGACCCCATCCCCTGGGACCGGCCTTCCTATGTTTTTTTTTTTTTTATTTATAAGAATTTTCCCAGGAGGGAGGCCGCGTGGCCCCCCCTCCCCTGGGCAACATCTGGCCCCGGGGACCCCATCCCCCAGGGCTGGCCCTCAACGTTGGGGACCGTGGGGGGAGCCCCAATGCCCTTACGGTTCCTGCCAGCTCCCCGCCTCCTGCGGGAGCCGGCATTGCTTTTGGGCAAGGGGAGCTGCTAACATGCAGCTCCCCTTGCCCAAAAGCAATTCTGCTTTACTTTGTTAAAGCGAGAGCAGGTTTCCTGCTCTCGCTTCAACAAAGCAAAGCAGTGTTTGCTATGACAGGACGGGAGCTGTGTGGGCTTACAGAAAACAAAGCGTGGGATACCGCGCTTCGTTTTAAAAAAAAATTATCCGCGGGATTCGCGCACCCAGTACGACTTCTGCCGAAAAAAAAGAAAAAAAATGCTTTTTGGGCCCTGGGGGTCAGGGTGTTTCTACCCTGACCCCTTTCCTACATTTACAACCCTTTTCTACCTTTTGGATATGACTCGCTTCTTCTGAGCTACAAAATGGCTGCCAACACACTCTGGTTTGGAGTGTTGGCAGCCAATCAGAATGAAGCTCATGCTCGGGAGGGTTCGTGACTCATCCTCGGTGCTCGGATATATACATTTTAATTTTTTAAATTTCTCAGGAACTACTGAACGGATTTATACCATTTAAAAAAAGGGTGCTTTCTGAACCAAGAGCTACCTTAATGCCAAATTTGGTGTAATTCCGTTCAGCAGTTCGGGCTGTAGCCTGTTCCAAAATTTCCTATGGAAATTAACATGGGGAAAACGCATTTTGGGACACCCCCTTTTTTCTCGGCCCCCGCTTGAAGAATCAACCTGAAACTTTCAAGACAGGAGCTGACTGGAGCTGGTCATTAGTTTTGAAAATTTCACGAAGATTCATCTAACAGCACCGAAGATATTGGCAAAAGAAAAAACGCTTTTTGAATAGAAACAAGGTCCTAACTATAACTACCTACTGGTAATATATATATATATATATATATATATATATATATATATATATATATATATATATATATATATATATTCACTGAAAAAACCATAGGTTTCAGGGACGTTATAGTTAGAAATTAGCATTTAAAAAACCTTTGAAATTCACTGAAAAAACGATAGGTTTCAGGGACGTTATAGTTAGAAATTAACATTTAAAAAAACCTTTGAAATTCACTGAAAAAACGATAGGTTTCAGGGACGTTATAGTTAGTTGGACATTTCACTCGTACAAAACCAGAGAAATTCGACCGTTATAGTTAGTAGAGCTATAACTTGCGCCCCCGCAATGCACTGCTGATGACGTCACATATTACATCACTCATGACATGGTCAGTGACATCACTGATGACATCACTGATGACATCCCCATGTTTGCAAAGCCCCGAGGAGGTGGTGGTCCCCGGGGCTGGGGGTCCGTAAAAGACCCCTGAATTTGAATAAAGAGTGCCCTGGGGAGGTGGCGGTCCCCGGGGCTGCAGGGGGGCTCCGTGCCCCCTGCATACAATTAAAAAAGCCCTGGGGAGGTGGCGGTCCCCGGGCAGCGTGGGGGTGTTGAGACCCCCCACACATTCATTTTAAAAGAAGCCCCAGGGAGGTGGTGGTCTTGGGGCATGTGGGGGGCTTCTTGCCCCTCCACACTTCTTTAAAAAAAAAAAAACAGAGCCCTGGGGAGGTGGCGGTCCCCGGGGCTGCAGGGGGGCTCCGTGCCCCCGCATACAATTAAAAAAGCCCCGGGGAGGTGGTGGTCCCCGGGCAGCGTGGGGGTGTTGAGACCCCCCACACATTCATTTTAAAAGAAGCCCCAGGGAGGTGGCGGTCCCCGGGGCTGCGGGGGGGCCGCGTGCCCGCGCACATAATTAGCATAGCCCCAGGGAGGTGGTGGTCCCCGGGGTTGCGGGGGCCCCTGTGGGCCCCCGCTATTTCATTTTGGCATTGCTCCCTGGACCTGGTCCACCCGGGGGCCTCATTAAAATGAAGGGCGGGAACCCGCGCTTCATTTTGAAAAAATGTTGGCAGGATTCGCGACCCCAACGCAAATTCTGCCGTTTAAAAAAAAAATGCTTTTTTTGGCCCTGGGGGTCCTTGTGGGACCCCCTGAGCAGACCTAGGGGGTCAGGGTGTTTCTACCCTGCCCCCTTTTCTTGTTTTTCAACCTTTTTCCCACTCTTTTCTTGTGACTCGGTTCTACCGAGTCACAAGATGGCTGCCAACACTTCCTGGTTTGGAATGTTGGCAGCCAATCAGAGTGAAGCTCGTGCCCGGGAGGATTCGCGACTCCTCCTCGGTGCTCAGATATCGATATTTTTCTTTCTCTAATTTCTCAGGAACTACTGAACGGATTTACACCATTTAACAAAAAGGGCTCTTTCTGAACCAAGACCTACCTTTTTGCCAAATTTGGTGTAATTCCGTTCAGCAGTTCGGGCTGTAGCTTTGTCTAAAGTTTCCTATGAAAATTAACATGGGGAAAACGCGTTTTGGGACCCCCCTTTTTTCTCCGCCCCCGCTTGACGAATCACCCCGAAGCTGACTGGAGCGGGCCAATATGTTTGAAACTTTTGCGAAGATTCGTCAAACGACGCCAAAGTTATTGGGAAAACAAAAAACGCTTTGTGAATAGAAACGAGGTCCTAACTATAACTACCTACTGGCGACCGCCAGTAGGTAATATATATATATATATCACTGAAAAAACTATAGGTTTCAGGGACGTTATAGTTAGTTGGACATTTCACTCATACAAAACCATAGAAATTCCACCGTTATAGTTAGTTCAGCTAACTATAACTCGCGCTCCATAACGCACTGCTGATGATGTCACATATTACATCATTCATGACATGGTCAGTGATTTTTTCAGTGAATTTCAATGGTTTTTTAAATGCTAATTTCTAACTATAACGTCCCTGAAACCTATGGTTTTTTCAGTGAATTTCAAAGGCTTTTTAAATGCTAATTTCTAACTACAATGTCCCTAAAAGCTATATTGTTTTTAACTAAATTTAAAAAAGACGTGCATACTTTTTGTAGTGAAAAACGAACTGTAACAGGAGTCTGTTATAAGTTATAATTTAACAATGTTTAAAACTTAATTAGCACTAATTAACATATAAGTGTGGAAAAAGTGTGACGGAGCAGCTATGATACCTGACTTCGAAAAACAGCGTTCACAGTTCGATTCCCGGCTCCAGCGGCACGTTACCCACCACTATGTCACTGTGGGCCACACCTTGCTTAATCTTTCCGACGCCCCCGAGCGCCTGCACACCTTTCTAGGGTTAGCTGCACGCTTTACAAATGCTCGCATTTTGTTAATTTAAAACCATAGTGATGAGAAATATTATCACGTTTTCTTTTTTCTTCTATTCTGATAGATCTTTTTTTTTATGTCTTCTATTTAGAATTACGGCAATTAATAAATGTATTTACTCATGAGAATGGAAATGACATGGTTTTCCGGGTAACAGTTTTTAAGCTCTCCAACGTATGTACATATTAAGGACCTTATACGTGTTAGGTTCGAAATCGAGACTTTTTCCGCTTCACATTTTGTAACTTTTCCCAACACGTGCACAAGTGAAACAGTTAAAACGTGAGCACGTGTCAACTGTAAAACGTGACATCTAAATGGGCGGAGCCGCATCTTCCTTCCATAGACTACTGAATAACCAAAAAGTATATAAACCACACCCGTTGATAGATTAGTTTCGTTTTTGCGAGTTATTTACGCGTCTCCATTCAGTGATTCAGGTGCTCTTTTCTACAGTCGGATTCTTCTTTTGCGGCCACAAAACTTAATCCTGAGTTGTAAGTTGTTTGATTATGCAATACTAGATATTTATAATAAGTAGCTATTTGTCAATCTTTAAACACTTGTATTTAGAAAAAAGTGTTATTGGTTGTTTTTGCCATTTATATGTAACGTCAGCAGCTTGTTTTCAGAAACAGACAGACTACAGCAAACATTGTTCCTGTTCTGGCTCCTTTGAGCTCATATAGTGTGACTTTGTATATTATAATATTGACACTGTACTTGACCTCAGAAGTGTTGGTGACCCGTCGGCGTGAAGACTAAAGATTTATATGTAACGTCAGCAGCTTCTAGTTTGTAGTCTATTTCCCCCTTGACAGCATATAGTGTGAGTATGTATATTATAATAACCACACATTATGATCTCAGAGGAGTTTGTGACCCGTTGGCGCGAAGACTAAAGATTTATATCTAACGTCAGCAGCTTCTGGTTTTTAGTCTTTTTCTCCCTTGAGATCATATAGTGTGAGTATGTATATTGTAATATGAACATTTATACTGACCTCAGTGGAGTTTATGACCCGTCGACGCGAAGACTAAAGATTTATATTTAACGTCAGCACCTTCTCGTTTTTACTCTGTTTCTTTCTTGGGATCATATACTGTGAATATGTATATCATAATATTAACAGTCATTGTGATCTCAGAGCACTTTATGACCCGTTGGCGCGAAGATGAAAGATTTCAAAGTCCCGGAGTAAAGAAGCTCTCAACATACTCATCGCTGGAAAGTATTTCTTTATTGATCTTGTTTTGTATTGATGACTTCATTTTCATTTTCCTTTTTGTGTGCCATCAGTGACACTGTGTATATTGTAAGAGTGTGATATTTCCACACAACAGGAATTGGAGATTTCTCGCCGCCAGGAGTAAACCATCTGAAATACAGTTTACTGACCTTTATAACATACTTGATCAGATATTTTGAAAGTGACAATATTTTTGGAAATTGCAGTTTAAAAAAAATCGTTTCCATAGATACATTCTTAGTGAATACCTTTGATAAACCCTACATTTCTGAATGTTTTTTTACTATTTCTATTTTTGTCTGTTGCGGTTCCTATTCACCTTCTCCCTATAGAATATATACGACCAGTAGTGTATATTATTATACTACTATCCTATATATTCTTAAAGGAGTACGTGATCTAAGCACTACGACCGAACTTTCCCGAATTCTACAGTAATAGAAATTATAAAAAATTATAAAGCGTACATTTCTATGTAATATAAAGTGATTTGTGTTTAACTGTTTTTTACTTGTTATTGTTCTTGTGACCTGAGATGATGTAGTGCGGGAGTGTTTCTCGTAGCACTTCTTTTCTACTTTATCTAAAAGTAACTCATGCCCTCTTATATTATCAAGAATATGGGGCAACACTTTTACAAACTATAGCAGAAAAAAAAGGGAGGGTGGGCCCACGCTGAAGGGATATTTTATGAATTGCGTTTTTATTTGTCACCCCTTTGATATATACAGCTTCAGTTTCCGAACAAAGTATATTTGTAATTGCTTAATAAAAACTATTTCAAACCTAGACTGAAATTTTTTCTGCGCAACCACAGCTCCCCGTGAGAAAAGTAAACACCACATTATAACTAAACAGTGCTCCTGGGAAGTATCCCACCCGCAAACTTAATAAAAAGAAGACCGCAACACACTTTGTTATTTTCCCGCCGTGATTTGTACACCCCACGCCAATTATATAAATGGCCCTTAAAATATATAAAAAACTATTTTTACCTTCACAAATCCTCTCCACCACCTTGTGACCACTGTACAGAGTTATTAGTGTTCCTACCCTCCCCGCTACTACTTTCTTTTCCCGTACTCCATTGAAGTGCGTCACAAAATGGTTCACAACAGTGAACCGTTACCAGCCAATAATGAACAAACTTGTACTAGGAACAGTTTAGCCAATAAAATGTCCATGGTGCTCCGCAGAGGGGGAGGGAATAGCTGCCAACACTTCTACTTTCAATGGTTTACAGCCAATGAACATTAAGCTTGGGAAGGTCCTGCTTGGAACACGTCAACCAATAACATGTGCCTGCTACTCCGCGGACGGGGAGGAAATGGCTGGCAACACTTGTACTTTCAATGGTTCGCAGCCAATGAACATTAAGCTTGGGAAGGTCATGCTTGGAACACGTCAGCCAATCAGATGTCCCTGCTACTCCGCGGACGGGGAGGAAATGGCTGGCAACACTTCTGCTTTCAATGGTTCGCAGCCAATGAACATTGAGCTCGTTGTTGGAACACCTCAGCCAATTAAACGTTAATTTTGTTCCAGACATACCAACAGAACACACCCTCTCACATAATATTAATTTTCATGTAAGAAAGTGACACTGTCCGTGATAAAAGTGACCACAGCATCATAAGTAAACATGACTGCGTATTATATTAAAGGAAGGCTGCAATACGGCGCATTGTTATATTCCCGACGGGATTTCCAGAGCCTACGCAACCTTGCTGCAAAACCGCGCACCGTTGTTCTGCGGACGTGATTTCCACATCTGCGGACGTGATTTCCACGGCCTACGCAACATTCAAACTCCCTGCCTCTGCACCGTACAGACTGCTTAAACTAAGACCACAGTGTTCCTACTATACCCTCTTATACAATTTTTCTCTTTTGTTTCGCCCTACGCCTCTCAACTTAGTCACAAAATGGCTGCCAACACTTTCTAGTTTGAACAGTTCGCAACCAATGAGCTGCACGCTCGTAACGCCTCAGCCAATTAGATGTCAGAATTCTCAAATATCGATATCTGTAAATTTTGATATTTCTCTAAAACTACTGAATGGACTTACCCCATTTAAACAAAAGCGTGCTTTCTGCACCAAGACCTTTCTCCCTGCCAAATTTGGCGTAATTCCGTTCAGCAGTTTGACCTGTAGCTTGTCTAAAGTTTCCTATGGAAATTGCATGGAGAAAACACGTCTTGGGACCCCCCTTTTTTCTCAGCCCCCCTTCACGAATCACCCCCAAACTTTCAGAATAGGAGCTCACCTGAAAAGAGGAACTTTTTGGAAAACTTCGTAAAGATTCGTCAAACGACGCCAAAGTTATAAGCACATCAAAAAATGATTTTCCTATGGAAACGTGGTCCTAATTATAACTATCTACTGGTGACCGCCAGTAGATAATATATATATATATATATATATATATATATATATTCACTGAAAAAACCATAGGTTTCAGGCACGTTATAGTTAGAAATTAGCATTTAAAAAACCTTAGAAATTCACTGAAAAAACCATAGGTTTTAGGGAAAGTTATAGTTAGTTGGACATTGCACTCGTACAAAACCCGTGAAATTCCCCTGTTATAGTTAGTTCAGCTAACTATAACTCACGCCCCCGCAATGCACTGCTGATGACGTCACATATTACATCACTCATGACATGGTCAGTGACATCACTGATGACATCACTGATGACATCTCAAATGACATCACTGATGACATCATCCAGTGACTGTGTGTTTCTGTAAAGTTTAAATATGTTTAATATATATAGGAAAAGGCGTATTGAAGAACGAGTGGGTGTATAAGTGTCTGAATGGATGATTTAGTAGGTGCGTGACTGAGTCTATAAGTGAGTGATTAAACGTATCTTACTGAATGCATGGGTTAGTGACTAAACTGTGTGAATGTCTGTATCCGTCGGTCTGTTGTTGTGTAAGCAGCTGCATGGGTTTGTGACTAGCTACATGAGTGTCTATATGGGTTATGGATTGGTTGTCTGAGTATCTGTATGTGTGCCTGAGTGTTTGTGTGGGTGGGGTGTGTGTGACTCTGTGCATAGATGTGTGAGTGGGTGATTCACAGGGTGCATTGTTTCAAGAGTGCGTCTGTGATGGACTGTATGGGTGGGTGAGTGTGTGTATGGGTGTGTTAGTGAGTGAATGTATATCTCAGTGGTACATGTGTGAGTAACTACATATGTGAAAGGCAGTATATATGTGTGTTGGAGTATATAAATGGCTATAAGTGAGAGTGTGTGATTGTGAGAGTGGCTGTATGGATGAGTGTGTACTTGTATCAGTGATTGTATAAGAGCGTAAGAATGTGCTAGTATTTGTATGAGTAAATGAGCTGGTGTGTGTATCACTGTATAGGTGAGTAAATGGCAGTGTGATTAATTATTTGCATGACTGACTAGGTGTGTGAGTACCTCTATGGATGAGTGGCGGTGTGTGAGTGTCTATGTAGGTGTATGAGTGCATATGATAGTCCTGTACTGAGTGACCATAAGTATGAGTGACTGTACGGGTGAGTGAGTGGATGTGTGTGTAGACCTAAGAATCAGTGAGTGGGTATGTAGTTATTGGTGTTGGAGTGTCTATGGTTTTGAGAATGGCAGTCTGTAATTTAGAGTGGGTGTATCAAAGGTTATATTAGGATGTGAGAAGATGCATCAAATTATCACATGGATGATGTCATCAGTGATGTCATCAGTGATGTCATTTGAGATGTCATCAGTGATGTCATCAGTGATGTCACTGACCATGTCATGAGTGATGTAATATGTGACGTTATCAGCAGTGCATTGCGGGGGCGCGAGTTATAGTTAGCTGAATTAACTATAACGGGGGAATTTCACGGGTTTTGAATGAGTGCAATGTCCAACTAACTATAACTTTCCCTAAAACCTATGGTATTTTCAGTGAATTTCTAAGGTTTTTTAAATGCTAATTTCTAACTATAACGTGCCTGAAACCTATGGTTTTTTCAGTGGATTTCAAAGGTTTTTTAAATGCTAATTTCTAACTATAACGTGCTTGAAACCTATGGTTTTTTCAGTGAATTTCAAAGGTTTTTTAAATGCTAGTTTCTAACTATGCCTACAGAGGTAGGACATGTGAAGAAAGAAGAAAAAACGCACAGAAAGAAGCAAAAGAAATGCAGAAAGAAGCAACAGAAGACCACAAAGATGAAGAAAAGTGCAGGAAGAAGCAAGACATGTGCAGAAAGAACCAACAGAGGAGCAGAAAGAGGCCTTGTTCCAAAATCATCCTGTGCCCACAACTTTTTCAGACCGGTACTGGTGGTAACTGACTCTGACTAACCAGGCCTAGAGCCAGTGCTATGCTAAAAGACACTTAGAATACAGTGAAAACACCTACATACACTAGGGAACACTATGCGTTGGGGTACCCCTGTGATTAACATGACCTCCTCTGTAAGTCCCTAGTACATAATAGGGCAGGGGGATTAAAACTAAGAAACTAACTTGTCACATCAGGCCCTTCCCCCTCTCTTCACCTCTGTGCAAACATGCCCCGTGGCACGTTTTAAGTTGGGAGATTAAGTCCCCTTGAATCCTGTGGGTCCCTGGGGTCCAACCAGCCCACCAGGTACTTCCAGTAAGCACCACAGAGCTGCGTTGCAGAGAGGTGTAAAAAGGGGCGTGGCCTCTGAACACCTCTCTGCAACGCAGCTCCCTGGCGCATACTGGAGGTACATGGTGGGCTAGTTGGCCCCCAGAGGCCCTCAGGTTTGAAGGAGAATTAATTCCCCAACTTAAAACGCGCCACGGGGCCTGTTTGCACACATGTCACCTTTATCCCCGCCCCCTCCCTTCACCACTGTGCAAACGCGCCCCGTGGCGCGTTTTAAGTTGGGGGATTAAGTCCCCTTGAATCCTGAGGGTCTCTGGGGTCCAACTAGCCCACCAGGTACCTCCAGTAAGCGCCACAGAGCTGCGTTGCAGAGAGGTGTAAAAAGGGTTGTGGCCTCTGAACACCTCTCTGCAACGCAGCTCCCTGGTACATACCGGAGGTACCTGGTGGGCTAGTTTGCCCCCAGGGACCCCCAGTATTGAAGGGGAATTAATTCCCCATCTTAAAACGCGCCACGGGGCCTGTTTGCACACATTTCACCTCAGGCCCCGCCCCCTCCCTTCACCACTGTGCAAACGCGCCCCGTGGCACGTTTTGAGTTGGGAATTAAGTCCCCTTGAATCCTGAGGGTCCCTGGGGTCCAACTAACCCACCAGGTACCTCCAGTAAGCGTCACAGAGCTGCGTTGCAGAGAGGTGTAAAAGGGGCATGGCCTGGACCACCTCTCTGCAGCCCAGTCCTGTGGCGCTTACTGGAGGTACCTGGTGGGCTAGTTCGCCCCAGGGACCCCCAGTATTGAAGGGGAATTCTTTCCCCAATTTAAAACGCACCATAGGGCGCGTTTGCAGAGTGGTTAAGGGAGGGGGGGCCTGACGCTCGTTCGCTTTTTTCTTTTCTTTTTTTCTTTTGAAGGGGGCTGTGTGGCCCCCCTTCCTTTTCACTTTTTAGTGCCCTGGGGACCCCATCCCCCAGGGCCTGATCCTATTTAAAAAAAAAAAACAGTACGGGAAGGGGGCCGCGTGGCCCCCCTCCCGTGGCCGATTCCGGCCCCGGGGACCCCATCCCCCGGGGCATGGCCACTTTTATTTTAAATTTTTGAGGAGGGGGGCTGCGTGGCCCCCCTCCTAAGGCCTCTATTGGCCCCGGGGACCCCATCCCCCGGGGCCGGCCTTTGCGCATTTTTTTTTTCCAATTTTTTTAAAATAATTGTTGGGGAGGGGTGCTGTGTGGCCCCCCTCCCGGGCCACTAATGGCCCCGGAGACCCCATCCCCTGGGGCCTGGCCACTTGTTGGAGACCATGGGGGGGTCCCCAATCCCCCCACGGTCCCGCCGGCTCCCCGCGTCCTGCGGGAACCGGCATTGCTTTTCCATAAGGGAGCTGCTGACATGCAGCTCCCCTTATGGAAAAGCAGTCTGCTGCTTCATTGAAGCGAGAGCAGGTTTCCTGCTCTCGCTTCAATGAAGCAAGGCAAGTTTGCAATGACAGGACGGGAGCCGCGCGGCTCCGTCCTGTCATTACAAACAGCAGTGTCCCGGGGGTAGGCACCCGGGACACTGCAGGAGCTGGCCCCTGGGGGGTGGCGGTCCCCAGGGCCACCACAGGCTCCAGGAGGGGGGCCGTGCGGCCCCCCTCCCAACATCTACAAAGCCCCGGGGAGGTGGTGGTCCCCGGGGCTTCGGGGGTCCAAAACGGACCCCCACATTTCTTTAATTAGTGCCCTGGGGAGGTGGCGGTCCCCGGGGCATGTGGGGGGGCTCCCCCCCACACAGGTAATTTTTTAATTAAAAAAAGAAGCCCCGGGGCTGCGGGGGGCCGTGTGCCCCCCGCCATCATTATAATTTGAAAGCCCCGGGGGGTGGCGGTCCCCGGGGCTGGGGGGCCTTAGAGGCCCCCCCAACTAACATTTAAACCCACCCCCGCATGCCCCCGGGACTTGGCCCACCCGGGGGCAAAATACCCTCGAAGCGCGGGAGTCCGCGCTTCGTTTTTTTTTTTTCACGGCGGGATCCGCGCACCCTAAGCGCATCCCGCCGATTTTTTAAAGAAAAAAATGCTTTTTTGGGCCCTGGGGGTCCTTGTGGGACCCCCTAAGCAGGCCTAGGGGGTCAGGGTGTTTCTACCCTGCCACCTTTTTGCGTTTTGCGCACTTTTTTCTTGTGCCTCGGTTCTACCGAGGAACAAGATGGCTGCCAACACTTCCTGGTTTGGAGTGTTGACAGCCAAGTAGCATACAGCTCGTGATCGGGAAGGTGTGCTCAGGGTGCGCGGACCCTCCGCGGCCATAGATATATATGTGGTTTTACTTTTGATTTTCTCAGGAACTACTGAACGGATTTACACCATTTAAGAAAAAGGCATGACTCTGAACCAAGGGCTACCTTTTTGCCAAATTTGGTGTAATTCCGTTCAGCAGTTCGGGCTGTAGCTGCGACTAAAGGTTCCTATGGAAAATTGCATGGGGAAAACACGTTTTGGGACCCCCCTTTTTTCTCGGCCCCCACTTGACGAATCACCCCGAAACTTTCAGGATAGGAGCGGACCGGAGCGGGCCATAAGTTTTAAGAATTTCGCAAAGATTCGTCAACCGGCGCCAAAGGTGTCGGAAATAGAATGTTGCGAATTTCCTCTGGAAAATAGGTCCTAACTATAACTATCTACTGGCGACTGCCAGTAGATAATATATATATATATATATATATATATATATATATATATATATATATATATATATATAACTCCAACACTTCAACCACTCTGGATGGGATTTTTTTTTTTTTTTTTTTATTACAATTCTTCACCGTTAGTGCATAACAACAGGGACAGTCAACACGTTTCAGTGTTTGCCTGCTACATGACCATACGGTCCTGCTATCTAGACTGTCCATTTAAAGTGCCCTTAACCAAAGTCCGTCATCACTGTCTTTCAGCTTTAAAAACAACTAGTCCGCATACTATTTTATACAGAAATGTACTGTGTCCACCAACATTTTTTTCTATGTATCTCAACATTATATCTGTAAAGTACAAGAAGAAATGAAACATTCTCCTATATATACAAATGGGTGAACATAATTCTATAGAATGGCAGAAATGTTTCCATTTTATAACGTCACTTTATGTTTTTTCGTTCTTTGGTTTTTCCACTGTGAGCTTTTCACATTGTTTAATGACACTCTTTGCATCAATTCCTGTAAAGTACTCCATGTCATTCACCACTCGTTTTTTTCAGGCAATTCAGGAAAGAAACAGATTTACACATTCATAGAGCCCATTATGATTTCTCTTGCATGAAATTCCTGCTTTTTGGAGAGATGCAAAGAATTTTCAGTCTACTAGTTCAATACTAGAACTTATAGAAGAAGAGACAAAAGCACAAAAAAGAGATTCAGAAGAAAAAGAAGAAAGTGTAGTAAAGAAAAATAATTTAAAAAAGTTTATATATTAATGCGACATCTTTGTTTCTAGGGTTTAACCATTGGCACAAGTACTCAGCACATTTTATGTATTTCACTTTTTCAACCATTTAAAGTGCAAGTGCATTTAGCAGCATTCTTACATTTTCAAATACACATGCATCATATATATCCTCATTATCTCAACAATTCTCATTTTACAAATCCTGTGTCCATGATTTCCAAAGATTAATTTAATAGTTTATTTTAAAGTGCAAAGGCAGTAATGCTTTCCTTGTGCAAATTATGCATCAAGTTGTGCCTGAAAAGGTCCTAATGAGAGAAAGTGCAAGTGCTTTAGCAGCTTAATTCATTTTCTTGAGTTAAAGCGCAAGTGCCACAATAACATTTTTATCTAAAAAAAAGTGCAAATACTCTAACAGCTTCCTGACAATTAGCTATTCTCAAAGTGCAAATGTAAGCAATTTCACAGGATGCCTATGTACTTATTCCATTTAACTCCTCTTTCTCAAATTCCATATTCTGTGGTACATCCAACCAAATCTCTGATAGATCTCCTTCTAGTGTATCCATCATGCATCACATCTCCGCTTCTAGTTCCATTGCCAAACAATGTTTTCGAAAAATTTTCATTAAGGTGCAAGTGCAATAATCACACTTTTGTGCAAAATACTTCTTTCCTTTCTTTCAGACTGTAATCCTACATTTATCATGATAGTGCAAGATAACATATTTAACTTTCTAATTCAAAGAGATCTTGCTACATGTCATTTCCCCATAGCGCACATTTTTAGAATATTACTGGAAATATTTCATAAATGAAATCCATTAAAGTGCAAATGCAATAGCAGCTTATATATGTGAAATGCTCCACTCCATATTTCAAATACAGATAAGACAAGAATCAATTTACAGTCAGACTGGAATAATCATATTTCTTTAGTTTGCAATTTTTCCATATTTGAATATCTTTGAGCGTGGAGCCAGGAGGTAACTCATAGATGTACATAGATTTCAGCATCCAAAATATGTACTGTGTGTGTTTCTGTCCCCATTAGTATAATCAACCTAGACTCCATCCTTCTCAGGGTGAGTTGGCAATCTCCTCCTCTGTCACTTTTCTTTATAAGTGTAATACCAAAATATCGCAGATCATTTACACTTCCCTCATGTTTTTCCCAGAAATGCTTTGTTATTGGGTATGAGAAGTCCTGGTTCTTGATTGCTGAGAGATGTTGCAATATTCTGAGATGTACTTTATTTACTGTGCTCCCCACATAATATTTACCGCATGGGCATATTAGAGTGAACACAACAAAGTCCGTGCTACATGTTATATGTTCTCTAATCTTCTCCTTTTTGCCATTATGCAATTTATAGCCAATTTCATTTCTTCCAAGTTTACAGGCTTTGCAGTTTGTCCCTCTTTTTTTCAATTTCACATACATAGTGGCAAATTGTGAGGAGATCTTCGAGTGATGCCACTTTCCGATAAGTAGTGTTTGGAAAGTTCGTCAATACCGTATTCAATGTTTCATCCATTTGCAATATTCTCCAATTGTTTTGAAATATTTGTTTGATCTTCTCGTGTTGCATATTGTAATTAATGACCAGGCGTGTCTTTTCATCCTGTAAAATCTTATTAGGGATTAAGAGCTCCTTCCTTTGCTTTTTCCGAGCCCTTTCCATGGCATTCATGATGACTTCAAGCGTATATCCTCTGGTTAGGAACCTCATTTTCATTTCTTTAATTTCTTTTTCGAAGTCTACTCCCTCTAAACATTTCCTTCGATCTCTTAACATTTCACCAAATGGCACACTCCATCTGAGGTTTTTCAGGTGTCCACTATTGCCATGGAGGATGCTATTACATGCTGTTTCCTTCCTGTCTACCTTTGTGCAAATGTGCATGTCTTATATATAAATCTCAACATCTAAAATAAAAATTTGATCAGGTCGATCGTGTAGGTAAAAGTTAATTTCAAATCATTTCTATTGAGGGATTGGATAAAAGATTCTAGGCTTGTGTCGTCTCCCTCCCCGATTAAAAAAGATAATCAATAAATCTGGTCCATAGTTTTACATTTTCCAACATACTCAAATTCTCATCCCTCCAGACCATCTCAGATTCCGAGTACCCCATCAGAAGATTTGTGTAAGTTGGGGCAAAAGAGGTCCCCATTGAGGTATCTTGCTTTTGTAGGTAATATTCACCATTGAATACAAAAACATTATGCATTAAACAGACATTTAACATGTCAATGAGCATATTGGAGTATTCATAAAAGCTGATTGATTTATCCCAAAGAAAGTGTTTGATAGCCTGAATACCATCATTATGTTTTGTTGATGTATAGAGGGTGTCACATCAATCGGTGCCATCAAATATGATTATTTCCAGGGCATGTTCTGGATCCTATTGTGAAAATCCACAGACTCACTCAGATATGAGGGTAAGGCTGTAACTTATGGTGCTTGAAAGATGTCAATAAACCTTGAGGTGTTTTCCAAGAGAGAATTGATTGAGCTACCTATAGGACGTCCCGGAGGATTTTGTAAATTCTTTCGCACTTTGGGGGAAAAAAAATTGTTGGTGTTGATGTTTGTTCTTCAGGTATTTACATTCATCGTCATCAATTAATTCTTGGTCGTGCCATCCTTTTAACTTTTTATGAAATTCTATCATAAATTTGTCTAATGGATTTTCTTTCACTTTTCCTAATGTACTCTGTTTCTAAGTTGTCTCTCGGCTTCCATCCGATATTGATCACGATCAAGAATAACAATATTTCCACCTTTATCAGAGGCTTTTATTATAATTTGTTTACCTTCCTTAAGGTCTCTGATGGCTGTTCTTTCCTCAAGGGTGATGTTTTGCCTCCCTTTGATCACTCTTCTCTGGCATAGTCTATTAAAATCCTCAATGACAATCTCTTGAAAGAGGTCTATCTTGTTTCAAGGGGGTATTTGTGCACTAAATGTTGATTGTGGTTTCAGCCCAATATTACCCCCTGCTCCTGTATCTATGTCCATATCTTTACAAAACTGTGCATCTGTAGTTGTCTCAGATGGAATAGATTCTATCTCCAAGTTAATTAATGTTCTTTAACATGGTATTTCCGCTATTGTTAGCTTGGATTCCTCTTTTGTTCCCACTTTTTAGATGGGGGATATGTTAAAAAAACAATTTCAGTTTTAATTTTCTAGTGAATTTGTACAGGTCAATACTCAGGTTAGCTAAATCCATTTCAATATCAGGGCAGAAAGAAAGTCCCTTATTTAAAACCTTGATATGATTTTGATTCAAGGTTTTCTTGGATAGATTGATAACAAGATTTTCAGCCTTGCTTTCTCTTTTTGTTTTTTCCTTTTTTTCCAGTTTTCCCTACTTCTTCTGGTTTTGCATTCCCTCTGCCTCTGCCCCTTCCCAATGTTGATCCTTTCCCTCTTCCTCTCTGCCTTGTACTCATACTGACAAGGCATAATTCCCCAGAAAAATCCAAATTCATCTGGTTGGATTCTTCGTCTGCTGAACTTGCTTCAGAGCTGTCTCCTGGCATCTCTGGATTGTCCTTAATTTCCAAGGATTTATCCATCGTCATTCTGCTTCTCAGGCCATCATATTTTCTGGCGAACGTGTAAATACGCCCATTAGCATAGTCAGTACGATCCCTATTACATTTTCTTGCTTTCCTTGTTTCTATGTCAGCTTCATGTGTAGTTACCTTGCCCTCCATTTGCTCTAATGACTTGATTATCCCTCCAATTACTGCATGTTTCTCCACCTCTTGCTCCAGTTCCCTTATCTTGACAATTATTTGTTCTTATTTTCTTTCTGCATGTGAAATTAATGTTCTCATCAACCTAAAGGAACAATCATTCGTGTCATTTTGCCATTGCCTTATAAGATCTTCATCCAGGTCATTCAAAGTTGGTATTATTAAAATTCTCAGTCGTGTCGGTATATATGTGTGTGTGTGTGTGTTTGTAAGGTGGAAATATACATAGCTTTAATATACATAGGAAGAGTTATGTTTTTATTTTTCAATTTATAGTTTCTGGTTCATACTATTGCTGTACATTGTTGTGTTGTGAGTATTGTGATCATGTAGGGAAGAGCCGGCTCTTGACTATTCTTCCAAATTCTTCCAAATCTGAGATGGTTGTCATGAATCTTATTTCAGGGGTAACAAATTCCATAGTTTGGCGGCTTCCACTGGGAAATATGTTCCACCCATGTTTTGTCTTGTATGCTGAGATTTTAAGATGGAGTGGTAATCTAGAGCATATGTTTCTTTTTTAATGTGTTCTGTGATTTTTGTCCTGATTAAATGTGGTCTTTTGCCATGTATTGCCTTGTGGGTGATACAAAGCACCTTGAAGTTGAATCTTCTGGCGGCTGGTAACCAGTGTAGAGACCTCCTGTGATAGGTGAGTTATGCATTTGTGGATTTACTTGTAAAAGTAGTCTGGCAGCAGAGATCTGAATTATCAATAATCTTCTCATACATGATAAAAGTGAGATCTTATGTAGACAATTAATTTAATCTAGTTTTGATAGGACAAATAAGATTGTTGCTTAGGCCTTCTGGGGGGCATCCTAGGTACAGGTAGATGTGTGCAGCATTTTCATGGTAAGAAAGCTTGATTTGGATAGCGTATCCCTTTGAGCTTTCTTGGACAGGGTGGGGTACATGGTATTTCCAAGGTTTCTTACCTCCATGAATATTTTGCTGGAGCTCCTAGGTCATCAGGCCAGATGCAAAAAGGCTCATATGTTTTCCACTTGCCACAGGAAAGTATTTCAGTTTTGAAGGTGTTCACCTTGAGGTAGCTCCATGTCATCCACTAGTTAGTGGCCTAGAGGCAACTGAAGATACTGGAGTTTCCAATGTTCTTGGGTCTTTCCAATTGAAGAAGTATCCGTGTGTCATCTGTGTAGTTATAGAAGATAAGCTCAAAAACATTGATCATTCCCGGTAACGATTTCATGTAGATATTGAAAATGAGATGACAAAGCCTTGAGTGACTCCTGCTTTTATGCTATGGGGATTTAGTCTTGGACTAGTGTGTCATGATCGACTGTGTGAAAGGCAACTGAAAGGTCCAAGAGAGGTAGGGCAGCAATCCCGTTCTGGTCTACTATGTTTTTAGGCTTGTTCCAGATGGAGGTTAGGGCTGATTTAGTTTATATATCTGAACATAATCATGTGTGGAAGAGGGAAAGTGGGGAGTTTTCTTGAGGGAATTGTGACGTCTGGTCTAAGGCTGCCCTTTCTATAAGTTTGCCTAAGAATGATCCGTTTTCTAGAGATCTGTATCTGTTGAGGCTTTGCTGGTCCAGGTTTGTTTTTTTAATAATAGGCATATGTATAGCTTTTTAAAATCTTCTAGAAAAGCTCCTGTTGTTAAAGAGTCGTTGATCAGTTTCCTGACTAGGCTGGCCGCTGAAGTTGTTAAACAAATGCTTTTTGAGATCAGGGTCAGACTAGGGAACCTAAATCAGCCCTGGCAAAAATGTTTAAACTAGCCCGCTCTGTTTGTTTTCTCACAGTATCCCTCTCATTCCTTCCATTTATTCTCTCTCTCGCTCCTAATCTACTCTCTCATATTCCTCTATGATTGCTTTCTCTCTACCTTCCCTACCATCCCTTTCTCTCTCTCTTGAACCTCCCTGTGCCTGCCACAATTAAACTCAGGGAGCTAGGGATGGTGGCAAAGTCACCCGGAGTGGCCCTGGGCTTTCAGAGCTAGCCTCTATGAGTTTCATCCCACTGGGGAAATGACTGGTGAAATAAAAGGCCTGTTCGTCCCTGTTGAAGATTTGTAGTGCACAAGGTTCAGTGGGGAAACTGGCCGGCATGCTCACTTTGACAAGATCCAGAAATACAGTTAGTGATAGTTCTTTGAAGGAATACAGAGACTGTGTTAACCTTCCCATTGAGGAGTTTGTTGGAAATTGGTTAGCGCTGTTGTTTTTGTGTTTTAAGAATCCAACATGTCCGCTTTGGTGGTGTAAAGATTTGCCAGTTTGTACCAAAAATCTTCAGAAATGGGATTGGTTCCTTCAGTACATTATGAATTACACAATTCTGTGAGTATCTTATAAAATTCCTTATTGGGTCATTGAGCATTATGAATTCTGCATGAGTAGTAGTAGTTTTGATTTTTTGATTGTGGATTCATTCTGTTATGTCTGTGTAGGAATATTTTGCCTTGAGGGTTGTTTGTTTTTCAGCCAGGTGCACTGAAGCTTAGCAATTTGTTTTTTTAACTGTTTAAGTCTGCATTCATTGAAAGGGCTTGTTTTCTTTTGTCATGTTAAGCCTTTTTCTGTGCTATTAAGATATTGAAAGCTTCATGGAGCCATACGTAGAGATTTTGAACTGAGTTTATTGTGTTGAGATCTGTGTTGGAAGTAAGCTGGATTTCTAGGTCCTACAAATTAAGCTTCTTCCAAAGGTCGATATATAGTTGTTGGTAGCTGAGTTTAACTGGGTTGAGTTGAGGTGTCTTGCATTGGAGGCAACCAGGTGGCAGTGTGACCACGTGACTGGAGTAATCCTTTGGAATGTGAGTAGGACTTGGTTGCTGAAAATTCCCTCTAGTGTGTGTCCTGCAATGTGTGTGGGTATGAGTTGCTGCAGGTTGAACATGTATGGGCATATGAGCATCGTTCTCGGATAGGGCATATTAGGTTCTTCAAACTATATGTTCAAGTCACCAACGATACAAAGGTTTGAATTTTTTGTATGAAGGAAGTATTGCAGTTGTTCATGTCTCATTGATATGTGGAGTGCCAATCTAGAGCAAAGATAGTTACATGAAGAGGTTGGGTCAGGGTTGCATTTAACATGAAGGGCATCATACCTTGTAAGGAAACACCCTCAGCTTTGGTGACAGTAGTGGTTTCCTGAAATATGACAGCTAGGCCATATCCTCTTTTGCCTATGCAAATCTGTGTAACAGTTTGATAGCCTGGTGGAAAAGCTTCATGCAATACTGGTGCCACGTCTCTTCCCCCAGCCATGATTCAGTTAGGAAGAGTAAGCCAGGATCTGTGCCTGTCAATAGGTTGAAGAGGTGGTTTTTATTTTTGGACATAGAATGAGCATTCATTAGTAGGCAGTTGAAAGGAGCTGTTTTGAAAGTAATTGGTAGGCAGTTGAAAGAAGCTGTTTTGAAAGTTATGAGATTTTGTGCTGTGTGAGAGTGAGTATTGTCCTCAGAAGTTGTCGGTGGTGCTCTATTGATTTTATTCTATTCTTATTTGTAAAGCACATGGCTACCCACAAAGGGCCTCTGATCGCTGAATATGGAAAAAAGTAATGCAAATGCTCAAAAAGCCAGGTCTTGATGAACTTCCTAAAGGTGAGTTCATTGGAAACTTCCAAAGCGTAAAAGGAAGGAGATTCCACAGTTTGGACGTAAGGTGAGAATAAGAGGCCTTGCAGGTTTATAAGGTTGAACCAGATAGCACAGGAGACTCGGGCCCATATTGGTGAAGGCACGATGTGCAAAGCATAATGATTAAATTGAGTCATTTGTTTAATAGGGGTTGGATAAGATGGTGCTAAGTGCAGCAGGACAGGAAATGTGTTGTTTGTGGGTGTCGTTAACTTCATCCAACAGGCTTAGGAGACATTTGGGGCTGAATTACAAGTCTTGAGGTCCACGGACCACCAGACTTGCATGGGCACGACGATGGTGGTCTACCGACCGCCCTATTACAATTAGAGCAGTCGGACTGCCATTGCCCTGCCGCACGGTTCCCTTGGCAGTGGTGAGGCAATGTAGAGGCCGCAATATACCTGGCGGGACTGCCATGGTCCCGTCAAGAATATTACAAGTTTCCTCTCCGCCATAGTTTTCATGGTGGTTCCTCTGCCACGAAAACTGTGGCGGAAACAAAGGGGGCCCTACAGTGCACCTTTGTGCCTCTGTTCCATGGGGTGCATGCAGCGGGGAACAGCATGTGTCCCCTGTGTACAGGCACCCCAGTTCTTGCACGGCATGGACTTTCCGGTCCATGCCGTGCAGGAACTGTTTTTGGCTTTCCCGTTGTGACGCCCATTTTCAGGGCACCTCCATGGGAATATAAAAAAAGCCTGACAGACACGAGAAACACTCGTAACCTGGCAGGTGGCCCAACCACAGGACCTGATGCCACTCCACCAAACTCAGAATCAGGCCCATGGTAAGGTCTGTGTGTCAGGGTGGTGGGGAGACTGGTCAAAATTCGGGGATGGGTTGGAGAGTTGTCTTTCACAGGTAGCATATTTGTGCATTAGACAAGGGGATGTGAGGATATGAAGAGTGCTGCAGAGTGGCTTTCTTTTGGGAATGTAAAAGGTGGGAGAGTTATTGGTGAGTGGTAGTATTGGAGCATAAGGATCTGCTTTCATGGCTCTGAATTCGTCAATGGATGATCAATGGGCGAGTGAGTGTTGCTGTCGTGTATTTGTGGCATGAAAGCTTGTTTCTTTGTACTCTTGGAAATTGTAAGTTAGAGATCAGTGAGAATTTCCCTTAATTGTGTTGCCATTAAGAGCACAGTGGACATGTGTCGGTGTTCTGAGGATGATGGGAGTTTCGGAATGTGTGATTTTTTTTGCAGTGAAAGTGGAGTGGGTGTTTGGTTTGGTTTTAGAGAGTAGTATTGTCTAATATTGGTTTTTGACTTGAATAGGATTTGAATGTGATGGATTAGAGTAGTGTGGATGTTGCTGGGGGAACAGTTGGCTGTAAGAGGAGAGTCTATGAGGAGTACGAGATAGTATAAGGAAGACTGTATCTAGGCTGAGTAGGGAAAAAATTACGTCTATTAGTGAAGAAGAGTTTTGAAAGAGTGTTGTCATGGGCTTCGGTGGTAAGAAGACGAGGTTTGCATGGGGGGGCAGTATGATAGAGTGTTGACTAAAAGGCTGAGAGGGCTGGGATGGGCAATATTTAGAGTAAGCAAAGTGTGGAGGAAGGATTTAGGGAGAAAAGTGAGATGGTGTGTGAGATTGAGGAGAGTGTGGATATGTACATTGTGTGTTAGTGGTGTAGTGTGGATATGTGTTCTGTAATTGGTTTTAATGCAGAGCTGTGGTTTGTGTAGGAAGTAAGGGGCCCTGCTGTGGATTTAGGGTAAAAGGGTATTTAAGAGCATTCTGTGGAGCTGAATAGTAGATAGAGGTGGATAGTGGTTTGTGAGTGAGAGTTGGCTGGAGTGACCTTGTTTGGTGGGAGTGGTAGTTTTTATTTTTAATCTTTGTTTTAATCATTTAATTATGGAGTATGTGTGCATGTTGGTTCATGTGGATGTCTCCTGCTTATGTTTACAGGTACAAAGGTACAAAAACAGGTAACATTTCTGGCCCTAGGTCTATCAGGCCAGAACAGAGAAGACACCTTTGTCTTCTCCACCCTTTGCCTGAACTCCCCAGGCTAGGACATCCTGCGAGGAGGTGTTGTAATGGCTGGTGATGAAGTCACATGACCCTCTGTCAGGCTCTTAGGCTCACCTGTAGGCCTAGCCTAGTGGTTGCTGAGTAAGCATCAAATAAGTGCACCTGGAGGAGCGGTGTGTCCAGATGTCTGGAGGACCATGGATGGAGAGGGGAATGGAGGAAGGGAGGTGGGAGAAGGAAAACTGGCTTTTGCAGCAGTAAAGATAATGGTAGGCAGAACTGTACAAACTTCACAAACTTTTACTATTAGCAGGCCACAGTTTGTCACAAAAGCAGATCTAAAGCTTAATTTCCCTTACACCTGCTATGACTTAGCAGATGCTTTAGAGGCCCTTTGATTAGTACACAGCTATTGGGCTGGAGAGCAGACACAAGTAGACAGCAGGGCTTGTGAGGAGAGAGGCAAGGGGCAGAGAGAAAGCAGGGAAGAAGATAGAAAGAAACAGGGGCTGTAAAGTGGAAAAACAGAACAAAGAAAGGGGAGCAGTAGTGAGGGGAGTGTGGCATTACACAGGGGTGAGCGGAGAGGGAGAGGAAAGAGAGAGAAAAAACACAGTGCAGAGTAGAAGACAGAGGCTAAAAAGAGGGAAAGCAAAGCAAAGAAGGAAAAGTCAGTAAGTGGTGGGCAGTCAGGGAGGAGTACAGGATAACACAGGGGGTGAGTGAAGAGGGGAGGAAAAAGAGGGTACACAGTACAGAACAGAAGGCAGAAAAAGCTCAGGATGCAAAGAGAAAAATTGAGGGCCTGATTAGGATGTCGGTCGGAAAGGCTCCGAATTCGGATTCTCCTAAACTGTGTCGGAACCTATGTTTCCGACCAACTCAGAAACATTTCCGACCGACCGATTACGATGTACTCAGTCGTAAAGAAAACCGTTCGATCATTCCAAAACGGTTCCGACCGGCATTCGGAGACTCCGAGTCAGTCAAAGCAAAATCGTACAGCTCTACGACCGCGTTTCCGACTGACGTATTACGATGTCGGATTCTGACAGCCTTTCTGACTCAGTGTGTCCGACACAAAAAGGCTGTCGGAAACTAATTTTGGGGGCCTGTAGCAGGGCCCCCCTTCATCTTGAGGCCTCCGGTTGGGGCCCGTGGGGGTACACAAGGGTCCCCCCTTTAAAACCATGTTCAGTGTGGCAGGCATCATGGGGTGCCTGCGACAGGGTGTAAGGTTTTCCGCAACCACTCATTTTTTCAATGGGAGCCTATGTTGTCGGTCGGAACACCGGCTCCCATTGAAGTCAAAGAGAGACTTTCCGAATGGTGTTTGGAACCATTGTAATCGGTCGGTCGGACTCGCAGAACATGAGTCGGTCAGAACCGATTCGGAAAAGGAGTCGGTCGAATAGCTTTCTGACTGACATTGTAATGAGGCCCTAAGTGTTTACTTTTGAGGACTTTTGGTTTACCATTCTAATTCTAAACCCACATTAATAACTTCAACATTTGTTCTTTTTAAACCTCTTCTCTCATTCGTTCAAAAATTTAATTTAATTTTCAAACAAAATTCGTCATTCAGCTTTATATTAAACATTTCAAAATACAATAAAAATGACATCTTATATAATAATATTTATGTAAACAACATCCTTAATACCAATATTTTTTTTACAAAGAACAAAACAGCTATGGGGCCGATTTACTGACATAACTTACTCAACCTTTAAAGGTTCAAATTAAAAAATATATAATTGATATTATGAAAATCCTTTAATATCATACTTTATATGTTTGTATTGTAATACACTAGAAAGTAAGGGGGATATGTACAAAAGAAGTGGTGGAGTGAGGCGTTAGCCGTCATGGCTTAAAGCCTAACTCCGCCACATCTGAAACGCAAGGCTGCACCATATTTACATCGATATGGTGCAGCCTTGCGTTTCCCCCTGCGATGGCGCTACACTGCTAAGTGTAGCGCCAACGCAGGCACCCTTGCACCATAGTGCAAGGGTGTCTACGTGCAGGGAAGGATTGTTTATGTGTAGGAATGTGTCCCTTCTTGCACATAAACAATCCTGAAATGCCATTTTGTCACTTTCATGTGTGTTGCTTAATGCAGAACACATAAAAGTCGCAAAATGGCATTTTTCAAAGATTGTTTATGTACAGGAAGGGGGACCGTCCTGTACATAAACATTCCATGGCATTTAGCTTTTCCATGTGTGCTACACAAGATAGCTAACCCCTGGCGGAGTTCGTGTAGCCGCGCTACGCGAGGCTACGCAAAGCCGCAAAAAAACTCTGCAACGCTACGCAGAGTTACGCGAGCATGCAGAGTTGCTTGTTCCGCATGCTAGAGTATGCTCGCGAGATGTTTTTGACGTTCGGCAACGCAGATTGCGTGTTCGGGGGAAATATCGCTCGAACTTCACAACGAGGTCGCCAATGGGCGCGGCCATCTTGTTTTCCTACTCTTTGCATGGTTCTGGGGCCTGTCTCATCATCCCTCTCTAATCTTTTCAATCCTTTGTTTTTTACACAGTTTTTATGATCTTTTTCATTTATTATCTATCCCTAAGTGTATATTTTGCGTTTTATTTCTACTTTTACTGCGTTTTTTTTACTTTTTTCTACTGTTTTATATTACTTGCTTTTTTACTCTCCTACTTCTTCTCCTGACTTTATTTTTTACTCCTACATTTTCTTTTCCGCACCCCGCCCACCAAGAACCATGGCTAAGGGTACCTCCAGTAAGGGGAAGGGGAAGGCGCCTGCACCGAAGAGCCGCCTTCCTTGCGGCAGACGGCACCGGAAGGGGTGCAGCCCCGGGCCCTTTTCACCGAGGAGGAGGTGGCCGCCCTTGTTTTTTTGGTTCAGCGCCACCTCACCTTAACCTTGGCAGCAGGCGGCAGGCCCTGCTCCGGTTACGCTACCCAGGAGCGTCACTGCTGTTGGGCGAGGGTGCGCCGGGCAGTGTTTCGCTGCTCTGGGGTCCGGCGCACCCATAACCAGCTGACCCACTGGTGGTCAGACATCTTGGACCGGGAGCAGGACCTACTGGACCTGATAGGTGTTGAGGTCGCGGGGCTTGGCGAGTAGCTAATTATAGTAGTATTGTGTGTTCTGTTCTGTGTTACTGTTATTGCGAATATTATTTTTTTCCCAAATAGCAAGAATGCTGCTGCTTACATGCAGGTAAGTTACGTTTAAAAATCTTCTGTGATTGTTATTCTTCTAGACACTAGGCAGGTGCTCGGCGCTACTAATCTTACTTGTTTGCAACTTTGCGCTCGCTTGGGCTGATTATGTAAGAGAGTTTAGAGAACTTAAGTTAGGTAATGCTAGAGAGACTCTATTCCTTTCCTTTGTCCTCCTGTCACTAAGATAGTGGTGGATTGATAGGTAGTTTAGTTACTTAGTATTAGTTGGTAATTTTTTAGCGGTCTGCGTGACGCATCCTCCATCACGTGCTGCTGAGTGCTGACTCCAGTCCTTAGTAGAACCTTTTGTAGTTTGTTAGTGAGTGAGTAATATAGCAACTAAGTCATCAGCAGCACATCAGCAGCAACCAACCAACAATTTGGTGTATGCAAATTTATGCATGCGTCCATCTATGCATTTTTGAGGACTAAAATAAATGGAAATGCAGACTTAGTGAACAATTGGCCCATCAAAGGGGGTTGATTCATTGATGATTTCGAATGAGATTGAAACTTAGAAGAAGCAAATATATTTTTGGCAATTCATTTCCAATGTCTTTGGAATAGGTGGACTAGGTCAGGTGGTACTTAGGTTTAGGATTCTGGAATCAGAATGGAACACTGGATTAGTTAATAAATAATAACTAGACGGTCCATGAATCCCGAGATACTACTAGTCGATCAGATTAGATAGGTCAATTTTATTGCAATTGTTGTTTCCAAAAATGTTTTTTGAGCGTTTTTTAAAATATTTTATTTGTTTCACACCAATCATCAATGTTGGTCTCTTTCTTTATTATATCTTACATGATCAGCACCCAGGGGCAAGAAGACGGGATCTGAGGCGGGAGCTGGAGAAGATGCCTCAGAGGGCCAGGACTGCTCCTCTACCGAGGGCTCTGCTGCTGGCCCCAGTAAGTCCTCCTGTTGTTAATATTAATAATTATATTTCCCTAACTTTTACTGCACCTTATTTTTTCTGAACTATTATTTCTGTTTCCTAATTCTATTTTTTACCAAATCTTCTTCGATCTATCTGTTTCTAAATTCTTGTTATCCCTGCCTCTCACTACCTCTGCTCTGACTCTGTACTACTACTATAAGTCTGTCTGTAGCTAAGCTTGCCCAGTTGGCCACTCTTTATTTTTAAAAAGTTTTTAAACTCAGATTCACCAATAGCTCTAGCCACTGATTCCAGTCCTTTGGGTTGTCCTCTTCTAGTCTTCTTAATCTTCTTGAGAGGCTTTTTGACAATTGCCACCAACAAAATGCCCAACCAGATATTTTACTATTTTTGATAGAATAGGACATACTACTACTGTCTACTCTACTCTAGTACCCAATTTGTACTAGTGATGTATGTGGTGTATGTATGTATTTTAACTATTTTTTCAATCTTGCTAGTGAAAAAGAATAAATAGGGGGAGGCGTATATGGCATCTAAAACATGTGTAATGTTTTTTCTAGGCGTACCGACCACCAGTTCCGGGGCCAGCGGCGGGGCAGGTGACGCCAGCCAGGAGGGAGCAGAGGATGCGGCAGCTGCCGCAGGGGTGGGTGAGCCAGCAGCAGTGGCGGGCGGTGGTAAGTTATACTATTCCTTACTTATTGACAATAGTTACACACTCGCTGCAAGGGTGTACACTGTATGTTTAGGGAGACTAAGTTGTTGTGAACAACGATTGAAGAAGAAGACACCCTTTACTTTGCATTAGAGCAATAGCATTAGCGGCGGGAGTTGAGTAACTAATGGCCTCTTCTATCTGACTTCAACTCAGCTGGGAAAGTTTTATGGAGAAGACTAAGAGTCAGACGACCTTGATGGATGGGTTGAACGAAAAGGGAAAGAAGGATGGAAGGAGGAAGGACGGGCGAGATGTAATATATGACTGGCAGAGAAGGATGCGTGGGATGCATAGGTGGCTGATAGGAATCAGATGCATGGGTGGTTGAAGGATGGGTGGAAGGTGAAAGAAAAGATGCCTGCCTGGGTGGGTGAAACTGTATGGGTGATAGGAAGAATCCTCCGGGGTGTTTCATGGGTCAAATTCAAAGGCAAGCAAGGAAGGAAGGACGCATGGGTGGTGGTTTAAAAAAAAAAAAAAAATGTATGTTGTTGGTGAAACTAAGGATTCTTGAGAGATTAAGAAGAATGATAGACATGTTTGCTTTGAATGGATGGATGCCTGGATGGTATTTAATCATCATAGCATAGGTGGAGACTGTCACTGGATGAAGAGTCTTTGAAGAGAATGTAAAAGAAAAATAAACTGCGCCAGAGTAGCAAAGCCAAGGAGAATAGAAGATTAGAATTGAAAAATATGAGGCTAGAAGAGCAATGCAATGATTGATAAATGGAAAAATCGCTGGGAAGAGAAACAACAGGACTGTTTTTATGCAAGGTTTTTGATTCAAGGTTGTATTTTCAGAATACTCCCTTGACTCACAGTAGTTTCCAAGCACAGCATATTTATTGTGTATGTATGTTATCAAGCGCCTCCCTCCGACTCCGAGTCCCACTCCCTACCTATGTCATTTATTTTCGACTGTGTCAGCCTGCCATGGGTGGCCTATCGGCTGCATCAATCAAAATTACCTCATGTCGTCCCATATATAATCAATGATCATTTGGATCAGATATCATCTGCCTTGTTGTAGTAGTCAGGGTGAAAGTGAAATTGAGCAGTTGCCCTTGATGTAACAGAGTATGGCCACCCATAATAGAAAAATAGGATGATTGTGTAGTTGTAGACTACAGCTTCCCCACCTGCAGACAATAGTAAATAAAAATAACGTGAGTCTGTGACACGAGTATGTTTGTCTAGGGCGCAAGCTGACTGAGCTGGCATGCCGGCTACAACAAGGTTAATTTAGCTAAACAAGAGAGAGAAGAAGAAGACTGGTGTACTCCATAGTGCCTAGTAGTAGTAATGCCTGAAACTCCCACAAATGTTAGAGGAAGTGGGAGGATACCACAAATGTTATGTACTGTGCTTGCTAGTGCTACTGTGCCACTATCTGTAGAATTAATTTTATGTTACTGTTTTGCTAAGAGTATTGGTTACAATAGTCTTTTTCCTTTCTTGATATAGCTACTCCTTCCCAACCAAAAGCAAAACCAGACAGGAAGGAGTTGGCAGCCATGGCCCGGTGCTGGAAGCTGGAGGCCATCTGCAAGGAATATCGGCGGCTGGTGGTTCTGGCGGAGGAGGAGGCGGCAGCACCTGCAGCCTCCTCCAATGCCCCGGGCAGCAGCCAGGCCTCCCCAGTGGTACAGCACCGCAGTCTGGCAGCCGCCCGCCGCACTTCATTCAACACTGCTGCCCCCCGTGGATGCAATTGTAAATCTTTCAAGCGCCGCATGCTCCTCCGGGTGGCACGCCTAGAGGAGCGGATAAAGGTCCTGGAGGGTAACAAGCGTGCCTGCCGCTAGAGAACTCCGTCGTATTGCCCCTTTTTAAATATTTTTTGGGTGGGTGGGACTTGGGCTTTGGCGTTGGGGAAAAGTTAGGGTTTATATTTATTATTTATTATGGACAATTGACCGGACATTGGTTGGACTCTTTCTTTGGACATTGGTTGGGGTTAGGGAGAGGGGTGGGTCAGGTGTTGTGGGATTTTTACATTAGTTTATTTTGTTAGGGTAATAAATTATATTTATACTTAAACTTTACATACGATGTAAATGTTTTGTGGGGGGGTTACTCTTTTACTTCACACGGTTTCCTTTGCTGCTGCAGGGCCGCAGCCAGTTTTTGATTTAAATAATCTGCCGATAGTGTAACACACGAACAGATAGATGCGGTACCCTCACTTGTGAGTGACTTGTCCTACTAGTACTGTCAGTCTCTCCTCCTAGTCTATGCAGTCTGCAACTGGACTCGGAAGGGTGTGGGTGTGTGAATTAATGAATTAATTTCCATTATTAATTATGCCTCCCCCAAAACTTCTTCTCTTACCTGTGATTGATGTTTATTTAAACTTAGGCAAAGCGATGGCTGTATGGTGATGATGGTTTGGTTTCCCAAGATGCCATTGGGTGGTGGTGGTAGTAGTAGTAGACACTGGCAGTAGCATTTGCAAAAAAGAAAATGAGACAGTCAGTCGCCTGAGGGAGACTCGGGAAGGAGTAGTAGAACAAAGTACAGTACACAAGAAGACTGCCAAACAAGAAACCATAATGATTAGCAATGCTAAGGTAAAGTAAAACATAATGGTGGCGGGGATAGTCTAGTACAAGTTACAAACTGTAGTTGACTCGACCTATGAAGTGGACAAGCATAACATTTAGTGCTGTAAGGATGATGAATCGATGCCGGCAAATAATTATGATGGATTATGTTCCTCTGGACAAAAAAATTGACTTGCAAATACTGAGCATGGGTGGGCAAGCAGAAGAAGATCCTCGCCCTGCCTTGAGTTAGTGTTGCTTTCACCACATCCGCCCCAGTAAGTGTGTGATCAATTATTGGTGTAAATTAATTTAATTTAGTCACACCTCAATATAAATCACACAGCCCGGGGGAAGAGGGTTAGGGTTTGATGAATGGTTGGGAAGGGGTATTTGAGGGAAAGGTTTGACAAAGACAAACACTACACATGGACAACACACAATCTTGGCAGACGACCATCATATTCATAAATCTGTTAAGGGAGAAAAAGGAAATGCATGCATGATGTGGTTAATGATAAGTAGTACTACTACTAAAGTACACTAGTAGACACAGGGCAGCAGTATATTATTAATTATTATTATGCAATTGCATTGCCTGTCTGCCCTCAGAGAGACCCAAATTACATACATTATATTTATGTTATGTTGTAACGGGCTTCCTTTTAAAGCTAGCAAAGAAAATTAAAAAATAGCTGTAGGGATATAAGCAAAGACTAAGAGCAAACCAAGTAAACAACAACACACAGTCGTAATGATTGAAGAGAAAAAATGAATCAAATTAATTAAAAGATGATGAATGATACTAAGTTACTGTATTATCCTGGGCAAATTGGGAAGTTGCATCTCGCTATTCCTCTTGGTCTCCTCCCTTCCATGGATGCTCCGTCCGTCAATCTTGGGTGTCCCACTGCCTGCCTGGCGGATGCGGATTGGTAAGGTAAGTGTGAGTTGTTTTTCCCAGGATAGCACAGGGTAAAGGCCGGCCTGTAAGTGTAGATCGTAAACCCAAAGGGAAATTGAAAAATCAAGGAGAAAAAAAATGCATAAATTACGGAGCAGTGCAACAAGAACAGTTTCAGAGGCGGCATGGCTACATCATGTCTACTCTGTTTCCAGCATTAACCACGCTACAACAACAACAGGACAGAGCATGCCCACAGCACCCACCAAAACTCCAGTTAGCTTAGATTTTGACTGAGCCAAACAGAGCACACATATACATATACAGCAGCATAGCATTTTCCAAATAAAGTAACTAAATCAAGGCACCGCTGTCAGTCATACCACTCCACTGCACTGACTCGACTCCACCACTACACAGTCACAGACATGTAGGTCTGCTGTGGTTGCTGTTGATTGACTTGTTTACCTTTATGCCACTTCATGAAACTCCCAGAGTTATTCCATCAATCATCTCCGATCCTACTGACTGACTGCGAAGAGTATAGAGTATGTGGTCATCATCGTCATCATGGTGTCCAACTCAGTCTGTAGTGCTGTTGTACCGAGTGAGTCCAGATTCCATATTCAAAAATGCAATGGATCACCCTGCAGTAGAAGTATAATTTGTTATTAAACAACAAGAAGGGAAACATTGACTTGAGTCACTTTGTGTTAGTGTGTAGATTAAATACTAGTACACTTCATGCACAACAACAACAACACAAACACCAATAACTCAGAGTCAGCGTCCAATGCATGCCATCAGATTCATCATTAGTATTACCTGTTCTCATCTTAAGGGGCAGTCCCTCTCGGCTCGGAAAGGAGGATAGCTATAGTCATGTCCTTTTGGAGGGGCTCGACGAGGCAGGCAAACATTTCTTGTACTATTCTCCATCCAATGTCTGGCTTGAGGGAAATGGATTTAGGGCGAGTCAGGATGGATGGAGCAGGACTCGGAGGAGTGGACTTCTTTAATAAATGCACACAGTTGCAACTCCAATACGGCAATAAAAAGACAAGACGGTGGTGATGGATTTGTTGTGATTCGAACCAGAAAAACAGAGACACACTCAAATAATAAAAGTAAATAAGGAAGAAAGAAAGTAACAAGTTGAAAGCCTAGTTGTCAGGGAAGTAGAGCTCGTCCTCAAACTCTGGTGGTTCACCCAGAAGTAGGTCATCTACCACACTACTTTCGTCACCTAAGTCACTGTCCTCCTGTTCCTGCTGTGCTTCAGGTATGGTGTAATCCGGTGGTATAAAGTGCTGATTCATTTTGATCATGGTTAACCTCTCCACGTTTTGGGGCGAGAGACTGGTCCTTTTCACTGTTACAATGGCACCAGCAGCACTGAAAACACACTCAGAAGAGACACTTGCGACAGGGCAAGCCAGATAGTTTATCGCCAGCCTGCTGAGCACTGGCCAAGGGTGACTTTTCCCATACCAATACAGCAATGGGTTTTGATCAATGTAGACCTCTGTTGGGTCATCCAGATAGGCCTGGACCATACGCTTAATGCTCAGGGGTGCTCCGCTTTGCCTCTTTTACCATTGTATTTGCATCAGCACTGGACCTAACAAGCCCTTGCTGTAGGTACCATTCTTGTGCCGATTTTACTGGGGCTGGTGATGATCCTGTTCTTGCTGTTGTTGATGTTGGTGGTTTTGACTGCTGTGAGCCAACCACACTGCCCTCAGGCTCTGAAGTTGAACTTGACGCACGCTGCCCTGCAGTACTTGTTGTGGGCTGGAGTAGCGGGCCTCTAATTTCCAGCTGGTCTATTTCAAAGTCACTGGCTGCCGCAGCTATCCAAGTTTTGTACTTGGCAACATCCACTTGTGAAAAAGGAATTAATGTGTTAGTGTTCAGTACTGATTTGTACCGTGGATCCAGAATTGTGGCAGAAATGTAATGTTTGGATGACACAATCTTATTTTGCACCCTTGTATTTTCAGCTAAGCGAAGGGATAAGCTCTCCACCAACTCATATGCTTCTTTATTTTCATCCATACCTGCGTACATTGCAGACACCCCCTTCAGCTGTTCCTGTAGCATGTGCAACAATGGGATAGCTTGGCCCATAGTACAGTCCTCCTTGCTGACTTCACGTGTGAAGAGCTCGAAAGGAAGTAGCATCTCTGTCAGGCATTTAACTAGGCCCCATTGGTCCATCTCAAGGGTCATGCCTTTCACACTAGCATCCCCTAGTCTTTGCATGACATATTCATTGATTGGTCTGTACTGCTCAAACAGACGGTCAAGCATGTAATAAGTTGAGTTCCAACGTGTTGGCACCTCCTGGATGAGTGCTTTAACTGGCACTCTATACTCACGTTGAATGATCCTCAGCTGCTTCCGGGCTTTAAAAGAATGGCTGAAATGTGTGCATATTCTTCTGCAGGTGGTCAGTAAGTTGCTGACTCAGTATTCTTTTTTCAGAAAGTCTTGAACAATTATGTTAATGCAGTGCGCCAAACACAGGACCCTGAAATAGCCACCATCGTACATGGCCCTAACTATATTACTGTCATTGTCCGTGGCAACAAAACCAATGTTAAGCCCTCTTGGGTGCAGCCATTCAAAGACCATGCTGTTAAACTCTTCCAAAATGTTTGCAGCAGTATGATATTTCTCCATGGCAAACATGGCTACAATTGCATGTTTCCGAGTGGCAAAAAAAAATCTCATCAGTGTCAACACCTGCAGATATCTTTTCTCTAACCCCCACAAAAGAGATCCAGTGTGCAGTGATGCACATGTAATCAGTGGCTTGGCAACTGGTCTACATGTCTGTTGTCATGTGGATACTGTGAACAGCACTTCGCCGCAATGCTAGTCCAAGCAATTCTAGCAAGTCGTGATGTAGTGCTGGAACAGCAACTCTGGCAAAATAGGACCGGCTGGGAGCCTTCCATTTTGGGCAGATGGCTGTCACAAATTCAAGAAAACCCACCCCTTCCACAAAAGAAAAAGGGAGAAGGTCCAATGCTAACATTTTAGCCAGCTTTGCATTGTACAAACGTGCCATTGGGTGGTTGCGTTCATACTGCCCCTCCGACCTAAACATGCTGAGAATGGTAGGTTGGATTTCTGGTGCCACTGATGCAGGTGACTTCTTGACGCCAGATGTTGTTAGGCTCAACGCCAACCTTTTTTTCGTTGCAGTACTCTGTTGCTGCCTTGGTGTCTCACTCTCAGCCTGACTCTTACTCTTGTGCCACTGAGATGTTGCTGAGGATGTGGGCGGTACCACTGCACTGCTGGGGACAGGGCTACTTTGTGTTCCAGAGAAAATGTCTCCCTCTTGTTCACCTTCCACCGCGATCGTATCTTCTACATCTTCATCACCACCAACAGCAATGGTTGCAGTTTTACTTTTTTGGCCTTTAAGGTGTTCTTTCCACTGGATCAAGTGGTGTGTTTTCAGATGGGTTGTTTGGCCTCCGGTACCATAGTTTGTACCAAGCTTACCCCGACTAACACCTTGTTTACAAATGGAGCATATAGCAACGTCCTCCTCCTTACTGCTAACCGAAAAAAAGTCCCAAACTGGGGAGTTGAACTTTCTGGAGCTGCTGGAGGTGCCACTTGCAATGCCGGATGAACTGGAGGGTGGGTGTGGAATTTGACTCTGTGCACTACCACTACCTACTTCTACTGAGGTGGTTGTGCTGGATGTACGTCACTGCCGGGCCTTTGCAAATGTAAATATGGAAGCTGGAGGTGGTGTTGGTATTACCTGTGTTGGTGGTATCTGTGCCACATCCCTCAGAGCAATTTGGGATGGGGTAATGTCGGTCTCCAGTGGGGCGGGACTGATGTCCATGATGATGACTTGCTCATCATCATCCTCCTCTTCTACATCTACCTCCATAACTCTGAGGCTTTCTGGAACCTTCCTTTTCCCTAGCCTTGTCTCGTGGCGTCTCTCACTCTCATCATCAGAAGCCTCCTTGCTGACTTCACGTGTGAAGAGCTCGAAAGGAAGTAGCATCTCTGTCAGGCATTTAACTAGGCCCCATTGGTCCATCTCAAGGGTCATGCCTTTCACACTAGCATCAGAAGGGGGGCTGCAGAAGAACTCGATGGACTAACCCCCCTTTTCCATGTTGGGGATCTGGAAGACAATGGATCTTCTGAAAGAGTGGCTTGCTCTTCTTCCTCTGCAGGAAGCTCCATTTCCTGAACTGCCCCTAATTCGGGAGGAACAACTACTATTGTGGGCGGTGGTTGCAGTTGTTGTTGTCCACTTATCTGAGTTTCCTGCGTTGATTGGGTACTACTTTGCGATAACGATAAGTCAATTTCAACATCGCTGCTCGTTGGCGTTGTCGTGATGAGACTGGCTGCCTCTGCGACCGACATGGGTTTGGGCCTAGGTTGGTGAGGTGGGTCCACTGATGCGGGGGTGCTGCTCCCAGCTTGATCCCCAGACCCCGCTGCTGCAGGCACAATTTTTGGTTTCCCAAAAAAGATCTTGGTTGACACACCAGAAGTGGTGGTAAGTGGCACTTCCTTCTTCTTCTCACTGGCAACTTTCTTGGTACTGGAGGACCAGGTACCTTTCTTTGGGGCCATCTTCTTCAGATGTCAGCAGCACTCAGTGGCACAAGTTGAAGAGATATCTGTAGTCACACGTCACGTGACGTTGTGAGCAGCAGGACTTCTGTCTGGCAGTACAATGGGTAATGACGCCTCCTCCTCTTTTGTGCACCTAAATGCAAAGAAGCAAGAAGAACATCAGTGAAACGTTGCATTTATTTTGTTGTGGTTCAATTTACTACAGTACAAACAAACAAATATAATATATAAATTAGTGTGTGGTGACCACACTTGTTAGTGTTATTATTAATATTAATAAATTGTGTTAACTCAGTTATTAAAAGAACATAGCAACAGTGTAGCCATTTGTGAGACTTTGACAACAAGGGCTTTCATGGTGCACTGTGTACACTCAGGAAGGATAGGAAGGAAGAAGATCAAAAACAAAAATACAAATGTAATGGAACCTGTGTGGCATTGTGATTTGTGAATGTGATTGTGCATCACGTGGGATGCAGCATCATTCAGGAAGCTGCAGCTGGCAATGGGGATGGAAGCAGTAAGCCAAGAGGAACAAAGGAAAGACATGCAGGCCTATGGCAAAAGCAGCACACTAACTAACTACCACCACAAAATGGCCACCAGCCACATGGTCAGGTCACTCACACAACAACAAGCAGGAGGCCTGTAAAACAATGAACTCAAGCAGGCCTATATGGCCAGACAAAGGAGGCATGCTAAACAACACAGCTTTAATGCAGCAAATGCAAAAATAAAAAACCACAGGACTAAAAAAGGTTTGCAAGTTACACAACAACAACCACACCACACACATCCAACAAAGGCATTTATTTAACACACACGAAAAAAGTGAAATACCCCCCAAAAAACACATTTTGCAATTCAATCCAATGCCATCCATGCCCTAAATGATGTTTAAATTCAACAGACACCACATAAACAGTTGTTTCATGCACACATGAGTAGCTCTGGGCCTACTGGCTGAAAAAGGCCTATTGGTAGACTAGGCCACATAGTGAATCAATTCAAATCAATAATATTGCAAATGTATTACAAAATGTAGTTAACTGTCCTGCATTTTTTTGCTGGGTAAAAAGAAAAAAATTGCATGCAAAACAACAACAAGGGCAAGGCATGGCCACCACAAAGAAAGCTTGCAGGCCTATGGTAAAGGCACACTGGCTGCCTGTACAAAATGGCCGCCAGCCACATGGCCAGGCCACCACCACAACAACAAGAAAGGGAAGACAGACAATGCTAGACAATGCAGGCCTATGGCAAAGCACACTGGCTGGCTTCACAAAATGGCCGCCAGGCACATGGCCAGGCCACCACCACAACAACAAGAAAAGGAAGGCAGACAATGCTAGACAAGGCAGGCCTATGGCAAAGCACACTCGCTGGCTTCACACAATGGCCGCCAGCCACATGGCCAGGCCACCACCACAACAACAAGAAAGGGAAGACAGACGATGCTAGACAATGCAGGTCTATGGCAAAGCAAACTGGCTGGCTTCACAAAATGGCCACCAGCCACATGGCCAGGCCACCACAACAACAAGAAAGGGAAGACAGACAAAGCAGGCCTCTGGCAAAAGCACACTGGCTGGCTTCACAAAATGGCCGCCAACCACATGGCCAGGCCACAACAGCAAGAAGCAGTAAACCAAGAGGAAAAAAGGAAAAACATGCAGGCCTATGGCAAAAGCAGCACACTAACTAACTACCACCACAAAATGGCCACCAGCCACATGGTCACTCACACAACAACAAGCAGGAGGCCTGTAAAACAATTAACTCAAGCAGGCCTATATGGCCAGACAAAGGAGGCATGCTAAACAACACAGCTTTAATACAACAATGCAAAAACTAAAAACCACAGGGCTAAAAAAGGTTTGTAAGTTACACAACAACCACACCACACACATCCAACAAAGGCATGTATTTAACACACACGAAAAATACCCCCCAAAAAACACATTTTGCAATTCAATCCAATGCCATCCATGCCCTAAATGATGTTTAAATTCAACAGACACCACAGAAACAGTTGTTTCATGCACACATGAGTAGCTCTGGGCCTACTGGCTAAAAAAGGCCTATTGGCAGACTACTGGGCTAGTGAATTAAATAAATGTTGCAAATTGATTGCAAAATGTGGAGAAAATGTAGTGAACTGTGCAACATGTTTCCTTTATAGAAGAAAACTAGAAGAAAAATTACATAAAAAGAAACAACTAGGCCCCTACTGAAACTACAGGCCACCCACCACAATACATTGAAAAAAACCAATGAAAAGTACAAAAAAAATGTAGGTGCAATGCCCCAATCAAACAAACAACACCAATTTTACAACTTACTTGTGAAATCTCAAATCCAAAAGTCCTCAAATCCAATGATATATGATGCAGCAGACAAAAAAAGGGATCCTTCCAGCTCCAAATCCAAATGAAAAGTGAACAGGAGATGGACAAAGCACTGGGAGGAGCCTGCTGGACAGGAACAGGAAGTTGGAGACACTGGGGCACTTCCTTCCTCTTAAAAAACAAGTAAAAAAAGAAAAAGGACTCATTGCACAAAAAAGTACAGCCAAATGTCAATCTGAGGAGTTTTTTCATCCAAATCATCATTTCGAGAAGGTTTTATGCTGCTCGAGAGATATTCTTCTCCAGCCTGCAAATTCTGCTTGTTCGGGATAGCGATCTTCACGAAACTTCTGCCGGAAGTCCGATGGCGCATCCGAATGACGTGTTCGCGATCGCAGACTCTCGCGGGACCGTGCGGCTGGCTACCAAGTTGCAGGGATTCTGCACATACACAGAACTATGCGCAGGAAAACAGGACCTCAGTGAATAGGGGTGTACCAACCTACCACATCAGTACCCAAAATCCCAAACCGACTAGCTATAATGTCTCATTCGTTCTCCTCCAAATATCACGGAGCTACAAATGATTAGACAACCCAGAACACAACACTGCCGACTCTCTCAGGAATCGCGGGAGCAAGACGTACTCTTTCACTCACTCACTCATACCTGTCCACAATGAGAATAAGCAGAGTCACGGAAATAGTTCAAAATGTTTATTTTAACTATCGTGCTCTACAATACAGTATACGTGCCACTACTAGCAGCAAAATGCATAAACTCAGCAAAGTTAGCATTGTTACAATTCCATAGAATACAAAGGGAGAAGTCATGTTATAAAGACTGGAAATAAGGGGCTATAGTCCTAACCACCCTCCCCTTGACTAGAAGAAGTGTATTTTATAAAAAAGATCGATCGCTGGGCTTTGACAGCAGACCCCATACCTTAAAGCCTGAACATAAGGTTTACATCATAGGAACAGCAGAGCTCTTCTCCATGGAACAGCTTTCTCCAAGTGTCTTAAAACAACATGCAACAACGTAATATCAAAGCACAAGTCTTCAGTACTGCAGCTGTGTAGCATGTTATGTCTAGGTGCTAGGGACTGACCAGAACAGAATAACAAGGGGCATTGTTTATCGACCTTGCATATCATGTTCAGACTAAACTCCAGGAAAGGCAACCTGTTCTCATGTGAAGGGCACAAACAAAGTCTTGCAAAAACAAAGTAATATAGTAGCGTGCGCAAAAGCAGCATCATGGCAGCGAAGCTCATGCTAACTTAGCAATGTCGATAATGTGCCTAAGAACCATATAACACCCTCCTCCTGGTAAGGCCATAGGACATAGACGATCTAAAATAGAGTTCACAATTCAAGCAGAGTTCAAATCGGTGAAAAAACCAAATTGGGAAAGAAAAGAGAAAAATTGAAATCTTTCAAAAACAAACAAAATATATATATATATTTTTTCAAAGTTGTCAATAGGGCTTATGTAAGGGGAGCTGCCTCCAGGATAACAAAGTTATTATGAAGGAGGTGGTAAGTCCATCAAGGTGTATGAACCGAGGAATGCAAGTCCCTCCAAAAGATCATCCCTATCGTTGGTAAAAAAGAGAGATGCCATCCAATTAAGTATGTCGAAGGAACAAACGTGCTCCTCGTAATCAGATGCCTCCAAAAGCATGAGTGGGCAACTTGCGTGATATTCGATGAAACTTCGTTGCAGGACGGTCTGCGCAGCTGCACAGACATCCCATTCCGCCAAAACTCCAAGTGCAGCCGCACGCGCCATCCGGCCATCCCCAGAACAAGCCTGGTCATGGGCCTCTAAGGGACCCATTAACTGGTCAAAATCCAGGACGGGACGTGACGTATTGGAGAGGCATATATCCAGTGCCCAATAGAAGGGACATCGCTGACAATAAAAGACTGGTTGCACGCAAGTGAAGTACGCAAAGCGAAAAGTCAATCCATAACTGAAGCCAAGCGTGGCTAATGGCTAGCATCCAAAAACCTGTTGAATGCGATCACGGTACAGCTGCAACTGGTCTGGTCTGTGCAGTACCACAAGTTGAGCAGCCATTGCACAACAGGAGCAGGAGAAGCAGGATTCCAGCGCCTAACGTCAAAATCAAGGGAAACCCTCCGAAGGCGCTGGAAAAAATAGAATGAATAAAACCCGGTATTACTCCAAATATAGTCTGAAAAGAAGACACAAGGCCAGATCCCACACATTTAAAAAAATGTGCAAGGCCTGCGGTGTCAGACGCATTAAATATTTGGTGTATTAGTTCTCCAAAATGCAGTGGGAGGTTGGTGTTCAGAAGGGACTGTATCTCTCCAGAAGTCCTAGCCACCTGTAATTGGAAGGTCTCGCGGGCAGAAGTGAGGGCCACCTCTTGTTGGAATAACAGCGCCTTGAGCCTGCTCAACTTGTTGAACTCTGTTTTCAAAGTTGGAATGGAAGGCCAAAGTGAGCTATCTATACTCCCATGCGGGGGTGCAAAAAGCACATTGCTACAACAAGTTACGCGCTGGGAAACTGTTACTAAATACGGGATTCTTGCCCGTAAACCACAGCAGTCTTTGTTGTTCAAAACAAGATAACTGCCATTTGTAAGCAATGAAAAAGCAGGAATTATTGATGGCACTGAAGTCCCTTTTAAAAAACAGGCCAGATTAGGCGCAGAAATGTTACAAGCGCCGTGCAACTTAACGTGTTTACAAACAATGGAATGTCCTACTGTGGAATCGCAGTCCTCCCCTGTTAGGAAAACTTCCTTACTCTCCCTCTGACATCTGTAAGGGAAAGGCAGGGACCATAATTCATGTAGAAAAGCACTACCCAGTGGTTCGTAACGGACAATCGGAAAATGTTGCATGCATGATTTAAACTGAAATAGCGAAAATGGGAGAGCGATAACCCCATGAATTAACCAAACAGTAGAGTCTGTCTCCGCTACAGAAAATGGCAAGGGCTCTAATTGCTCAATATGCAATAGTGTGTATGTTGCATCTTTCTTTGACATAAACTTTTGCTTATCAGTCAGATTAAATGGCAAGAATAAAGCAGTGGCATTCAAATAATCCCAAGGCACTTTTCCCATTTTAAGAGTTTGCAGTGTCCAAGCAAATTGCATAACAGATTGTAACTGATTTTGACCATGATATAACACAGATACATCACTTTGAACAATATCAATAACAGATGAAACAATATTATCCAACGTATAAATGCGTGAAGACAGTGTGTTTATGCTATTGTCTACTACGGCAAGGACTTTTTCTAGATTGGCCTGATCAATTTGGCGCAGACGAAAAGCAGCTTCCATCTGCGAAAGTTTCCAAATTTCATTGTAAGCAGCATACATGAATCTTTTAGCTCTCGGAGCCCTGGGTCCCAAGAGAAAATCAACCAAATTAATGTCATGCGACAGCAGAGAAAGATGTTGCTTCACTGATGTCAGCGTAGAATGTTCCAACCATTGTTGGCATAATTTACCCACCGAGTATGTGGTAACCGAATGGGAACTTGGATAACGTGGGTCCGGTCTAGTCTGTGTGAAACCAGGTGTTACATTATAAAAACGCTTTTGACATGCATTTGTGTTAGTTTGCCACACCAACCAGCCAGAAGAATCAACTTCAGAGACATTGAAGGTATCATTGCGAAGCAAAGCTTGCAACGTTGCAATGCTATAATTTGTGTGTGTGCGCCAATCAGCATATTCCGCTAAAGACGGAATAGATGGTGTATTTAAATTTTTGACAGTTGCCAGGCCAAAACAAGTTGATTGGTACACGGTATCATTTAAAACAGAATTTGAGCTGGGATCATGCAGGCACGATGTAAAGCTTCAGTTCCCTGAACCTGCCAAGGTTTTGTGCCCCAGATTGGTTTTAACTCAACAGTATCTTTCCAATGATCATAACCCTGCGAAGCCAATTGATTTCTAAACAAGTTGGCGTAAATCAATTTTGTGTGTGTCAACATAAATTTAGATTGAGTAGATGATCGAAGTTTAAAATAATAGGATTCTGGATTAGATTTGTCATAATTTGTAAAGTAAGTGAACTTATCCCTAAAAGTTTTAGAACTCCCTCTACGGGATTAGGACAATGTTCCCATTGTGTATAATTAAAAATAGGTCTTAACGTATTTGTTTTGTGTAAAAAATGATGCCCATAATACTGATAACAAAATAAATCACCATAATTGGCAGAATTTAAATACAAATCTTCAGCATCAAAAGCAGCATAATACTTTAAATCTGAAAACAGTGCATGTACTGCTTGCACATCCCAATCATCCGAACGTATGTCCCGTGTTACCACATCTCCTAGAGAGACGCAAAACACGTATGGTACGCGAAGGACCTCGGTCGGGCCGTGGACCTCGTAGGCAACTTTGTCCCAAACAATGCCATCTGGAATCGGAAATGCCAAAATATTAACATGAGACTGATCACGTTTCATGATATGGGACGATGTGTGAGGGGCCAGAACTCCATCGACCAAATTTGCAGCAGAGCGTTCTGGCAAGTAATGACCATTGATGAGCAAAAAGAACACTGTCACAAAACCAATTAACATGAAGAGAAAAATCAGGATAAGCAATAACCAAATGTAGGCCCATGGAGGGACCAGGTACGTCTTTTTGAACCAAGAGAAAAAAATACTTAATTTAGTCGGTGTGTCAGCCAAACGGGATGTCGAGGAAGAAGAGCCGGTAGAGAGACTGGCATGTGGTCCATAGCAGCCACTCATGGGTCGATTTATCAGAGGTGGAAGTGTCGGGTCCTCTTGATGTTCTCCAGGACTGTTCGGCACTTTCATGACGGACTCATCAGGATGATATATATACTCGACATCCATGGTAGAAGACAGAGGTCGGACAGGTGAAAAATCAATGATAGTGTCCATCACATTCTTAGCCCTACGAGGAGTGGTGGAAGATGATGTAGTCAGTGGATCCAATGAAATAGCGTTGCACGAAACTGCAGGTGTGACACTATTCAGAATCGTGTTTCCAAGAGGAGGGACAGAGGGGCTAGTTTAAAGAGGTCCAGCATACAAGCCCAACAAGTACAGTGAGAAAAATGGGTATGAATTTTAAGCCTGGGCGTAGTTCGCGAAGTAGCGCTACGCGAAGCTACGCAAAGTGCAGTTTGCACTACGCGAGCTACGCGTAGCACTACGCGATCTGCGTAGTGCACTGTTCGCAATGATTGCACAGTGCCGGATGCTTGTCCGCACTGTGCAATCATTGAAAACGGCATCTTGCACAGTGCGAGCTGTCTCTTACTGCCGCTCGAGTAGATTTTTACTCGAGCGGCAGCTTTCTCAACGCGGACTGGTAGTTTCTCATCGCGAGCGGTCGCGAGCATACGCGACCACTCGCAATGAGAAACCTGACCTCCCCGCGTTGAGAATCTCGCCGGGAGGTTTATTTTCCACGCTCGCGATCGGCAACTTGATGTTGCTGATCGCGAACGAGGAAAAAGTCTCGCCGGGATGTCATTTTTGCTTGCTCGCGGTCGCCAACTTGACGTTGAGGACCGCGAGCAAGCAAAAAATGACCGCTGCACTACGCTACGCGTGTTTGCACTGTGCTACGTGCAATTCGCGTTGTGCGAAGTAGCGCAAACTTCGCAAACTACGCGAGCGTAGCGTAGTGCTTTGCCCAGGGTTAATGAATTTCCTCTAAGTCAAGGTGAACAGAAAAGGCGAGATACAATTGGTAGGATCAAAAAAGGGCAACATGGTCCCACGGTTTTAAGGATGGGGGGAAAGGAATACCTCCCTTCGGAACTGGGACTCTCACACACCTAGCGAGCTAGGTGTCATGCTTCATCATATGAGCCTGCCCCTCGTTAGGTCGGCGCTGCAATACCCGACGGGCACCCAGTACGGGGCTCTCTAGCAGGGATCTTTTGTTCCTGCCGTTAGGTGCAGTGGCGGTAAGGGTTCCGGTGGCAGGGTAGGTCACGAGAGGAGCGTTTAATGAATGCTGGACACAAATCGGTGTCCTTTACGACCGCCGGACGCTGTTGAAGTAACTTTAGATAACAGTTGTAGTTAACACCTGAACACGTGGTAGGTAGTTCCTCCCTTACCACGTTGTGTAGATAGCATTTGTTCTGGTCCTAAAGAAGTGCCCTGATCTTCCTGACACCCATGGCACGAAACATGTTGACCGATTGAGAGTAGGGCGTACTTAGCTAGATACATAGCCTCTAGTTTTTCGCCACTCTCCATTTTTAACCAGGCAGTTTACCTTCTTGAATAAAATGACTTCTAGGACTAACTGACCTGTTTTAATTAAAAAAAATTCACATCTATACTCACTAGGCCCCTTACCCCCACTGCACCTAATGGCAGGAACAAAAGATCCCCGTTAGAGAGCCCCGTACTGGGTGCCCGTCGGGTATTGCAGCGCCGACCTGACGAGGGGCAGGCTCATATGATGAAGCATGACACCTAGCTCGCTAGGTGTGTGAGAGCCCCAGTCCCGAAGGGAGGTATTCCTTCCCCCCCTATCCTTAAAACCGTGGGCCCGTGTTGCCCTTTTTTGATCCTACCAATTGTATCTCGCCTTTTCTGTTCACCTTGACTTAGAGGAACTTCATACCCATTTTTCTCACTATTCAGAATCGGCCACATGGTGTAGCTTGACATTGTCCACTGAAATATATCTGTTGTCCTTGCGACCAGGTAAAGGAGGTAAAATGACTGTACGAGTACCCTTCAGTCCAAGCACTGGAACCGGTGCACGATAAGAGGGACCAAATTATTTTTTGTGCTCAAGCTTTTCTCGTACCAAATCTCCAATTGTTGGCAGCCAGCCGGCAACTGGAATCAGTAGTGCTGCATCAGTGGAAGAGGGTAAATGTTCAGTTGCAAAGCTGCCATGGGTCTTTTGTAGATCCTGTAACACAGTAGAATGATTATCTACGTCAAAGGTTGCGGCAGCCGCCACAACGTCTAGACTATCAAGGTCCGGCACAAACATTTTAATGCCAAAGAGCATTTTGTATGGGATCCGCCCACCCAGAGATCTTCTTGGGAGATTATTAAGTGCACGTTGAATCCCATACCAATGCGCCAGCCAGCTCCTGCCAGTACCTAAGACTCTAGCTGTCAAAGATTGCTTTAAGTCACGGTTCATTCGCTCCACAACTGAATTGCCCTCAGGCCTGTATGGAGACGAAAACTGCACCAGCAACCCCATTGAATTCATTGCTTCCTTGTACGCCTTATAGGCGAACGCTGGACCTTGGTCGGAATGGAAGGTGCCACAGGCAAACATCCCTACAAAGACACGCAAATCCCTGAAGACATTTCGAGCGTCAGTACTGCGTTGTGGCCAAACCCAAAGGAATCTAGTGCACGAATCAACTGCAACAAATATATATTTATATGCAGTATCAGAAGAAAGAGGACCGCAGTGATCAAGATAGATACAGCCAAAAGGTTGATTAGAAATACACAGCTGTGTTTGTGGTGGGCGGGTGACCGTAGACGGCTTGATTTGCTGACAAATGTCACAAGAAAGGACATAATTACGGGTCTGTTTATATAAACCACGCCACCAGTAACGTTGCTGTAAAATAGAGACTGTCGCCGACACACCAGCATGCGCAGATGCTATGCCTTCGTGTGCGGCTTTGATCAATGTAGGTCTGCTGTCCATGTTGGGGATCATCCACTCCCCAACAGAAGGAATCAAAGCATAAGGAACTTGTTCGGGAGTTATATGATAAGAGTATTTCGAAGGGAAACCCTGAGGATAAGCTGTTCCCTCCCGTGTTGCAGCTACAGCTGCCAAAATCTCATTATCTATTTTAGTCTTGGATCTTGTAACTGCTGCTACGGAGCATGTGGCCACTGCAGACTTGGCTGCTTCATCAGCCAAAGAATTACCAAGAGCATGTACTCCTACACGCTGATGGCCAAGAGTAGGTATAACATGAATGAGGGGCAGACGTTGTTTAAGATCTGCCACTTGAACCCAAAGCGTTTTATGCTTAATTGCGCTGCCTTTGGAATCGCGATAGTCATTCCGAGACCAAAAAAACAAGTTGTTATTGAAAGACTGGACACAGTAATAAGAATCGCACACAATAAGAGTATTCACATTTGGATCAGCAAACTTGAGAGCTAGTACAAGAGCACGCAGCTCCGCCAATTGTGCCATACAGTCACCAAGTGCTTGAGTGTGCACAATGGAATACTTAAACTCTCCATTAACAACGGAGCCAGCAACAATTGCGCAAGCGGCTGAATAAGCATGTTTGGAACCCGTGGCCGGTTGAGCCAAGCCATCGGTGTAAATGATGCATTTGTACTCATGTAAAGGAAGCAGAGACAAGGGTGGAGGATGAACGTATTCCTACTGTAAAAACTCCTGTGTCTGTAAGGAAGGATCAAAGATAAACGTGACATCAGCCGATGCCAAAGAAGTAGCCCATTGTATCCAACGGGGATGTAGTGCCTTTGAGTTAGGTACACTCGCCTTAGTCACGGCTTCCAAAGCAGGGAAGGGCGTGACCATAAGAATGCGTTTGCCTTGTGCCAGTGAGCGTTCTTTTAGAATCGCCATCTGCACTGCTGTCAAGATTTTTTCAACGGAAAAGCGCATTTCAGCAGCAGTGTATAAATGTGATTTGTATGCAATCGGAACTGTGTCTCCTTCATTGAACGTCAAGTAAGTGAAACCCACTGTCCCAGAAACTATACGTATTACTAGGTTTGTGGTGTTGTCACGCGTCAACAAGTAGTTAGTTGCAAGTAAGTCTGTTTGCAAAGAAGTCAGAATAGAAGTATGTTCTGGAAGCCAGCTGGCAGAAGAAATAGTCAGTTGTATCAATGCATAAAGCGGTTTGATACGCTGGGCATAATTGGGAATGTATGTCCTCCCGAAATTCAAAAATCCCAGCAAAGACTGAAGTTTCTTCAGTGTAGAAGGGGGTCGCAATTGTGCACATTTCTCTCAGAAGTGAGGGTCCAAGCCCTTTCCTTCATTATTGAGCTCATAGCCCAAAAAGATTACCGCCAAATGGGCGATATGTGACTTTGCAAAATTGAATTTGTATCCATAGTCGGCAAAGGACAAAATAATATTGTCGACTTGGACTAGACGCGGCATAAGTTCATTGTCCGTCAGATAAATGTCATCTGCGTACGAGAACGCATCAGGGTCTATTTTGTTCAACAAAGACGCAATCCGTGCCGCAAATGCCCCGGGGCTATTCTTATACCCCATAGGCAAACGCGTAAATTTTTCTGATTTTCGACGGCAGTGAATGCTGTCAAGTCACGACTCTCAGGTGCGCGATTATGACTGTAGAAACCATTGGAAATATCCAGGGTAGTTTTGTATTTCTTACGAACAAGATTGTTCACCAGTGCAGAGCTGTGAGTGTTCTGCACCGCAAAAGTGCGACAATGACTGTTCAATTCTCGGTAATCCAATCCAATCCGATAAGAACCATCAGGTTTTGATACCGTAAAGAGAGGATTATTCATCGGTGATGTACATGATTCAATCACTCCTTGATACTCCAACTGTGTTAGAATTTCACAAACGGAAGCTTTTGCTTCAAGTCTGATTGGATATTGCGGTTGTGGCTGAGGCATAGAGCGTAAAGGTATTTCATGAGCCGGTGAATCAACATCCCAACCCACCTGATTACGATACACCACTAGGGCCAGGGCACAAGCCCACCCTGCAGCCAAAGTCTGGGCATGCTCTTCAGGGACGTAACGCGAAAAACTCGGAAGTATCACGTCTTCTCCCCTAGGAGCTGCCAACACAAAGGGTGGAGGCCAATCTGCCTCCGCCAACAGAATGTCATATGAGGACGTTAAATTCTCCCAGAACACCGCTTTGATTGGACGAGGTTTATCACCTTCAATTTGGAAAATGATTTCATAGAGCCTATCCGGGGGGGGCAACCCGGGTGTCGCCAGTCTCTACTGTAACGAAGGTATCAGTTGCTGTCGCCTCCAGACAGGGACGCAGAGCCTCCCGCACTATGGTAACCTCCGCTGCGCTGTCGAGCAGAGTCACTGCCCATGTCCGATCCAGGAGTTGCGTTCTCACCGTCTGAGTCATACCTCGCTGTTAGAGCGGCAACTTTTTTCTTCTGAAACAGGGGTCGAAACCGAGGTAGATTCTCTTGTTTTCCTTTGCCTTCAAACTGTCGAGGCTGATCACGTCCCTGTGGCGCAGGTTGACTCTTGCCACGATCTTGGCGTTCCCCTCCTCCAACTTGAGAGCCAGTGTCCTGTGAAGAACAAGGAGAACGTTGATCAGGGACCTGAAATCTATCAGGAGACTTTATTTTAGCGCAGTCGCGCAAGTCATAAGTACGCTCAGAAGACTCAGGTGTCGCTGAACCAGCACGCGAACCTTGCTTCTGTTGTTGCTGCCCTTGTTTTTTAGTTTTCCAGTTCTTTTTAGGAAAGAACGGACGTCCATCTTTATCTGTCTGGACTTTTTGTTGAGTTTGAGATTGAGTTTGCGTTTGAGTAAAAGGCTTAACTCCCAAACTATTGCGGCCTATGGTCTTATAAGCCTTTGCAATCATTTTTTGGTAATTTGCGTGGCTTGTCCACATCAGGGACAGCCTCCAAGCGGTTTGCCACTTGAAAGCTTACTGAATCGCCCTTGACATTGGCAAGGATCATATCCGCAACCACGTCGAACACCCCCACCAATCTTATCCCCAGCTCCACAGCCGCTTCGGCTCCATGTTCATCTTGAACACGTTTAATCACTGAGGGGAGCACGGTCATGGAGGGAGTGCCGAAACATTTCGAATATACCGCTGCAAACACCTTGCCCCAGGTGTTACAATCAGCCAAATCGGGAAGCAAGTCTTTAGGCAAACTAATAGTCAATATCCTGTGTTTTTCCACAGGAGAGGTATTTGGAAAGACAGCCTCCAGTTGTCCAAATTTCTCAGCAAGCCAATAAGGTAAATCATCCTTATTCTGTGGACGCTTGCCCATTACTGAATCAACCATAAGGGGACTGATGGTCACACCACCAGGTCCCGCAGGTTGTGCAGCAACGCCAGGTGGTCCCACCTGAAAGTTGCGCGACATGAACTGTATAACAGCTCTATGCACTCGTATCAAAGACGTATGTAACACGCGCAGTTCTGCAAGCATCGCTGTTGTCAAACGACGCGGATTAGGGGTATACCCAGCCAAATCGGGCCACGTGGCCCCATCTATCGATAAAGGACCTAAACGGACCGTCGTTATTGGGTGAGGAAGGGCGCCATTAAACCAAATTTGGTGTTGCCAAGCTGTAAGCGGAATCTCAAGACCCCGATAGGGCTGATAAGCATTAGGAAGGGCAGAAGGAGTATATTCGTGAAACAAGTTATCTGTTCCATCCACCACCGGAAAGGTGACCCAAGAATAAAACACTTCGAAGCGGTAAGCCGCATCGGCTTCTACTACAAAGATTAGCGCAACACCAGCATTAGGGACTCCATTCTGAGTCAAATAAGCAGTGAGTGCTGCCCTATTAGCGGCCGGAATCGCGACCGCCATAACTGAGAACAAAGAATAACAACCTAGAGCACGGCAGCGCAATTACGGGTTAATATTAAAGAGATAAACCTTTTAAAACTTCAAGCTTGAAAGAACCTATAAAAACATAAATATAGGAGGTTAAACCGTCACAGCTGTCTCCGAAAACAGAAGTGAGGGGTTTGTGGACAAGCACAAGCACTACTCAAGCGTCTCACAGATAAGAACCAGACCAAACGTTGGCGGCGCCATGCTGCAGGGATTCTGCACATACACAGAACTAAGCGCAGGAAAACAGGACCTCAGTGAATAGGGGTGTACCAACCTACCACATCAGTACCCAAAATCCCAAACCGACTAGCTATAGTGTCTCATTCGTTCTCCTCCAAATATCACGGAGCTACAAATGATTAGACAACCCTGAATACGACACTCCCGACTCTCTCAGGAATCGCGGGAGCAAGACGTACTCTTTCACTCACTCACTCATACCTGTCCACAATGAGAATAAGCAGAGTCACGGAAATAGTTCAAAATGTTTATTTTAACTATCGTGCTCTACAATACAGTATACATGCCACTACTAGCAGCAAAATGCATAAACTCAGCACAGTTAGCATTGTTACAATTCCATAGAACACAAAGGGAGAAGTCATGTTATAAAGACTGTGGAAATAAGGGGCTATAGTCCTAACCATCCACCCCTTGACTAGAAGAAGTTTATTTTATAAAAAGAACGATCTCTGGGCTTTGACAGCACACCCCATACCTTAAAGCCTGAACGTAAGGTTTACATCATAGGAACAGCAGAGCTCTTCTCCATGGAACGGCTTTCTCCAAGCGTCTTAAAACAACATGCAACAACGTAATATCAAAGCATGAGTCTTCAGTACTGCAGCTGTGTAGCATGTTATGTCTAGGTGCTAGGGACTGACCAGAACAAAATAACAAGGGGCATTGTTTATCGACCTTGCATATCATGTTCAGACTAAACTCCAGGAAAGGCAACCCGTTCTCATGTGAAGGGCACAAACAAAGGGGTCGATTCCGATTCGGGCCGGAAATTTCTCCGACCGAGCCGGACCCGGAGAGATTTCCGACCGAATCGGACCCGTGCAGTCCGACCGAACGAGTACGATGCGTCCGTATGTTATCGGACTCGAGTCGGTCGGACTCCCATTGATGTCAATGGGAGCCGGTCGTCACAACGCGTGCGCGGGCTCCCATTGACTCAATGGGTGCGAGTCGGACAAGGGCGCCCCCTACAGCGGGTACGCGGCGAGGCGATTCGCGCCGTACACGCATAGGTAGAGGGACCCATGGGTCCCCCCTGTGTGCGACTCGCGCGGCTACGCGTACAGAGGGGTCCGACACGGACCCCAAAGTACGGCTCCGACAGCTCTTACGAGCCGGAGTGCGCGGCTCGGTCGGACTGCTCGCGGCGCGCATCGTACTTACCCGGCCGGGAAACGTCTCCATTGCGCGGTGCGAGTCGAGTCCGAGCGAGTCGGTCGGAGCGGTTCGAGCCGGGAGCGAGTCGGTCGGAGCGGTCGGGACGCCCAGACGAGTCGGTCGGCGATTTCGCACCGTACTCGCTCGGCCGGACCCGCGTACGGTTCGGTCGGGAAACAGGGCTCCGAATCGGATCCGGTAAAGCCGAATCCGATTCGGAGCCCTACCGGCCGAGATCGGAATCGGCCCCAAAGTCTTGCAAAAACAAAGTCATATAGTAGCGTGCGCAAAAGCAGCATCATGGCAGCGAAGCTCATGCTAACTTAGCAATGTCGATAATGTGCCTAAGAACCATATAACACCAAATCTCGTGGCGCACGCGAACGGATAGGAAATCTCGTCGGAGAACGCAGGCATCCCGGTAAGTTGCTCCCGCGCGCGCGAAACCGCATTTTGAACGCGCGGACAAAAAAAAACCTCCGCTCCGCTGCAGAGCGTGGAGTTTTCAGTAAAATCCGCAAACTCCGCGAGCGAAGCGGATTTTTCCGCCTAGGGTTAAAGACAGCACACATGGAAAAAGCAAAAACGAGGAGATATAATGCATTTTTCCTCGTTTCGCCAACTTAAGACCAGGTTTTACCTGGTCTTAATTTTGGCGCTGCCTCCTATGTACGCTGCCCTTGTACATACGGGGCAGCGTCAAAATCAATTGGTGTTGCAGTGGAACAGCCACTGCCCACCCCTTGCACACTAACCATAGCTTGAAAGGGTGCCTTATTTACAAGGCAGCGTTAAGCCACATTAAGTGGCTTAACGCTGCCTTGTAAATAAGGCTAAGCCTCTATGGCCACCACAGCGTCGATAAAAGTGACGTTGTGGTGGCAATAGGGGCTTGTACATATGCCCATTAGCTTTTTTAGTTAATATATTTGGTAGAACATAGATAGCATGTTACAGCTTACATTTTTATATTTAAATCACAGCCTGTTAGAAATGGGGGTCTCTAGTTGGCAATGGTTTGCACCTTGTCCAAGTAGGGACCCTTCCTTCTAGTCAGGATAAGGGAGTAACACTCCTAAAATAACCCCTGCTCACCCCCTTGGTAACTTGGCACGAGTAGTCAGGCTTATCTTAGAGGCAGTGTGTAAAGCATTTGCACATAACCAACAGTAACACAGTGAAAGCACTACAAAAGGACACCACACCAGTTTAGAAAAATATCCAATATTTTTATATACTCAAAACAAGACCAAAACAATAAAAATCCACAATACAGTAATCTTCAGTAATCAAAATAGACTTGAAATATAGTTCCTTGAAGTCAATAGCGCCGTCTGGGACAAATCCAAACAGTTCTGGCTGACCGCGGCGTCGCAGGCCAGCTAAGGTGTAAGGAAGACCCGCAAAACAGTACCTTTAGAAATGCAGGGCGTCGGCGACCTCTCAATGAGCCCCAAAAGGCTGGCGTCCGCAGGCGTCGGTTCTGGAGGTTGGTGCAGGAGTCGTCGGGCTCTTGGAATCACATGCGTAGTAGATCGAACTCCTCGCGGTTGAAGTCGGGAGTACTGGTGTCGGCAGGTGTCGGGGCTGCAGTGCGAAGTGCAGCGGTGCGGCGTGTGGTGCCCTCAGGTTGCGGTGCAGGCTCAGTGACGGTCGTCCAGCGGAATCGGTAAGACCAGGGCTGCGGTGCAAAGTGATGCAGCGCTCATCGCGGTGCTGGCAGGTCACGGTGCAAGTGCGGCATCGTCATTGCTGAAGCGCTGTCGTCAGCTGACGAACTGGAGTCGATGGTACTGGCATTGGTAGGCCAAGGCTGCGGTGCGGGATGACGATGGTGCGTTGTGTAACTTAGGGGTATATTCACAAGAACGTGTGATAACTACCGCAAGAGTAGCGTAACGCACTTTCCAATAATGCAGCCTATCACGGGAAAATAACCCCGTGTCAACGTGGAATTCACAACAAGGCGGTACTATGCGATAGTCACCAGATAACGCATCAAATGCTAGCGTGTAAATCAACACCACGCCCAAAAAATGCGAAACGCGAGAAATCATGCGATGAGGCCAATCGCGGTACAAAAAGCTGTGAAAAGCAGCCTCAGGCCTGCAACTCCCACGCATCTGGCGGGCAATTGCACCATAAAAACCACAGGCACAACACACCAGAAACAAGCCAAAGCACGTAGCAACATCCATGCACCCTGACCAAGCGCAGAGGGCAACGCGAACCCCACAACCCCCACAGACCACCAGCAAGGAACAAGTGGGAAAATGGAGAGGAAGACGGGGTGCAGACCGCAGGAAAACAAGACCAAGGCCACGGAGGCGATAGAACACTACCAGCAAATGACCCACAAGCAGAGCCCAGGAGGCCAATCCTGGAGGCCAAGAGGCTCCGCCAGGACGTGACAACCTAAACCAGGCACAAACCCGCTGCCAACAGGAAGGCAGCAACGGCGACAGGAGGTGGCAGTCCAGCGACACAGGAGGAGCAGGAGGAAAGCCAGGCCACAGTCATCAGTGTGGAGAGGGTGCAAGGAGTAGGGAGTATGGACACAGCTCGACAGGACCTGACACAACAACAACAGGGTGAGGATCCAACAGGGACTAGGGGTACGGGGGGTGATGGGCACAATGCCACACATGCACAATGAGGTGTAGCACACTGCACATCCACAATTACCCAGGGACATGTCCCCAACCCCGTAGCACACTGCAGCACACACACATAGCAATCACAGCACATACCATGACAATGTGGCACAAAGTGCAACACCCACACTGCAGAACAGGGGACACAACTGGGTCCACCCAGGTGCAGAAACAGAACAATCACATTGGACAGAGCAGGGAACTGTGAGATGCACATCTACCCCTACAGCCCCACATCAGCCATGTAGGCCAAATGTCCACTGTCCCAACTCAAATAGCCACCACCGCCCAAACAGTCACAATGTACATTGTCACACAGTCTGCATGTCGACAAGAACAAGGCGCCAACACAATGCCAACATGCACCTCCCCTTCACAATGCAGAGGGACAAACAACACCTCCAGCAGGTCTGAACAGACAACCCATCAGTGATGCCCTAGACGAACACCACACCCCCGACACCGATGCCCTACAACAGCCCATGGACATCTTACACAACCCACCACCAGGACCAGGGCAGACAAGCTAGTCAGAGGAGAACCCAGACTCTGCAACAGACCACACAGCATGAAGCACCCGTAATCACGGCTGCCTCACAACACGTCACCCACCTACACATGACATCCCAATGCCAGGTGGCAGAACGCCAAAAGGAGGTGGCCCAACAGGTGAGGGTGTTGCCTAAACCATGGAATGTGAACTAGAACACATACGTGGGTGTCCCATACCCTTCAGGGACCACCTACACCCCACAAAGGAGACCCACACCCCCAGAGAGACACATGCACATATCATGTTGAACTGGCTACGGGCACGTGCGCCCGGCCCCTTTATTGGCAGGGCCACATGTACAGTGACGCCTGTGCTGGATGTGTGTGGGGTGAGTATAAGCCAGCCCGCACGGAGTGCTTGGTGCTGGCAACAACCTGAACAGTGGACACCAGTGTAATGGAAACAGAAAACACCAGCATAACAGAGTCAAATGCAGAGCAACATGGAGGGATCCGGAGTAAGGACAGAGGACACCCAATATTCAGTCAGGAGGTTCCGTGAGTTGCAGTGCACTGAGGTAGGGGCACTAGAGAAGAGCGCACTCATGTGCAGAAATTGCTAGGATTGTGTCCCTTCAGGTTAGTCCTGATGCAGATGCAGTGGGGTGTGGTACACCTGCATCAACTTCCTCATCAACATCCCAGGTCTCCCACACTGCCTGAGGTGACAGTTGCGTCCCCAGTCCACAGCGCAATACCCAGTATCAGATCCGGGTGTGTAGCTTGACTACCGCCACCAGTCTGCATTCCTGCCTTGGGGCTGCTGCCACCTGACCTCCCATTGTCTGTGCCTTCTCCCGTCCGCACACTTGACACATCCTCCTCCTCATGGTCCCAGGTCTTCCCCACTGCATGAGGTGACATTGCTGCGCTACCTCACAACAGCACATAACTCAATCAGTAATGGACAATGGCTTGCGGTGCACTGAGTCACTGGCACCTGGAGTGCTGAGCAGGGCAGCAGGCCGATGATGGCATCCACGACAGGTCTGGGCAACTCCGTAGGTCTGTCAGGACTACCCTTTCGACTCTGGCAGATGGCGGTTGAAGGTGGTCCTTGCGGTGGTGGCGTATGCCTCCTGCAGTGATGCGACGTCCGGGCCGGTCAAGACTCGATGCCATGTGTGGGCCCTTGTGGCCCGCAGTTGGGGCCGGAGGAGGCGGATAGCGCAGGGCCACAGACACATGGCATTGATCACCCCAAGACCATTGCTACAGAGGCCATTCAATGTCTCAGAAGAAGGGGTCCCAGGCCTGACCAGTACAGAGTTAGTGGCCCTGGATGCACTGCGGCCGGCACAGGCACCCAGCCACGGGACGGTGACTTGCGGTGCAGTCAGATGGGCCATGCGACCTGAGCGGGTCCCCATCAATGTCCGAGGTGTATGTTGCGGAGGGTTTTGGGGGACAGTGGAAGGTGTCCTCCAGGGCATGATGTGGAAGGTCTGATGTTATCTGGAAGCAGCAAATGGAGGAGTGGAAAGCGCAACCCTCGTCCTCACCAACAATTCGGGATCAGCTACATGAGGATGAAAACTAGCCCCTAGTCCATGGACTCAAACGCCACCAATGTCCGACCAGTGAGTGTCCATGAATGTCGGGGAACAAACTTAGTGGCACAGGTGCTGTGAGGGGATGCAGTCTGCGATGATGCCCGTACACAGATGTGAACTCCAAGCATGCCAAATCAAGGCTCTGTGACCTACTGGACCGCAGTGTAGGCCGGAGGCAGCGGTCAGCAGTGGCCCACAGCCATGGGTCGTTGGCTCACGAGGCACAGAGTTGGTGACACAGTGGCAGTTGTTGGTAGTGTTCAATCACCTCCGTGACGCTGATCCTGTTCCCTCCGGACTGCAACGTGTCATCCTCTTACGCCCCTCCGTGCGTGCGAGGAAATGTATTCTGCCTTCTGAATTATCGATGTTCAGTTACAAATCAGTGATCCCACTCGTGCGCAGCGTAGGCCGAGGGCAGTGGTCCACGTAGGCCCACAGACACGTGTGGTTGTGATGCCATGCACAGACTTGTTGCCACCACATCGGAGGGTGTATAGTGTATTGTTCTCTGCATTAAATGATGTTCACTGCCATAGTGTAATCAAGACTCAGTTCCAAATGTGTGACCTACCTGACCGTGGTGTAGGCCTGAGGCAGCGGTCAGCACGGCCCATTCACCGAGTGCCGCCGGCATAGGTTGGATGGCCCCACCGGCCTGCGTAGTTCAGGTTCAGTGGCACCACGTGTAGCAGCCTGGCGTTGAACAGGGTTAGTGGCACCAAGTGTAGCAGGCTGGCGTTGAACAGGGTTAGTGGCACCACGTGTCGCAAGATGCCCATATGGAACTATGCCTCACTGATCGGGGGGGTCTGGTGCTGTGGCCGCTGGCCCGGATATGGGGTCACTGCCATTCATGACTCAAGACACAGTTCCACATGTGGGACCTACTGGTCCGAAGAGTAGGCCAGGGCGGCAGTAGTGTACGTCAGCGAAAAAGGAATAAAGCGGGCCGGTGTCGTGGCAGCCGTGATGGTCTGAGGTGGCTGCCAAGGTCTCGGGCCTCGGGCTTGTGGCTTGCGCCGGCACGTGGTGGGCCCTCCTTGACACACACCGGTGTCGGAAGGTGATCAGTGTGGTCTGGCTGCGCAGGGGCTGGCCTGATGGGTACGTGGACCAGCGTGCCGGGGTCCGGCAGGCGCACTGCATCTCAGGCAACTCCGCTCACAGGGATGGTGTCGGCCTTGTGGCGAGGTGGGAGGCGCCGCCCTGGCAGAGACGTGGGTCTTTCCGGAAGTGGACCATGCCCAGGCCTATGTGGTTTTTATTCACACCCCTACGCTGGTGTGGCATACGCCGGGCCATCCCACTCTGCTGATGCTTAGGGGGGGGCGTAACAGGCAACATTTACGCGAGGTCCCCCACTGGCTGTGATGACATGGTGGCGTCCACTGTCCACTACACTCCATACGGAAGCGGTGTATGTCGCCATGGATATGGGTGTGTTCTGCATACTGAGAGGTGTCCAGCACATCTCCGGCACTCTTGGCATGGTGTACTTTCCCAATCATGGTTCTCCTGCATCCTTCACACATGCCTGGTTGCCACCTCTCCCCACATTCGGCTAGTATGTGGCTGAGGTGCCATGCCATTGCTGGCTCATTTTCAGGGCTTGCCCATGTGGACATTGTAAGTTGTTCTGTCGTGTCTGGTGGGTGGGCATATTGTTGTGCCTGTTGTATGTGATTTTGTGACGTGTGCATTGCCCGAGTTGTAAGTTGCATGGTTGTGGTGTTGAGGTGTGTGGGGTGTTCATTTGTATATTGCCAAGGGGCTGTGCATTTCCCTTGTTGCCATCCTGGGAACGCTGGTTGATGATGGACTGTCGGAGGATGAAGGTATCATGCACACTGGCTGTGTATTTGAAGGCGACATTGTTGGGTGTTCCACGGTGTTCTGTTGTTGCCTGCACATTGGTGTGAGACGTGTGCTTCCTGTTGCAGTGATTGTGTGCTGTGTCACCAGGGGGCACAGGTAGTACATGTGTGCTGTGTGTTGCCCCAACACGTGCGTGCATCCTGCTATGGCGTCTGGTCCTTGCTTGGTCTCCAGCGGATCCTGCGCATTGTGTTGTACGTATGGGGACTGGGGTACCAGGGTGATGGTGATGTCCAGGACAGGTGTGGGGGACTTGGATGTGGCTGGCTGTGGGACTCCTCCAACTCTGGCGGGTGTTGGATGGGGGGTCTCAGGGCCCAACAGGTGCAGCCACGCCATCAGCTTTGTGTGGGGTGGGATGTTGGTTGTCCGCTGTGTTGGTGCCGTAGGCCTGTTAGGCGATGATGGTCAGGATGCGTAGGTTGGTTGTCCCTTTCTGCCTGTAGTGGAAGGTGACATTGTCAGATGTTGGGTCTGTGCGGCTGGTACGTTTCCTGGGGTTCCGCTGTCTTTGTCTGCGCTGCGTCTGTGTTGGTCCGGGGAGGGGTGTTCCGGGTGTGGGATGGGATCCTGGGGTGGTGGGGGTGGGTGTTGTGGCCCTCTTGGGTGTCCGGGCCGCATGATGTGTGGCTCCATGGCATCTGTTGCCCTTCGGTTGTGGCCCTGGGCTGTGCTCCCTTTTGTGGTGCTGGCTGCTGTCCGACTTTACACCAGGTCAGAGCAGGTGTAGATTTCCTGGTGCTAACGCGCCTTATCGCCTGTTTTGTGTTTTTATCGCGGATGTGGCTGGTCGTTGTGAATGTTGAGGTGTGCTGTTGTCTCTGCTTTTGTCATGGGAACGCCTACTCTGCATCTCATTAGCGATATTTGTGAGGGTCCTCTGTGGCGATGTTTTTTGCGGCTGCTATCGCGGGTAAACTGGTGCTGTGGGCTGTTAACACCGGCTTGTGAATGGGGGGGTAAATTTATCACGACTTTGGCTGTGATAAAGTGCCGTTAATTCGGCGATGGCTCCTTGTGAATATGCCCCTTAGAGCGGTGCCCTCGAACCACGGTGCAAGCAGTGGCGTCGATGTCGGTGTGGAGCATCATCGTCGGGTATACCAGGGCAACAGCGTGAAGCGAGGCGGTGCGGAGTGCGGTGCCCACTGGTCACGGTGCAAGCAGCAGCTCAGTGGCAGCGTCAGGTGGCATCATTGGTGAGACCAGGGTTGCGGTGCAGCGATGCCCTCTGGGGTGCCCTCAGGACACGGAGTCGGCAGTGGCATCATAGATGGCATTGGGTTGCTTTTCTTCTGTTGCAGCACAAAACACACAGTCCCCAGTGCTGATAGCAGAGGAACTTGAAGTCTTTGCTGTTCCTGAGACTTCTTGAACAGGGGGCAAGCTCTACCTCAAGCCCGTGGAGAAACTCACAAAAAGGAAGTTGCAGAAAGTTCAGTCTAGTCCTTTCACTGCCCAAGACACAAGCAGCCACTGCAGGCCAACACAGCAAAGAACACAAACACAGCAACGTGGTAATCTTTCCTCACAGCTTCTCCAGCTCTTCTTCTTGGCAGTCTTCTTGGTTTCAAAAGAGTTCTAAAGTTCTGGGGTCTGGGCCCCAATATTTATACTCCAAATTCCTTTGTCCTCTCAGGCAGAGAGCATCTGTGCTTAGTCCAAACCAGTTTGGTCCTCTCTGGCCCAGCTTCCCAGCAGGAGGCGGAGATAGCATTGTCCAAGGCAGACAGGGCATATTCAGGGGCAAGGGAAACCTCCTCCCACCACTCTAAATGCAGACTGGGCCTATTCGGGTGCTAGTGAAAACTCCACCCACTACTCTGAATGAAACCCAGGTCTATTCAGCCCAGCCCTGACTCATCCAGACTCTCTGGAGCCACTGCACATCCCCAGCCCCTGTCACTCCAAAGCCAGACAGTCATTACACATCCTAGCAGAGGCACATAGGATGGCTAAGCAAGAAAATACCTACTTTCTAAAAGTGGTATTTTCAAACACAGAATGTAAAAATCACCCTCACTAAAAGATGCATTTTAACATTATGATTTATGGCATACTAAACTTTAGCTTCCTATCTGATCCCAATGGTAAGTTATATTTAAAAGATGTTATAAATAAACTCCCATTCTACCCTATGGGACAGATAGCCTTTCCATAGTGAAAAACTAAATTGGCAGTATTTCACCATCAGGACATGCCACACACATCAGGGCATATCCTACCTTTCACATACACTGCACCCTGCCCACAGGGGTATCTTGGGCCTACCTTAGGGATGACTCACATGTAAGAAAAGGGAAGGTTAGGGCCTGGCAAGTGAGTACACTTGCCAAGTCGACATGGCAGTACTAGACTGGACACAAACACTGCAGTGGCAGATCTGAGTTACCTTTGAATGGCTGCTTGTGTGGGTGGCACAACCAGTGCTGCAAGCCCACTAGCAGTATTTGATTTACAGGCCCTGGGCACACACAGTGCAATGTACTAGGGACTCACTAGTAAATCAAATAACCAATCATGGAATCAACAATCCATAACACAAATTTCACAGACAGCATATGCACTTTAGCACTGTAAGTAAGTAGATAAGCAATATTTATTTTTGCAGATTAATTAAAATCATTGCAATTTACATAAAATATCTGAATAAGAAAACATTTACAAGTTAAAAGGATTAATTCATTATTAAAATGTCATTACTTTACAAAAATACGGTAGTCTAAAAGAAGCGATAGTCCATCAAGTGCTCTATGAATTTTGACGACGAGGATTTTTTTTTTTATTTAGCAATAATAGAGAATTGACGCTCAGTTCAACTGGCGGTAGTCAAGATCCTCACTTCAAGGTTCCCTGCCCTGGGACTTCTATTGTCTTTCCGGGGTGGCCGAGTTGATGGAAGTAAAGTATTCACTTGTAGAAGGAACTTGGCGGCCATGCAGGAAAGCTGATTTGATTTGCTGTTTAGTAATGTCAGCACTGCAAAACGGCATGATCGTATATTGAGTGCCCGGAAAGCAGGGCAGAGTAGTTTCTTCCTTAAAGAGTTAATGGCCAGGGAAAAGCACAGAAAATGTAACAAGCTTTTGTCAAATCGACCGCAAAGTCGGCAGAGAGAGTTCGACCATCTTTGTTCCCAGGGCGGCACCTGGTCTTTTGAAGGAAAGGCTCCTATTTGTGTTTTTAAATAAAAGTGCTGGATGGTTTGAGAGATGTGACACATAAGGTATGGTTGGGGCCCCCAGCTTCTATAAGATTGTAAGACTGACCAGCTGTGTTTTTATCCTGCCAGTTCACCTTTATCCATCAACCATGATTTTAATTTGGGGGATTTGTTGGTGATTTTTTTATGTGCCGCGTGGCTAATGTTTAGCTCCCAGGCCTCGTGTAAATTGAGGGATGACAAAACTTGGTGGAGCGCGGTTGGCCAGCCGTGTTTGATCGTATGCTGGCATTCCATTTCGGACCAACACAAAGCAGCCAAGGACTCCAGTGGGGCGGCTCTCAACTTCCAGCACAATTTAATTAGAGAAGCCATTCTCACCGGGATCTGGTGCTTGAGTCCAAATTCCAAGCGCACTTGAGCTTGGCAGGTGTGTCGTGGTAGCTTGGCAGGTGTGTCGTGGTTTAGCACTGAATAGCACTGGTAAAGTGCCTAGAGTCCTAAAATCAAAAAAGACAGGTCAGGAAAAAATAGGAGGAAGAAGCAAAAGGTTTGGGGATAACCCTGCAAAAAGGGCCATTTCCAACACAGCCAATATGTAATTTTAAGGTAGTATGGATGATATAATCAACATTAAAGTTAATTTGTTTAAAACACATTTTCTACCACTTTTTATTTCATTTTATTACATTTTATTGGCATTACCTTTGCATGCACATTTAACGCCATTATATGTTGGAATATAGCTTATTCTACTCACTCATGCATATCTTACTCACTTCTCTGTATCTTCACACTCATGAGCATGTAAAATAAGCATGTGTGGAGAAGATATGCATGAAATGGATCACTGACAAAATATCGATCGTACAAATATCGAGCAGACAAAATATCGTGGACAAAATATCGACTGTCAAAATATCGACTCCCTATCTCCAAACAGGTAAGTACAAAAATATCGAATCCAAAATATCGTCGTTAAAAACATAGTTAGTCAAAATATCGAATTTTATAAATCTGTTAAAAGTAATGTAAAATTAATGAAATAATAAATAAAATAAAGTAAAACATACTTAAAATTAGTTAAATTACTTTAAATTTAATAAATAATTATTTTAAGTTAAAGAAAATCTACATACATTTTTATTTTTTAATACATACATATATTAACATAATAATATAAAATAATAATCACTACTTTTAGCGTAGGATAGCGGGAGGGTCAAATTTACTATTCCCACTCCAAAGAGTGCGACAGTAGGGAAAGCGTTGGATAGCGTAGAGGTAAAAATTACTATTCCCACTCCAGAGAGTGCAACAGTAGGGAATGCGTTGGATAGCGGGAGGGTAAAAATTACTATTCCCACTCCAGTGAGTGCAACAGAAGGGAAAGCGTTGGATAGCATAGGGGTAAAATTTACTATTCCCACTCCAGTGAGTGCAACAGTAGGGAAACCGTTGGATAGCGTGGTGGTAAAAATTACTATTCCCACTCCAGAGAGTGTAACAGTAGGGAAAGCGTTGGATAGCGGGAGGGTAAAAATTACTATTCCCACTCCAGTGAGTGCAACAGTAGGGAAAGCGTTGGATAGCATAGGGGTAAAATTTACTATTCCCACTCCAGTGAGTGCAACAGTAGGGAAACCGTTGGATAGCGTGGTGGTAAAAATTACTATTCCCACTCCAGAGAGTGTAACAGTAGGGAAAGCGTTGGATAGGGTAGGGGTAAAAACTACTATTCCCACTCCAGTGAGTACAACATTAGGGAAAGCGTTGGATAGCGTAGGGGTAAAAATTACTATTCCCACTCCAGAGAGTGCAACAGTAGGAAAGCGTTGGATAGCGTAGGAGTAAAATTACTATTCCCACTCCTGAGAGTGCAACAGTAGGGAAATAGTTGGATAGCGGGAGGGTTAAAATTACTATTCCCACTCCAGAGAGTGCAACAGTAGGGACAGGGTAGGATAGCGGGAGGGTTAAAATTACTATTCCCACTCCAGTGAGTGCAACAGTAGGGAAAGTAATATTTTAATATTTTACTAAAAATAATTAATTATCAATACTAATAAATATTATTAATAACACTAATTACCCATTACAAAATCTTTAATAATTAATTTATTATAAATACAATACATATTATTTATTAAAAATTAATTACCTATTAATAAATCATTAACAACCAATTAATAATCATTACCAGATTTGTATAAATATTTAAATAAATACCAATTAATATTTAATTACCAGTAAATTAAGTATCAATACAAAAAATATTTTCTATAATTAACTAATTACAATTAAATTACTTCCCCCACATTCCCCTATAAACCCACATCCCGCTACAACTATTTAATTAATAGAAATACCATAATTACCAATAAATCAATTAAAAAAATTAATTACCAATTAATAAAATGTATTTACCAATTTATAATTAATTAACAATAAATTAATTATCAATACCAATTAATATTAATTAATATGTACTTAATTTCAATTAAATTACTTCCCACCCTATTCCCCTATAAACCCACATCCCGCTACAACTATTTAATTAATAGAATTAACATAATTACCAATTAATCAATTACATTTTTTTTTTACCAATTAATAAAATTTAATTACCAATTAATAATTAATTAACAATAAATTAATTATCAATACCAATTAATATTTATTAATATGTACTTAATTTCAATTAAATTACTTCCCACCCTATTCCCCTATAAACCCACTACCCGCTACGGAATTAAATTACGCAAAAATTAAATAACATAAAATTCATTGCTTTTAAAAAATTAAACATACATTACAACAACTAATATACACTTTTAACACATATACTAACATACAATACACTTAGAAAAATTCGATATTATTAAAAATTCTATATTTTTTAATGCCTATATTATGTACTTCGATATTTTAACAATCGATATTACTTACCTTAATTTCGATATTTTTAACGACTATATTGTGTCCATTCGATATTATGTCCATTCTATATTTTGGACTCGATATTTTGTCCATTGGATATTTTTTTTTCGATATTATGTCTATTTACCGCATGAAATAGTAAGTTATGCATGCATGAGTAAGATATGCTGTGTAAACTGTGCATGCGTTCATACGTTATGCCCAAATAAATATTGACAACTTTAAGTTGCTGAAAAATCAGATTTACCTTGGGTTATCCAAAGGACACCCCTAATATTTATGACTAATACAGGGCTGGATTATAAAAATGATAATGGTGAATATTTTTCATTTTTTTTAGTTAGCACCCTCACTCTCTTAATAATATTCTTAAAACTTTAAATCCATTCCTTTCTGCTTATGTCAGCCCTAGATTAAGTGTGTCAAGTGGTGCAATCACCCACAATTTAATAGGATGGATGGAGTATAAATAGAAATGTCAGGAAAACATATTTGTCATCATCAATAAATCTTTATTTCAGCACATAGCCATAAAAGAACAAATAAAAACATGATACAATGAATAAAAAAATAAAATTATTGAGACAGAGTTCCAATTCATGGATTAAACTATCCTAACTTTAAGCAAGGCACTTTACATACATCGTTTCATACTGCCTAGCAATCAAATGTGCGTAAAACAAAACGTATAAATTTAAATCAATCAAGGCTAAAAAAACACCGGGCTCATTGAATAGCATAAAAACAGGGGCAACTCAATATAAAAACTGCACCCACTAACTTAATAGGTTTTTCTGTTTATACCTCCACGTGTGCATCAGAAATTGGGAGACAGAGAAAACAATGCATTGACTAGTGTTGCTTCTTAAAATTCAGAATACAATTCTAAAGTTCCTTGCCTCCATGTTGTGGCAAACAGGTAAAATCCACTTATTTCTATTTGCTTGATAACTTGGGCAAAAAAATATAACATGCTCAACTGTCTCATCAACCTGAGGGCAACAAAGGCAGGAGCTATCACCATCACTGGGGTAATGGTTCCATTTGGCTGTAAAAGCATTTCGGAGAAGAATCCCTAAATGAAATTTAATATATAGGGTCTTTGCCAGTAAAGGTTCGATCTCATCCAAATATGTTTCCATCCAGACTTCCACTTAAAATTCTAGGAAGGAATCAATCAATCAATCAATCAGGGTTTGTAAAGCACGGCTAATCACCTGTGAGGGTCTCAAGGTGCTCTAGGGGAGGGGGTGGGCAGCGGATCAGACTAAGTGCTGAGTTCATCTGAAGAGCCAGGTCTTGAGGTCCTTCCTTAATTGTGTCAGAGAGGAGGATTTCCTGAGGTGGATGGACAGGGTGTTCCATGTCTTGGAGGTGAGGTAGGAGAAGGACATTCCTCCAGTTCTAGTCTTGTGGATTCGTGGGACGGTAGCCAGGGAAAGCCGGGCGGAGCGGAGGTGTCTGTTAGGTACGTGGAATGAGAGGCGGTGATTCAGGTATGCAGATCCAGCATTGTGAAGGGCCTTGTATTCGTGGGTGAGGAGTTTGAAGGTTATTCTTCTGTCCACTGGGAGTCAGTGGAGGTCGCAGAGGTGTTGAGTGATGTGGCTGTGACGGGGGATGTTGAGGATTAGTCTTGCTGTAGTGTTCTGGACATTCTGGAGTCTTAGGAGGAGTTTCTGGGTGACGCCGGCATAGAGTGCGTTGCTGTATTCGAGTCTGCTGCTGATGAGAGCATGGGTGACTGTCTTCCTGGATTCAGTGGGGATCCATCTGAAGGTCTTTTAAAGCAGGCGGAGTGTGTTGAAGCAGGTCGAGGAGACAGTATTTATCTGGCAGTCCATTGTGAATGAGGAGTCCAGTACGATGCCGAGGTTTCGTGCATGGTTCATGGGGGTAGCAGGACTTCCTAGAGCAGAGGGCCACCAGGAGTCAGTCCAAGAGGAGGGGGAGGCTCCCAGGATGAGGACTTCTGTCTTGTTCGAGATGAGCTTCAGGCAGCTGGCCTTCATCCAGGCGGCGACGGCTTTCATTCCTCCGTGGAAGTTGTTCCTGGCAACAGTGAGGAAGGAGCAGCTCCAGTTGAGGGCCTTGTCTCGGATACCAGTGTCGTGGAGTCTTGTGGCTAGGGTGCGATGGGTGATGGTGTCAAAGGCCGCTAAGAAGTCAAGTAGGACGAGGGCCACAGTTTTGCCCTGGTCGAGGAGGTAGTATGTTGTCATCAGTGGCGGCTAGGAGGGCTGTCTAGGTGCTATGATTGCTTCAGAATCCAGATTGGGAGATGTCCAGGACATGGTTGGTTTTGATAAAGTCATCGAGCTGGGCGTTGATGGCTTTTTCAATGACTTTGGCTGGGAAGGGGAGCAGGGAGATGGGCCTGAAGTTCTTGAGATCCGTCGAGTCCGCAGAGGATTCCTTCAGGAGGGGGTTGATCTCAGCGTGTTTCCAGTCATCGGGGAAGGTGGCGTTCTCGAAGGAGCAGTTGATGGTTCGGCATAGTTCGAGTGCGATGGTGGAGGGGGCTCTGTGTAAGATGCGGTGCGGGCAGGGATCCAAAGGTGCTCCGGAGGGGATGCTTTTCATGGTCTTTGTGGTGTCGTCCTTGGTGAGTGGGGACCAGCTGTGCAGAGTCCATCGGGGGGTAGGCGTAGGTTATGGTGGTTGCTAGCGCGTTGGGGTGGTCCTGGGAGTCAAAGTTGTCATAGACAGTCTTCATCTTGTGATACAAGAAGGTGCCAAGTCTGTTGCAGAGGTCTTGGGAGGGTAGGACATTTGTGGCCTCGCCGCTGGGTTTGCCGAACTCCTTGATGATGCTTTCTTTGCTATTGTGTGCGTTGTTGGTGATTCTGTCTTGGAGGACCTTCTTCCTTGTGGTTTTGATGAGGTGGTGGTGTGTTATGATGGCTGCTTTGAAGGCGGCGTGGGCTTCTGAGATTTTGTTTTTCCTCAATGTCTTCTTGAGCCGTCTACAGATGCGTCTGGACTCTTGAAGCACGGGGGAAACCAGCTTGCTTTCCTGATGTGTTGTTTGCCAGTGGCTTACTTGAAGAGGGCGAGGGTGTTGGTGCAGTTTGCCATCCATTGGTGGAAGTTGTGTACTGTGCTGTTGACATCTGAGGATGTTGGTGGTGATATGTCATTCAGGAAGGGGGTGAGTTGATCTTCTGAGACTCTCTTCCAGCTTCTGCAGGGTAAACAGTGGGCGTACTGGTGTGCAGTGGGTTTGTTGAAATAGAAGTGGATGCAGTGGTCGTCGGTCCAGAGGAGTTCGGTGGTGTGGCTGTAAGAGATGCTTTTTCCTTGAGCAAAGACGGGGTCGTGTGTGTGTCCTGCAGTGTGCGTGGAAGAGGTGGCTAGCTGTTTAAGTCCCATGTTTGTGATCTTCTCAAGGAGGGAGGAGGTGTTGGGATGAAATTGGTTGTCCAGGTGGAAGTTGAGGTCTCTGAATAGGATGTAGTTGGTGGATGCAATGGCTTGCAATGAGGACGACGATGGCGTCAGTGAAAGAGGCGTGGGGACCGGGTGGTTTGTAGACAAGGGTGCCACCGAGGGTGGTTTTTGGGTTGGTCTGGATCTGGAAGTGGAGGTGTTCCATGTGGGTCATTGGTTCGTCTGAGTGGGTGGTCAGGCGGAGGGAGCTTTTGTGGATGATGGTGATGCCTCCTCCTGGCCGGATCAGATGGTCCTTGTGTATGATATTGTAGCTGTTGGGGATGGCAGTGGCGATGTCTGGCGCTGAGCTGGAGTTTGTCCAGGTTTCCATCAGGAAGGCAATGTTGGGCGAGGCACTGTCGAGGAGGTCTCAGATCTCTGTGCGTCTTTGTGGAGGGATTGTACGTTGCGGAGGATGCACTTGAGATTCCAGGGTGCAGTGAGGGTTGGTAAGTTGGGTGAGGGAGCCGGCGTACAGAGGTGAGTGAAGGTGAGGCTGCAGTGAAGGTAGGAGAGTGAGGTTGAGATTGTGGAGGATGCTGGCGTTGTAGCGGTGGTGGGTCAGAAGAGCAGGATCCCTGCCGCTGGGCGAGCTCCGGTCGTGGACAGGTGCAGACGGGCTTGTTATGGTTCACCTTTGGTGCATCTGCTGTGCGCGGCCACACAGCAGCCTCCGTTAAGTAGTGTGAGAGGGGAGGACTATTCATCCGTGAGTCTGGAAGCAGGGAGCGGGAAAACAGCATGCTGGAGGGGTAGGGGGAGGGGTCAGCGGGGTCAGCAGCGGCGGAAAAACAGGAAAGCGCTGGAGGGCAAGAAAAAGAGGCAACAAGAGTAAAGAGGCAAAAGGAAAAAAAACAGAAAACGGCAAGAAGAGAAAAAAGGCACAAATAGTAGTAGGAAAGAAAAAAATCGAGAGCAAAGAAAAGACAGAAGCTGCAGAGGGACAGAGAGCAGAACAGCAGCAGAGCAGAATGCTCTCCCACTGGACCATCAGGGATGAGATGCAGGCAGGAGCCTGCGGGTGGAGGAGGGCCTCGAACACCCAACCCAGAAGGGTCAGAGCACACTCAGGGGGCAGCTACTTACTGGTGGAACTGTGCGGAGGAGAGCAGTGACACTGACCAGGTCAGTGAGTGATCCTGCCCTTGGAGAACTTAAGACTTGATTAACTATATATCGCCAGTAGGCACTTTTTAACTCAGATTTGGGGACTAACCCAGCATCGCCAGGGGAGGACCACAGATTGGAAAGCCCAATCCTATCCAAATAAACTTTCATAGACCGAAGTCAGGGAATCTTGCTTGCCTGAGGTTGCCTCATAACATCTTCTAGGGCAAAAACAAAGTTCGGGGGTAACCCATAGTCTTCACCAATACAAAAGTGGCCTCAGTCCTGCTACATCATTGATCCATCTGAGTCCATAATCAAGGTGTAGAGGGACAAGCGGGGTACTTACTGGCAGACTACAAAGATTCCTCCCAAAGCAATTTTCTATTATTTCTAAAAAGCTGGAATCCTGGAAACTCCAAAGTTCTCTACCATACAGAGTAGCCCCCAGTGCCTGATTTTTATAAATCTCGAGAGCGGGAGTCACTGGACAGAAGGAGGAGCCTCGGTGCACCTTCGAAATACCCCCACAGAGCTGCTCTAGTTTAAGGCCACTCACCCGGATGTGAAATGACCAATCAAAACTCTCTGTGAGCATAACCCCTGGGTAATCGAACACCTGAACTCTTTCCACAGACGCTCCATTAAGTGTTGGATTGACACAAGTGGTTGGGCATGGGTTGAAAATCATGAACTTGGTATTGTTGATCTCAAGCCCTCGCTGCCTGCAGAATGACCCGAAGCAATTCAAAAGATTCTGAATCCTCATAAGGCAGTGGTTCCCAAACTGTGTGCCGTGGCTCCCTGGGGAGCCGTCAAACCTAGCCAGGGGAGCCGCGCACCAAGCACTTTAATGCATTTAATGTTGAAGGGTCTGTTGGCTTCAGTTAAACTAATTAGACTTAAATGCATGATGTCGATGATTTGTAAGTGACATGCCTAAAGCTGTAAACGTAGTGCTTAATTGATGGCATGTCGAGGGAGATGACCTCCATATTTCACTGGATCCCCATGTTCCAACACTCTAAAGTAAGTGGAAAATGCCTGATTTATTTTGTTAGACTTGTTAATAGTTTCATTTTTTTCGAAATGCATTTTACACCAATGCAAGTTATCAGGAAAGTACAGTTGTCCTGTCTATTAAACACATTAAGTATTATTAAGTATTGACAATTGTACTTGAACCATAGGTACTTCCAGTACATATTTCTTTCAGTACACACACATTTCCAGACAGGCCTGCTCTCTCCTTGAGCACAGGAAAGTAAAACACCATATACGGTGATGGAGCAGGGGTTCGAGAAAAGAAACCTACTCGAATTAATACCCCCATAATACGTACTAACAGTAAGTAGTAATAGAAAATTAACGTGCACCTTACATGAACACGTGGGAAATAGTTCTGCGCATGTATGCACTAACGTAAGATAACATGTGAAAGAAACTAAAACCGTATTTACATTATGCTTAAAGTGAAACGAGAAACAATGCATGACTAGGCCGCATGTGCATTTCGTAGTTTGCATGTTGCATTTTGCTTTAAAATAATAAGTAATGCTGCTTTCTGCTTAAGGCTTATGCTAGATAACTCTAAATGAGGAATAGTGCAGGAGGGGGGTAAACAGTGAAAACTACATTGTCATATAATTAATGAATGTCCATTTTTCATTCGCTATAGTGGGCTGGATGAACTGGGCTGGATGAACTCCATTTTGCTTATGTTGTCAGAAGAAGGGAGGGGTGAACGGAAGAGTGAATCTGATCTGTCAGAGGCAAGGCAGACGCGCTGTGCACAGCAGAAGAAATGTACGAGTTGAAGGCCAGTGTTACGACTGTCGGCCAAATGATGAAATCAACCGTGGGACCGGAGTCCTATTCTGTGGATGTTGTCAAATTTATGAATACAATTGTTTAAATGTATCTTGTATAAAAAAACGTGAGAATGAACTAAGAACCAAACTGTGAGAAAGGAAGCAAACAATAAATTGACTAAATTGTACGTGAGGTCACTGTGGTGTGACAGAGATGCCCCTAGGGCCTCCAATCATCTGTCTAGTTTTAAAAATTGTTGCAACTAATGTGGGATGGACATGTAGGTTTTAGGGTATAACTGGGGTGCCTTTAGGGGTGTGGTTTAGTTGGAGAAGAAGAAGGAGAAGGAGAAGGAGAAGGAGAAGAGATTAGGCTGGAGAGGCTGAGAGAGAGAGAGGGAGATGTGTTGCTGTCCGTCGGTTTGCAGAGAGGCCTAGCTGATTCCTGTCCTGTTCCATTCCTGTCCCTGTAAATCTTTGTTTCCTGACTCTATTCAGGGAACCCTCACAATCGCCTTGGCCAGGGTAGCGGTTTTCTACAGACCGTTAGGTTTGTATGTTTCTGACTCATACAGGCAAAATTCTTGCAAATGTATTTTGTCTCTGAAACCTATGTCTCTTCGCCTATCCACTCCGTCATAGATACATTTGTACGTATTATTTAGATGAAACTTTGTCTCTTCATCTATCCCCTCCGTTAGGTAAAATTCTGTTTCGCATTTGAATTTGCTGAAAACGTTTGTCTCTTAATCTATCCACTCCTCCATACTAAATGTCATTGCTTATATGATGAGTTTGTATTCATTTGAAGTTGTTAATGTTAATTTCCATTAGTGAGTTTCATTATTTGCATTTGTGACCATATGCAATGAGCATTATTACGTTATTTTACGAGATAACATTTTATTAACTTTATTGAGAGTCTGTGATTATTTTATTGACTAAAAGTAAGTTAGAAATGTCATATTATAATCAACTATTCAACTAATTGGTTCATCGACCAAGTAGAGGAAGAGTTGATATATAAATCAGATAAGTATTTGGAAATGACATATATGAATTTTTAGGAGGAAGAGAAAGGAAGAGAATTGAACATTGTATAAATTGACACCAGCGCATCAGGGATTTGGGTGAAAGTGTATGGGCCATTGTTCTGTGATATTCTGAGTATTGATCCCTGATCAGGTATTGACCTTTCGCACTGGATCAGTTTCTTGGTAGCAGAGGACGTTTTAATTATTGATTAGTTTGGTAATGATTATTGATTATATGTTCTTAACATGAAAAGTTAGTGTCCTGTTTTATGTTGTCTGGAAGTTCAGGTACGGAGATACCTGAGGAATCCCGGGAATGAAATTAGCCTAAAGTAGGCAGAAGAAGAGTGTAGTAAAGAAGCCACACTGCAGAAGTAATTTGTCTGTTGTAATAATTCCTAAAAGCTACGGAGGGCTGTAGGTGTTATATTAGGGAAATTTCGTCTATAAGTAGGGTAACTGAAATAGCGAAGGGTCTGCTTCTGAAACTCTAGCCTTATCCCCAGGAGAGTAACAAGACCTCTTTTCACGCCAAGTCCTCTTGCGAAATCTTGGCCTTATCCCTAGAGGAGTAATAGGTCATCCCGGAAGCTTGTTTGAAGAGTAAAATAATGCAGGTCGTTATTAGGACTCGTAGTGAGAGAAAAATCTATTGAAGGGTAAAAACTATCTCTTTATTTAGTGGAACAGACAAGGTAGCATTGTTTTTGTATTGTTACAGGGTCAGTAGAAGGAGTAATACTGACGTCAGAAAAGGCTGAGCTGGCATTGGTCAGGCAGCAGGTGTGTATTGAGCTGTGATTGGTTGGTTGGTGTGAACCACACTGGTATTGGTTGAGACATTGCTTATGTAGCAGGGTTCTGATTGGTTGGTTAGTGTGAGTCGCGCTGGTATAGGACGAGAACTGACAAATAGAATACGTAAAATTGCGGAAGGCTTTCCTTGTTTATTTTAGTAAGGTACATTAGTGTAAAGGTTTAGAGAAAATGAAGCTACTAAAGACAATAAAGAATTTTTTTAATAAGGACAAGCCGATTGTTACTAGGGAAGGAATACCTATTCCACCCCCAAAGACGCCTGCTTCTTATATGATGTTGGAGCGAGGATATCATACGTGTATGTGGTTAGAGAATTGGGTGGAATATACAAAGGATGATGGAGTCATAGCTTTTCCACAGCATGGGCGTTTAATGTAAGGATATTACAGAATCTGAGAAATCGAATGAATGCACTAGAACCAAATCCTAGATTGACGCAATACGAAGCATTGCAAGAATGGGAAGTTGAAGCATTCGAAAGAGAGAGATATAGAGGAGGTAATAGAAGATACCGGAGTTGGATGCATGGATATCCTTTGAAAGTAGGGAAGAAAAGTTGAAAAGATGGAGGAGAGCTGTAGTAACAGAAGGTTTGTATCCAGTTCTAGTTGCTGATGATCAGACTGGAGGAAAATGTAAGGAGAAAAGAAAAATATAGAGACTTGCAGTTTTAGAGATCACACGAATAATTCTGAGGATGATGAGCTGTTGGAGGATATGATGGCTAAAAGACCTCCGCCTTATGAAGAAAATTCAGGAGAAGTAACCCCGAGTGCTCCACAGATGGGAACTCCCTTGACTCCCCAGGTTACTGAAATAGCTAGAGTAGTGCGAGAAAATGAAACAAATTTGTTGAATAAGCCAAGACTAGAGCAGGTTCAGAAAATGAATCAGCTAAGCCTGAATGCAGAAGCACTGACAGTACCAGTAACAATTGGTCCCGTAGTTCCCATGTTTGGGGAAAGACAGAATTTGTCAAAAGTACATTCATTGACAGTTCCGAGAAGTGGTAACAGGAGTGGGGTGGTAGGGGTAATGAATGAGAAAGATCAAGATGATCAGAATACCACGTTGTTAGATCTTCCGGTTTGTGAGTTGATAACGAGACCCCTCAAAGAGGTATACAATTAGATCCGAGGAGAATAGGGCCAAATGTTACTCCAATAGCAGGAAGTTCAGCAGGTCCTTCACCAGAAGAATTGAATAACTGGATAAAGGAAATGAAAAAACCGAAACCACAGCCAGAGAGTATTAATATGAGTCAATTAAAAGTAGATTTGGAAGAAATGATTATTGGGACAATAAGTCCAGATAGATTAGGGACTTACCGAGATGATGAATTGTTGTTTTTATGCAAGAGCATTACCTGGAGAGCAAAGAATTTACATGAGAAGATATCTGAAGCTACTAGTGAGTATGGAATAGATATAGAAAAGTTGAAAGTGTTGCAGAAATCATACAGATTAGCTTTCACTGACAAAGACCTAGAGAGCTTGAATGCGTCTGGAAAGAGACTGCAGATAAAATAATTGATGAACATATTGAAAAAATGGGGAGATGCAGATAGATGGAGATAGATGGACGAGAAAGAAGGAAGAGGCAGCTAGTAAAGGAACATCCATGTTTCCATTGAAAGAGACAGAACAGGTTGAAAGGGTGTGTCCGATGAGAGAAGTACCCGGTGGTGGATATGTTCATGTTCCATGGTCAAGACAGGATATATTGTCTTTCACGAATGATTTTCCCAGGTTAAGCGAGAAACCAGTTGAATGGTACAAACAGATAGAGAGGTTTGTGAAAGTCTCAAAGGTTTTGCTAAAAGATTTAGATGGATTGTTTGAGATTGTTGTTCCAGCAGAGTTATGGGTTGAGTGTAAAATCACGGTTGATTGGCCGAAGGAAGAATATCCCAGGGACCCTAAAACAGGTGCACCGTCTGATGAGGTAATGAAAAAGTATAATCAAGTAATCACGTTTCTAAAAGGGAAAATTTCCCCTAAGGAAACAGATTGGGTTAAATCGATAGAACAACCCAAGAACCAAAAGAGTCAGTACATGCCTATTATGAGAGGTTGATACAGGTATTTAAACAGTATAGAGGATTTGAGAATATTGGAAACAAGGATATGGGACATTTTGTGTATCGATTTGTGTTTGGCTTGAAACCAGAAATTCGCAATATGATTCAACAGCATTTGATTTGCTGGCAGAACAAGACAATCAATGAAATTCTGAGGTATGCAAAGTATTGTAGTGATGATATTGAATCACGACATAAAAAGTTGAAAGAGAAAATGATGTGGGCACAAGTGAAAGTGGCAGAACAGCAAGAGGAGAATAATAATCCTCAAACTAGTATTCAGATGAGTAGTCAGAATCAAAATGGGCAGAATTCCAGCGGAAGTAAAGGAAGAGGAAAAATGAATAGAGAGGAAGCTATGAAGAAATTTCCTTGTCATGTGTGCGGAAAGTTGGGACATTGGAAGAACGAGTGTAGATCTGCTAAAAAGAATAACAAAGCAAATCAACATTTAATTCCACAGATGCAGAATGAGGTGGGTGTAAATCAACAGCAGCAGCAGCAGATAGTTACTCCACAGTTACAGGTGCCACAAGCTCCCATGCCAAATAATGTGAATGCTCAAGTGCAAAGGTACAGTGCGAATACTGGATTTCACGGAGGTGACCAAAGTGGTAAGAATCAAACTGTGCAAATGGTTCCACAATATTGGTTGGAGTGCAATGAGAATGATTCAGACTCATCTCAATGACGGTGCCTGAGGGGGGAGGAGTGCGTGCTTGGCGCATCCTTGGCGGTAGATCAGTCAGGTCCATTTGTGGATGGAAAGGTGGAAGGGAATGACATTACATTCTTAGTGGACACTGGTGCTACCCGTTCTACTGTGAGAGCAGCAGAAATTCCAAACCTACCCCTCTCGGGAGAAACTATCAAAGTTGTAGGAGTCTCAAATAAGCATATTAGAACACCAGTTACAAATCCGATAGAAGTTCACATTGGTAACTTCAAAGATATGCATCAGTTTGTGGTATGTGACTCAAGTCCAGTAAATCTCTTAGGTAGAGATTTACTATGCAAGATGAATTGCACCATCTATTGTACGCCAGATGGTATTGCATTTCAGACACCTGATGAGGATGTTGAATTTAAAAGGATGTTAGCAAAGCAAGGAACAGAGGTGGATGAGTTGTATTCACTTCTCACAGAAGAAAATTTGCCTGAAGAATTAAAAAGTGCAGTGAGATCAGATGTGTGGGATTTTTCAGGAAAGGAAATTGGCCTAATGACAAACGTAGATCCAATTCAGATTACAGTAAAGGATGGTGCTGTATATCCAAACACCCCTCAGTACAAAATGAGTCCAGAAGTAATTGCAGGAGTCACTCCTGTAATCGATCAAATGATTGAACAAGGAATTCTGAAAGAAATACTGAGCAGTCCTTGTAATTCACCTATCATAGGTATTAAGAAACCCAGTGAGAAATATAGAATAGTGCAGGATTTAAGAAAGATTAATAAAATTGTAGTGCCCTGTTGTCCAATAGTGCCAAATCCAGCAGTGATACTGTACCAGATTCGCTGTGATGCTGAATGGTACACAGTGATTGACTTGTGTTAAGCCTTTTTCTCGATTCCCTTACATCCGGAAAGCCAGTATTTGTTTGCATTCCGGTTCGGAAACCGTGTTTTGGTATGGTGCCGAGTTCCTCAAGGGTACACAGAGAGTCCCTCAATCTTTAACCAGATATTGAAAAAATGTTTGGAGACTCTGGTTATGCCAGGAAATTCGGTTTTGGTTCAATATATTGATGACCTACTGGTGGCATCAAAGACACGAGAAGCATGTGTGACAGACACAGTTGCTTTATTGAACCATTTGGCAGAAGGAGGACACAAGGTGTCCCCAGCAAAACTGCAATTTTGCAAACAGTAAGTCCAGTACCTAGGACACAAAATAGAAAAAGGAGTTAGGAAGGTGACACCCAAAAGAATTAAGGTGATCAAATAGATGAACCCACCCAAAACTCAGAAAGAAATACGAATGTTTTTGGGAATGGTTGGATATTGCAGGCAATGGATCAGTGGTTTCTCACTGATTGCAAAACCTCTACAGAGGTTGACACGAAAGGATGTGAAAGATCCGATTGAACTGGATGATGAACGTATGGAAGCTTTTGTAAAATTGAAAAACAGTCTTTGTCATGCACCAGCATTAGGAATGCCAGATTATACAAAGGATTTTGTATTGTACTGCTGCAAAAGAGATGGATGCGCACTTTCAGTCTTGACTCAGAAACATGGAAAGGCACGACGTCCAGTAGCATATTTTTCTGCTACTTTGGATTCAGTGGCTGTAGCATTACCAGGATGTTTAAAAGCAGTAGCTGCCACTTGTATGAGTCTGGAACAAAGTGAAGCGATTGTGATGGGATATCCAGTAAATGTGCCTGTGCTGCATTCTGTTGAGATTCTTTTGACTCGTACCCGTACACAGTACTTGACCTCTAGTCGGCTGTCTAAGTACGAGAAAGTGATTCTGGATGCTGACAATGTGACTGTGGTGAGGTACACAACTGTATATCCGGCAACTCTACTGCCTAATTCTCGTTGTGAGGAGGTGAGAGAGGAAGCAGATCATGATTGTTTGGATGTGACAGAACTGTGCACCAAACCCAGGTTTGATATAGAAGATGTTCCCTTGGAAGAACCAGACTGTGAGATATTTGTGGATGGGTCATGCCTAAGAAATGAGAAAGGCGAATTATGCACTGCCTATGCTGTTTGCACCATAGGGGGAGTTCTAGAAGCATCCTGTCTAAAAGGGGTAAACTCTGCTTAAATTGCTGAATTGATAGCTCTAATCAGAGGGTGCAAAATTTCCAAAAGCCTGAAGGTAACCATATTCACTGATAGCCAATATGGGTTCGGGGTTGTCCATGATTTTGGACAGTTATGGATGCAAAGGGGATTTCTGACTTCTACAAGTTCCCCTATTAGGAACAGCAAAACTGTAAAAGAATTATTGGATGCTTTGCAATTGCCCAAAAGAATTGCAGTGGTCAAATGTGCCGCACATAAATCAGGAGATGATTACGTGACGAAGGGCAACAGATACGCTGACCAAATAGCGCGTTTCTGTGCACGAAATTTAATGGCTTTAAACAGATCAATTGAAAGGGAACATACCGAATGCCATCTTATGTTTACAAACATATATGAAACTTGGGATGAAGTGAGGCAGATGCAGGAAGAGGCAAGTGATGAGGAAAAGGAAATTTGGAGAAATACAGGTTGTAGAAAGCGAGCAGAAGACGAAGTATGGGTATACTTTGACGAAAGACCAGTCTTGCCAGATTCTTTACTCTCCCATATGGTCAGGGTATATCATGGAATTGCACATATTGGAAGAGATGCAATGATCAGACTCTTCAAGCAGTCATGGTATAACCCAAAGTCCAGGGTCATTGGAGAGAGCCTTTGCCAGAGGTGCATCACTTGTCAGAAGCAAAATCCAGGCAGAAAAACAGTTGTCAGTTGGGGACGAATTGGAAGAGGAGGAGGACCATTTACCCGTCTCCAACTGGACTTTGTTGAGTTACCCCCATGTGGTGGGTTGAAATATGTGCTGGTTGTTGTCTGTTCTCTCGCTGGGTGGAAGCCTATCCAACAAGAAGGAATGACAGCTTAACTGTCGCAAAATTACTTCTAAGAGAACTAATTCCTAGATATGGATTTCCAGTCACTTTAGAGACAGATACAGGAACACACTTTAATAATGAGATAATTCGGATGATTTGTGCAGCATTACAGATTGAACAAAAGCTGCATTGTGCCTATCGACCCGAAGCATCTGGAGTGGTTGCGCAGATAAACGGCACAATAAAATCTAGGTTAGGAAAGGTGTGTGCATCCACAACACTGAAATGGCCTGACGCTTTACCCCTTGTATTAATGAGTCTTAGAAGCATTCCTGACAAAAAGACGGGTTTGGGTCCACATGAAATCCTAATGGGAAGAGCACTGAGACAAGCATACATACCAGCAAACAAACTGATGAATATATCTGATGATCTAGTGCTTAATTATTCCAGAGTATTGGCTGATCTGGTGCGTTCTGTGTCTCGCCAGGTTGGAGAAGATGCCACAACAACACAGCCGAATCAAGCTCATGATCTGAGTCCTGGTGAGTGGGTTCTCATCAAGAAACACGTGAGGAAATCGTGTTTAGAACCCAGGTGGAGCAGTCCTTACCAAGTTATTTTGGTGACGACAACGGCCATAAAGTGTGGTGGTCTGCCAAACTGGATTCACGCAAGCCACACTGGACGAGTCCCAAGTCCACTTGAAAGACAAGAAGAGCAGCAACTGGTAAACAAAAGTCAAAGACCAGAGGTTGAAGTGTGTGAAGCTGAAGAATCTAGAATAACAGATTCTGAAGAACAAGCCGATGAAGAACAGCCGAGCACAAGTCAAGTAAAGTGGGCACCAGCTACTGGGTCTTGTGAGACTGCAGTTGAACCAGGAGAAAGTGAGTTCACTGCTGAGCCAGAAGAAAGTGAATTCTCTGTCGAACTAGGAGAAAGTAAGTTCACTTCTGAGCCAGAAGAAAGTGAATTCACTGTTGAGCCCGGAGTCAGTGAAATTACTGTCGGAACTACTGAAACAGAAGTTACTGAAAATCCAGAAAAAGAAGAAGAGCAGATAAAGGAAAGGCCAAATAAAAGAACCTGTGAACTAGATACAGAAGGTGAAAAAGTAGTTCAAACCAAGAAACCAAGAAAAGGTGATAATTGGCCAGGTGGAGTGAAAAGACTGAAATACACCCTTGTGAGAAGAAAGTCAAAGAAAAGTCCGGAACAAAGTAATGAGGTCTCAAGTCAGACAGAACAAGAAGAGTCAGGAGAAGAATTAGTACGAAAAACCAGGAGAATAAGAATTCCAAACAGAAACTACAAAGCACCAGAATGGACTTACGTCATATTGGAAGAAATTGAAAGTTCTGATCCAAGTGAAGAAAAAGACAGTTCTGACACTGAACAAGTTGATGAAAGCAAATTGAGACCACTGTAAAAAAACTGTGAAAATAAATTGTAAAATTAGTGACAAAAAGAAAAACTAAATGACTCAGAAGATCGAAAGAAAATAAAATAAAAGAAAGGGGTAAAGAAGAAAGCCTATAAGTGTAGGATTACACCATTATTTTTCCTGCGTTTGTTTTATTTTTTAGTGCCCTTAAGTTAGATAAATTTTATTTCTATAGAATACAGAATGCCTAAAGCAGAAGTGACTGAACGTCCAAGATCTAGTTTAAAACGTAGATGTATTAAAGCTTGCTTATGTAGTGTTTTACTATTAACATTCATGTGGGTATTACTAACTATCCTTGTACCTATTCTAATGGTAACTAATAATGGGAATAATACTAATGATGTGACAAGTAAAGGAGCGAAAGAGGTTACTAATGAAACTCCTAATACTAAAATAGAACCATTGGATGGAAGTATTCTCCATCATGATAAATCAATTAGTGATTTCTCGTTAAATGTGTTTACTAAATTGTTGTACGAATATACTGAAACCATGAATGTGAGTGATTGTTATGTGTGCATGCGATTACCTTCGTCTGTCTCAGAAGGGGTGACTTACCACCACCTACCTTTAACATATGGTGTGTCTTCAGTATTTTAACCAGCCTATTCTATGTGACGGGGAAACTTGAATACCACTATTCTAATATAGATTTAGGGCCATATGTATCAAGCCAAATTGCATTCGCAAACGCCGAAATTCGCAGAATTTCGGCGTTTGCGAATGCAATTTTGCTTAGAGCTATGTATGAAGTCAAAACTGCTCGCAAAATAAGGAATCGCAAAATTTGCGATTCCCTATTTGCGATTGCATTTAAGGAATCGCAAATTGCGATTCCTTAAATGCAATTTAAGAAGCACCAACAAAGTGCAATTTGGCCTTAGGAATCGCAGAATTACCACCAACTTCAGGTTGGTGGTAATTTGCATTCCTTTGAAAAATGCACTTTTTGCATTTTTCAAAGTGCCATGTGGCGCACATACATGCCCTTAGGGCATGTATGTGCACCACATCTGCACCCATGCTCATTTCAGGGGTGCAACAGGGTGTCCTTTAGACACCCTGGCACCCTTGAAATTGCATTCTCAATTTGCGATTCTCTAATTGGGAATCGCAAATTGCGAATGTCTTCCCATTCATTCCTATGGGCCTTTAGGCCCATAGGAATGAATGGGGAGGTATTCCTTAATTGCGAATCGCAATTTGCGATTCGCAAATAAGGAATAAGTAGGATTCGCAAAATTTATTGCAAATCCTACATACATCTCGCTTTGCGATTCTCAAATAGCGATTCTCTAAAATTCGCTATTTGAGAATCGCAAAACCAAACTTTCATACATATGGCCCTTAGTATTTTCAGAAATACCAGTTATTAAAGAGCTAAATAAGGTTTTAAGTAGCAAAAATGCACGTTATATGGGAGAGTTCTTGCATATCACCAAAACTCTAGATATAGAATATGCCTATACAAATAACCTGACTTGTAGTTTGTGGATAGAAGAAAAGATTTTTATAGAAATGGTAGAAGATAGAAGAGAAAGTTTCTAAAGAAAGGCTGCTGAACAGAAGTCACAGGTACCACCGTGGGCTTTTAGGGAAGGAGTTTATGAGAAAGGTGAGACATACGCTGCAATGTCCCTGGACTGGTCTCAGAAAGGGAGAATATGTTTGCTTAGAACGAAAACTAACTATAACAATTATTGCATTGGTAGTAGTGAATGTGAACATACTTTCCAAATTACTGGAGGTTGGGGATTAAAGGGTGGAACTGATCCTGTCTTTCCAGGAGTTTATTATGTGTGTGGCAAGAAGACTTATTATAGGTTGCCTGCACATTGGTATGGTAGTTGTTACTTTGCAATTTTTTTTTCCAAAGTCTACCATGTAGACCGAAATAGTAACCAACTAAGTGAAATAAAACATGGACTAACACGTAACAAGAGAGCAAGTTTCTCAGAAATAGTAGGCGATATTTTTGGTGCACTGATACCCTCAGTTGGAGTCGTCTTGAATTCGCACAAAATTCGAAAATTGTCCACAGTGGTTGATCGTTTATCAACAGATACTGCTGGTGGGTTCTTGATGTTTGACACTGAAATGGTTGCAATCGGGTTAATGGTTTTGCAAAATAGACTTGCCCTTGATTTGCTCTTATTAGCAAAAGAGGGTGGAGTCTGTGGCATGTTGAAAATCCAACACTGCTGTACTTATATCCCTGATAAAAGTAAAGCAATTGAGGGATATATAAAGAATATTACGAAATTACATGAAGACTTGACCCAACTGGAGGTTGATGGTGTTTGGGAGAAACTTGGTAAGAGTTTCTCCTCTGTAGGTAAATGGTTTTCTAATTTTGGAAGTAGTTTATTAGGGAAAATAATAATGCCACTTATTTCAATAGCCATAGTAGTCTTAGGGATAATAACAGCATATAAATGTTGTAAGTGTAAGAAGGGAAAAAGAGAAGTGACAGAAACAGGGAATCAAAGGAGAGCAAGAAAGAGAAAAAGAGAAGAAATAGAACTAGAAGACATGAAAGAAAAATGCTATGATATGATGAAAGATCTAGACGAGGGTCCCATAAAAAGAGAGAAGAGTACTGAGTTTTAGAAAAAATAAAGATGGCACTCGGTATGGTAAGTATTGTATGATGGCTCCTGAAAGCCATCAGAGGGGGATTGATGGAGCAGGGGTTTGAGAAAAGAAACCTGCTCGAATTAATACCCCCATAATACGTACTAACAGTAATTAGTAATAGAAAATTAACATGCACCTTACATGAACATGTGGGAAATAGCTCTGCGCATGTATGCACTAACGTAAGATAACATGTGAAAGAAACTAAAACCGTATTTACATTATGCTTTAAGTGAAATGAGAAACAATGCATGACTGGGCCACATGTGCATTTCGTAGTTTGCATGTTGCATTTTGCTTTAAAATAATAAGTAATGCTGCTTTCTGCTTAAGGCTTATGCTAGATAACCCTAAATGAGGAATAGTACAGGGAGGGGGGTAAACAGTGAAAACTACATTGTCATATAATTAATGAATGTCCATTTTTCATTCGCTATAGTGGGCTGGATGAACTCCATTTTGCTTATGTTGTCAGAAGAAGGGAGGGGTGAACGGAAGAGTGAATCTGATCTGTCAGAGGCAAGGCAGACGCGCTGTGCACAGCAGAAGAAATGTACGAGTTGAAGGCCAGTGTGACGACTGTCGACCAAATGATGAAATCAACCGTGGGACCGGAGTCCTAATCTGCGGACGTTGTCAAATTTATGAATACAATTGTTTAAATGTATCTTGTATAAGAAAACGTGAGATTGAACTAAGAACCGAACTGTGAGAAAGGAAGCAAACAATAAATTGACTAAATTGTACGTGAGGTCACTGTGGTGTGACAGAGACGCCTCCTAGGCACTCCAATCATCTGTCTAGTTTTAAAAATTGTTGCAACTAATGTGGGATGGACATGTAGGTTTTAGGGTATAACTGGGGTGCCTTTAGGGGTGTGGTTTAGTTGGAGAAGAAGAAGAAGAGAGAGAAGGAGAAGAGATTAGGCTGGAGAGGTTGAGAGAGAGAGAGGGAGATGCGTCGCTGTCCGTCGGTTTGCAGAGAGGCCTAGCTGATTCCTGTCCTGTTCCGTTCCTGTCCCTGTAAATCTTTGTTTCCTGACTCTATTCAGGGAACCCCCGCCATAGCCTTGGCCAGGGTAGAGGTTTTCTACAGACCGTTAGGTTTGTATGTTTCTGACTCATACAGGCAAAATTCTTGCAAATGTATTTTGTCTCTGAAACTTATGTCTCTTCGCCTATCCACTCCATCATAGATAGATTTGTACGTATTATTTAGATGAAACTTTGTCTCTTCATCTATCCCCTCTGTTAGATAAAATTCTGTTTCGCATTTGAATTTGCTGAAAACTTTTGTCTCTTAATCTATCCACTCCTCCATACTAAATGTCATTGCTTATATGATGAGTTTGTATTCGTCTGAAGTTGTTGATGTTAATTTCCTTTAGTGAGTTTCCTTATTTGCATTTGTGACCATATGCAATGAGCATTATTACGTTATTTTACGAGATAAAATGTTATTAACTTTGCTGAGAGTCTGTGATTATTTTATTGACTAACAGTAAGTTAGAAATGTCATATCATTATCATCAACTATTCAACTAATTGGTTCATCGACCAAGTAGAGGAAGAGTTGATATATAAATCAGATAAGTATTTGGAAATGACATATATGAATTTTTAGGAGGAAGAGAATTGAACATTGTATAAATTGACACCAGCGCATCAGGGATTTGGGTGAAAGTGTATGGGCCATTGTTCTGTGATATTTTGAGACTTGATCTCAGATCAGGTAGTGACCTTTCGCGCTGGATCAGTACGGCATAATGCCAACATTTGGAAGCAAGAAAGAGAGACGTTTAAAAAAACATTGTTATGTTTCGTATATAGGCCCTAATGTAGACCCGTTCATATATGCCATAATGTAGAAATACGCGTATATGCCCTATTATGGTCATACTCGTATATGCCCTATTATGGTCATTCTCGTATATGCCCTATTATGGTCATAATCGTATATGCCCTATTATAGTCATGGCTCCTAATATAGGCATGATCTTTCACCTACATTAGTTCCCTACAGTACACAACGAGCTGTGAGGGTTGAACGTTATCTAGTCTGTGGTTAGAACACTGCAGGGTTTTCCCCGAACACAGGCCTACAATATACTCATAAATTATGCATGAGCATTCACCAGCTACATCTCCCGCAAATTATGTATGTACAAAGTTCACCCCTGACGTCTTCCTCATGTCTAACAAAGACCAATACAAACCATACTGAGGGACGAGACACTTTAGGGTATAAATACACCACATCTTGCCACGGTAAGATAGAGGTAACCGAGACTTTCATGCTGACACACTGACCAGAGACGCTGAGGCTCCTGCATGCAGTCGCTCCAGCTGACAGCGGTCTAACACAGCCCTTGCGGGTTGTCCAACTCTAGACCAGGACGGGGTCCCACACTCTCTCTATTCAGGTATGGGGGTTCGACTAAATCCTAGAGGGATTCTTGGCTCTTAGGCTTTTAGACCTACACATATGCTAGGTACACTCAGGTACATCTAGTTCGGCATCGTAGGAGTACGCACACTTTTCCTAATGCTTTTATACTCATGTATGTATTCATGATTATTGCAATATGGTAGAACTGTTCTATCCCTTTGCTTTTATCGTACAGCTGATAATATATCTCTGCTATTGTATGCTGGTTACTGCAGCACATATATTTTACACTAGAATAACAACTGTTCAATAAATACTTATTGAAACGCCCAGACTGTTTATTCTGTGTAACTCTCTGAGACAAACCAAATTAGTAAGCACGAGTGACTGAGCGAAAAGTAGTACATTGTTTCCACGATTCTGAGGGATCAGGGTTGTCATGATCTAAGGTGGCCAGAAACTAATCTCTCCCCGATAAGAGGAGATTCTAGTGGCACTGTGAGCTAGCTAATGCAAATCCGGCTAACATATGCGGTGGGGGTGCACAGAGTCAGTCTAACACCAGTCCCACAGTATATGTTATCCAAACGCGCAGGTCCTGCAGGGGTATTATAGGAATTACACGACATGGCGCCGCCAACGTTGGTTGGTTACTTATTTAACAGTAGAATCTGAGTAGCTCAGTCGCGCTATTCTCAGAGAACCTACTCACAAAATACCAGAGACGTCTGGAGTGGGTGGGCACAAACTCCGCCACAGCTGAGTAGTACGAGAATACTATTTATTGGCTTTTGGTTAATCAAGCTTGAAGGACATTTTTGTTCCTAAAACTGTGCATAACACCTCAACTTCTTCCTCTAAAGATGCCTGATTCTGAGGCAGGGGACCAAAGAGTTGACCTCTTCCTTTTAGAAGGAGGAGAAGATCCTGAGGATGCTATACAGATTGCACCAAAATTCAGAATGACAGTCACCCTAAGACTATTAGAAAATGGTTTACAAGCTAAGGGTGGCATGGTAGTTTTCGTGATTGAGACACACGAATCAAACAAAACAGAGGTGTTCTATTCATGGGTTACATTCCCAGCAGCAAATGCCATAACAAAGACATTTCACTACTATATAAAAGGAGATGCACCACAGGAATATGCCCCGTTTGAGGACATAGAGATTCCACTCACTTACCAGGAACATCATTACTGGTTTAATGGCGCCCTACCCCACGTACAAGGAAGAGTAAGATTAGGCCCGCTCAGAGGAGACAGGGCCACATGTCCAATACTAGCGGCTTACACACCGCACCCTGACATTGGAACAATGCCACAGCCAGAATTACTCATACAACACAGAGATTTAATTAGAATCTACAGAAACCTGACGCAATTCGTCATGAGGACTTTAACAATCCAACCTGCACCAGGTGCAGCAAATGATACTCCAGCTTAGGGTACAGGAAATAAAATCACTCCTCAAACATTACATGCAGTAATGGGCAAAATGCCCGCAAAATGCGAACAAATCCCATTCTGGATAGCTCAGAAAGTAACTCAGCTTGAGGCATAATACTACCACCTATGATAAACACAGAATTCTAACAATCTGCTTGCCCATGGGGATCACACCACAAGTAGAGGACTGCAACTCTTGGGGTTCAGTCTTTGCTGCAATATATACCAGAACACATGGTATCCCGTCATTAGCAGTAGTACCTGACGTATTGAGACAGATACAAAATGAGTACGGAGCAGAACCTGCCCTAAACTTAGGGATGAAGTTACAAAATAACTTTGACCAGGTATCAGCCATAATACTAGCTAACATTAAAGGGAAGCAGCTTCAGTGGCGATCCGCCAACGCCTAAGGGAGTTCAGTCCAGTAGATCAACAACACGAACTACCCAAAATAATTGAATCTGCATATGCAGAACTAGGCAGAGACAGTCTAGGTGGGAAAAGCATTAAAACCACAACTGGTGGGCAGTCCTGAAAAGGACACTACAAAGCAGACACCTACTTCTTCTAAAAAGAAGTGGGAAAATAAAAAACAACAAAAGTCTAAAGACAACAGATCTGAATCCAGAGGTAGGTCTCCTCAACAGGAGCCCTCTGAAAGGAGGTATAACCTCAGGCATAGGGATAATATTAGGAAACCTGACAGGTATCAGGATACTGATACACGTTCCTCTCGTTCCTTTCAGGGTTCATAAAAAAACTCCGAGAGGGAAGGACGGTCAGAACACAGACAAGAGGAGCGTACAAAGTCCAGAGACACGCAACGCGCTGCGGACTACGCACCTAAAAAAGAAGATAAACAAAAACCTCAGTTCAAAAAGAAGAAGGTAGCAGGTCTCAAGATCAGACATGCCCAGAATTCTGAGGACACAGCTTCTGAATGGGGAATGGGCTCTGACGATGCTAGACAGCCCGGCAGAAGTAACGATAGCTCGCCAGAACCTGAAGGAATTTCTGGTGACAGCGGAGTTGAGTGAGTATATCACGGTGGAAACACCTGATACTCGGGTAAGTGTCCCACATAAGTTACATGAGATAACTTTCCGGATGGAGGGGGACAAGCCCAGAAAAGTTAAAGGTCTATTTTGGAAAAATCTGTCATCTGGATATGACATCCTATTAGCAGAGCAAGACTGGCCACCAGCATTCGTCATGGAGTGCCCAAAGGGAGAAAGGGTAATTTTTCCAGCATTTTCCGACCTCGTTCCCATTCATTTAAAACATGCATATGCGCAGGAGTGGGCGGTTGCCCTAGCTCCAGCATTCTACAAAAATCATGTTGGTTGGGATGAGTATTCAACCCACCACGTGATCCCATTAAAAGTTTCCCCAAATGCTCAAAGGCAGTACCCTATAAAGCAGGAAGCCAAAAAACAAGTCAGGGAGATCCTAGATCAACTTGAATACCAGTGTGTGATAGAAAATTGCACCTCACCAATGAACAATCCTTTGTTCCCCGTATCGTAACCTGACAACACATATCATTTAGTTTTAGATTACAGACATTGAAACACCTGCACAAAGACATTTGCAGTTCAAAATGCACACAGTGCCGCATTAATGAATAACATTGTGCAATAAAAATACAAAACAACACTTGATATCTCAAATGGATTTTTCTGCCAAAATATAGCGCCTGAAAGCAGGTATCTGACCGCATTGTCAGCGCTAGGGTCCCAACTGCAATTTTGTTGACTTCCCCAAGGGTATAAGAATAGACCGGGGTTGTTTTCAGCAAGGGTAACAGAGTTACTCCAAAATTTGGATGAAGAAGCATTGTCCTATGTGGATGATATTTATCTGACGGACGATGACTTACCGAGGCACTTGACCAGGGTGAGGACCATTATTATGGGATTTGCCTCTGAGAGCTATAAATTTAATTTAAAAAAATCAAAAATTGCCCATCTCAATGTCCTATTTTTAGGGTATGAGCTGCCAAGTGAAGGAAAAAGACTAGCAGCTAACCTTTTAGAAAAGTGTGCACTGCTCCAACCTCCAAAATCATTAAAGAATTTACAATCAATTCTGGGATTCCTAAATTTTGGTCGAACATACATTTTGGATTACGCAGAAAGAGTAAAACCTTTCTACGACTTAATAAAACCTGATTTTTTCAATCAGACAATGGACACAGGAACATACAAATATCCTGCGTTCCCTACAGGAAGACATGATAGCAACTCAGAGATCCGAGTAATAGCGGGTCAATGCGGGTATACTTATTTGACTTTCAATGAAGACGAAACGGTACCAATCGCATACAAATCACACCTGTACACAAACGCAGAGATGCGTTTCACTTCAACAGAAAAAAATCTTGACAGCAGTGCAGACCGCTGTAGCAAGAGAAAGAGCTCTGGCTCAGGGAAAACGCATAATAGTCGTGACCCCAATACTAGCTTTAGAAGCTGTTACAAGGGCTAGTATTCCAAATGCGAAAGCCTTACATCCCAGATGGATATAATGGGCTAATTCTCTTACTGCAACGGATGTTGAATACAGATTTGATCCAAGTTTAAAAACACAAGCATTTCTGCAATACGAACAAGAATATCCTCTACCAAATGAGATTTTGCCTCTAGATCAGTATGAATACATTATTTACACTGACGGATCTGCTCAACCGGCCATAGGGAGTAAGCAAGCTTACAGCGCAGCGTGTGCAATCGTTAAAGGTTGCATGCGTGATGGAAAGTTCCATCCCAGTAGCACTAAAACGCAATCTCTAGGAGACTGCACGGCTCAGTTTGCAGAATTAAAAGCACTGATACTGGCACTTGTAAATACGGAACACGAATTCCCCACACTAATTGTGTGTGATTCCTTTTACTGTGTACAGTCGTACAATGAATATTTACTTCATTGGGAACAAAACGGGTTTAAAGACGCAAAGGGTGGCACAATTAAGTATAAAATGCTATGGGAACAGGTAGTGGAGTTGAGAAACGAACTACCAAGGGCTCACGTGATACATACACTGAGTCATCAGCGTGATGGCGTTCACGTTGAAGGGAATTAATTGGCTGATGAAGCCGCAACGGGGGCTGTACGTACAGCCGCCGTAGCTGCAGTTACTCGTTCAAAAACGAGAATAGACGGCGAGATTTTGGTAGCTGTCAATGCTTCACACAAGGGCAGCACAGCAGTACCTAAAAAATTTCCACTCAAGTACTCCTACAAGTTAGATGCACAAAACATTCCATATGCTCAGATTCCTGGAGTGGGGGATAGAGTAATACCAAATATGGATCGTAGGCAAGGCTTAATTCTAGCAGCACACGAGGGTTTGGGTTCTGCGCATACAGGCGTCACAGCGACTATTTCTTTACTGAAACAGCGCTACTGGTGGCCAGGGTTAACAAAGCAGACCAAAGACTATGTCTTAAAGTGCGACATCTGTCAGCAGATGAAAGGCTCCACCATAACACGCCCAGCGCAGACACCATTACTATAATCAGACAAACCTCTCGCATGTGTTTATTTGGACCACTGCGGACACCTACAATCTGATGGGGCCTAGAAATATATCATGGTTGCAGTGGACGCCTGCTCTAGATTCTTATGGGTTTGGCCTCAGCGCTGTGCTGACGCTCGAACTGTTATAAAAGATTTGCGAGTCTTTATCGGCACATACGCAGTTGGCATGTTACATTCTGACCGTGGCCCGGCGTTTAGCTCTCGGGTTTACAAAGAGGCCACGGAAGGAATGGGCGTAGCATTGCGGTACTCCTCTCCGTACCATCCTGAGGGAAATTCTGTTGTGGAGAGGAAAAACCGGGACTTAAAGCAGTCTTTAACAGCTAGGGTATTAGGCAAAGGCGGTAGATGGGTCGATCACCTTTATGGGGTCCAACGAGCAATAAACAATCAGCCAAGAAGCTCTCTAGGGGGTGTCACTCCTTACGAGGTCCTATTTTGGACAGGAATGTGGGTACCTGATCTTGATTGTGAAGGCACAGTGGCGGATGAGAAAATATTTGATATCCATGATCGTTTGGCTATTTTACAGGATCTAAATGAATCCAGGACACAACAAAGCAACGTCCACTTAAAACAGACTGCCACTGAGGAAGTCAAGGCAGCAACGGCAAGACCTGTCTGGATCCCAAAAGTCGGGGATCTGGTCAGAGAAAAGATTGCAGACAAGAAAGAATTCGGGCCATCCTACAGAAAGCCTGTACCGGTCCTAGCAATCCAAGGCACAAGAACTGTACTTCTGCCGCCTCTTGCCGGGAAAAAGGAGAAAAGATTTGTCTCAATTGACTTAATCAAACCCCACTATGTGGCCGATACTAAACAGTAGGCCTTGTGGACTCCACAGTAGCAGATGCCCTCCTCTCGCTACAATCCAAGAAGTGCAAACAGAAAGACTCATCACGTTTGAAGAGCCACCTGTACGGAATGAAGGACTAAGCAACAATACTATGGAACTCGTTCCACTTCGACAAGAATAAAATCAACTTAACAACCAAGTTGCAATCAGACAGACTACAGACATCTATGTTAACATGCCTCGTGAAGAGCAAAATCCAATTTCAACAAATCCCGATGCAATTCCAACAATTGATCGAACTGCTTCTGGCTATTTCATGAACTTTGATACGTTTTCACTGGATCCCAGCGTGCCGGAAACGACGCCAGCCAAAAAATCACACAAACAGAAACTCACTGACTTTTTGAACTTTTTTAGAAAGACTTACCTGGTGTCACCTTGGATTGAACTATGGTATATCACTGGGATTTTCTTTTTCTTTTCTGGCTAGGTTTAATAATAACTTTTAGTATGCTTATTAATGGACGATACTCTCCAGCAGAGCTCGACAGCCCAAAGAGTCAATTTGATTTTAAAACCACACCAGTCTTCACATCGTGAACCAAGAGACTTGTCTTCAGTGAACATCACAGCAGTTCCTATACCGGACGGTATAGTATGGGACAAGATTGATTATGATATATTCGGTCCAACTGAACTTTTAAAGCTTAAACATGTATTTAAAATTTCTTTAAGTGATATCATTACCTCCAATACATTTTCTGATGATTGGGACACTGAAACTGTGCATGATTTAATGTCTGATTTAGAAAAAGCTACTGCATTTCCGAACAACGAAATGTTAGAAGGTACTTCAGACTATGATACATTGTACTGTTACCAACATTATGGTCATCATTTCTTGCACAAATCTATTACACCTAGAAATGTATTTGAATACCACCAGTGGGAACACTGCCCAACACCTCCAAAAGGTAGTTCGCAGACCTTTGCACAGAAATTCACATACTTTTCAGGGTTTAATACATCTGACCCGAAGTCATTTTATTACAAAGTGGCAACAACATCAGCACAGAAAATTATGTTGACTAACACCAAACAGATTTACTCTGCTTCCTTTATGGCCCAGTTGTCTACACAGGGTTTCGACCTATGGAAGGACACTATAGATTTAAAATCGATCTGGGGTTCTGGGGACTGGCAAGTCCAGGGAACAGAAGCGCTTTTTAGAGCATGCCTCATTCCACAGCAGATAATATTTCTGAATGAAACTGTGCAACAGACATCCTGTCTTGGACTAGCCAAGAACAAGGAAATGAACACACCGGGGTTTCCAGCACCATCACAGATGGGTGGGGGACAGAATTCAACTACAAATGGGGTAGGATTAGATGACATTCTCCAGTACAACAGGTCATATCCCCATTGGACAGAATGGCTGATTTGGCCCATTGACACAAACACATGTCAACAGAGATTCCTAGGTATAACCGAGGGGTTTAGTATCAGTAGGCCAGATACACGCTATGTACAAAGACAACACCCAGGGGTAGTGACATCCTACAGTGTTGGGAAGTTGTGCCTTGATTGGCTAGAGACCTCAACACTCACAGAAGTAAAACATCATTTGACCTTACTCACACCTGATGTGGGCCTTAGGGATTCCTTGTCAGGCCCAAGGAAAACACGTCAGAAAAGTTTCATATATGCTGGCATTTATGCCTATTATAATGAAAACTGGAAAATATCCAAACAGGAGGCCGCAGAAAGAATACGGGAAATAGACCGTATTAACCGAGAGAAGGCATTAGCTGTAGTGGATAATGGGTTAACAACTTTAACCTCCAGGATTTACTCCTTAGGCAACATTGTGTCTTCAGCAATCGTCATATTAGAACAAGATCTGGCCTTGTTACAACACGGGCAATCCCAATTACGTTCTATTATGATGTTAAGCTGGACGCTGCAATCTCTGCGTGCAGGCTATGTGCCCTGGCATTTTATAAACACCACGTCTCTGTTTTCAGAATACAATCTAACTGTTAAACAGACAGAAATGGCACAAAGGGGAGCCAAATATACAATGCTGCGTATTGAGAAACTGGAAAGGTTACCATTCACTGTAGCCGAATCACCATCAACAAAATGGCTAATTCATGGCCAGATCACTCTGCCGGTCACTACGTTTCAGTTTCAATATTGCCTTGAGCAAAGGCAGGCAGGCAAATATGAAAAAATGGGTAAGGGATACATCAAGGAAACTTGGGAGTTACCATATAGATATCGATGCCCGAATGGGGATCGAGAAGTGTATCTGAGTGGTACAAACTGCAAGAACGCTTTAAGCAGTTCTCTCATGTGTCAAGATATTTCTCTACATGGAGCATGTAGTGGTTCGGTAGCGAACTTATCTTGTCACAAGTCAGGGACCCCAGCGGCCATGATCACGCCGGTTTTCCAGCTGTTCTCGAATGGGAGTTACTTAATGCTAAGTGATCAAGGTTGCTGTGGGATGCTTCCGGGCGTCGCCTATCTGGTCACTGTTAACTCCAGGGTTACTTGCTGTATGCAAGTATTGTTTCCACCACTGAACACAGTCAGGGAGGCGCCGTTATGGCCTTCGTTGAATGTTTCCTTTATACAATTTGACACTTTGAGCAGACTGAAAGCCATGCTTTCACAGCAACCCGTGCCCTTAACCTCCGCTCGAGAAATCTTTGAACTTCAAGTTGCAAGGACCTCGACTGAGATACAAGCGCTTATACGTACAAGCTACCCCTTTCATTTCGTAGAAATGGTGGGTCGTATCTTTAACATGTCTGATACAAGCGGTATTGTACACCTATTTAAGACCATAGGGTCAGGACTATTAAGCACCTTTCGGACAGTCCTCGGAGTAATACCAAATTTTATACACTCTGTCCTGGGAAGCGTCTTTGGAGGTCTCCTGCTTATCCTGTTCCTAATTGCAGGAGTCCTGATTGTAATATTCCTGCTACGCAATGGACGGCCCCATTTCCGAGGAAATGGCGAACACGCTCATGGAACGGAAATATCGTGAACGCATGGTGCAGCTTCTGGGCATACCTTGCCTAAGAGAACTGAACGCCTCTTGGTTTCTATCATTTAGACCAATCTGGGTGGTCTACATCTTACCTGTTCTTCGATACCTGTTCTGCGGAGAAGAATGCACGTTGGATCTATGTCTAACGTTTCCATCGGATACGCCACTGGACCTAGATGCTATGCTGGACCCCCTAAAGGCCCATGCTCTGCGTTGTCCCCAGCGTCTTCCAATTCTGATGAATGCATTCCTTGAGAATCCACAGGTGCCGTTTGCTCCTGCTGGGTTAGGTGGCTCCTCCACAGGCACCGAGGTAACAACTGCTGCACAAGCTGCCGCAGCAACGACTGTTGGCAGTGCCGAATTCCATCTATGTGCGATTGACGTTCTCTGTGAAGCGTTGGATTTGTCGTCTGCAGTAGCTAACACCGATAATGCTGTATCTCCCAGCCAGGACACTTAATCTGGAATTGGCTCATCGCATCCTGGGAAAGAATTCGGCTTCTCCACTTCGTTTCATAAATAAACGAACTAAATTTGGAACATTTCCTAAATTGACACTTTCACTTGAGAAAGAGTGGCTTTCTTCTGCTTGTGGTAATGCAACTTTTATGAATGAGACAGAATTGACTTTTTCAAGTGGCAACTGAAGAAAAGCTGAATTGTAAACATTTTTATTGACCTTTTAAACCATGTTTTTAGCTGTTTTTAAGAAAAGACTTTTAAATTGTCCAGATTTTATGTATGGTCATTGTCATACAATTTGGAAGTGGAATGGGTGTTATGTTTCGTATATAGGCCCTAATGTAGACCCGTTCATATATGCCATAGTGTAGAAATACTCGTATATGCCCTATTATGGTCATAGTCGTATATGCCCTATTATAGTCATGGCTCCTAATATAGGCATGATCTTTCACCTACATTAGTTCCCTACAGTACACAATGAGCTGTGAGGGTTGAACGTCATCTAGTCTGTGGTTAGAACACTGCAGGGTTTTTCCCGAACACAGGCCTACAATATACTCATAAATTATGCATGAGCATTCACCAGCTACATCTCCCGCATAATATGTATGTACAAAGTTCACCCCTGACGTCTTCCTCATGTCTAACAAAGACCAATACAAACCATACTGAGGGACGAGACACTTTAGGGTATAAATACACCACATCTTGCCACGGTAAGATAGAGGGAACCAAGACTTCCATGCTGACACACTGACCAGAGACGCTGAGGCTCCTGCATGCAGTCGCTCCAGCTGACAGCGGTCTAACACAGCCCTTGCGGGGTGTCCAACTCGAGATCAGGACGGGGTCCCACACTCTCTCTATTCAGGTATGGGGGTTCGACTAAATCCTAGAGGGATTCTTGGCTCTTAGGCTTTTAGACCTACACATATGCTAGGTACACTCAGGTATATCTAGTTAGGCATCGTAGGAGTACGCACACTTTTCCTAATGCTTTTTATACTCATGTATGTATTTATGATTATTGCAATATGGTAGAACTGTTCTATCCCTTTGCTTTTATCGTACTGCTGATAATATATCTCTGCTATTGTATGCTGGTTACTGCAGCACATATATTTTACACTAGAATAACAACTGTTCAATAAACACTTATAGAAACGCCCAGACTGTTTATTCTGTGTAACTCTCTGAGACAAACCAAATAAGTAAGCACGAGTGACCGAGCGAAAAGTAGTACATTGTTTCCACGATTCTGAGGGATCAGGGTTGTCATGATCTAAGGTGGCCAGAAACTAATCTCTCACCGATAAGAGGAGATTCTAGTGGCACTGTGAGCTAGCTAATGCAAATCCGGCTAACATATGGGGTGGGTGTGCACAGAGTCAGTCTAACACCAAGCCCACAGTATATGTTATCCAAACGCGCAGGTCCTGCAGGGGTACTATAGGAACTACACGACAAAATCAGAGGAATTTATTTGGCTTGCATTGATTTGGAGGCAATTTTAGGGAGGAGACAGCAAAAATAAAGCTGTATGTGGTTTAAAAAATCGTGAGTCACCCTGCTGAGACAGATGTGTTGGCACGTATGACATAGGTGTCATGGTTAGAAATGGAAGTGCATGCAAATATTCTTCAAGCGCAGAAACACTTTGGCAATGGGGCCTACATGCACAGGGGTGCTATCTAGCACTGTAAGTGGGATAAAAAGGTTTGAGAGGGAACTCTAAAAAAGGCATGGACAAAGAAGTGTAACTAGGAATATTTTATTAGAGGCGCCGCCTTAGTAGTACGAAACACCCTGCGTATATGATTATAATACTTTCATCAGCTTCATCCCAATTATTTTCAGGGAGAAAAATGCAAGTATTCCCGAGGCTGGGCTTACATCCCGCCATCGTGCAAAAAATGTAACAGGGGGGAGCCACGGGCAATGGCCAATGGGTTAAGGGAGCCGCGGGTTGAAAAAGTTTGGGAACCACTGTCATAAGGGATTTGGATAACAACAGGGTATTGTCTGCAAACAGGGCGGCTGGAACCTTATCCCCGGCAAACCATGGGGCGTCTCCCTCATATTGCTCCAATTGCGACATTAAATCATTAATATATAAAAGAAAATGAGTTGGGGCTAACACGCACCCCTGCCTGACTCCCCGACCAACAGGAATGGGGTCTGACAGTTCACCCTGCAGTCCACATCTGATCTGGGCATAATTATGCAGATGTAATCTGTTAAGGTTTTCTACAAGATACTCTGGCACCCTCATCTCCTCCAAAACCTTCTACAAAAGGTCTCTGGGGACTCAGTGGAAGGGAGACCAAAGATCCACAAAGATAACGTACAGTCTGCCTCCTCCCAAGAGCCCATATTTCCAATATAACAGTTGCAGGTGTAACACCTGATTTATAGTCCCTATACTATGCCTAAAATCAGCCTGCAAATTAATTTCAATATTAAAGTTATCCATTGCTCACTCAATCAATTCAAAATGACCCGACTAAACAGCTTTTGTGCAAAGTCAATAAGGCTGATCGGCCTTTAGTTTGAGGGCAGGGACCTAGAACCCTTTTTAAAGATTGGAATGATCTCTGCCCCTGCCCAGGTAGGTGGCATAGGTGCACCATTCATTATAGCACTAAAATACACAAAGAAGTAGGGGCACAATACATCCTTATAAGACTTAAAAAAATCACAAGGCACCTTGTCTAGCCCTTGGGCTTTATCGGGTAATAGCCGTTCCATGGCTCTTGAGATTTCAAAATCAGAGACACTGGGAACTACTCAAAATGCTGGTTCAATTGAAGATTCAATTGCATTGGCGGGAGTTGGAGTAGAACTCACCACCCTAAAATCTAGAGCACTGAGGGCTGTCTGTTTTGATCCCTGTTCCCTGGCTCCTGAGTATTACTGGGAGAAGTGTTCTACCCATGCAGTTGCAAAGATGTTACTATCCAAAGGTGCCTGGGTACTGGGGTCCTTATTAGCAACGATGCACCAGCAAGACCGATAGTCCTTACTATTAATGGCGCTGAACATGGACTCCCAGTCAGCCCGCTCCCAATTTCTTTTAGCATCAGAGATCGAACCCTTATGCAGTGATCTGGTCATCTGAATGGCAGCTCTAGACCCAAACTTAATTGCACAGGAAAGGGTACTCCTAGCTAACTGACAAAATGTTGCCCATAAACATGTCCCTAAGTGATGAAAACATGAGATTTTAGATTTCACCCTAGCTAGGGAACAAATCTTCATCAACTGGGCTCTAAATTGCAGAGACTATAGCATCCATGCCTGCAGGCATGATCTTAAACACGTTAACCAAGGCCACCTCTGAACCTGCCAAGGAACACCACTTAAGCCTACGCTGGTTGTTAGTAGGAAGCAACCTTCTATCAAACGGCTCATACAGGGCACGTGGAAGGGAGTTGCCTAAGGCCCTCAGTGTTTGTCCCATGGCATTGTGATCACTATCCTGCCTGTGGACTACAGCCATGTCTACCAGTGATTGCCATAACCTTATATCTAGTAGAATATAATCAATAAGACTAGTACACTGAGGGTGATGATACGTGTGGTTTCCTATTCGTTGTGAGACTGGTCTCCCAATGTACGCCCTAAGGTCATTACTATGTGTAAAGGCATTAAGCTGGAGGATGGCAGCAGTCCATCTCTTAACCAGGGCAAGAGAAAGGTCAGGAATTCCCCAAATGTGATCCTCATCACCCATAGGGTCCTCCTGAAGAACAGACAACAGCTCAAACTAACAATTAATCTTTAGTTCTGCACCGTTGCCCTCATGCCTGAAATATTGATTGCACAAAAAACACCCTGCCTGATGGAAAGGTGAGGGAGACACACTGAAAATCCGTACTACCCAAAGCAATCATCTTGGATGTACAACAAAGGGTGCTTTGAATCCAAACTGCCAACCCACCCAATGGTCTGACCCTCTCCAATGAAGAAGCAGCCAGGGAAAAATGAACACAGCTGGCTCGGCACTGCAGGACACTGACCGGTTCTCCTGAAACACACATATATCAAATGAATAGATAAATTAATCCAATTGGGGTACTCGAGTTTGGACAGCCAGCAACATTCCTGGAGACAATCTTAGTATTAGAAGTATTAGTATTAGAAGGCAGGTGAGAGACTGAGTCACCAGAGTCAAGGGGCACCTTCACTGTGAGGGACTCAGCTTGGGACCCAGCATGACACCTTGGTGGAGAACCTGTACCTAGAGAAATAGATTCAGAGTTTCGTGGAGCTGGAGATAAAGTCGTGACTGACTCAACCTTGCAATGGGGGGAGCTGAAAATCACTGTCCCAACAGCCAGTGGGTTGCCATGACCAACCAACAAAGCTAAACATGAGTCCAGGCCATCCTAGTCAGATAGTGGGGAGAATCTATTTGAAATTTTAACAGGAAACTCAACTCCATTAATAATCCCACAGGATGGAGGCCGAGAACCCAACCTTTCCCTTGGTGCCAGGTTTTTGTAAAAAGAAAAACAAGGGAATGAGGCTTTTGTCATCTCTCAGTACAAAAATGGCCAAAGGCCTGAAGGGTGGAGAGGATCTTCCACAGTATTGGAAGAGGAACACAACAGAGGGGATACGTCCTCCCAACTCAGTATCAACAATTCAAAGAAGTATCCCACCCAATAGATATATCGGCTAGGCACAATCCTCTAGTCAGGAAGTCTCATCAGATGTTGCTAATAAGCATGGGAGCAATTCCTTTTTGTTAAGGTAACCCTCACACACTCTAGAAGTGTCATGCTTCATCATCGGGTTCACCCTGGCTCCTAAAGGCCAGGGTGGGCTTGACCGTATTCCAGGGAGCACTTTAGAGAAAAGGCCAGGGGGGTTAGAGATTAAAAATCCTCCCAGTACTCCAGGTATCCTTTAATATGGAGTGACGGGGATATTAAAACAAAAATGGCAGGGTATCCCAAGGATATAATGGTCCTATGACCCTACAAGCATTATGGCAAAGCATTATATCCTTGGGATACCCTGCCATTTTTTGTCCATCTCCCCACAGTCATCTATCTACAGTGCTCTATATTCTACAGGGCTCAATACTCTAACCATAGGGCCTTATTCACAGAACTAACTTACGTCAAAAACGTAAAGTTAGTACTTTTTGGTATTCACAGAATACACTTACTCATTTTGGTATTCACAGAATGAACTTACTCATTTCGGTATTCACAGAAGTTAGTAGTCCTAACTTTAGGACTCCTAAATGCCTTCTGTGAATATCGAAAGTCTTAAAGTTAGGATTTTCTCAGTTTAGGAGTAGTAAAGTTAGGAAACTTTACTACTCCTAAACTGAGAAAAATCCTAACTTTAAGACTTTCGGTATTCACAGAAGGCATTTAGGAGTCCTAAAGTTAGGAGTCCTAACTTTACTACTCCTAAACTGAGAAAAATCCTAACTTTAAGACTTTCGGTATTCACAGAAGGGATTTAGGAGTCCTAAAGTTAGGAGTCCTAACTTTACTACTCCTAAACTGAGAAAAATCCTAACTTTAAGACTTTCGGTATTCACAGAAGGCATTTAGGAGTCCTAAAGTTAGGACTACTAACTTCTGTGAATACCGAAATGAGTAAGTTCATTCTGTGAATACTAAAATGTGTAAGTGTATTCTGTGAATACCAAAAAGTACTAACTTTACGTTTTTGACGTAAGTTAGTTCTGTGAATCAGGCCCTTAATGTTTAAACTCTTTAGGAAACTCCACTGAGTCCTGTTCTTCCAATAAGATATCTTCTAAAAACCAATATGCTTCTGTTATGCAGCTAAACATAAGTTACATCTAAAATCTCAGAAAGTGTCTGGAGATCTTCTCAACTTGGATATCTGCCTTCTCAGTTATGGGATTGGCTCTTCAACAGTGCTTTAATGTCTTCTTCTCACACCATGTACCGAGTATCAGTGCTCCATAACAAACGTCACTTGCTCCTTCAAAAACTTTGTGAAAATGTACAACCAGAAAGCATGTTACTAGTTCACAATTCCCTGCAGAAATAATCAATCAATATTACAAAACCATTTCCGCTGTACTGTCCAAGCCTTCGAACTATATTGATACAATAGAACCCAATGCCAGCTTAGGTCCCAGACATAAACTCGGTTCTATTGAAAGTTGTCCTACATGCAGTGACCCACCTGATAAACAATTCAAACTCATCATCCACGCCTTGAGCCAACTTCACCAATTCCCCCTTGCAAGTCTGTTGCAAAAGGACCAACTGCGATATGTATAATGCGAAATCGTGCACACCTGAGAGTCAATCAATCAATCAGTGATTTATAAAGCATGGCAAATCAGCAGTGAGGGTTTCAAGGAGCTGGGGTAGCTGGCAGTAATTTCACTGTACAAGTAAAACAACTCGGTAGCCCCAGTGGCCGAACAAGGAGATTGGGTTTTGGGGGGCAGCCAACCACAGGGAGGTGTGCCCCCGGGGGATATTGGGTGAATGGATCAGCACAGGCTACAAATGAGCTACATTTGGGCACTAAGAGTTAGATTGGACAGCCCAATATATATGCACTCATTTTAGGGATATTGGCACCATTTTGGGAAGGTGACATGGCAGCCTGAGAGCTAGTATGTTAAAGTCACCCCCCTCCCTCCCTAACATTTTTTGCAATTTTTGGGGTATTTGGTGCTTGGTTTTTCCGAATCTCAGGCGGTTTTGTTGATTTCTGGTGCGCAGGGCTAGGGTCATGTTATATTGTTGTCGCTTGAAGCAGGTGCATGGCAGTTGGCTCATAAGTTGCTATGGTACTCTATTAAGATTATTGTTGTGAACATAGGTGAATCAACAAAATGGGGGATATCAATAACGTTACGCCTGGATGAAGCAAGAAATATAAAGTAGTGCGGCAATCTTAGGGTGGGAGGAAGTAATCGTACGTGACATGTTGTATAGTGAGCTTTAGTTTTGTATGGCAAAGGTTAAGGGTTTTGTTGTGATGTGTGCCTGTTTTCAATAAAGCAGCCTTTTCCACACAATAAAGTGCATTTGTAGTCTGTGCTGCTACCCCTTTAACCAAGTCACGTTTGTTGTGGTTCCAAGCTGCCCCTCAGGTGAAATCTTTGGAGCAAAAAAGCACCTTGTCCATGTGGGAAGGGACATCCAGCTGCAGGGATTAAACCAGCCTCGGCCTAATTCAGGAAACTCATACTTCTTTGTGAAGTATGAAATGTTCCGATTATGAAACCGTAATGTAACATTCGCTTGCACCTCGTTTAAATGGCAGTAATAAAATAAACGTTCATTGATGCACAAAAATAATCCCAAGCATACCCTGGTTGCAGAATGTGCCTAATGACTACATCACTGATAATCGTGATATATTTAGACCATGCAAATATGTACAACACTGTGGAATTAATAACGGATTGCTTCAGCCACAGAAAGTCATCTAGAGTGCAGAAACAAATGCCACCCATTTGCCTACTATTAAGATATATGAATAGAAAATCTTAACATCATAAATATAATTGAATGTAATCTAAAGAATTAAAATAAATTTCAGCCAAGCAATTCTGAAACCTTCATCAATAAACCCCTGCCTGCCGATATTTCTTTCCTGGCTTCACCCTTCTCTGGGAACTGAAAATTCTTTTAGTTGCAAAGTGCACGGCTGCTCAAACAGGAGAGGAACAAAAAAGCTGTTGAAAAGGCTCTTCACTGCAAAGATATTTCCGAACACTGATTAAAGATAAAAGCAACGAGGCCGCAGCGGAAAAATACAGTGACGAATCTTGAAACCCTAAGTTATATGAGAAAGAATGTCATCCCAGACAGTTAATGAGAGAATGAAGGGACATGATTCCATTGAGTCGACTAATGAATGTGCCTCCTCTGGCTTGGGTTCAGTCAAAACAGCACCAGCACAGCAAATTCCGTGAATGCTTTCATTATTCAAACAAAATCATTCTCATTTTTAAATTTCTGCTCTTGCCACCCCTACTTGAATACTGCCCATCCAAAACCCGGGTGGCATATTTTGAGGATGAGCAAGCAGTGCAGGGGAATGTTCAAAACGATTGACATCTCTTATGTGACTAAAAAAATAATTCTATTATCAACCTGTACTATAAAGTAGCTTAATATGCTAAAGTGCTAGCTTCACAGAATGCATTTTAAAGTTAATAAGCAGTTTGGAGCAGCTTTCATTTAATAATTGATTGCATAAATTTGTTGCAGTTTGGGGTTGTAGATCAGACTGTTTTGCGGAGAACCTTTGTATTTGTAGAAGGAGCATCTTCAACATGAAGGGGGAGATTTACTAAGATTTTATGCTATTTTGTGACCCAAATTGGCGCAAAATCTTTTTTTTCAATTTACTTTCCAGTGCTACACTTGTTTAGCGCTGGAAATAACGCAAAAGTAACCCGAAGCAGCGCATAGCGCTGCTTTGCATTACTTATTGCCAAGGGGGTGTACCTTAGGTTGTGCGTGGGCGTTCCCATGCAACCACCCAAGGTTTCGGACGCTAATTAACTAAACAAAGTAGACAGGGTTTAGCATCAGAAAACTGCGCCCTTTTAAAGTAGACGAAAGGAAGGAGAAATGGTTTCATTTCTCCTTCCTTTTCCGACTTTGTACCTGTGCATCACTGTACAGCACACATACAAAGTCGGAAAAGGGTTGTCGTCAGTATATGCTTGGTATTTTGTACTGGAAGGGTACCATTCCAGTACAAAACCTATGCTAGACTCACGGAGACACCCTTGCTTCATGACGCAAAAGTGCTTCCGTGGCGCACGGCAGCTGATGTCAGTGCCGGAGCTAGGGAAGGAAAGGAGAGTGCCATATTTTAATAAATTTGGTGCTCTCCTACTCTCTCCTTCTCACGCAGCACAACCAGGGCCGGACTGGCCCTAGCGGGCACCGGGCATTTCCCTGGTGGGCCGCCAGGGTGGGGGCCGGTTTTGGACCCATGGAGGGCCGTTTTTGTTACAGGGCTGTTTTTGCAGCAAAATCGGCCGAAACCGGACCTGTCAAACAGCTCGGCCTCACCCCCAACCCCTCGGGGGGGGGGGCGGCAAAGCACTTTGCCAGGGCCGGTTTTGGTTCCCAGTCCGGCCCTGAGCACAACGCAGCATTTACGGCTTGGCACTGCGCTGCCTGAGAACTTAGAAAATCTAGCCCCAAGTGCGCTAAGTAAAAGTGCATGGTGTGTGCACTCAACTTGAGACGGGATTACAGGAACTAGGATGCTGTAGGAAGACTAGTGGGAAACTGAATTTGGGACTGTACGAGACAGTATGTTGTTTTTACATCATTTTACATATTTACATTTTGAGGTCGCGGAAATTAGGCAGTTTAGCAAGAAACACATTTTTAGGTCTAGTGTTAGCTATGACCTTTTAATTTTAGTAAAATTATATATGTCTAATATAACCACTTCCATGAGCATTCAATCAGCACTCTTCATCCATTGGCTTATTGTTGTGCCGTTCACATTTTTCTTCTGGCTACTACAACATAGAGCATGGGACAATCAGTGAGCCCCTTTCAGCCATTGCCTAATTTCGATGTGAGTGATTGCTTCCTGCGTTTGCACAATGTGAACATACATAGATAAAAGTAGGTCCCTTTAGTACCAAGGATACTAGTCCAATGTTTGATTTTTGATTAAACAAAAAAGAAGACTGAATTGCAAAACCAAAAGGTTGGTAGCCAACGCCAGGCAAATTGACTTTGTCAATGCTTGTGGGTGAAGTGTCGAAGCTGAGATTGGAACGAAAGGCTTACATGAGCAAAAATGTACAACCTGTCTGTGACGTTGTGGGTGGATGCTTATCTTCCACAGTTGCAGTTTCTTATGATGTGACTCACAAGACTGTGCTGTAAAACAGAATGTGCATCTCCTCTTACAGCGGATGCCTAAATAAAATAGTGTGCTTCCTCATTTGCATAGACACGTGGTCCCGTGTAAGTGAAAGAATATTGCTACATGTGCACATGCTGGTATTAGCATGTAAAAATAAGAAGATCCCGACAGAACTACCTGATGTTGAACCATCTTTGGGGTGGTGCATATTTTGCACCTCTCCTCCCTTGGGAATTGAATTTAATTGCAGACAGTTCCCACCCTCGCGTCCTTTCACAGGGAAAGGTGCAGTGTCAGTTGTAATGCACGAACATCTTGCACCCACCCATTTTATAATAACTGCACAGGTCTCTGTGTTGCAAAATCAACACCTTGGCTCCTAGAGCACATCTCCTTCATATCAAGCCTCATGCTCACCCCTGGGGGCACGTGGTTTATCTTCAAACTTTACCTAACCTTCAGAGCTTACCAGACCAGTGGGAAAAGGTCAAAGATTGTATTGCTTGAAGAATTCAGTACCACAGGTGTAGGAGAGTAGGATCTGCTTCACATGGGTACCCCCACTTTTTGCTGATGCTTCACTGTTTTTCGACTTTAGTCTGGCTGGGGCCCTGCTAATCAGAACCCCAGCCTAGCTGCTTCCTCTCTAAAATGGCTTCCATGTGCCTTAGGCACATCTCTGATTGGAATCTGGAGTGCCCTTATAAGTCCCTAGTATATGGTATACTATGTACCCAGGGCATAGATACCTCAGAGACCTACCAGGGGCTGCAGCATGTATTGTGCCACCCCTGGAAGGCCATCCAAAATGACACCACAGGTCTGCTACTGCAGCCTGGGTAAGGTGGTGCATGCACTCCTTACTGTGATATAGGTTACCTATATCACTACATATGTACACACATATAAACCTATAAGTCACTCCTATGGCAGGCCTTGTCAATCCTGAAGGCAGAGTGCTTGGTTCTTATGTGAGAGGGTGCCCCTGCATGAGCAGAGCCCCTCTGCAGCGTTCGGAGACCCTTCTCTGATGCTGTTTGTAGTGCAGCCTGACCATATACTCTTAAGTGCATTATATCCTCGCGGTACAATGCTAACTTTGGACTGGCTGCACCAAAACATGTTGTGTTTGGTGTCAAACATCTTGGAATACTACCCCCCGCCAGTTCTGGTGGTGGGGGTAGCATTCCACCCTTCTAGAGGGCGAGACATATACACAACGGCCTGCCCGGTAACTTCTTTCCAGAGCCCTGGCATCACAAAATGGCTGCCGCTGCCACAGACACGGGTCTGGCCTCCTGCTGCTGACTGAAACTCCGGCAGGGGAGGCCTGGACAATAGGTTTCCTGTCGCAGGGAGGTGTAACCACCTCCCCAGACAGGATAATGTGTATTGGGGCTGGGCGGGAGCACTCTCTGGTGCTCAGAAGTCCTGCACTGGGGGCACACTTGGTGTCCCTGTGCATATGCCAGTTCAAACCGGTTGCAGGGGCTACCTGCCCCTGCTCTGGCACGAAACTGGACAAAGGGAATGGGTGTAACCACCCCTCTTCCCTGACCCTCCCATAGGTGGGTCCCCAGAGTATGTCCAACCCCTAACTTGGTATAAGTATGGGACCCCAGTCCTTATGACTTTAGATTTACCTGGACGAAACTCTGATACAGAATCCTGGACCTTCGACGCTCTACTTTAAGATTAGAGGACTGAAGAATCTCCCTTGGGGTCAAGGAGTGACTCCCCTGCTTGGCAGGCACCTAAGAAGCAATTGTCCGGTCTGCATCGCTGAAGCTCCCGCCGGACGCCGAAGTCTTTGCATCACCAGAGGTGGATTTCCAGATTTCTGCGAGGCTTCCCTGAGTCTCCAGCAAAGCTGAGGCCCGTAGCTGTCGTGGGTAACGTGGAACCGTGACCCCTGGACACCAAGTACTTTTGCAAGTGCATCCTCTTCCTGGTCTTCCACGAAGTTGTGCTTTGGGCTCCGAGTAGCCCCCGCCTCCAGCACCGACTGCACCAAAGATCACTGGCCTCCACTCCACGAGTGTCCTGTAAGCCAGCTCCAAGTGTGTCCACTTGAGGCTCCTTCGCGGTCGCTAGTCCGTTGGCTAGTGGGCCCTCCCGAAGGCAACTCTTCTTTTGCTTGGGCTTTCCTGGTTGCTCCAGACGTGCCCTGACTTACCCTTGCTGGGTGAGTCCCTCAAATCTTGCTGGTCTGTACCACCGTCCTTCTTCTATTTCCACGTGACTTGCCGTTGCCAAGGCTTGTTGGGTCCAATCAGGTCGCCGACACCCCTGCAATCGACAAAAGTCGTGGGAAAGCTCGAATCCAGCTCCTGGTTGTCGTCGACACCTCCTGGACCTCGTGGCTGAAGAGTCAAGATGACCGTCAACCTACCTGAAGCACCCGACATCGGTGGGCATCTGCTCATCGCCTTCCTGGTTACTGGCTAGTGACCCAGACTCTGTCCCCTCTGCTTTCAGGTTCTTCAAATCTTCGATCCACCTTTGGATCCACCCGAACACTTTCGACTTGGTCGCCAGCAGCACTTTGCAGCATATCGCCATTGAAAACGACGACGAAACCCGACCCCGAAAGACACCTATGCACCCGGCTTCCCTGGGTGAGGTAACTCGAGTACTCCGGTGCTTCCGTGGGTATAGACTCTAGAACAACCTAGTTCTAAAGGGGTTTGCTCCAAGTCCTCCTCTAAGTGTCCTTTTCCTTTAAAAATCCAACCGCGACATTCCCCATAGAAGTCAACGGCGGCTCGCGGCTGTGTTCTCACACTGCACCCGTCCCCCGTGGGTCCCCTGTGTCACTACCTTGGGTGGTTCCTTGAGGGCCAAGCACTTCTACAGGCTCTAGGCCTTGTGTCTAGCTCAGTCGTAGTTCTTATACCACTTTATTGGTATATGGTTTGGTACGCCCCTAGGGCTCAAACGTGTATTTGTGCTATTACTGTTGATAACTGACTTGTAACTTATGTACTTCAAACTCTAGCCTCATAAAGAGACTAGAGGGGTGTGTTTAAGACTAAATACATATATTTTAAATATATACCTGGTGTGGTCCTCTTTCATTTGGTCACTCCAGAGATTATAGACTGGTAAAACAAGCTGCTTTACATTCCTTCAAGACTTAGCCTGAAGGCTGCTCTCCATAGCTACCACTAGGATAGCTTTCAATAAAGGTTGTCTTTAACCTATCTCCAATAAGGGGTTGTTTGGACTGGTGCAAGGTGCCCACTATAATTAGTGGACAGCATATACCAGGCCAACTTCTCACATTGGTGTGCAGCGTGTGGGATTCCAGCTTGCTATTGTTTTACCAGATAATCTCAATTGAATTGATCAACTGAAAACCACTAAGGGTACCTTAGGTACATATAAAACAAGCTTAGGATACAGTAAGTTCTACTGAACTTAGAGTTGTGTGTTAAGGGATAGCACACCCTTTCTACAACTCAAGAGAGTTTAGTAGGCCACACTAGAGTAGGTAGTGCATACACCACACCACACTAGTAATGTCTTTAGGGCCAGGAACCAGTGGGTCCCAGCCAGAAGCCAATGGGCTTCTTCTCTCCAAGTATGATAATCTCCCATTCTTGGAATTGAGAGCATTAAGCATTGCTAGGAAACTAAAGACAGGCAAAAGTGCCAACACCCAACGCCTCATAGAGGTACTCCTGCTGGATGATCTCAGAAGACTACCAGGGTCTGAAGGGGTAGGCAGACAGGGTGGGGCAGAAGATGAGGAAGGGGCCAGGGATGAAAATAACCAGGACCCAACCTCTGAAACTGGCCAGGAAGGTGACAATGACCTTGACCTGGAAAATGCAGCTACTCCTGAGGATGAGGAGGAGGATCAGAATGACCTCCCCTTTGTCCCCCAGGAAGAGTTGTGAGTGTGCCCAGAAGGCCTAGATCTCCTTCTCAGGAGTCTAACCACTCTGACACCTCAATAGGGACCTCTGTTTCCTCTCATAGGAGGGAATCCTCTCATGAAAGGAAAGAGAGACTGCTCAAGTATGGAGAAGCTCAGTTGAGACTCAGAAGAGAGCAGTTGGCTATAGACATGGAGTCCCTAGAGCTTGAAAAGCAAAGAAAAAAGATGGGACTAGAGTCCCATGGTGACAGCAATTTCCCCAGAGATAGGGAAAGGTCTTATGACCATAGAAACCTGAGCAAGATTGTCCCTCCCTACCAGAGTGGGGATGACATCCACAAATGGATAACTGCACTGGAGAGGGCCTGTAAAGTACAGAGGGTCCCTCAGGAGCAGTGGGCAGTAATCTTGTGGCTCTCCTTTGCAGACAAAGGTAGAGACAAGCTCCTCACTGTTAGAGAAGAGGATGCTGACAATTACAAAGTCTTGAAGAGTGCTCTGATTGATGGGTTTGGCCTAACAACTGAACAATACAGGTTAAAGTTCAGAGATACCCAAAAAGCACAGACTCAAGACTGGGTGGACTATGTGGATTGTTCTGCTAAGGCTCTGGAAGGTAGGTTGATGGGCAGTAAGGTATGTGACTTCACAGGATTGTACAATCTTATCATGAGAGAGCAGATTCTTAATAACTGTCAAAATCAGCTGTTGCATCAGTACCTGGTGGACTCTGATCTGACCTCTCCCCAAGAATTGGGAAAGAAGGCAGACAAATGGGTCAGAACCAGGGTGAGGCAGAAGGTACAGAACCAAGGTGGTGACCCAAAGAAGCAAGATTCTAAGAACTCTGATAAGGGTGGGGAGAAGGGTAAAGACCAGAAGTCTTCACAAGGCCCCCAAAAATCTTCTTCAGGTGGGGATTCACAGTCTAACAAAGGGAAAGGCCAAAAGAAACCATGGTGCAAAGTCTGTAAGCAAAAGACACACTGGACCAGTGATTGCACCAAGTCCAAAGACTCTATTCCAGCCCCCACCAATGCCCCTAAGGCACCTGTTCCCCCTAGTGCAGTTACAAATGGTGGTGGGAGTACACAGGCCAAGGGTTTAGTAGGGTTGACCCTGGGTAATGAGATGAGCTCTGGCCTAGTCAGAGAATTCACTCAGGCTGTCCTAGTCTGTGATGGAGGCATGGATGTGACCTCCTCTATGAGTCCCAGTAATCTGGGCAAGTACAGGCAACAGCCCTTAATCAATGGAAAAGAGGCTTTGGCATTTAGGGACACAGGGGCAAGTGTCACCATGGTGACACAAGACCTTGTGGATCCTGGGCAGATTATACTTGGTGAAATGTACCAAGTGACCAATGCTAGCAATGTCAGAACAGACCATACTCTGGCAGTTGTTAACTTCTCCTGGGGAGGGGTAACTGGCCTTAAGAAGGTTGTGGTGAGTGCAAACCTACCAATGGAATGCTTGCTTGGCAATGATCTTGAAACTTCAGCTTGGGCAGAAGTGGAGCTCAGGACCCATGCAGAAATGCTGGGGATCCCTGCAGATGTGTTTGCTGTGACCAGGTCACAGAGCAAAATGTCTAACACTGAACAGGCCTTGGATTCTGAAATAATGGACCAAGTGCCATCCAAGAGGAGGAGTAGTAGGGTAAAGGCAGTGCCTTCCCCTTGGCTCAGAAGGAAGATCAGTCTCTTCAGGGAGATGATCTCAGTCCTGAGGAAGGAACTGTCCCAGAGGAGCTTGAGCCTGATCAGGTTGAGTTCTTAGGGACAGGGGCCCTTCCAGGGCAGATCTGAGCCAGGAGCAGCAGAGCTGCCCCTCTCTTGAACCCCTCATACAGCAAGCTGCTGCTGAGGCTGCTGGGAATGCTAGTGGTCTCCATAAAGTATATTGGGATGATGGACTCTTGTACTCAGAGTGTAGAGACCCCAAGCCTGGTGCCACCAGGAGGTTGGTTATACCTCTGAAGTTCAGGGGCTTCCTATTGACCCTAGCCCATGATATTCCCCTAGCAGGTCACCTGGGCCAGAACAAGACTTGGGACAGACTTGTCCCTCACTTTCACTGGCCCCACATGTCTGAAGACACCAAGGAGTTTTGTCGCTCCTGTGTAACCTGCCAAGCCAGTGGGAAGGCAGGTGGCACCATAAAGGCCCCCCTGATACCACTACCTGTGGTGGGGGTTCCCTTTGAGAGAGTGGGGATTGATATTGTTGGTCGCATGGATCCCCAAACAGCACCTGGGCACAGGTTTATCCTGGTGGTGGTGGACCATGCCACTAGGTACCCAGAGGCTATTCCCCTTAGGACCACTACAGCACCTGTGGTGGCAAGAGCCCTCCTGGGAATTTTCTCAAGAGTGGGCTTCCCTAAGGAGGTTGTATCAGACAGGGGTGCAAACTTTATGTCTGGATACTTGAAGGCAATGTGGAAGGAGTGTGGAGTGACTTACAAGTTCACCACACCCTATCACCCACAATGCAATGGTTTAGTTGAGAGATTCAACAAAACCTTAAAGGGCATGATTAAAGGGCTCCCAGAAAAGCTTAGGCGAAGATGGGACATACTCTTGCCCTGCCTTTTATTTGCATACAGGGAGGTGCCTCAAAAGGGGTTGGCTACAGCCCTTTTGAACTTTTGTTTGGTCACCCTGTCAGGGGTCCATTGTGCTTGGTAAAGGAAGGATGGGAGTTACCTCTCAAGCCGCCAAAGCATGACATAGTGGACTATGTACTTGGTCTCCGCTCCAGGATGGCTGAATACATGAAAAAGGCAACTAAAAACCTTGAGGCTAGCCAGGAACTGCAAAAAGCCTGGCATGACCAAAAGGCTGTGCTGACTGTTTACCAGCCAGGACAGAAGGTGTGGGTGCTGGAGCCAGTGGCCCCAGCAGCTCTCCAAGACAAGTGGAGTGGACCCCATACCATTGTTGAACAGAAGGGTGAGGTCACCTATTTAGTAGACCTAGGAACACCCAGGAGTCCCCACAGGGTTCTCCATGTCAACAGACTGAAACCATATGTGGACAGGGCAGACATGGGCTTGCTCATGGCTACTGATGAGGGACAGGAGGAAGAGAGTGACCCACTCCCTGACCTGCTCTCACAGAACCCTGATGATGGGTCAGTGGATGGTGTAGCCTTGGCAGGCAGCCTCACTGCTCAGCAGCAAACTGATTGTAGACAAGTGCTCAATCAGTACAGACATATGTTCTCTCTGACTCCAAGTCAGACCACCTGGTGCACTCATGAAGTGGACACTGGGGACAGTCTGCCTATTAAAAATAAGATTTATAGGCAACCTGACCATGTCAGGGACTGTATCAGGACAGAAGTCCAGAAAATGTTGGATTTGGGAGTTATTGAACCCTCAGATAGCCCTTGGGCTAGTCCAGTGGTCCTTGTGCCAAAACCTCACACCAGTGGTGGGAAAAGAGAGATGAGGTTTTGTGTGGACTACAGGGGTCTCAATGCAGTCACTAGGACTGATGCCCATCCAATACGCAGGGCAGATGAGCAAATAGACACTTTGGCCTCAGCCAAGTATCTAAGCACATTTGACCTAACAGCTGGCTACTGGCAGATCAGGCTAGCTGATGATGCAAAGCCAAAGACAGCATTCTCAACCCCTAGTGGGCATTATCAATGTGTGGTAATGCCCTTTGGTCTGAAGAATGCACCTGCCACTTTTCAGAGGTTGGTGAATACAGTCCTTACAGGTCTGGAAGCCTATAGTGCAGCATATCTAGATGATATTGCTAACTTTAGCTCCACCTGGGAGGATCACCTGGTCCACCTCAGAAATGTTTTGCAGGCCCTGCAGAAAGCCGGCCTAACTATCAAGCCCACAAAGTGCCAGATAGGGCAGAGTCAGGTTGTGTACCTGGGCCACCTTGTGGGTGGAGGCCAGGTTCAACCATTGCAGAGCAAGATCCAGACCATCATGGACTGGACTGCTCCAACTACCCAGACTCAGGTGAGAGCCTTTTTAGGCCTGACTGGGTACTATGGGAGATTTGTCAAGGGGTATGGATCAATAGTGACACCCCTGAATGACTTAACTTCCAAGAAAATGCCCAAAAAGGTTCAGTGGACAGTTAGCTGTCAAAAGGCATTTGATGACCTGAAGCAGGCCATGTGCACTGCTCCCATTCTACAGAGTCCTGATTACTCCAAGAAGTTCATTGTCCAAACAGATGCATCTGAATTGGGGGTAGGGGCTGTACTGTCACAATTGAATGATGAAGGTCAGGATCAGCCAGTAGCTTTTATTAGCAGAAGGCTGACCCCTAGAGAGAAACATTGGTCAGCCATAGAGAGGGAGGCCTTTGCTGTGGTTTGGGCTCTGAAGAAGTTGAGGCCATACTTGTTTGGTACTCACTTCCTTGTTCAAACAGACCACAAGCCCCTCCTATGGCTAAAACAAATGAAGGGTGAAAACCCCAAACTGCTTAGGTGGTCCATTTCCCTACAGGGGATGGACTTTACCGTGGAACATAGACCTGGGAGTAACCATGCCAATGCAGATGAACTCTCTAAGTACTTCCAATTAGAACATGAAGACTCAACAGGTCAAGGTTAGTTTAATGTCCCTACGTTTGGGGGGGGTTGTGTAGGAGAGTAGGATCTGCTTCACATGGGTACCCCCACTTTTTGCTGATGCTTCACTGTTTTTCGACTTTAGTCTGGCTGGGGCCCTGCTAATCAGAACCCCAGCCTAGCTGCTTCCTCTCTAAAATGGTTTCCATGTGCCTTAGGCACATCTCTGATTGGAATCTGGAGTGCCCTTATAAGTCCCTAGTATATGGTATACTATGTACCCAGGGCATAGGTACCTCAGAGACCTACCAGGGGCTGCAGCATGTATTGTGCCACCCCTGGAAGGCCATCCAAAATGACACCACAGGTCTGCTACTGCAGCCTGGGTAAGGTGGTGCATGCACCTCTTACTGTGATATAGGTTACCTATATCACTACATATGTACACACATATAAACCTATAAGTCACTCCTATGGCAGGCCTTGTCAATCCTGAAGGCAGAGTGCTTGGTTCTTATGTGAGAGGGTGCCCCTGCATGAGCAGAGCCCCTCTGCAGCGTTCGGAGACCCTTCTCTGATGCTGTTTGTAGTGCAGCCTGACCATATACTCTTAAGTGCATTATATCCTCGTGATACAATGCTAACTTTGGACTGGCTGCACCAAAACATGTCGTGTTTGGTGTCAAACATCTTGGAATACTACCCCCCCCGCCAGTTCTGGCGGCGGGGGTAGCATTCCACCCTTCTAGAGGGAGAGACATGTACACACCGGCCTGCCCGGTAACTTCTTTCCAGAGCCCTGGCATCACAAAATGGATGCCGCTGCCACAGACACGGGTCTGGCCTCCTGCTGCTGACTGAAACTCCGGCAGGGGAGGCCTGGACAATAGGTTTCCTGTCGCAGGGAGGTGTAACCACCTCCCCAGACAGGATAATGTGTATTGGGGCTGCGCGCGAGAACTCTCTGGTGCTCAGAAGTCCTGCACTGGGGGCACACTTGGTGTCCCTGTGCATATGCCAGTTCAAACCGGTTGCAGGGGCTACCTGCTCTGGCATGATACTGGACAAAGGGAATGGGTGTAACCACCCCTCTTCCCTGACCCTCCCATAGGTGGGTCCCCAGAGTATGTCCAACCCCCTAACTTGGTATAAGTATGGGACCCCAGTCCTTAGGACTTTAGATTTACCTGGACGAATCTCTGATACAGAATCCTGGACCTTCGACGCTCTACTTTAAGATTAGAGGACTGAAGAATCTCCCTTGGGGTCAAGGAGTGACTCCCCTGCTTGGCAGGCACCTAAGAAGCAATTGTCCGGTCTGCATCGCTGAAGCTCCCGCCGGACACCGAAGTCTTTGCATCACCAGTGGTGGATTTCCAGACTTCCCCGAGGCTGCCCTGAGTCCCCAGCAAAGCTGAGGCCCGTAGCTGTCGTGGGTAACGTGGAACCGTGACCCCTGGACACTGAGTACTTTTGCAAGTGCATCCTCTTCCTGGTCTCCCACGAAGTTGTGCTTTGGGCTCCGAGTAGCCCCTGCCTCCAGCACCGACTGCACCGAAGATCACTGGCCTCCACTCCACGAGTGTCCTGTAAGCCAGCTCCAACTGCGTCCACTCGAGGCTCCTTTGCGGTTGCTAGTCCGTTGGCTAGTGGGCCCTCCCGAAGGCAAGTCTTCTTTTGCTTGGGCTTTCCTGGTTGCTCTAGATGTGCTCTGACTTACCCTCACTGGGTGAGTCCCTCAGACCTTGCTGGTCTGTACCACCGTCCTTCTTCTATTTCCACGTGACTTGCCGTTGCCAAGGCTTGTTGGGTCCAATCCGGTCGCCGACACCCCTGCAATCGACAGACATTGTGGTACAGCTCGAATCCAGCTCCTGGTTGTCGTCGACGCCTCCTGAACCTCGTGGCTGAAGAGTCAAGATGACGGTCAACCTACCTGAAGCACCCAACATCGGTGTGCATCTGCTCATCGCCTTCCTGGTCACTGGCTAGTGACCCAGACTCTGTCCCCTCTGCTTTCAGGTTCTTCAAATCTTCAATCCACCCGAACACTTTCGACTTGGTCGCCAGCAGCACTTTGCAGCAGATCGCCATTGAAAACGACGACGAAACCCGACCCCGAAAGACACCTATGCACCCGGCTTCCCTGGGTGAGGTAACTCGAGTACTCCGGTGCTCCCGTGGGTATAGACTCTAGAACAACCTAGTTCTAAAGGGGTTTGCTCCAAGTCCTCCTCTAAGTGTCCTTTTCTTTAAAACTCCAACCGCGACATTCCCCATAGAAGTCAACGGCGGCTCGCAGCTGTGTTCTCACACTGCACGCGTCCCCCGTGGGTCCCCTGTGTCACTACCTTGGGTGGTTCCTTGAGGGCCAAGCACTTCTACAGGCTCTAGGCCTTGTGTCTAGCTCAGTCGTGGTTCTTATACCACTTTATTGGTATATGGTTTGGTACGCCCCTAGGGCTCAAACGTGTATTTGTGCTATTACTGTTGATAACTGATTTGTAACTTATGTATTTCAAACTCTAGCCTCATAAAGAGACTAGAGGGGTGTGTTTAAGACTAAATACATATATTTTAAATATATACCTGGTGTGGTCCTCTTTCATTTGGTCACTCCAGAGATTATAGACTGGTAAAACAAGCTGCTTTACATTCCTTCAAGACTTAGCCTGAAGGCTGCTCTCCATAGTTACCACTAGGATAGCTTTCAATAAAGGTTGTCTTTAACCTATCTCCAATAAGGGGTTGTTTGGACTGGTGCAAGGTGCCCACTATAATTAGTGGACAGCATATACCAGGCCAACTTCTCACAACAGGTAAGTAAAGTGAGAGGTCTTTGTGAACGCCTTTTGTGGACTTCAAAAAGCTACAAGCTTGTCAGAGTTGTCTAATCATTCAACGAGGTGAGAGTTAGCGAAAAAGAAGACCTATCAAAAGACAAAATGTCTTCAAACATTAATTTTCAAGACACAAATAATTTTCAATTTTCCAAAAGGCCTTCTTTTCTAGTTTTTTCTAAACAGGTCTCAGGGAACCCAAACTTCCTGTGTTAAATTGCAGAGGAATTCCCCTCAATTGGAAACTAGGTCACAAAGTTCTGGGTATCCAAGTTAACTGAAACTCCTGCAAATGGCAAAACTTTTCTCTAATGCACACAATTTTCATGATTATATGTCTAGAAACTCCTATCACATCACTTAATCATATCCTGATCCTTGGTAATTTACTCAATATCTGAATTGATACTCATGGGCAACGTAATGTTCTGCCTTTCATCAGTAGTCTAGGGGGTATATTCACAAGAACGTGTGATAACTACCGCAAGAGTAGCGTAACGCAACTTTCAATAACGCAGCCTATCACGGGAAAATAACCCCGTGTCAACGTGGAATTCACAACAAGGCGGTACCATGCGATAGTCTGCCGAAACCGCTGACAAAGTCCGCGATACAACCACCACGATGGAGATAAAAACACAAACCACAACACCAAAAAACACGCGATGGGCCAAAGCGCGATGAGGAAACCAGCGACAAGCAGTGCCAGGCCTGCAACACACACCTGGCAGGCGTCAAAAACCTCCATAAAAGTAGAAAAAAACACCCACACACAAACTGACCAACACACAAGCACCATGGAGTCAGCCGGAGCAGGCGCAGAGGACGAGCGCAACCTCACAAGCACCCCGGACGACCAGCCTGGGACCTCGGGGACAGGGAAGGGCAAGGACAAGAAGACGAGGAAGACCAAGTTCAGTCCGCAGGCAAACAGGATCATAGTCACGGAGGTGATGGAACACCATCAACAACTCTTCGTCAACTTGAACGTGTCATTGGGCACCAAAACTGGAATATGGCGGGACATCGTCGACAAGGTGAATGCCGTCGGAGAGCACAAGCGGACAATGGACGAGGTCAAGAGGCGATGGAATGACATCAAGCGGAAGACCAAGGAGAAACTCTCCGCCAACCTGAAGGCAGCAATGCAGACCGGAGGTGGGGGCCCAGCGCCACAGCTGGAGCTGGATGACATGGAGGAGCTGGTGTCGACAGTCATCAGTGTGGAGACTGTGGCAGGAGTCAGGGGACCGGACACTGCCCGACAGGACACAACACAACCACAACAGGGTGAGTGACCACCAGGTACTGGGGGGACGGGGGAGATGGCCACAATGGCACACATGCACAAGCAAGCAGGGCACAGTGCACACCCACAATCACTCTGGGTCCTCGCCCAGACCCACACACTGTCACAATGTACAATGCCATGCTGTCTGAATGTCAACCTGTACCATGCGGCTACATACATGTGGACACATTGTAATACACCATCTCCCCTTCACATCGCAGGGGCATCGCAACACCTCCTGCAGAGCAGTCACAGTCACTCTTCACTGATGACGAGGAGGAGGACAACACCAGCATCGACACCCAAACCATTGACCACCTCCGCAACTCACCTCAAGGATCAGGGCAGCCCAGCTACATCCATGAGACCCCACCCACCACCCAAACCACCCAGCAGGAGGCACCCACAGCCCCGGCACCCTCCCAAGACCCCCAGGAACAACAAATGGCCTTCCAACGCCTTGTGCTGGAGGGCCAGAGGGAGATGGCCGAGCAGGTGTGGGTGGGGTTCGAGCTCATGGCTAACAAACTGGACGCCATCCTTGGGTGTCTATGTCCGCCCCATGGACTCCAGCGAGCCCTGACTGACATCTCTGGAGTCATGACACGGAGGGAAGAATACCTGTCCGCTCAGAGTGGCCCCAGCGATGCCAGCCGTGAGCTGGCACACATGCGGAGGCTCATGGAGGACATGGTGCGAATGGAGGCGGAAAGGATGGCAGCCTCCGCTGCACATCAGCGAAATGTAGCTGGGATCTACCGTGCCCTGCATGTCCTCATCATGGCATTGCTGCCACAAGGCCTGGCGATGATGAATGCTGCTGCCCCCACACCATTCACATCTCCGCCCCCTGGTGTGTCAGTGCCTCCAAGTGCGGCAGGGGTATCCACTCCGGCACCTGATGTGTCACTGCCACACAGTGCGGCCGACAATCCTCCTCCGGCCCCTGATGTGTCAGTGGCACACAGTGCCACAGCCGGTACTGCAACACCCACAGGTGGGGCAGGGCACACACCCGGGGACGAGGACGTGGATGGGACTGTGGTCAGGAGGGCCAGGCACTAGCATCCATTTCCGCCACCTTGCCTGTTTCTGCTTGGTGCCGCACATGGCCTCAAGACCTACCACTGACCCCCGATACACTCCGAGGCACTCACCTTGGACAGCGACATGGACTGCCACATCCTGTTTGACGACCAATGACACGGTGGACAGACTGCGGACTGTACCCTTCCTCTTCCGCAGTACAGCTCATCCCGGGATGGACACTGGCTGGTCCTTCACAGGCCCATATTGTGTGGTGTGCTCGGCATTGCCCTGTACCGCTCCAGCTGCATGACTGCACTGGATGTGCAAATAAACATCCAGTGACGCACTGCTGTGTCATGTCTTACATCATTCCTGTGTGGATGAATGTGGGGACAGTGCCTTCCCTTGCGTTAATGATGTTCATCCTGTGGGATGCCAGTAAGAGGGTGCGACATTGCATTTTGTGTAGCGGGTTCCTTGAACACTACAGCAGGGACACACGCATCAGTCACTTCCTTGTCTGGACATGGACTGGACCACGCCCAGAGCCCACGAGTCATTGTTGCAAGCCCTGCGCTGGTCAGGCATACGGCAGGCCAGACCACTCTGCTAACGCCCCAAGGGGGGGCCCTCATTGCTACCTGTCGCAGCCGTACTCCCTGGTGGTGTGCAGGTCACTGGTCTAGTTGTCAGAATGTCACAGCCACTCCCTGAGGGCAGGTTTTCACACACACCACACCCATCCGGCACAGGCGTCACAGGCCATGTGACTCCGCCAACATAAGGGGCCGACGACGTCACATTCCCCTCTTCCGGTGGTGACTGGATGACGGCCGCTCCACGGTTCTCACTCATGTAGGGCCCATGAGTTGTTACGCACAGGGTTAGTGGCATCCGAGGCCTTGCGGACAGCACAGGCCTACCACCACGTGGCGCAGACTGGGGTTGCACAGGGTTAGTGGCACCCGGGGCCTTGCGGACGGCACAGGCACCCCGCCACAGGACGGTGACTTTGGGTGCACTGAGTCAATGGCACCTTAAGCTGCTGAGCCGGTGTGCAGCCTGCGATGGTGCCCCGTCCCGGCAGTCCGTACAGCTCAGGTTTTGTGTGCCCTGCTGGACCGCAGTGTAGGCCAGAGCCAGCGGGCAGCGCGGGCCTACCGCCACGTGGCATCGCTTCCGGGGTCCCAGAGTTGGTGGCACCCATTGGGCTGAGCGGGTGTGCAGCCTGCGATGGTGCCGGGTGCACTGGTATGCCCACTGCCATGGAGTAATCAAGACCCAGCACCAAACGTGAGATCTGGTGGCCTGCGGAGCGGGCTGCATGATGTGGAGGGTGCCATGTCCGCGGGCCCCGGGCTTGTGGCTTGCAGCGGCACGTGGTGGGACCTCCTGTCTACGCGCCGGTGGCGGAAGGTGAGCATTGAGGCCTGGGTGTGCATGGGCGGGTATGCTCCGATGGGCGGCGGGAGAGGTTGGGGTGCCTCTGCCTGGGTGTGCATGGGCAGGCATGCTCCGATGGGCGGCGGGAGAGGTTGGGGTGCCTCTGCCTGGGTGTGCATGGGCGGGCAGGCGATGTTGTCTTGTGCAAGTGTGTGTACTGTGCCAGTCATGTATCTGGGCTCTGTTTCAGCTGACGGCTCTGAATCAGATGTGTGACCTAGTGAACTGCCCTACATACCGGCACGTGGTTGGAGACACACCGGTGGCAGCAGGTGAGCAGTGTGGCCTGGGTGCGCAGGGGCGGTGTTCTCTCTCTCTCTCCCTCTCTTCCTCTCTCTCTCTCTCCCTCTCTTCCTCTCTCTCTCCTTCGCTCTCTCTCTGTCCTCTGATGTGCGCAGGACAAACCTTCTCATCATGTTTTTTGTCTTATAGGCTGTGACCTACGTATTGTCCGGAGGGGAGCGGCCATGTGTCTTCATTTCATTTCGTTGTTCATTTTAATAAAGTTTCATTTGTTGCTTCGAAAGTGAATGTGTGCTGGTAATTTCTGTGACGACACATCCATGTTACCAGTTGTGATTGTGCGGCATCAAGCGGAATGTTTTGTACATGTTTAGGTGTGGCTGATGTGGCATGTCTTTGGTCGGGGGGGTGCCAGGGAGGGGTGGTCCTGGGGGTGGTGGCGGTGGGTGTTGTGGCCCTCTTGGGTGTCCGGGCCACATGATGGGTGGCTCCATGGCATCTGTTGCCCTTCTGATGTAGCCCTGGGCTGTGCTCCCTTTTCTTTTGCAGGCTGCCGTCCGAGTTTACACCAGGTCAGAGCAGGTGTAGATTTCCTGGTGCTAACGCGCCTTATCGCCTGTTTTGTGTTTTTATCGTGGATGTGGCTGGTCGTTGTGAATGTTGAGGTGTGCTGTTGTCTCGACTTTTGTCACGGGAACGCCCACTCTGCATCTCATTAGCGATATTTGCGGGGGTCCTCTGTGGCGATGTTTTTTGCGGCTGCTATCGCGGGTAAACTGGTGCTGTGGGCTGTTAACACCGGCTTGTGAATGGGGAGGTAAATTTATCACAACTTTGGCTGCGATAAAGTGCTGTTAATTCGGCGATAGCTCCTTGTGAATATGCCCCTAGATGTTTCTGACTTTTTACATATCACATGTAAGGTACGCGTGCATAAATGAACACTTTTCAAGAGTGTGTGTTGTTTAAGTGCTGAAAAAGATTTAGAATGAAAATTCCTGTCTTTTTATTTTTATTTTTGTTTCCCAGGTAAATACAAGCTGGATTCCCAGCCTAGACCCTCCATAGGACAGGGTACTCTGCCACATCTCAGATGTGATGGAGTACCCTGTCAGTCAAATCCTTTGTCTGCCCACCCTTTTTAGAGATGGTTAGAGTGTCAGCATTCCGTTGGCCGAGCCTCCCTTGTGTCTGTCAATCCAATGCTTGCTCTGATAGCTCAATGGAGTAGGCCATCGGACAAAGAGCATTGTACTGCCCGTTCTACTTAGGATGGGCGGTGTGATATTCCTTTCTCTGATGTGCCAATAGAGTAAACCTCCAGGTAAAAGGTCATGATGAGGGACAGAAAAAACACAAATAATGCCACCGCACACCAAGGGGAAAAAGTTCCTGGGTGTGGGGTAATTAGATGTTTGCTTTTCAATAACAAACCCTCACTTTGGGAGTATGTTTTTGAAAAACATACAATTTGTTTGAGTTCTGTGAACAGCTGTCAAAAGCGAAGACAGCTGGCCATGAAACTATTTGTACCTTGACAGGAACCACCATGACACCAGTTCCCCATAACCCAGTTAGGACCGTTCAACAAAACCTTAAATCCTGGTTTGTGGAGAGTTGCGAAGATCCAGGTTGAAGATGCGTCATGCAGCAGAAGTGATGCATTGGTTCTGAGATGCAGTGAGGCTGCGGTGTGAGGTACTCAGGTCATCGTTGAGGATCCTGTCAACGGGGCTTGCGATGTGAAGTCCAGTGTTGGGGATGCGCCACGCAGTCAGAGTGATGCATCGGTTAAAGGAGCTGCATGTCTGTGATGCGGAGTCGTGCGTCATCGTCGAGGCTGCTGCTGATGAAGGATTCAAGAGGATGCGTCGCGCAGCGGGGGCTTTGATGGGCTGTACTATGATGTGGGTCTTTGCGATGGGTCCAATCCACGCAGCAGCAGTAATACGTTTGTTCTGCTTGGGTTTGTGCTACACAGCAGAGGAGATGCATTGGTTCTTCAGGATCTACAGGGGCTGACAGAGCACCTTAAGTCCACTTCCAAGAGTCCACTTGGCAGGGTAGACTCACAGATGGCAGAGTCCATCTGCAGGTGCAAAGTTGTTGGAAGCTTGTTGTGTCCCTGAGGCTTCAGATCAGGAGGCCTGCCAACTAGCCCTTGGAGTCAATCTGGATTCTGAGTTCAAGAGGTGCAGTTCCAGTCCTTCCCACCGAGGCAAGAGGGCAGCATGACACGACCGAAAAGCAGGAGTCCTTCAGAGCTGCAGTCCAGCATAGCAGCAGTCCTTCAGCAGCAAAGCAGTCCTTCTTCCTGGCAGAGTATCCACAGGTCCAGAGGAGAGGTGTGGCGCAGTGCCCAGAGCGTCTGACTCTGGAGTGCGGGGTTCATAGTTCGATCACCAGCACCGGTGGCAGCTCAGCATCATGTGACTCTGGGCAATAGCTCATTTAATCTCCCTGACGGCCCAAAGCGCCTTGAAACCCTTAAGGGGATTACATGTTTGGCGCTCTACAAATAGGAATTATTATTATTATAAGTGTACTGAAGAGTTGGTATACCCAGTTGCACCTTTGAAGTATGGAACAGCTTCTAGAGACAGGCCTTTGAAGTGCACTGGTTGTCTGCCTTCCTGGCCCTGGCTCCAGACTAACTACAGGGGGTATTTGTGTGAAGACAGAATATAGCCTATTCAAGTGTATGTGGGGCTGGGCCAAGCTCCCCACTCCCATACTGCCAGTGATGGCCCATTCAGTCCCACCTAAGCTCGCCATTGTGTGTGACTGTCTAGGTGGAATACCCAAAGCCTAACTGTGAGCTACATCCAGTCATCCAGTCATGTGACCCAGAGACAGACTGCAGGCACCAAATGGCTGAGGCACGAAAATTCAAAGATTAGAGAGAGTCACCGTTTTATAGTAAAAAGGACAGGGTGGCTTATTCCATGATCAAAATAAGCTCCCTTTTGTGTAACCTAACTACTAAGGTATTGATTCCGATGTCGGACGGACCGGAGTCTGTCCCACATCGGTCAGGAACTGGAACCGAACGACCTCTTGTCATCTGTTCCAGACTTGCAAGTAGGTTGCGACCGAACCCTGTTCGATCGCAATCCTATACTTTGCTATGGGAGCATGCATTCCGAATGGAATGCATGCTCTCATAGAAAAATGCTAAGGTGCAGTTCATCCCTGCACCCGAGGCAGGCACCTCAAGGTGCTTGCCACCGGGTGCAGGGATCAACGGGGGGCACAATAGGTGCCCCCTAGGCCACCATTTGGGGGCCTTGCACCCATGGGGGCCCTGCTGGGGGCCCCCTAAGCTGTTTCCCATTGCCTTTTTGTGGCAGAAAGGCCGGCACAGGAAGGCAGTGGGAAACTGCCATCGTAGTCCCTTGGCTGGAAAGAGCCAGCCGGGGGGAGTACTGAAGGGTATCCGGATGGCGGACGGGCTCTCTGAGCCTGTCAAAAGCCATCCGGAAAACCGAGTCGGATTCCTTTCCGACCGAGCACATCGGAATGGCTCGGTCGGAAAGGAATCAGAACAGGCAGGTCTGATGCGGTTAGGATGGTTCCGATTGAGGGTCAGAGCCAATCCTAACCGCATCGGAATTGGCCCCAAAGTGTCCCCAGTGCTATCTGCTCATGGTCCAATTTGGATGCACTAAACAGTAGTATATTTGAATGTAATGTTTAAAAATAAATAAAAAATTGACAGATTTTTTATACAATAGAGACAGAGTTATAAATGTTTTTATGTAAGTAGAATTGTTCACCATATGCTATAGTTTAGTGCATCCTAATTGGACTTTGGGCAGATAGCACTGGGGACACTTAGTAGTTAGGTTAAACAAAAGGGAGCATATTTTGATTAAGGGAAGAAGATTCCCACTTTTTAAAAGTGGCATTTTCAAAGTTATAATTTTAAATCAGACTTCACTATAAGTTGAGATTTTTTATTACCATTTCAAAGACACCAAACATGAATGGGCGAGCTGTTCCCATTTGGGAATTACACATATTAAATGTAATAAAGTAACTCCAATGTTATTCTATGGGAGAGGTAGGCCTTGCAGTAATAAAAATCAAATGTAAGAGTTTTTCAGTACAAGGACATGTAAAACATAAATGTACATGTCATACATTTTAAAGACATTGCACCCTGCCCTCTGGACTGTCCTGGGCCTACCCTAGGGGTGACTAAGTATAAAAAGGAAGGTTTGTGCCTGGCTAAAGGTTTACTTTGCCAGGTCAAAATGGCAGTTCAAAACTGCAAACACACAGGCTGCAATGGCACGCCTGAGACATGTTTGAAGTGTTATTTAAGTGGGTGGCACAATCAGTGCTGCATGCCGCCCACTAGAAGCATTTAATTTGCAGGTCCTGGGCACAAGCACTGACACTTTACTAGGGACTTACGGGTAAATTAAATATGCCAATTGGGCATAAGCCAATCTAGCCTGTTTTAAGGAGAGAGCACAAGTACTTTAGAACTGGTTAGCAGTGGTAAAGTGTGCAGAGTCCTACGCCAGGAAAAACGGAGCCAGCAAAAACAGGAGGTCTGAAAGCAAAAAGTTAGGGGGGGAACAACACCAAGGATACCATGTCTAACACGTGTTCCCCCCAGCTGAAAGTGTGGCTAATTATCCATCCCATCGGGAGTTCTCTTCACTAAGGTTGAAGAACCTGGAGAAACCATCAGCATTGGCGGGGTCCGTTCCAGTATAGTATTCCACCATAAAGTTCATTCCATGTAAGGAGATGTACCACCTCAACACTTTGGGATTATCAACCCTCTTCTGCATTAGCCGTCTGAGTGGTCTGTGGTCTGTCTGAACCCAGAAGTGAGCACCAAACAGGTATGGTTTGAGTTTCTTCAGTGCCCAGACCACTGCAAAGGCTTACCTCTCTATTGTGCTCTACCTCTGTTCCTGGGGAAGTAACCATCTACTGATAAAGGCTACTGATTGATCCAGACCCTCTTTGTTCAGCTGTGAGAGCACATCCCCTTTGCCATGCTCTGAGGTGTCTCTCTGCACAATTAACTTTTTGGAGATGTCTGGGGCTTTGGACACGGGTGCTGTGCACATGGCCTCTTCAGTGTGTCAAAAGCGTTCTGGTACACCTCAGTCCAAATCACCTGTTTGGGCTGCTTCTTACAAGTCAGATCTGTCAAGGGTGCAATAATGGTGCCAAACCCCTTGCAAAATCTCCTGTAATAACCAGTGAGGCCTATGAAGGCTCCTACCTATTTATGGATGGGTCTTAAGTGGGTTTCCAAGCCAGAATGGTTAGATCTTGGCTTGGAGGGGCTGCACCTTCCCTTCTCCCACTTGGTGTCCCAAGTAGACCACAAACCTTGCCCTAGCTGGCACTTACTGGCATTGATAGTCAGGCCAGCCCTCTGCAGATCCTGAAGCACTTCCCTAAGGTGACACAAATGGTCCTCCCAGCTGGAGTTGAAGACTGCAGTATAGTCGAAGTAGACAGCACTGACGCTCTCCAACCCATCTAGGACCTGGTTGACCAACCTTTGAAAGGTGACAGGGGCATTCTTCAACCCAAATGACATCACTCTGAACTGGAAGTGGTCTTCTGGGATAGACAACGCAGACCTTGCTTAAGCACCCTCAGCTAAGGCCATCTGACAGTACCCAGAAGTTAAGTTAGAAGTACTGAGGACTTGTCAGCTTCCAACCGATCTATGAACTCATCAGCTCTGGGGATGGGGGGCGCGTCATTCTTAGTGACAGTATTGAGCCACAGGTAATCTACACAGAAGTTCTGTGGTGGCACCTGGAGGAACAGCCTTGGGGACCAAAACCACTGGGCTGGACCAAGGACTGTTTGAGGGCTCAATAACCCCTAACTCCAGCATCTTGGAGAACTCCTCCTTAATGCTGGCTCTCACCTTGTCAGACAAACAGTAGATTTTACTCTTCCCGGTGAGTGTCAATATCATAGGTACACCATACAGTGAGTCCTGGAACAAGGGAAAATAGAGAGGAAAGCTGTCACAACAACTGGTGGCAGTATCTCTGTTGATCTGTGGTCAGGGTGGGGGAGAGGCTGACACCCTCCACTGACCCATCCTGCTTCTTGGAAGAAAAGAGGTCAGGGAGAGGTTCACTCTCCTTTTCCACCTCAGCATCCGTGATCAGGAGCATGGTTAACTCAGAGCTATCCAAGTTGGGTTTGAGGCGATTGACGTGCAGAACCCTTGAAGGGTTCAAGGGGGTCTCGAGGTCTACCAGGTAGGTGTTCTCACTCTTGTGCTTTTTTACCTCATTGGGCCCAGACCCATGGTCTTGCAGGGCCCAACTCAACCAGAGTGGCCTTCTGGTCATACCACTGTTTCATCACCTTGTGGCTGGCCTCTAGATTCACCTTAGCTTGCTTTAAGAAGTACTTCATCTGGGTACTGAGTACTAGCATGTAGCTGACCACATTCTGGGGCGCTTCCTAGAAGCTTGCTCCCACCCCTCCCTTACCAGACTGAGAGGTCCTTGTACCGGGTACCCATGCTGAAGCTCAAAGGGGCTGAAGCCAACCCCATTCTGGGGCAGCTCCCACTAAGCAGACAACGAGCATGGCAAGAGGACATTCTACTTCCGCTTCAAGGACTCTGACGGGCCCATGACCATGCCTTTGAGGGTCTTGTTGAACCATTCAACAAGTACATTAGTCTATGGGTGGTAAGGGGTGAAGAACATGTAGGTTACCTCACACTCCTTCCACACAACCTTCATGTAAGCTGACATGAAGTTTGTAGCCTAGTCTGTCACCACTGAGGAATTACACACGGGTAAATATCCCCATCATTGCCCTGGCCACTGCGGGTGCAGTCACCATATTCAGAGGGATAGCCTCCAAGTACTGGGTGGTATGGTCCACCAAGACCAGGATAAACCTGTTGCCCATGGCTATCTTGAGGTCCAGTGGCCTAACAATGGCCATTCACACCGCTTCAAAGGGGGTGCCAATGAAAGGAAATGGTTGCAGGGGAGCCTTGTGCTTCCCTCCCGACTCGCCACTCATCTGGCAGGTAGGATGTGACCTGCTGAAAGCATCTGAGGCCCTCCTCATCTAGGGCCACTAAAAGTGAGTGGCAAGCCTATCAAAGCTCTTGTCCTGCCCTAGATGGCCTGTAAGGGGTATAGCTTGAACCAGCTCCAGTAGGTAGCACTTGGAGACCACCAACATAAGTTTGGCATCAGGCTCAGGAACTTTAGGCTTGATATACAGGAGTCAATTCTCTCAATAGATCAGGTGATCACCAGAGGTCTCACCAGCTGCCTGGACCTGCCACCACAGGCCCTCAAAAATAGGGTACTCTATCTGTGCCTTGCAGAACTCCTCCCTGGTGATACCCCCTTCCTTCTGCCAGTTGGCCAGCTTGGGTAGGTTCCCCAGGGCGACAATGTCCTCTCCTTGTAGGCTCTGGTGTGTCCCCCTCAGGTTCAGCCTCTTACCAGATGGTAGGAATTTCAGGAGCAAGTTTCCCACGCCACTTGTCCTTCCTCTTTTTGGCAGGCACCTAGGCCATTCTTCCAGGATCCAGGTCCTCCTAACTACACTCTTGAACAGCCATGGACTGTGTGGTCAAGCACACCCAATCAGCAACCCTAACCCTTCCAAGTGTGATCTGAGCTCCACCTCCTTCCAGATGATGTGCTAGGTCACTGCCAAGCAAACAATTCACAGGCATGGATGGTGTCACAGCTACCCTCAAGGAACCTGAGACCACCCCCCCTACTCAAAGGGAACCAGAGCCACTGGGTAGTGAATCTTATGGTTGTTGGCTACAACAGCTTGGTGAAATGCATTAAGGACTACCTTCTCTGGCGTCACCAGATGACATCTGACAGTTGTCATGCTGGCTCCAGTGTCTATCACAGCCTCCTCCCTCTGCCCATTGATGGTTACCCACTGCCTGTATTTCCTAGTGTTATTAAGCATGTGAGTTCTCTACACCAAGTTTCCATCACCTAGGGCCCCTAGGGTAACCTCCACACTTCCGTCCCCACTAACTGGGATAATCCCTCCCCAAACACTATACTAGCCAGCCCCAGTGACTAGTGTGGGGATGTGCCTGCTTGGAACACTTGAAGTGCCCTGCCTTTTGGCACTCATAGCACTTGGGGGGTTCCTTCCCTGAGGAATTATTGTCAGGGAACCACTTCTTCTTTTTCTAAGTTGGGGGTTGGGAGTCCTGACCCATGGAACTATGTTAAGGACCTTCATAGAACTATTATTTTTGTCACCACTCTCCTTCTTCTGGTGAAAAGCCTATCTGCCCTTGTGGGGATCCCCCGAGATACCTTCTTGTGGACCCTGATGCTGATCCAGAGGTCCGGCTCCTTACCAAGCTCCCTGGGGTCAGTGAGCTTACTATCAGTTGGTACTGGCATGGATCTGCAAAACAAAGACTGAACATATGCTCTTTTACAAGCAAATTGTACAGCCCCTGATAATTCTTTACTTCACTGACCTTCACCCAGTCATCCAGTGCCTTGTAAAAGGAATCCACACGATCCACCCAGATCCAATGGGCCAGTTGCTGACTGTCCCTAAACCTTTGTCTATACTTAAGCCATATCAAAGCTGCACCACTTATCCAAATATAATCAGTCAGATCGTTTCTCAAAAAAGTGTCCAATCCGTATTGAAAAATATAATCTTGCTTCTTTATTTGTTTCTTTAAAGGCCACAGCCAACGCGTTTCGTTCTGTACGCAGAACTTCTTCAGGGCGATAATAATGTCAGCGAAAGCATTAGTTAATGGATACGTAGAACAACAGTCTCAATTCGAAGTAATCTTTAGAGATGGTACTCATATATCTCATCTGTATCTCAACGTCGCTATTCAATTAGTAGTGGCGTATTGCACTTAATTTCTCTTCTGTCATGATCATGTGCCAATCATTTTAAAAGGACGAGTGTAGCGTTATAACATGATGATCAATTGAAATTGTCCCAACGACAGTGTTCAAAAACCACGGGCGGGAACAGGAACGCCGGATTACAAGTCGGGCTCACTGGCCACCACATAAGGTACGGTGTATGCTGTGTCCAATGCACACTGTCGTTGGGACAATTTCAATTGATCATCATGTTATAACGCTACACTCGTCCTTTTAAAATGATTGGCACATGATCATGACAGAAGAGAAATTAAGTGCAATACGCCACTACTAATTGAATAGCGACGTTGGGATACAGATGAGGGGCCTGATTCACAGAACTAACTTACGTCAAAATCCTAAACTTACAACAATTTTGGTATTCACAGAATGAACTTACACATTTGGGTATTCACAGAATGAACTTACACATTTGGGTATTCACAGAATGAACTTACAACAATTTTGGTATTCACAGAATGAACTTACAACAATTTTGTTATTCACAGAATGAACTTACACATTTGGGTATTCACAGAATGAACTTACAACAATTTTGGTATTCACAGAATTAACTTACTAATTTTGGTATTCACAGAAGGCACTTACTCATCAATGAGTAAGTGCCTTCTGTGAATACTAAAATGTGTAAGTTACACAAAATGTGTAAGTTACACAAAATGTGTAAGTTACACAAATGAGTAAGTTACACAAAATGTGTAAGTTACACAAAATGTGTAAGTGTCTTCTGTGAATACCAAAATGAGTAAGTTTATTCTGTGAATACCAAAATGAGTAAGTTCATTCTGTGAATACCAAAATGGTAGTAAGTTTAGGATTTTGTCGTAAGTTAGTTCTGTGAATCGGGCCCGAGATATATGAGTACCATCTCTAAAGATTACTTCGAATTGAGACTGTTGTTCTACGTATCCATTAACTAATGCTTTCGCGGACATTATTATCGCCCTGAAGAAGTTCTGCGTACAGAACGAAACGGGTTGGCTGTGGCCTTTTAAAGAAACAAATAAAGAAGCAAGATTATATTTTTCAATACGGATTGGACACTTTTTTGAGAAACGATCTGACTGATTATATTTGGATAAGTGGTGCAGCTTTGATATGGCTTAAGTATTTGATTTACCCTGAGGTTAAGGGTGGTGCCTTTGGACAGAGGGCACTGTTAAAGCTTGCACAAAGAATCTTTTGGCAGAATATATAAGATTGGTTATTTTCGGAAGTTGGTGCCCTTTGCAGGCAAATTGGTCCACTGTCCAAGTTCTCTGTATTTACCTTTGTCTATACTTCCCTGGAGTAAGGCCATACTTCCTAAAAGGGCTTCCTTCATAGGGCGGGGGATACTTCATCCTGTCCTCCTTTTCCAGGGCCAGTAAGATGTTCCTTCCTTTGCTAGGGATGTCCTTCCACAGACTAGCCCCCAATCCTTCTCAGTGATCCTGTGCATCTGGAAAGCAATCTCATAAGCTTCAAACCACTTGTCAATGTCATCCCCCACGGCAAAGTCAGGCACCAGACCCTTATGAATATGGACTCTCTTGTCTCCAAAGGGAACTACAGGACCCTGCCTTTCTGGCTTTGATGTCCAGCTCCTTTAGACTCGGCTCATGAGCCAACAAGATTTTCTTTTCCTCGAAGGCTCTCTATGCCTCAGCCTTTTTTTGCTTCCATGGATAGTTTCTTTTCCTCTGCTTTCAAGGCCAGTTTATTTTTCTTCATTCTTAACTGGGCCACCTGCAGCTTGAACTCTCTCTCCTCCCTCGTTTCCGCCAGCTCTTCTGGGAACAGGCTGCGGGAATCCACACTTCTCCCTGCCCTTGCAGTGGGCTCTGCTTCAGGGGTCAAGTCATCCCCCTCCACTGCAGGTAGGTCCATAGGAAGGTCTTCTCCAGGCCCCTTCGTTTCATCATAATCTCTTGTGGTTTCAACCTATGACAGGTGAGCTTCCGCCTAGGCCCTCAGGGCCTTTTAGAGCTCCATCTTTCTAGTGGTGCTCTTTGCTGGAAGACCCCTTTCCTTGAAGAACTCCTTCAGCTGGGCCACAGGGTAGGTATCCATGTTGGCTAGCTCACACTCCATTGTTGCAGGTGTGGTTTCAGGCACAATAGTCAGGGAGAGAATTTCAGAAAAAGTAAAAATGTCAGTAAAGGATAATTCAAATTGGTCTCAGATATGGAATGGTAGTGTACACAAAATCACTGTATGGCACTGCACAAACACAAGTCCTAATCCTCACCGCTAATCACCAATGTAAGGAATTGGGTTGTTGGATGACTGGGGTGGAAGTCCCTGGTCAAACAGCAACCGCAACCATTGTCAGGGTGAGGCACAAGCCAACCCTAAATTAATCCTCTGTTTGCTTGGCACAAAACAGTCAGGCTTAACTTAAAGGCAATGTGTAGAGTATTTGTACAGTAATAAAGTAAGACCACCACACAAAAAGGAACACACACCCCCATTGGAACAATAGCATTTGCTATGATAAATAAAACAAGACCAAAATGACAAAAATCCAATCAGTAGAACCAGAGTAATGCAATTTTAAAGTTTTGGGGGAAATAGCACCAAAAAGCACAAAGCGCCACCTGTGGATATCTGGTTGTGCTGGACCTTGAAAAAGTCGCTATTTTACATCAACCACAAAGGAGCACTGGCCGCCTACAGGCACCCAGTTAGGCCCGCTGAACAAAGTACCTAATCCTGGTTTACCAAGCATTGCGAGGATCTGCGTCAAAGATGCCTCACACAGTTGAAGCAATGTGTCAGTTCCAAGCTACGACTAGGCTGCAGAGCGAGGTCCTCCATCATCGTCGAGAATCCAGTTGATGGGGATTGCGATGCAGAACCCAGTGCTGGTGATGCAGCACGCACTCAGGGTGATGTGTCTGCTCCAAGGACCTGAGTGGCTGCGATGCAGAGTCTGTTGTCGAGGCTGCCGTCAACAAGGGATGAGAGGCCCTGCACCGAGGCTGTGTAGCACCGCACCAATTCCGATGGGTAGCAATGCCAGTCTGTGCGATGGGTCTAATCCATGCAGCAGCATGCCTGAGCTGAACTTTGGCAAGTTGACCTCCTCAGCCTGGCAAAAGTGCCTTGAGGTCCTCCCCTTAATGCAGTGGTTCCCAAACTGTGTGCCGTGGCTCCCTGGGGAGCCGTCAAACCTAGCCAGGGAGCCGCGCACCAAGCACTTTAATGCATTTAATGTTGAAGGGTCTGTTGGCTTCAGTTAAACTAATTAGACTTAAATGCATGATGTCGATGATTTGTAAGTGACATGCCTAAAGCTGTAAACGTAGTGCTTAATTGATGGCATGTCGAGGGAGATGACCTCCATATTTCACTGGATCCCCATGTTCCAACACTCCCAAAGTGAGTGGAAAATGCCTGATTTATTTTGTTAGACTTGTTAATAGTTTCATTTTTTTCAAAATGCATTTTACACCAATGCAAGTTATCAGGAAAGTACAGTTGTCCTGTCCATTAAACACATTAAGTATTATTAAGTATTGACAATTGTACTTGAACCATAGGTACTTCCAGTACATATTTCTTTCAGTACACACACATTTCCAGACAGGCCTGCTCTCTCCTTGAGCACAGGAAAGTAAAACACCATATACGGTGATGGAGCAGGGGTTCGAGAAAAGAAACCTGCTCTAATTAATACCCCCATAATACGTACTAACAGTAAGTAGAAATAGAAAATTAACGTGCACCTTACATGAACACGTGGGAAATAGCTCTGCGCATGTATGCACTAACGTAAGATAACATGTGAAAGAAACTAAAACCGTATTTACATTATGCTTAAAGTGAAACGAGAAACAATGCATGACTAGGCCGCATGTGCATTTCATAGTTTGCATGTTGCATTTTGCTTTAAAATAATAAGTAATGCTGCTTTCTGCTTAAGGCTTATGCTAGATAACCCTAAATGAGGAATAGTGCAGGGAGGGGGGTAAACAGTGAAAACTACATTGTCATATAATTAATGAATGTCCATTTTTCATTCGCTATAGTGGGCTGGATGAACTCCATTTTGCTTATGTTGTCAGAAGAAGGGAGGGGTGAACGGAAGAGTGAATCTGATCTGTCAGAGGCAAGGCAGACGCGCTGTGCACAGCAGAAGAAATGTACGAGTTGAAGGCCAGTGTGACGACTGTCGGCCAAATGATGAAATCAACCGTGGGACCGGAGTCCTATTCTGTGGATGTTGTCAAATTTATGAATACAATTGTTTAAATGTATCTTGTATAAAAAAACGTGAGAATGATCTAAGAACCGAACTGTGAGAAAGGAAGCAAACAATAAATTGACTAAATTGTACGTGAGGTCACTGTGGTGTGACAGAGATGCCTCCTAGGCCCTCCAATCATCGGTCTAGTTTTAAAAATTGTTGCAACTAATGTGGGATGGACATGTAGGTTTTAGGGTATAAATGGGGTGCCTTTAGGGGTGTGGTTTAGTTGGAGAAGAAGAAGAAGAAGGAGAAGGAGAAGGAGAAGGAGAAGGAGAAGGAGAAGGAGAAGGAGAAGGAGAAGGAGAAGAGATTAGGCTGGAGAGGCTGAGAGAGAGAGAGGGAGATGCGTTGCTGTCCGTCGGTTTGCAGAGAGGCCTAGCTGATTCCTGTCCTGTTCCATTCCTGTCCCTGAAAATCTTTGTTTCCTGACTCTATTCAGGGAACCCTCACAATCGCCTTGGCCAGGGTAGTGGTTTTCTACAGACCGTTAGGTTTGTATGTTTCTGACTCATACAGGCAAAATTCTTGCAAATGTATTTTGTCTCTGAAATTTATGTCTCTTCGCCTATCCACTCCGTCATAGATACATTTGTACGTATTATTTAGATGAAACTTTGTTAGGTAAAATTTTGTTTCGCATTTGAATTTGCTGAAAACTTTTGTCTCTTAATCTGTCCACTACTCCATACTAAATGTCATTGCTTATATGATGAGTTTGTATTCATTTGAAGTTGTTGATGCTAATTTCCATTAGTGAGTTTCATTATTTGCATTTGTGACCATATGCAATGAGCATTATTACGTTATTTTACGAGATAAAATTTTATTAACTTTACTGAGGGTCTGTGATTATTTTATTGACTAAAAGAAAGTTAGAAATGTCATATTATCATCAACTATTCAACTAATTGGTTCATCGACCAAGTAGAGGAAGAGTTGATATATAAATCAGATAAGTATTTGGAAATGACATATATGAATTTTTAGGAGGAAGAGAAAGGAAGAGAATTGAACATTGTATAAATTGACACCAGCGCATCAGGGATTTGGGTGAAAGTGTATGGGCCATTGTTCTGTGATATTTTGAGTATTGATCCCTGATCAGGTATTGACCTTTCACACTGGATTAGTTTCTTGGTAGCAGAGGACGTTTTAATTATTGATTAGTTTGGTAATGATTCTTGATTATATGTTCTTAATATGAAAAGTTAGTGTCCTGTTTTATGTTGTCTGGAAGTTCAGGTACCGGGATACCTGAGGAATCCCGGGAATGAAATTAGCCTAAAGTAGGCAGAAGAAGAGTGTAGTAAAGAAGCCACACTGCAGAAGTAATTTGTCTGTTGTAATAATACCTAAAAGCTACGGAGGGCTGTAGGTGTTATATTAGGGAAATTTCGTCTATAAGTAGGGTAACTGAAATAGCGAAGGGTCTGCTTCTGAAACTCTAGCCTTATCCCCAGGAGAGTAACAAGACCTCTTTTCACGCCAAAAAGTCCTCTTGCGAAATCTTGGCCTTATCCCTAGAGGAGTAATAGGTCATCCCGGAAGCTTGTTTGAAGAGTAAAATAATGCAGGTCGTTATTAGGACTCGTAGTGAGAGAAAAATCTATTGAAGGGTAAAAACTATCTCTTTATTTAGTGGAACAGACAAGGTAGCATTGTTTTTGTATTGTTACTAACAGAAATTTCGATTAAGATAAACGTATAAAAATTGCCGTCAATTTTTGTAAAGGGAGGGTCAGTAAAAGGAGTAATACCGACGTCAGAAAAGGCTGTGCTGGCATTGGTAAGGCAGCAGGTGTGTTATGAGCTGTGATTGGTTAGTTGGTGTGAGCCAGGCTGGTATTGGTTGAGACATTGCTTACGTAGCAGGGTTCTGATTGGTTGGTTAGTGTGACTCGCGCTGGTATAGGACGAGAACTGACAAATAGAATACGTAAAATTACGGAAGGCTTTCCTTGTTTATTTTAGTAAGGTACATTAGTGTAAAGGTTTAGAGAAAATGAAGCTACTAAAGACAATAAAGAATTTTTGTAATAAGGTTAGCCGATTGTTACTAGGGAAGGAATTCCTATTCCACCCCCAAAGACGCCTGCTTCTTATATGATGTTGGAGCGAGGATATCATACGTGTATGTGGTTAGAGAATTGGGTGGAATATACAAAGGGTGATGGAGTCATAGCTTTTCCACAGCATGGACGTTTAATGTAAGGATATTACAGAATCTGAGAAATCGAATGAATGCACTAGAACCAAATCCTAGATTGACACAATACGAAGCATTGCAAGAATGGGAAGTTGAAGCATTCGAAAGAGAGAGATATAGAGGAGGTAATAGAAGATACTGGAGTTGGATGCATGGATATCCTTTTGAAAGTAGGGAAGAAAAGTTGAAAAGATGGAGGAGAGCTGTAGTAACAGAAGGTTTGTATCCAGTTCTTGTTGCTGATGATCAGACTGGAGGAAAATGTAAGGAGAAAAGAAAAAATATAGAGACTTCCAGTTTTAGAGATCACACAAATAATTCTGAGGATGATGAGCTGTTGGAGGATATGATGACTAAAAGACCTCCGCCTTATGAAGAAAATTCAGGAGAAGTAACCCTGAGTGCTCCACAGATGGGAACTCCCTTGACTCCCCAGGTTACTGAAATAGCTAGAGTAGTGCGAGAAAATGAAACAAATTTGTTGAATAAGGCAGGACTAGAGCAGGTTCAGAAAATGAATCAGCTAAGCCTGAATGCAGAAGCACTGACAGTACCAGTAACAATTGGTCCCGTAGTTCCCTTGTTTGGGGAAAGACAGAATTTGTCAAAAGTACACTCATTGACAGTTCCGAGAAGTGGTAACAGGAGTGGGGTGGTAGGGGTAATGAATGAGAAAGATCAAGATGATCAGAATACCACGTTGTTAGATCTTCTGGTTTGTGAGTTGATAACGAGACCCCTCAAAGAGGTATACAATTAGATCCGAGGAGAATAGGGCCAAATGTTACTCCAATAGCAGGAAGTTCAGCAGGTCCTTCACCAGAAAAATTGAATAACTGGATAAAGGAAATGACAAAACCAAAACCACAGCCACAGAGTATTAAAATGAGTCAATTAAAAGTAGATTTGGAAGAAATGATTATTGGGACAATAAGTCCAGATAGATTAGGGACTTACCGAGATGATGAATTGTTGTTTTTATGCAAGAGCATTACCTGGAGAGCAAAGAATTTACATGAGAAGATATCTGAAGCTGCTAGTGAGTATGGAATAGATATAGAAAAGTCGAAAGTGTTGCAGAAATCATACAGATTAGCTTTCACTGACAAAGACCTAGAGAGCTTGAATGCGTCTGGAAAGAGACTGCAGATAAAAGAATTGATGAACATATTGAAAATATGGGGAGATGTAGATAGATGGAGAAATAGATGGACGAGAAAGAAAGAAGAGGCAGCTAGTAAAGGAACATCCATGTTTCCATTGAAAGAGACAGAACAGGTTGAAAGGGTGTGTCCAATGAGAGAAGTACCCGGTGGTGGATATGTTCATGTTCCATGGTCAAGACAGGATATATTGTCTTTCAAGAATGATTTTCCCAGGTTAAGAGAGAAACCAGTTGAATGGTACAAACAGATAGAGAGGTTTGTGAAAGTCTCAAAGGTTTTGCTAAAAGATTTAGATGGATTGTTTGATATTGTTGTTCCAGCAGATTTATGGGTAGAGTGTAAAATCACGGTTGATTGGCCTAAGGGAAAATATCCTGGAGACCCTAAAACAGGTGCACCGTCTGATGAGGTAATGAAAAAGTATAATCAAGTAATCACGTTTCTAAAAGGGAAAATTTCCCCTAAGGAAACAGATTGGGTTAAATCGATAGAACAACCCAAGAACCAAAAGAGTCGGTACATGCCTATTATGAGAGGTTGATACAGGTATTTAAACAGTATAGAGGATTTGAGAATATTGGAAACAAGGATATGGGACATTTTGTGTATCGATTTGTGTTTGGCTTGAAACCAGAAATTAGCAATATGATTCAACAGCATTTGATTTGCTGGCAGAACAAGACAATCAATGAAATTCTGAGGTATGCAAAGTATTGTAGTGATGATATTGAATCACGACATAAAAAGTTAAAAGAGAAAATGATGTGGGCACAAGTGAAAGTGGAAGAACAGCAAGAGGCGAATAATAATCCTCAAACTAGTATTCAGATGAGTAGTCAGAATCAAAATGGGCAGAATTCTAGCGGAAGTAAAGGAAGAGGAAAAATGAATAGAGAGGAAGCTATGAAGAAATTTCCTTGTCATGTGTGCGGAAAGTTGGGACATTGGAAGAACGAGTGTAGATCTGCTAAAAAGAATAACAAAGCAAATCAACATTTAATTCCACAGATGCAGAATGAGGTGGGTGTAAATCAACAGCAGCAGCAGCAGATAGTTACTCCACAGATACAGGTGCCACAAGCTCCCATGCCAAATAATGTGAATGCTCAAGTGCAAAGGTACAGTGCGAATACTGGATTTCACGGAGGTGACCAAAGTGGTAAGAATCAAACTGTGCAAATGGTTCCACAATATTGGTTTGAGAGCAATGAGAATGATTCAGACTCATCTCAATGACGGTGCCTGAGGGGGAGGAGTGCGTGCTTGGCGCATCCTTGGCGGTAGATCAGTCAGGTCCATTTGTGGATGGAAAGTTGGAAGGGAATGACATTACATTCTTAGTGGACACTGGTGCTACCCGTTCTACTGTGAGAGCAGCAGAAATTCCAAACCTACCCCTCTCGGGAGAAACTATCAAAGTTGTAGGAGTCTCAAATAAGCATATTAGAACACCAGTTACAAATCCGATAGAAGTTCACATTGGTAACTTCAAAGATATGCATCAGTTTGTGGTATGTGACTCGAGTCCAGTAAATCTCTTAGGTAGAGATTTACTATGCAAGATGAATTGCACCATCTATTGTACGCCAGATGGTATTGCATTTCAGACACCTGATGAGGATGTTGAATTTAAAATGATGTTAGCAAAGCAAGGAACAGTGGTGGATGAGTTGTATTCACCTGTCACAGAAGAAAATTTGCCTGAAGAATTAAAAAGTGCAGTGAGATCAAATGTGTGAGATTTTTCAGGAAAGGAAATTGGCCTAATGACAAACGTAGATCCAATTCAGATTACAGTAAAGGATGGTGCTGTATATCCAAACACCCCTCAGTACAAAATGAGTCCAGAAGTAATTGCAGGAGTCACTCCTGTAATCGATCAAATGATTGAACAAGGAATTCTGAAAGAAATACTGAGCAGTCCTTGTAATTCACCTATCATAGGTATTAAGAAACCCAGTGGGAAATATAGAATAGTGCAGGATTTAAGAAAGATTAATAAAATTGTAGTGCCCTGTTGTCCAATAGTGCCAAATCCAGCAGTGATACTGTACCAGATTCCCTGTGATGCTGAATGGTACACAGTGATTGACTTGTGTCAAGACTTTTTCTCAATTCCCTTACATCCGGAAAGCCAGTATTTGTTTGCATTCCGGTTCGGAAACCGTGTTTTGGCATGGTGCCGAGTTCCTCAAGGGTACACAGAGAGTCCCTCAATCTTTAACCAGATCTTGAAAAAATGTTTGGAGACTCTGGTTATGCCAGGAAATTCGGTTTTGGTTCAATATATTGATGACCTACTGGTGGCATCAAAGACACGAGAAGCATGTGTGACAGACACAGTTGCTTTATTGAACTATTTGGCAGAAGGAGGACACAAGGTGTCCCCAGCAAAACTGCAATTTTGCAAACAGGAAGTCCAGTACCTAGGACACAAAATAGAAAAAGGAGTTAGGAAGGTGACACCCAAAAGAATTAAGGTGATCAAACAGATGAACCCACCCAAAACTCAGAAAGAAATACGAATGTTTTTGGAAATGGTTGGATATTGCAGGCAATGGATCAGTGGTTTCTCACTGATTGCAAAACCTCTACAGAGGTTGACACGAAAGGATGTGAAAGATCCGATTGAACTGGATGATGAAAGTATGGAAGCTTTTGTAAAATTGAAAAACAGTCTTTGTCATGCACCAGCATTAGGAATGCCAGATTATGCAAAGGATTTTGTATTGTACTGCTGCGAAAGAGATGGATGCGCACTTTCAGTCTTGACTCAGAAACATGGAATGGCACGACGTCCAGTAGCATATTTTTCTGCTACTTTGGATTCAGTGGCTGTAGCATTACCAGGATGTTTAAAAGCAGCAGCTGCCACTTGTATGAGTCTGGAACAAAGTGAAGCGATTGTGATGGGATATCCAGTAAAGGTGTCTGTGCTGCATTCTGTTGAGATTCTTTTGAATCGTACCCGTACACAGTACTTGATCTCTAGTCGGCTGTCTAAGTACGAGAGAGTGATTCTGGATGCTGAGAATGTGACTGTGGTGAGTTACACAACTGTATATCCAGCAACTCTACTGCCTAATTCTCGTTGTGAGGAGGTGAGAGAGGAAGCAGATCATGATTGTTTGGATGTGACAGAACTGTGCACCAAACCCAGGTTTGATATAGAAGATGTTCCCTTGGAAGAACCAGACTGTGTGATATTTGTGGATGGGTCATGCCTAAGAAATGAGAAAGGAGAATTATGCACTGCCTATGCTGTTTGCACCATAGGGGAGTTCTAGAAGCATCCTGTCTAAAAGGGGTAAACTCTGCTTAAATTGCTGAATTGATAGCTCTAATCAGATGGTGCAAAATTTCCAAAAGCCTGAAGGTAACCATATTCACTGATAGCCAATATGGGTTCGGGGTTGTCCATGATTTTGGACAGTTATGGATGCAAAGGGGATTTCTGACTTCTACAAGTTCCCCTATTAGGAACAGCAAAACTGTAAAAGAATTATTGGATGCTTTGCAATTGCCCAAAAGAATTGCAGTGGTCAAATGTGCCGCACATAAATCAGGAGATGATTACGTGACGAAGGGCAACAGATACGCTGACCAAATAGCGCGTTTCTGTGCACGAAATTAAAGGGCTTTAAACAGATCAATTGAAAGGGAACATACCGAATGCCATCTTATGTTTACAAACATATATGAAACTTGGGATGAAGTGAGGCAGATGTAGGAAGAGGCAAGTGATGAGGAAAAGGAAATTTGGAGAAATACAGGTTGTAGAAAGCGAGCAGAAGACGAAGTATGGGTATACTTTGACGAAAGACCAGTCTTGCCAGATTCTTTACTCTCCCATATGGTCAGGGTATATCATGGAATTGCACATATTGGAAGAGATGCAATGATCAGACTCTTCAAGCAGTCATGGTATAACCCAAAGTCCAGGGTCATTGGAGAGATCCTTTGCCAGAGGTGCATAAACTTGTCAGAAACAAAATCCAGGCAGAAAAACAGTTGTCAGTTGGGGACGAATTGGAAGAGGAGGAGGACCATTTACCCGTCTCCAACTGGACTTTGTTGAGTTACCCCCATGTGGTGGGTTGAAATATGTGCTGGTTGTTGTCTGTTCTCTCGCTGGGTGGAAGCCTATCCAACAAGAAGGAATGACAGCTTAACTGTCGCAAAATTACTTCTAAGAGAACTAATTCCTAGATATGGATTTCCAGTCACTTTAGAGACAGATAGAGGAACACACTTTAATAATGAGATAATTCGGATGATTTGTGCAGCATTACAGATTGAACAAAAGCTGCATGGTGCCTATCGACCCGAAGCATCTGGAGTGGTTGAGCAGATAAACGGCACAATAAAATCTAGGTTAGGAAAGGTGTGTGCATCCACAACACTGAAATGGCCTGACGCTTTACCCCTTGTATTAATGAGTCTTAGAAGCATTCCTGACAAAAAGACGGGTTTGGGTCCACATGAAATCCTAATGGGAAGAGCACTGAGACAAGCATACATACCAGCGAACAAACTGATGAATATATCTGATGATCTAGTGCTTAATTATTCCAGAGTATTGGCTGATCTGGTGCGTTCTGTGTCTCACCAGGTTGGAGAAGATGCCACAACAACACAGCCGAATCAAGCTCATGATCTGAGTCCTGGTGAGTGGGTTCTCATCAAGAAACACGTGAGGAAATCATGTTTAGAACCCAGGTGGAGCAGTCCTTACCAAGTTATTTTGGTGACGACAACGGCCATAAAGTGTGGTGGTCTGCCAAACTGGATTCACGCAAGCCACACTGGACGAGTCCCAAGTCCACTTGAAAGACAAGAAGAGCAGCAACCGGTAAACAAAAGTCAAAGACCAGAGGTAGAAGTGTGTGAAGCTGAAGAATCTAGAATAACAGATTCTGAAGAACAAGCCGATGAAGAACAGCCAAGCACAAGTCAAGTAAAGTGGGCACCAGCTACTGGGTCTTGTGAGACTGCAGTTGAACCAGGAGAAAGTGAGTTCACTGCTGAGCCAGAAGAAAGTGAATTCTCTGTCGAACTAGGAGAAAGTAAGTTCACTTCTGAGCCAGAAGAAAGTGAATTCACTGTTGAGCCCGGAGTCAGTGAAATTACTGTCGGAACTACTGAAACAGAAGTTACTGAAAATCCAGAAAAAGAAGAAGAGCAGATAAAGGAAAGGCCAAATAAAAGAACCTGTGAACTAGATACAGAAGGTGAAAAAGTAGTTTAAACCAAGAAACCAAGAAAAGGTGATAATTGGCCAGGTGGAGTGAAAAGACTGAAATACACCCTTGTGAGAAGAAAGTCAAAGAAAAGTCCGGAACAAAGTAATGAGGTCTCAAGTCAGACAGAACAAGAAGAGTCAGGAGAAGAATTAGTACGAAAAACCAGGAGAATAAGAATTCCAAGCAGAAAATACAAAGCACCAGAATGGACTTACGTCATATTGGAAGAAATTGAAAGTTCTGATCCAAGTGAAGAAAAAGACAGTTCTGACACTGAACAAGTTGATGAAAGCAAATTGAGACCACCGTAAAAGAACTGTGAAAATAAATTGTAGAATTAGTGACAAAAAGAAAAACTAAATGACTCAGAAGATCGAAAGAAAATAAAATAAAAGAAAGGGGTAAAGAAGAAAGCCTATAAGTGTAGGATTACACCATTATTTTTTCCTGAATTTGTTTTATTTTTTAGTGCCCTTAAGTTAGATAAATTTTATTTCTATAGAATACAGAATGCCTAAAGCAGAAGTGACTGAACGTCCAAGATCTAGTTTAAAACGTAGATGTATTAAAGCTTGCTTATGTAGTGTTTTACTATTAACATTCATGTGGGTATTACTAACTGTCCTTGTACCTATTCTAATGGTAACTAATAATGGGAATAATACTAATGATGTGACAAGTAAAGGAGCGAAAGAGGTTACTAATGAAACTCCTAATACTAAAATAGAACCATTGGATGGAAGTATTCTCCATTATGATAAATCAATTAGTGATTTCTCGTTAAATGTGTTTACTAAATTGTTGTACGAATATACTGAAACCATGAATGTGAGTGATTGTTATGTGTGCATGCGATTACCTTCGTCTGTCTCAGAAGGGGTGACTTACCACCACCTACCTTTAACATATGGTGTGTCTTGCAGTATTTTAACCAGCCTATTCTATGTGACGGGGAAACTCGAATACCACTATTCTAATATAGATTTAGTATTTTCAGAAATACCAGTTATTAAAGAGCTAAATAAGGTTTTAAGTAGCAAAAATGCACGTTATATGGGAGAGTTCTTCCATATCACCAAAACTCTAGATATAGAATATGCCTATACAAATAACCTGACTTGTAGTTTGCGGATAGAAGAAAAGATTTTTATAGAAATGGTAGAAGATAGAAGAGAAAGTTTCTAAAGAAAGGCTGCTGAACAGAAGTCACAGGTACCACCGTGGGCTTTTAGGGAAGGAGTTTATGAGAAAGGTGAGACATACGCTGCAATGTCCCTGGACTGGTCTCAGAAAGGGAGAATATGTTTGCTTAGAACGAAAACTAACTATAACAATTATTGCATTGGTAGTAGTGAATGTGAACATACTTTCCAAATTACTGGAGGTTGGGGATTAAAGGGTGGAACTGATCCTGTCTTTCCAGGAGTTTATTATGTGTGTGGCAAGAAGACTTATTATAGGTTGCCTGCACATTGGTATGGTAGTTGTTACTTTGCAAAAAATTTTCTCCAAAGTCTACCATGTAGACCGAAATAGTAACCAACTAAGTGAAATAAAACATGGACTAACACGTAACAAGAGAGCAAGTTTCTCAGAAATAGTAGGCGATATTTTTGGTGCACTGATACCCTCAGTTGGAGTCGTCTTGAATTCGCACAAAATTCGAAAATTGTCCACAGTGGTTGATCGTTTATCAACGGATACTGCTGGTGGGTTCTTGATGATTGACACTGAAATGGTTGCAATCAGGTTAATGGTTTTGCAAAATAGACTTGCCCTTGATTTGCTCTTATTAGCAAAAGAGGGTGGAGTCTGTGGAATGTTGAAAATCCAACACTGCTGTACTTATATCCCTGATAAAAGTAAAGCAATTGAGGGATATATAAAGAATATTACAAAATTACATGAAGACTCGACCCAACTGGAGGTTGATGGTGTTTGGGAGAAACTTGGTAAGAGTTTCTCCTCTGTAGGTAAATGGTTTTCTAATTTTGGAAGTAGTTTATTAGGGAAAATAATAATGCCACTTATTTCAATAGCCATAGTAGTCTTAGGGATAATAACAGCATATAAATGTTGTAAGTGTAAGAAGGGAAAAAGAGAAGTGACAGAAACAGGGAATCAAAGGAGAGCAAGAAAGAGAAAAAGAGAAGAAATAGAACTAGAAGACATGGAAGAAAAATGCTATGATATGATGAAAGATCTAGACGAGGGTGCCATAAAAAGAGAGAAGAGTACTGAGTTTTAGAAAAAATAAAGATGGCACTCGGTATGGTAGGTATTGTATGATGGCTCCTGAAAGCCATCAGAGTGGGGATTGATGGAGCAGGGGTTTGAGAAAAGAAACCTGCTCGAATTAATACCCCCATAATACGTACTAACAGTAAGTAGTAATAGAAAATTAACATGCACCTTACATGAACACGTGGGAAATAGCTCTGCGCATGTATGCACTAACGTAAGATAACATGTGAAAGAAACTAAAACCGTATTTACATTATGCTTTAAGTGAAATGAGAAACAATGCATGACTGGGCCACATGTGCATTTCGTAGTTTGCATGTTGCATTTTGCTTTAAAATAATAAGTAATGCTGCTTTCTGCTTAAGGCTTATGCTAGATAACCCTAAATGAGGAATAGTACAGGGAGGGGGGTAAACAGTGAAAACTACATTGTCATATAATTAATGAATGTCCATTTTTCATTCGCTATAGTGGGCTGGATGAACTCCATTTGCTTATGTTGTCAGAAGAAGGGAGGGGTGAACGGAAGAGTGAATCTGATCTGTCAGAGGCAAGGCAGACGCGCTGTGCACAGCAGAAGAAATGTACGAGTTGAAGGCCAGTGTGACGACTGTCGACCAAATGATGAAATCAACCGTGGGACCGGAGTCCTATTCTGCGGACGTTGTCAAATTTATGAATACAATTGTTTAAATGTATCTTGTATAAGAAAACGTGAGATTGAACTAAGAACCGAACTGTGAGAAAGGAAGCAAACAATAAATTGACTAAATTGTACGTGAGATCACTGTGGTGTGACAGAGACGCCTCCTAGGCACTCCAATCATCTGTCTAGTTTTAAAAATTGTTGCAACTAATGTGGGATGGACATGTAGGTTTTAGGGTATAACTGGGGTGCCTTTAGGGGTGTGGTTTAGTTGGAGAAGAAGAAGAAGAGAGAGAGGGAGAATGAGAAAAGATTAGGCTGGAGAGGTTGAGAGAGAGAGGGAGATGCGTCGCTGTCCGTCGGTTTGCAGAGAGGCCTAGCTGATTCCTGTCCTGTTCCGTTCCTGTCCCTGTAAATCTTTGTTTCCTGACTCTATTTAGGGAACCCCCACCATAGCCTTGGCCAGGGTAGAGGTTTTCTACAGACCGTTAGGTTTGTATGTTTCTGACTCATACAGGCAAAATTCTTGCAAATGTATTTTGTCTCTGAAACTTATGTCTCTTCGCCTATCCACTCCATCATAGATACATTTGTACGTATTATTTAGATGAAACTTTGTCTCTTCATCTATCCCCTCCGTTAGGTAAAATTCTGTTTCGCATTTGAATTTGCTGAAAACTTTTGTCTCTTAATCTATCCACTCCTCCATACTAAATGTCATTGCTTATATGATGAGTTTGTATTCGTTTGAAGTTGTTGATGTTAATTTCCTTTAGTGAGTTTCCTTATTTGCATTTGTGACCATATGCAATGAGCATTATTACGTTATTTTACGAGATAAAATGTTATTAACTTTACTGAGAGTCTGTGATTATTTTATTGACTAACAGTAAGTTAGAAATGTCATATCATTATCATCAACTATTCAACTAATTGGTTCATCGACCAAGTAGAGGAAGAGTTGATATATAAATCAGATAAGTATTTGGAAATGACATATATGAATTTTTAGGAGGAAGAGAATTGAACATTGTATAAATTGACACCAGCGCATCAGGGATTTGGGTGAAAGTGTATGGGCCATTGTTCTGTGATATTTTGAGTATTGATCTCTGATCAGGTAGTGACCTTTCGCGCTGGATCAGTGCAGGCATAATGCCAACATTTGGAAGCAAGAAAGAGAGACGTTTAAAAAAACATTGTTATGTTTCGTATATAGGCCCTAATGTAGACCCGTTCATATATGCCATAATGTAGAAATACGCGTATATGCCCTATTATGGTCATACTCGTATATGCCCTATTATGGTCATTCTCGTATATGCCCTATTATGGTCATAATCGTATATGCCCTATTATAGTCATGGCTCCTAATATAGGCATGATCTTTCACCTACATTAGTTCCCTACAGTACACAACGAGCTGTGAGGGTTGAACGTTATCTAGTCTGTGGTTAGAACACTGCAGGGTTTTCCCCGAACACAGGCCTACAATGTACTCATAAATTATGCATGAGCATTCACCAGCTACATCTCCCGCAAATTATGTATTTACAAAGTTCACCCCTGACGTCTTCCTCATGTCTAACAAAGACCAATACAAACCATACTGAGGGACGAGACACTTTAGGGTATAAATACACCACATCTTGCCACGGTAAGATAGAGGTAACCGAGACTTTCATGCTGACACACTGACCAGAGTCGCTGAGGCTCCTGCATGCAGTCGCTCCAGCTGACAGCGGTCTAACACAGCCCTTGCGGGGTGTCCAACTCTAGACCAGGTTGGGGTCCCACACTCTCTCTATTCAGGTATGGGGGTTCGACTAAATCCTAGAGGGATTCTTGGCTCTTAGGCTTTTAGACCTACACATATGCTAGGTACACTCAGGTACATCTAGTTAGGCATCGTAGGAGTACGCACACTTTTCCTAATGCTTTTTATACTCATGTATGTATTCATGATTATTGCAATATGGTAGAACTGTTCTATCCCTTTGCTTTTATCGTACTGCTGATAATATATCTCTGCTATTGTATGCTGGTTACTGCAGCACATATATTTTACACTAGAATAACAACTGTTCAATAAATACTTATTGAAACGCCCAGACTGTTTATTCTGTGTAACTCTCTGAGACAAACCAAATAAGTAAGCACGAGTGACTGAGCGAAAAGTAGTACATTGTTTCCACGATTCTGAGGGATCAGGGTTGTCATGATCTAAGGTGGCCAGAAACTAATCTCTCCCCGATAAGAGGAGATTCTAGTGGCACTGTGAGCTAGCTAATGCAAATCCGGCTAACATATGCGGTGGGGGTGCACAGAGTCAGTCTAACACCAATCCCACAGTATATGTTATCCAAACGCGCAGGTCCTGCAGGGGTACTATAGGAATTACACGACATGGCGCCGCCAACATTGGTTGGGTACTTATTTAACAGTAGAATCTGAGTAGCTCAGTCGCGCTATTCTCAGAGAACCTACTCACAAAACACCAGAGACGTCTGGAGTGGGTGGGCACACACTCCGCCACAGCTGAGTAGTACGAGAATACTATTTATTGGCTGTTGGTTAATCAAGCTTGAAGGACATTTTTGTTCCTAAAATTGTGCATAACACCTCAACTTCTTCCTCTAAAGATGCCTGATTCTGAGGCAGGGGACCAGAGAGTTGACCTCTTCCTTTTAGAAGGAGGAGAAGATCCTGAGGATGCAATACAGATTGCACCAAAATTCAGAATGACAGTCACCCTAAGACTATTAGAAAATGGTTTACAAGCTAAGGGTGGCATGGTAGTTTTTGTGATTGAGACACACGAATCAAACAAAACAGAGGTGTTCTATTCATGGGTTACATTCCCAGCAGCAAATGCCATAACAAAGACATTTCACTACTATATAAAAGGAGATGCACCACAGGAATATGCCCCATTTGAGGACATAGAGATTCTACTCACTTACCAGGAACATCATTACTGGTTTAATGGTGCCCTACCCCACGTACAATGAAGAGTAAGATTATGCCCGCTCAGAGGAGACAGGGCCACATGGCCAATACTAGCGGCTTACACACCGCACCCTGACATTGGAACAATGCCACAGCCAGAATTACTCATACAACACAGAGATTTAATTAAAATCTACAGAAACCTGACGCAATTCGTCATGAGGACTTTAACAATCCAACCTGCACCAGGTGCAGCAAATGATACTCCAGCTTAGGGTACAGGAAATAAAATCACTCCTCAAACATTACATGTGGTAATGGGCAAAATGCCCGCAAAATGCGAACAAATCCCATTCTGGATAGCTCAGAAAGTAACTCAGCTTGAGGCAGTATTCCCGAATACTACCACCTATGATAAACACAGAATTCTAACAATCTGCTTGCCCATGGGGATCACACCACAAGTAGAGGACTGCAACTCTTGGGGTTCAGTCTTTGCTGCAATATATACCAGAACACATGGTATCCCGTCATTAGCAGTAGTACCTGACGTATTGAGACAGATACAAAATGAGTACGGAGCAGAACCTGCCCTAAACTTAGGGATGAAGTTACAAAATAACTTTGACCAGGTATCAGCCATAATACTAGCTAACATTAAAGGGGAAGCAGCTTCAGTGGCGATCCGCCAACGCCTAAGGGAGTTCAGTCCAGTAGATCAACAACACGAACTACCCAAAATAATTGAATCTGCATATGCAGAACTAGGCAGAGACAGTCTAGGTGGGAAAAGCATTAAAACCACAACTGGTGGGCAGTCCTGAAAAGGACACTACAAAGCAGACACCTACTTCTTCTAAAAAGAAGTGGGAAAATAAAAAACAACAAAAGTCTAAAGACAACAGATCTGAATCCAGAGGTAGGTCTCCTCAACAGGAGCCCTCTGAAAGGAGGTATAACCTCAGGAATAGGGATAATATTAGGAAACCTGACAGGTATCAGGATACTGATACACGTTCCTCTCGTTCCTTTCAGGGTTCATCAAAAAACTCCGAGAGGGAAGGACGGTCAGAACACAGACAAGAGGAGCGTACAAAGTCCAGAGACACGCAACGCGCTGCGGACTACGCACCTAAAAAAGAAGATAAACAAAAACCTCAGTTCAAAAAGAAGAAGGTAGCAGGTCTCAAGATCAGACATGCCCAGAATTCTGAGGACACAGCTTCTGAATGGGGAATGGGCTCTGACGATGCTAGACAGCCCGGCAGAAGTAACAATAGCTCGCCAGAACCTGAAGGAATTTCTGGTGACAGCGGAGTTGAGTGAGTATATCACGGTGGAAACACCTGATACTCGGGTAAGTGTCCCACATAAGTTACATGAGATAACTTTCCGGATGGAGGGGGACAAGCCCAGAAAAGTTAAAGGTCTATTTTGGAAAAATCTGTCATCTGGATATGACATCCTATTAGCAGAGCAAGACTGGCCGCCAACATTCGTCATGGAGTGCCCAAAGGGAGAAAGGGTAATTTTTCCAGCATTTTCCGACCTCGTTCCCATTCATTTAAAACATGCATATGCGCAGGAGTGGGCGGTTGCCCTAGCTCCAGCATTCTACAAAAATCATGTTGGTTGGGATGAGGATTCAACCCACCACGTGATCCCATTAAAAGTTTCCCCAAATGCTCAAAGGCAGTACCCTATAAAGCAGGAAGCCAAAAAACAAGTCAGGGAGATCCTAGATCAACTTGAATACCAGTGTGTGATAGAAAATTGCACCTCACCAATGAACAATCCTTTGTTCCCCGTATCGTAACCTGATAACACATATCATTTAGTTTTAGATTACAGACATTTAAACACCTGCACAAAGACATTTGCAGTTCAAAATGCACACAGTGCCGCATCAATGAATAACATTGTGCAACAAAAATACAAAACAACACTTGATATCTCAAATGGATTTTTCTGCCAAAATATAGCGCCTGAAAGCAGGTATCTGACCACATTGTCAGTGCTAGGGTCCCAACTGCAATTTTGTTGACTTCCCCAAGGGTATAAGAATAGCCCGGGGTTGTTTTCAGCAAGGGTAACAGAGTTACTCCAAAATTTGGATGAAGAAGCATTGTCCTATGTGGATGATATTTATCTGACGGACGATGACTTACCGAGGCACTTAACCAGGGTGAGCACCATTATTATGGGATTTGCCTCTGAGGGCTATAAATTTAATTTTAAAAAATCAAAAATTGCCCATCTCAATGTCCTATTTTTAGGGTATGAGCTGCCAAGTGAAGGAAAAAGACTAGCAGCTAACTTTTTAGAAAAGTGTGCACTGCTCCAACCTCCAAAATCATTAAAGAATTTACAATCAATTCTGGGATTCCTAAATTTTGGTCGAACATACATTTTGGATTACGCAGAAAGAGTAAAACCTTTCTACGACTTAATAAAACCTGATTTTTCAATCAGACAATGGACACAGGAACATACAAATATCCTGCGTTCCCTACAGGAAGACATGATAACAACTCAGAGATCCGAGTAATAGCGGGTCAATGCGGGTATACTTATTTGACTTTCAATGAAGACGAAACGGTACCAATCGCATACAAATCACACCTGTACACAAACGCAGAGATGCGTTTCACTTCAACAGAAAAAAATCTTGACAGCAGTGCAGACCGCTGTAGCAAGAGAAAGAGCTCTGGCTCAGGGAAAACGCATAATAGTCGTGACCCCAGTACCAGCTTTAGAAGCTGTTACAAAGGCTAGTATTCCAAATGCGAAAGCCTTACATCCCAGATGGATATAATGGGCTAATTCTCTTACTGCAACGGATGTTGAATACAGATTTGATCCAAGTTTAAAAACACAAGCATTTCTGCAATACGAACAAGAATATCCTCTACCAAATGAGATTTTGCCTCTAGATCAGTATGAATACATTATTTACACTGACGGATCTGCTCAACCGGCCATAGGGAGTAAGCAAGCTTACAGCGCAGCGTGTGCAATCGTTAAAGGTCGCATGCGCGATGGAAAGTTCCATCCCAGTAGCACTAAAATGCAATCTCTAGGAGACTGCACGGCTCAGTTAGCAGAATTAAAAGCACTGATACTGGCACTTGTAAATACGGAACACGAATTCCCCACACTAATTGTGTGTGATTCCTTTTACTGTGTACAGTCGTACAATGAATATTTACTTCATTGGGAACAAAACGGGTTTAAAGACGCAAAGGGTGGCACAATTAAGCATAAAATGCTATGGGAACAGGTAGTGGAGTTGAGAAACGAACTACCAAGGGCTCACATGATACATACACTGAGTCATCAGCGTGATGGCGTTCACGTTGAAGGGAATTAATTGGCTGATGAAGCCGCAACGGGGGCTGTACGTACAGCCGCCGTAGCTGCAGTTACTCGTTCAAAAACGAGAATAGACGGCGAGATTTTGGTAGCTGTCAATGCTTCACACAAGGGCAGCACAGCAGTACCTAAAAAATGTCCACTCAAGTACTCCTACAAGTTAGATGCACAAAACATTCCATATGCTCAGATTCCTGGAGTGGGGGATAGAGTAATACCAAATATGGATCGTAGGCAAGGCTTAATTCTAGCAGCACACGAGGGTTTGGGTTCTGCGCATACAGGCGTCACTGCGACTATTTCTTTACTGAAACAGCGCTACTGGTGGCCAGGGTTAACAAAGCAGACAAAAGACTGAGGGGTCGATTCCGATGTCGGCCAGAAGCGCACCTAACAGTATTCGTCCGGAAAAAATACCAGCCGAACGCGTGTTTTCCGACCGACTCGAACACTCTACCGAACGAACAAGTACGATGCGCATAACAGCCCAGATTCCGAGCGAGCCGTACTTCACCCATTCCAGCTCCTGTTCCCCGCCCGAGCCGGATCCGTAAACGCCGAATCGAGTTGCACGGAACCAAATACACAGCACCTTCCGGCCGGACTAGTACGATGCGTCTTCCGTACGCGCCGAACTCGTTGCTACGTCCGGCACGTTTGAGCATCCGGGAGAGCTGCACATAAGCTCCGATTCGCGCCACAAGACGATCCACGGCGGCGAGACGAACAAGCCAGCGGCGAGTACGAGTCGAAGCCACGAGAAACCCGAACGAGACGACCCAACCATGAATCCCATCGCGCAGGTCCTACCAATACTCTACATCTATTACCGGGACCGGTACGGACGCGTACGGCGCAGACGGTAAGTCAAACACCCACAACACAAACAAACGACACGTACCCGAAATATGTCACACACACATAGGGATGCACAAATGACGTACACTAGCAACAGCAGAACCATAGGGGCGGGATGGCCATCACCAATGCCATACACACCCATAGGGGATGGATGCCTGCCACTACTGCCATCCCCACTCATGGGGGCTGGATGCCTACCACTACTACCATCCCCACTCATGGGGGGCTGGATGCCTACCACTACTACCATCCCCACTCATGGGGGCTGGATGCCTACCACTACTACCATCCCCACTCATGGGGGCTGGATGCCTGTCACTACTGCCATCCCCACTCATGGGGGCTGGATGCCTACCACTAACACCACCCCCACTCAGGGTGGGCTGGATGCCTGTCACTACTGGCATCCCCACCCATAGGGGGCTGGATGGCTGTCACTACTACCATCCCCACTCATGGGGGTCTGGATGCCTGCCACTACTACCATCCCCTCTCATGGGGGTCTGGATGCCTACCACTACTACCATCCCCACTCATGGGGGGCTGGATGCCTGTCACTACTGCCATCCCCACCCATAGGGGGCTGGATGGCTGTCACTAATACCATCCCCACTCATGGGGGTCTGGATGCCTACCACTACTACCATCCCCACTCATGGGGGGATGGATGCCTACCACTACTACCATCCCCACTCATGGGGGGCTGGATGCCTGTCACTACTACCATCCCCACTCATGGGGGGCTGGATGCCTGTCACTACTGCCATCCCTACCCATAGGGGGCTGGATGGCTGTCACTACTACCATCCCCACTCATGGGGGTCTGGATGCCTACCACTACTACCATCCCCACACAATGGGGGCTGGATGCCTACCATTACTACCATCCCCACTCACGGGGGGCTGGATGCCTGTCACTACTGCCATTCCCACCCATAGGGGGCTGGATGGCTGTCACTACTACCATCCCCACTCATGGGGGTCTGGATGCCTACCACTACTACCATCCCCACTCATGGGGGCTGGATGCCTACCACTACTACCATCCCCACTCATGGGGGCTGGATGCCTGTCACTACTGCCATCCCTACCCATAGGGGGCTGGATGGCTGTCACTACTACCATCCCCACTCATGGGGGTCTGGATGCCTACCACTACTACCATCCCCACACAATGGGGGCTGGATGCCTACCATTACTACCATCCCCACTCACGGGGGGCTGGATGCCTGTCACTACTGCCATTCCCACCCATAGGGGGCTGGATGGCTGTCACTACTACCATCCCCACTCATGGGGGTCTGGATGCCTACCACTACTACCATCCCCACTCATGGGGGGCTGGATGCCTACCACTACTACCATCCCCACTCATGGGGGGCTGGATGCCTGTCACTACTGCCATCCCCACCCATAGGGGGCTGGATGGCTGCCACTACTACCATCCCCACTCATGGGGGCTGGATGCCTGTCACTACTGCCATCCCCACCCATAGGGGCTGGATGGCTGTCACTACTACCATCCCCACTCATGGGGGCTGGGTGCCTACCACTACTACCATCCCCACTCATGGGGGCTGGATGCCTGTCACTACTGCCATCCCCACCCATAGGGGGCTGGATGGCTGTCACTACTACCATCCCCACTCATGGGGGGCTGGATGCCTACCACTACTACCATCCCCACTCATGGGGGGCTGGATGCCTGTCACTACTGCCATCCCCACCCATAGGGGGCTGGATGGCTGTCACTACTACCATCCCCACTCATGGGGGTCTGGATGCCTACCACTACTACCATCCCCACTCATGGGGGATGGATGCCTACCACTAACACCACCCCTACTCAGGGTGGGCTGGATGCCTGACACTACTGCCATCCCCACCCATAGGGGGCTGGATGGCTGTCACTACTGCCATCCCCACTCATGGGGGGCTGGATGCCTACCACTACTACCATCCCCACTCATGGGGGGCTGGATGCCTACCACTACTACCATCCCCACTCATGGGGGGCTGGATGCCTACCACTACTACCATCCCCACTCATGGGGTCTGGATGCCTACCACTACTACCATCCCCACTCATGGGGGGCTGGATGCCTACCACTACTACCATCCCCACTCTTGGGGGGCTGGATGCCTGTCACTACTGCCATCCCCACCCATAGGGCGCTGGATGGCTGTCACTACTACCATCCCCACTCATGGGGGTCTGGATGCCTACCACTACTGCCATCCCCACTCATGGGGGATGGATGCCTACCACTAACACCACCCCTACTCAGGGTGGGCTGGATGCCTGACACTACTGCCATCCCCACCCATAGGGGGCTGGATGGCTGTCACTACTGCCATCCCCACTCATGGGGGCTGGATGCCTACCACTACTACCATCCCCACTCATGGGGGGCTGGATGCCTACCACTACTACCATCCCCACTCATGGGGGGCTGGATGCCTACCACTACTCCCATCCCCACTCATGGGGGTCTGGATGCCTACCACTACTACCATCCCCACTCATGGGGGGCTGGATGCCTACCACTACTACCATCCCCACTCATGGGGGGCTGGATGCCTACCACTACTACCATCCCCACTCATGGGGGGCTGGATGCCTGTCACTACTGCCATCCCCACCCATAGGGGGCTGGATGGCTGTCACTATTACCATCCCCACTCATGGGGGTCTGGATGCCTACCACTACTACCATCCCCACTCATGGGGGGATGGATGCCTACCACTAACACCATCCCTACTCATGGTGGGCTGGATGTCTGACACTACTGCCATCCCCACCCATAGGGGGCTGGATGGCTGTCACTACTGCCATCCCCACTCATGGGGGGCTGGATGCCTACCACTACTACCATCCCCACTCATGGGGGGCTGGATGCCTACCACTACTACCATCCCCACTCATGGGGGGCTGGATGCCTACCACTACTACCATCCCCACTCATGGGGGGCTGGTGAAAAAAGAATTAATTCAGCTACACTGTCTCGGTGAAAAAAGAATTAATTCAGCTACACTGGCTTCCAGTGAAACAGAGGGTACGTTTCAAGGCCCTCTGCACAGCCTGTAAAGCCCTTAACGGAATAGGCCCAGACCATTTGAAACAAAGGCTTAAATGGTATGTTCCTGGCAGGACTCTTCGGTCCACAGGAGGAAAAAATGCCCAAGTTCCCTCCTTTAAAAAAGCGAGTTGGGGAGGCAGGAGCTTTATTACCTGTACCTCCAAGGCCTGGAACGACCTGCCGTTCCACCTGAGGAACTCCGCAGACCTCCTTTCCTTTAGAAGGGGGCTGAAGACCTGGTTGTTCACCCAGTGACCGCCCTCTCCGTCAACCTTCAGGCAGTACATAGCGCCAGGACACCTCTGGGTAATCGTTGCGCTCTATAAATCCAATTAACATTAACATTAACTCATGGGGGGCTGGATGCATGTCACTACTGCCATCCCCACCCATAAGGGGCTGGATGGCTGTCACTACTACCATCCCCACTTATGGGGGCTGGATGCCTACCACTACTACCATCCCCACTCATGGGGGCTGGATGCCTACCACTACTACCATCCCCACTCATGGGGGGCTGGATGCCTACCACTACTACCATCCCCACTCATGGGGGTCTGGATGCCTACCACTACTACCATCCCCACTCATGGGGGCTGGATGCCTACCACTACTACCATCCCCACTCATGGGGGCTGGATGCCTGTCACCACAACCACCCCTACTCATAGGACGGGTAATGCATGACACAACTAGCATACTCCCACATAAGGACTGTCTGTAAATTACATCCCACCCCCAACACCATGACAAGCGTGTGTGGTCTGTGTCAAATCCATACAACACTGAACATGACATTGAACATACAATGTGACCCCCTAACACATGTGTCACACATAATTGTGTGTGTGGCCTACACAATGCAAGCAGACCATGACCACTGTGGCAATGTGGCCCAAAGCCCCATCACCACAGTGCCCAAAAGGTAAGTGTGTGCTCCATAGCTGAAGCCCATTTTGAACAGTGTGGCAATGGGGCCCAAAGCCCCATCACCACAGTGCCCAAAAGGTAAGTGTGTGCTCCATAGCTGAAGCACATGTTGAACAGTGTGGCAATGGGGCCCAAAGCCCCATCACCACAGTGCCCAAAAGGTAAGTGTAGTCCTGGTAAAAGCTGCAAAAACAAAACTGCAGGGATTATTCCTGGCCACACAACACCAAACACTACAGTGGCATTGTAGTGCTTGTGTCCCATAGCAACATAGATTGTGTGAGGCAAGCAGTGCAGTGCCAATGACACATCGTTCTGGCCATGTGCACACAAACATCAGCCATGGGGGCCCACATTGTCTACATTCACAAATAACACAATGACAGAAGTGAGCATCATAATGCAGACCCACATATCTGCACCAATGGACACACAAATGTAGATATCCTGTGGAGACTGTAGATGTCAGGTGAACAAATACCATACCATGGCAGCAATGGGACATACTAACCATGATCAATGTGCTGACTGGTGACCTAGCAGTCCCAGGGCCAGCAGGGGAAAGCCAACAAACAACATACAGCCAATGGCAAACTAAAGATATGCCAATGCAGTGGTGCAAATGCACAAACACAAACAGGCAGACTCACACTGCATATCATACACAACAGGTGAGGGGGTTGTGTGCCAGTGTCCCCAGGCAAACACACAACACATGAGGAGGCCAGATTCACTAATACACAGATGTCAACACAGTCACATACAAAAGTAACTCATGGATTGGATTCCCCTATGTGGGCAAACAGGCATAGTGAGATGAGAGGGAGCCCAAATTACACATGTCACACAAGCTTGTAGGAACAGCAACAAACAGAGCAAGAGACAGAACCACCACAGCACTCCCCCCAGGGACCCCACATTGTGGTGACACTAGCCTGCATGACAATCACACTGTGATGACAAAGGTAGATGTCATCCACACTGTGAACCACAGCCATGTGTCCTGAGCAACAAACTACCATCACACCTATACAAGCAAAAAGCACTCAGCATGGCCTGCCAGCCATTGAAAATATGGAGGTAGTGCCCCAGCCGTGCAACAACTCACATTTGCACACACTCAACTCCACACACCTTGAACTCCACCAATGTGCAGCAGTGAAGCTCACATGGACTGCTGACATTGCACATGCACCCATGACAATCCCAGGGGTGGTGGGGGGAAATAAGGTGCAGAAACACATGACACATGGCCAGTCAACAATACTTGTGAATGTCTGACACACTGCACAGTATGCCGTACATGGGCATGACGTGAAATCCACCCCAAACAATGGGATCCTGGCCATAGTCACACACCAAAGAAGAAGCCAAGCTGACCCACAAAGGACACACATAGACAACTCCCAACATTGCAGCTCTGACCCTGAGGAGTGGCAGCAGTCACACACACAACGTGTCACAATCACTGAAAGCATACACAAACAGAAAATTACATTACTCGTGTAACCAACAAGTGCCAAGAGGAATCCTGACTGTGTCCCATCTGCGTTTGCCCACATCCCCAGCCCTGACAACAAAGACAACTAGGGATGACAACCTCATGAACATTAGTTTGCCATGCACCCACATCCCGGAGAAACCAGGTCCGAGATGCTGGATGAACACAGAACAACTCAGCAAACATCACAAACAGGAACATCCGTAGGGACACAGCCTGTGTTGGAAAAGGAGAAGGGAACACGCACAGACATGCCTACACAACAAACAACATGGGCACAGCCTATATCACGGAATCACGCACTGCCATGAGGGCACTCCACTCCTGTGGAAGGTCAGCTGTGCCAAACCTTGTCTGTGCACGACTCAAACATGTCAGCAGAACACTCGGTCAGTGAGTCAACAACTACAACACACTGAAGGCTCTGCTCATATCAGCCTGGGCACGGGAGTGTCACGTCAGTCATCTGCATACACCCAAGACACGTGTCAAGCAACTTGCACTGTGTACACAGATGAGTCCTCCAAATTTGATGTGCTAAACTGCATGTCCATTGGAGACGGGCACACAGTCAGGGTACTAGGAACATTGGACAGTGGTAAGCCCACCAGATGTGCATCAGTGTAGGACAAAGATGGTAATCTACAAATGCTAAACGTACATCCCTGTGTCAAATGCTGAACATTACACCCTCAGACTGCAGCAAAGGATGCTATAGATCCAGACTAGATTAGGACACATATCCCATGGACCACATGGAGCCCATCACAGCAAAACTTCATTTACCTGATCTGAACACTATTACAACAGCAAATGCATGATTCTACACATCTACATCATGTACCTCCAAAGATTAACCACAAGTAAACAAAAAGAGGCTTTATTCAGCAAGTGTGCAACTCAAATCAAAAGTCCAAAATAAACTAAGGCCAATGGCCAGTCCAAATATACAGTCCCAACAGGGTGATGTGTGACAACTTGTCAACAATTGCTTGCCTGCACAGGTACGGACAGGGGACATCCCCCTTGGAGGGGCATACGAGGGGCAGGCCAGGCACCGCAGGGACAGGATCAGGGGATGCCAGAAGGAGGCAGTGAAGGGGAGGTGGGTGCAGGAGTGTCACCGGCAACTGCAGTGGAGGTGTCTGACTCAGGGGGGCTGGCACCACCGCAGGGCTCAAGTCAGATGGTGTTGGTGCTGCAACCACTGCAGTGGGCTGGTCAGATGGAGTGGACTGGGTCCCCAATGCAGTGCCCGAGTCAGACGGGGTGGTTGTGGACTCCACCGCAGTGCATGACTCCAAGGTAGTGGAAGGGGGGCAGAAGAGCTGGGCAGGACAGAGGGGGGACACGGTCTCCACACCAGTGGCACAAACAGGCAGAGCGTCTGGTTTGGGGTGGAAGAGCAAGTGGCAGGGGGAGGTCCTAAGCAGTTTGGGGATGCGGTATCGGTGTGTGGGGGAACCTGGGGCAGGGTGTGGCGGTGGAACCTGTGGAGTGGTGGCCTGGGGGATGGAGGTGAGAGACTGGGTGGTTGACTTGCAGGGCAGTGTCGGGGTCTTGCTCTTCCGGGACCGTGGGGACTTGCGGGTGGGGGCTCACTCTGCCTGCACCTGGGGAGGGTGTCCGGGGGCGAGGGCACTCCCCTCTGTGTGGGTGGACTTCCTCTTCCCCGGTATACTGGATCAGCGGGATTGGAGGGAAGAGGCCGAGGTCACTGAGGAAGAGCTGCTGATCAGGTGGGGTTGCAGGTGAGGCAAGGGAAGGGGTCTTGGAGGGAGAGGATCTTGAGGATTGCGGAGTGACTGTGGTTGCCTGTGTGTGTGTTCCCCATCCCCTGTGTGTGTGGTATCAGTCCCCTGAGGATGCTTGTGTGCACGTCTTGCCTTTCTCTTGGGTGTGTCTGTGCTGCTCGTGTCTGTGTGTTTGGGTGACAGTGCAGGTGTGCATGTGCTTTGGACAGGTAGGGGGGCAGGAAGTGTGGATGGGGCAGAGGTGGGAGGGGTGAGGGACTGTTGGAGGAGGGATACTGCTGCCGTCAGGGAGGAGTCCATGGACTTATTGCTCCTCTGTAGGGCAGACATACCCGTCGAGATGCCCTCCATGAACGACACCAGCTGTGTCAACAGAGTGGTGTGTGCATGGAGGACACTCAGCATTGCTGTCTGCCCTACATGGAGCTGCCAAAGGAGGTACACAGACTCCTCACTCAGGGCAGCAGGGGACACAGGGGCAGAGGGTGCAGTGCCTGGCACGAAGGAGACACGCTCCCGAGTACGGGAGCCTCCACGGACCTCAGGAATGGGAGCCAATGGGAGGGCGGTGGTGGTGGCGGGGCCAGACAGACTAGCTGGCCTTTGGTGGCTGCTGAGACCCGCCTCCACAAGGGAGTCATCCTCCGAGCTGCTGTGGTCCTCAGCTGAGGTGGATGGTGCTGAGGACTCCTCGGTGTGGCTCCCCTCGCCCTCCGTGCCACTGGGTCCCTCTGACCACTCGTCCGATGCTGACCCAGTCTGGCTCCGCTGCTCCTCCTAGTCCATGGAGCTGTCCCCTCTTGTGGCCGTGGATGTATCTGCAAACAATTAGGGAAACAGACAAACATCAGTCACCTGCACTGACCGCACACACCACAGTAAGTACAGCACATTACAGAGCAAGCCCTGGCATCCTTAGTTGAACATTGCTTAAAGTCCCCACACAGATTCGGGGAAGCCAATTGTCAGTCTGATGGTCAACCATGGGACTCACACCCCTCCTGCCCTTGCACCCATCTGTCTGGTGCCTGTCTGATGGTAAGACCCCAGTGCGGACACATGCACCACCTACACAGTTGTTGGACATTGCAGGGAACACGGTGAAGTATGTGAACATGCACACATCACATCTCTTGCCACTGAGTCAGTGCAGGTGTCCGGATAAAGGGATGGCCAGAGTCTAAATAGAAATGCATGTGATGCATACCAGCACCAGACACCATGATGCACCCATGTCCGGATAGTCAATGCCACAATGGGGTGCATGTTGCACATGTCACTCCCCTGCAGGATCAGTCTCAGGAAGTTTAATGCCATGACACAGGAATGCGTGCAAAGTCATACATTACTGTCTCAAGTCACATGGCCATGGCAGCCAGCCAACAACAGTCTGCACTGTGTCACAATCCGAGGGCATGGGGAATGCAAGTTATGTGACTGACAAGTGCACATGTCCATCCCCCAAATACCACATCATCTGTACTACTATTTGTCCACGTCATACCAACTGGACATATGGGGGACATGAAACACAACTCTCTGAACATGAGCACCTCACAGTGTGCTGTGAATGACAATACAGCTGCCTGAAAGTCACAGTTGCAAACACCTGTGTGCACAGTCAAGTGATCAGACACCTATAAGTCACAGAAGTGTTGTCTATCATGGTCACATCTCAGATGGCATGCTGAGCCCTAACCGATAAACATACCAGTAGTCCTGACAACGAAGACACAGCACAATGAGACAGAGGCAGACACCTGAGGGTACATTTCACTGATCACAACATGCCAGATGATACACGGGAATGGGAGTACAGAGTGTATTGCATGCCCTAGAGTAGGCATGACTGTCCAGCTCCACCTGTAAGAGGGATGAGTCCTGGACAGTAGGCAGGTGGCTAAGCATGTATGACACACTGGATACACATACTCCTGAGGCCCAAACATTGTTCCCACCAGCAGCATGGGTGTGTGCCAAATTCCCCAGGGACATGTGGTGAGTCAGAGCAGCAAGCGGACCACATATCAAAGTTACACCCAGATTACATGTCAGAACTTAGGCATTGTGTAAGCAATTGAGCCACCCATGAATCGCACAACATAGTCACGGGAACAAATGCTGTCCCCCACCTTGAGCAAAGCAAAATGCAATGACACAGTCCCCAAATGACACAATTTCCTGACTATAAGGGCCACACATATGCGTATCAGAGGAGAAGTGGGCATGTCACAAATGAGGGACATGGGTCCTGGACCACATGACTGATGTACTGTGGAAGTTTAACCAGGCCAGAGGAGGGCACATAGCATGTCAGACAAAGTGCACAGTGCAGTCATGGACTCACCCCCTCCTTGCTGCTGTCTGTCCTTCAGCTGCCCATCCAGGTCAGGGAAGACCACCGCCAGGATCCGGAGCATGTGGGGGTCAGGGTCCGGTGTCCGCCCCTCCTGCGAGGAGGCGACAGCTTCAGCTGGACCCTTGCGATCCTCCCGGTCCAGCCACGAAGGTCCTGCCACCTCTTCTGGCTGTTGCGGATCCTGCGCCTGTAGACCCCCACGGATCTTACTTTCCGGGCGATGGTCAGCCAAATTTCCTGCTTCTGGTGGGCATCAACCTGTGAGGATGACAAAGTGAAAAGGCCATTACTACACATGCAACATATACGTGCATCACACAGTTGGATATACATGTCTCAATCACAGGGGCATATGATGTACACAGGCAGTCCAACAATGGCTATGAACAGTTTGCCAGCAGTCACTACATGGTATCATTGCATGGGAAGTAAACCTAGTTGGAATGCACTGTTACTGCACTGTACCAGTTCAGTGCATGTAACTACACACTTTGGGGTGTGACAACTACTCAGTGGGCATGCTAGCCAGTGGTGTGCACACTGAAAGTCCTGCTAGTCAGACAACATGCACAATTAGTGAGGCAGTGGACAGCACACTCACCTGCTCCCCTGGTTTCCCATACAGCTTGCTGTACTGTGGAAGGAGGCTGTCCAGCAGGGCCTGGTTCTCCTCAAGGCTGAAGGCTGAGGCTCTCTCCACAGTACGTGCCATTGCAGGAGCCAGAGGATGCATAAACAGCAGCAGTATTGGTGGCAGATGTCGTCCTGGAGCCTGTAGTGCAGGCAAGTGAGCTCTCAGGGGAACAGCCAGCATTATATGTGTGCTGCAGAGGCAGATATTGTCCCATGTGTCCAAAGTGATAGGTCCAAGTCGTTTGCATCTTCTGAATCTGACCAATCCATGGAATAGCAGCACTAATACACGCCCACAGCATCCTTCAAATCTTCAACTTCATGACACCCATGATTTTGCAACATTGTTGTGGCTGGCCAACTGAATTTACTGCATCAGACTCGTTGGAGCTTCGAAACGCGTCCGTTGCCATGCCAGGCCCCAGCCAATGTGTGCGCACCGTTCTGTCCACTGCTGTACAACGCGTATTTCGGGATACAACACGTACCCGCACACATCATATGCAATGGGCCGGCCGGGCACACCGATCGGTCCATTGCTGCACAACGCGTACCCGGGATACAACGCGTACCCGCTCACATCATATGCAATGGGCCGGCCGGGCAAACCGATCGGTCCATTGCTGTTCAACGCGTACCCGCACACATCATATGCAATGGGCCGGCCGGGCACACCGATCGGTCCATTGCTGCACAATGCGTACCCGGGATACAACGCGTACCCGCTCACATCATATGCAATGGGCCGGCCGGGCACACCGATCGGTCCATTGCTGTTCAACGCGTACCCGGGATACAATGCGTACTCGCTCACATCATATGCAATGGGCGGCCGGGCACACCGATTGGTCCATTGCTGCACAACGCGTACTCGGGATACAACGCGTACCCGCTCACATCATATGCAATGGGCCGGCCGGGCACACCGATCGGTCCATTGCTCTACAACGCGTACCCGGGATACAACGCGTACCGGCTCACATCATATGGAATGGGCCGGCCGGGCACACCGATCGGTCCATTGCTCTACAACGCGTCCCCGCTCACATCCAATGCAATGGGCCGTGCGGGCATACCGATCAGTCCATTGCTGTACAACGCGTACCCGGGATACAACACGTACCCGCTCACATCATATGCAATGGGCCGGCCGGGCACACCGATCGGTCCATTGCTCTACAACGCGTCCCCGCTCACATCCAATGCAATGGGCCGTGCGGGCACACCGATCGGTCCATTGCTGTACAACGCGTACCCGGGATACAACGCGTACCCGCTCACATCATATGCAATGGGCCGGCTGGGCACACTGATCGGTCCATTGCTGTACAACGCGTACCCGGGATACAACGCGTACCCGCTCACATCATATGCAATGGGCCGGCCGGGCACACCGATCGGTCCATTGCTGTTCAACGCGTACCCGCACACATCATATGCAATGGGCCGGCCGCGCACACCGATCGGTCCATTGCTGTACAACGCGTACCCGGGATACAACGCGTACCCGCTCACATCCAATGCAATGGACCGTGCGGGCACACCGATTGGTCCATTGCTCTACAACGCGTCCCTGGACAGGTCACACGCATATGTCACCATTCTGGTCACTGGTGAACCTATGCCAGCCACATATACTTTCCAGGGACTCAGGGGCACACCTACAACACCACACCCAGTCCACACTGTATCTAAGGCATGTGTGGCAGCATAACCTTATCTGTGTATGTGGGTGAACATGTGGTTTTGGGGTGGCACTTGGGGGCAGACACACCCAGGCTGTGCACGTGTTCATGGGGACAGGGTCCTTTGTGTGTTGTGCACCTGACCACTGTGGTGTGCAACTGTTCATTTTGGAGCATGTGTCATGGTCACATTTCCAGGTTGTGTATGTGTATGACATGTCACATACCCCCAGGCTCACATGTGGGAAGGCATGTACGTCACAGGGTGGCCCATTGCCACAATAGTGATGTCCCTCCGCAGTCTGTGTGCATGTTGTGTTTCACATGTTTCTGACTCCATGTGCACAATGGGAGACAGTCTCCACATCCACGTGGTTTGTGCATGAACTTTGATGTGTGTGTGTGTGTGTCACAGACGTCCATGTCTGTCCTGCAGAGGCTACAGGGGCCACTACCTGTGGGTGTCATGTTTGTTTTTCTGACGTGTACATGATACGCCATGTCATGCCAGTGTCCATGTGGCAAGTCAGGGTCCCTCGGGAATCTACCTGTCAATGAGCTGTGATGCCTGTGGAGCATCTGTCCAGACATGTCACTGTGGTATGTGTGTGGAACGTGAGAGCAGTAAATGGGTACTGTGACACAGCCTAATGGTTTCCCATAGCACACCCTGGAACCTGTTGTCAAGACTTGTTGAACAGAGATGTTAGATGATGTCCATGTAGGTGCCATATATGTCCAAACAGAACGACACACACATCAAGTACTTGTGTTTGTTAATGATGTATCATGTGAAATTGAGTATGGTGAACGGCACATAGGTGGGGTGACTGACAATCTTGCTTTCTTCACCTATGCACTGCAGGGTTCCTGCTGTCTATCGACCATTCCCAGACCTGGCAACGATGGTGGAACGTGACAGCATCGATCAATCAATCAATCAATCAATCAATCACAGAATTTGTAAAGCGCACTACTTACCCGCGAGGGTCTCAAGGCGCTGGGGAGAAAAAAAGGGGGGGTGCTGCTACTGGTCGAACAACCAGGTCTTGAGTAGCCTCCTGAAGGTCAGTAGGTCTTGGGTCTGTCGTAGGCTTAGTGGAAGGGTGTTCCAGGTCTTGAAGGCGAGGTGGGAGAAGGATCTGCCGCCGGTGGTAGTTCTTCGAATGCGGGGGACGGTGGCGAGGGAGAGGTCGGCGGAGCGGAGTTGGCGGTTGGGGACGTAGAAGAGGAGTCGTCTGTTGAGGTAGGCTGGGCCAGTCTTGTGGAGTGCCTTGTGTGCGTGGATGAGGAGTTTGAAGGAGATTCTCCTGTCGACGGGGAGCCAGTGCAGGTTCCTCAGGTGGGGGGTGATGTGGCTGTGGCGTGGTACATCGAGGATCAGGCGTGCGGAGGCGTTTTGTATGCGTTGCAGTCGCTTGATGAGCTTGTCCGGGGCTCCCGCGTAGAGGGCGTTCCCATAGTCAAGTCTGCTACTGACAAGGGCCTGGGTGACTGTTCTTCTTGTATCTGTCGGGATCCACCTGTAGATCTTGCGAAGCATGCGGAGGGTGTTGAAGCAGGAGGATGAGACTGCGTTGACTTGCTTGGCCATGGAGAGCGTTGAGTCGAGGATGACTCCCAGGTTGCGTGCGTGGTCGGTGGGTGTCGGGGCTGCTCCCAGCGTCGTTGGCCACCAGGAGTCGTCCCAGGCTGAGGGGTTGGAGCCGAGGATGAGGACCTCTGTCTTCTCCGTGTTCAGTTTTAGTCGGCTGATCTTCATCCAATCGGCGACGGCCTTCATTCCTTCATGGAGGTTGGATTTGGCGGCGAGGGGTCCTTGGTGAGCGAGAGGATCAGTTGAGTGTCGTCGGCGTAGGAGATTATGTTGAGGTCGTGCTGTCTGGCGATGCGTGCGAGCGGGGCCATGTAGATGTTGAACAGTGTTGGGCTGAGGGACGATCCCTGGGGTACGCCGCAGATGATCTCGGAGGCTTCAGATGGGAATGGTGGGAGGCGGACTCTCTGGGTTCTGCCGGCGAGGAAGGAGGTGGCCCATTCCAGGGCCTTGTCTCGGATCCCTGGTCGAGGAGGCGTGCGCGTAGAGTGCGGTGCCAGACAGTGTCGAAGGCGGTGGAGAGGTCCAGCAGGATGAGGGCTGCGGTCTCACCTTTGTCCAGCAGGATCCTGATGTCGTCGGTGGCGGCGATGAGGGCAGTCTCAGTGCTGTGGTTGCTGCGGAACCCCGATTGGGATGGGTCCAGGATGCTGTTTTCTTCGAGGTATCGGGTTAGCTGTTTGTTGACGATCTTCTCGATGACCTTGGCTGGGAACGGAAGCAGGGAGATGGGCCGGAAGTTCTTGAGGTCTCTCGGGTCCGCCTTGGGTTTTTTGAGTAGGGCGTTGATCTTTGCGTGTTTCCAGCTCTCTGGGAAGGTCGCGGTCTCGAAGGAGAAATTGATGACGTTGCACAGGTGGGGTGCGATGGAGCTGCTGGCTTTGTTCAAGATGTGGTGCGGGAAAGGGTCTGACGGGGTGCCGGAGTGTATTGTGCTCATGGTCTTGATGGTGTCCTCGATGTTCACGCTGGCCCAGGCTGGCAGGGGGCCGTGGTCGATGGTGTGCGGCGCGTCTGGTGCATCGATATTAGTTGGGGCTGTCTGGGTGTTGAAGCTGTCGTGGATGTCGGCGATCTTGCGGTGGAAGAAGGTGGCGAGGGAATCGCACAGGGGTTGCGATGGCGGGATGTCGTTGGTGTTGGAGCTGGGGTTGGAGAGTTCCTTCACGATGTTTAAAAGCTCCTTGCTGTTGTGTGCGTTGTTGTCGAGGCGGTCTTTGAAGGAGATTCTCTTGGCGGACTTGATGAGGTGGTGGTGGTTACGGATGGCGTCTTTGTGGGCTGTGTGGCTGTCCGGTGTCTTATCACTGTTCCATTTCTTCTCTAGTTTCCGGCAGGTATGCTTGGAAGCTAGGAGTTCCGAGGTGAACCAGCTGGCTCTTTTGGTGGTGTCACTGTAGGTGAGTTTTTTCAGCAGGGCGAGGGTGTTGGCACAATCGTCCATCCATCGTCTGAGGTTGCAGGCAGCGTCGTCGGTGTTGGATGGGTCGGAGGGAGGGCTGAGAGCGAGGGTTGCCCGTAGTTGGTCTTCGGTGACTTTGCTCCAGCAGCGGCGTGGGATCTGTTGGGTGCGGTGGTGTGTGGTGGGTTTCTGGAAGGTGAAATGGATGCAGCGGTGGTCGGTCCAGAGGAGTTCCGTGGTGTGGCTGAAGGAGACGTGGGAGCTTGAGGAGAAGATGGGGTCAAGCGTGTGGCCGGCGGAATGGGTCGGTGTTGTGACGAGCTGGCTCAGACCGAGGTTGGCGAGGTTGTCGATCAGGGTGGTGGAGTTGCTGTCGTTGTTGTTCTCCAGGTGAAGCATCCGACGGTACCGCTTCACCAGGCAACTGATTAAGGATTTGGCAGTGCGGTTGGACCCACATTTGCAGCCTGGCCGTCCGTATCCTACAGCGCTGACCCCCAAGGTGAAGGTGATGGCAGCCCTACACTTCTTTGCCACCGGTACCTTTCAACACACTGTGGCGACTGCCGGTGGGATGTCACAGAGTATGTTCAGCCGTGTGCTACGCGATGTTTTGGGGGCAATGTTGATATACCTGAACCAGTACATCTATTTTCCAACACGTCAACGACTCACTGATGTCAAGAGTGACTTCTATGCCCTGGGGAGGATGCCACATGTAATTGGCTCCATTGATGGGACACATGTGGCTTTGATACCACCACAGGCACATGAGCAGGCATACCGGAACCGTAAACATTACCATTCGATCAATGCTCTGGTGGTATATCTTGCAGATATGACCATCACACATGTGTGTGCCCGTTTCCCCGGTTCGGCACACGATGCCTACATGATGAGGAGTAGTCGCATCCCGAGGATGATGTCACAGATGCCAAACCAGCGTGCCTGGCTTGTTGGTGTGTACTGACTTTGTACCATTGTGTGTGTTCTGCTATGTTGTTTTCCGCACACATTTTCAAATCGGCTAATGTGCAATTGTCTGTCTGTAGGTGACTCGGGATACCCCAACATGCCATGGTTGCTGACACCCCTCAGGAACCCTGTGACACCAGCCCAGATGCGCTACAATGAGGCACATGGTTGGACGAGGAGGGTGATTGAGCAAACCTTTGGTCTCCTGAAGAGCCGCTTCCGCTGCCTGGACAAGACAGGAGGGGCCCTCCCATATGCCCCAGCAAAGGTGTGCAAGATTGTCATCGTCTGCTGCATGCTACGCAACCTGGCAGTGCGGAAGGAGTTGCCTCTCATCCTGGATGATGATGACCAACGTCCGCCACCTGTGGAAGATCCTGGCCTGGGTCACGATGCCAGTGAAGATGATGATGATGATGGTGATGTCCGCACACAGCTCATCACCAACTTCTTCAGCTGAATGTGAGTCTCCAGAGGGTTGTAATGTCAATGATTTGAGTTTGCATGATATGTGTGTGTGGTGCTCTGGTGCTGTTTGAGTGTGGCCATGTGCTACTTGACTGGATGCGTGCAGCGATGTGTCCTTGCAGGTGGTCTGTACTGCCCAACAGTGTTGACATGCTAACTTGGTTTTTGTAGTTATCTCGTGACATGTATTAGACATGAGTATTGCCGTTCTGTGCTTTTCTTCAGTGGTTTTGACTGTGTGTCATGTCTGTCCTTCACAGGGTGCTGCCGGAGTTGTTTGATCAACTTAGATCCCACGAATCCATGATTCAACTTCCAAGGTGGAAGCAGTCGTTTCCCTACAGGTGATGTGCCACACACCCCTGGACTTTCTATCTTCTGCACTTTTTGACTTTGTGGCCACAGCCAGGCTGGATTAGCTAGCATTTGTAGTGGAAACAACATGTTGCAAATGTGTAATAAACCTGTGCTTCACTTTGGGATGTGCGTTGTCTGTAGTCACACATCTGACTGACATTTGCTTACTGCACCTGTAGTCTAGTTGGCACAGACTGTGAATAGGTGGCGTGTCTGTGCATTCCACTGTATTTAGTTGCAACATCAGTATAGGTGATGAGTCTGATGGCCCTGGTGTGTATGTGTTGTGTGGCCCTAGTGGTGTGTCTCCCTCATATGTGTCACGTCGCCATGACTGACATGACGGTGTTGGACTTGCTGTAGCAGTTAGCATGCACAGTGTCATTTTTCTGATCACCATCTCCATGACAGAGAGCACGTTGGAATCACAACAGAGGCTGATATGGTGTATTTGTGAGTTTATTTACATACAGGTGTGAGGATGGTGCACAGGATGGTGGGTGCTGTACATAGAAATTGGAATCCAAAGTTCCCATGTGATTCGGAAGTCTTGGTAGCTGAAATGTCCAGAGTAAAGTCCACAGTCATCTGATGAATTTGGCCAACTATAGCTCCCCATGTCATGTGGAGAGTTGGGTTGGCTTCGACAGGGCGTGCAGTTTGCACACAGAGGAAAAGTTCCAGAACAGGTGTTGGCTTCCTGGGGGATGTAGATGGCCATCGGCCTCTCAGTTTGGCCTCCTCGGACGGCCCCTCTTCTTGGGAGGGGGACCCTCAGGTGCAGGCTGCGGCAGTGCAGGGGACTCTCTGCCAGAGTCCTCCTCCCTCCCTGTGGCATTTGCAGTTGTTTCAGCAGCAGATGTTGTGGGCACACAGGGAGGTGAGGCCATGTTGGTGCTGATCTGGCGGAGGCATGTCAGTATGTCCCTATGCACCGCTGTCAGTTGTTCCAATGTGTCCCACTTGGACTCCATGCCAGACATGTGTGTCTCGACATGTGACATGTGTGTCTCGACATGTGACATGTGTGTCTCGACACGGGAGGTGTGGGAGTCCAAGCGGGCATGATGGGCAGCCTGCTGCTGTTGTATGTCCTTGAGGATCCCCACTACCTGGCTGACCTCTCCGGTGCTAGTCTGGTACGCATCCGCGATGCGTGCCAGTTGTGGGTCATCATGCAGTCCAGACCCCTCTGCAAAGAGCGACCTATGTCTACCACCCCTCCCACCACCCCTGGCGACACGTGCAGGACCTGCGGTGGCATGCACAGGTGACCGTGGGCCCACTTGGGTGTTGTTCCTGGGCTCGTTGTCACCAGCTCCAGTTTGGGACTGGGTCCCTGCGCTGTTGTCATCTGTGTTCCTTGGTCTGTCCGTGTTGGCAGGGGTGGCCTGTGTGTTGGCAGTTGTTGGAGGGGTGGGTGCAGGGGGTGCAGATGTTGGTCCTGCTGGTGCTGCATGATGACTCACACCGGAGGGTCCAGCTGGTTCTTCGCCATCCGAGGAGTGCAGAGGCTGATCCACACCAGTGAGCTCAGTGTTCACCGGAGCCTGGGACAGGGACTCCTCCTCGTCTGCTGCTGTGTCCCCATCATCACCTGTTTTGGGGAGAGACACAGATTGTATGTTATGTTTCTACTGGCATCAATTGTTCAAACACCTGACAGTTGTGACTGTACCTCTGGATGTGGGCCTGGACATTGCATTCTCCTAAATTGTGACAGTCAGAGAGGGATATTGGTGTAGCACATTGTCCTGCCAACCTGTGGCATGTCAATGTGAATGTTGAGGTGTGTGCATGACCAGCATTGGTGGTATTTGCTTGCCATCCGGGCCTCCTTCTCCCCCAGCCCAGTTATCCCACCATGAAGCGTGCTTCCATTGCAGGGAGTGCAAGTTGTCTTTCAGGATGTCAGTCAGTGGTGTCCTGCTGTTGGTTGTTGCACAGTTCCCAGCAGGGCCTTGTGCTCCCCCAGCAGTACCCAGTGTCAGCCATCTTGTGAGTCCTTTTCCACTCCCTGTGATGTGAGCACGGTTCAGGGTGGTGTTGATGGGCCAATTGTGAGGGTGACCAATATCTGTGACACCACTCCCATCATGCTATTGCCTGCACCCCCCTTCCCAGCATGCCCATCCTTCCTTCCTTTTGACTCTGCTTCCCTGTGGGGTGGGGTGCCTGTGCTGACAGGATGGCTGGGAGTGTTGTCCTGGCAGTTGTTTGGCTACAAGTCCCAAGAGTGTCCCTGTGCTTCACACAGCATAACCCAGGGTGGTGGTTCTTTGTGGGATCTTCAGTTAGGATGTGAGGCATTGCATTCTCCCAGGTGGGTTATGTGGAGTTAGTGTTGAGGGGGTGTGTGAGGGGAGGTGCTTGTAACTATGGTCAGTGCTGTGAGTCCTCCTTCCCACCCAGCCCAGTTATCCCACCATGAAGCGTGCTTCCATTGCAGGGAGTGCAAGTTGTCTTTCAGGATGTCAGTCAGTGGTGTCCTGCTGTTGGTTGTTGCACAGTTCCCAGCAGGGCCTTGTGCTCCCCCAGCAGTACCCAGTGTCAGCCATCTTGTGAGTCCTTTTCCACGCCCTGTGATGTGAGCATGGTTCAGGGTGGTGTTGATGGGCCAATTGTGAGGCTGACCAATATCTGTGACTACCACTCCCATCATGCTATTGCCTCCACCCCCTTCCCAGCATGCCCATCCTTCCTTCCTTTTGACTCTGCTTCCCTGTGGGGTGGGGTGCCTGTGCTGACAGGATGGCTGGGAGTGTTGTCCTGGCAGTTGTTTGGCTACAAGTCCCAAGAGTGTCCCTGTGCTTCACACAGCATAACCCAGGGTGGTGGTTCTTTGTTGGATCTTCAGTTAGGATGTGAGGCATTGCATTCTCCCAGGTGGGTTATGTGGAGTTAGTGTTGAGGGGGTGTGTGAGGGAGGTGCTTGTAACTATGGTCAGTGCTGTGAGTCCTCCTTCCCACCCAGCCAGATATCCCACCATGGAACGTGCTTCCATTGCAGGGAGTGCAAGTTGTCTTTCAGGATGTCAGTCAGTGGTGTCCTGCTGTTGGTTGTTGCACAGTTCCCAGCAGGGCCTTGTGCTCCCCCCAGCAGTACCCAGTGTCAGCCATCTTGTCAGTTGTTTTCCACTCCCTGTGATGTGAGCATGGTTCAGAGTGGTGTTGATGGGCCAATTGTGAGGCTGACCAATATCTGTACCTACAACTCCCATCATGCTATTGCCTACACCCCCTTCCCAGCATGCCCATACTTCCTTCCTTTTGAGTGGACTTCACTGTGTGTGAGTGTGACAGCAATGGCAAGATGGCTGACAGTGTGGTCCTGTTGTTTGTTGGTGCCAAGTTCCCATCAGGGCCTTGTGCTCCCCACAACAGTACCCAGTGTCAGCCATCTTGTCAGTTGTTTTCCACTCCCTGTGATGTGAGCATGGTTCAGAGTGGTGTTAATGGGCCAATTGTGAGGCTGACCAATATCTGTGCCTACAACTCCCATCATGCTATTGCCTACACCCCCCTTCCCAGCATGCCCATACTTCCTTCCTTTTGAGTGGACTTCACTGTGTGTGAGTGTGACAGCAATGGCAAGATGGCTGACAGTGTGGTCCTGTTGTTTGTTGGTGCCCAGTTACCATCAGGGCCTTGTGCTCCCCACAGCAGTACCCAGTGTCAGCCATCTTGTCAGTTGTTTTCCACTCCCTGTGATGTGAGCATGGTTCAGAGTGGTGTTGATGGGCCAATTGTGGGTGTGACCAATATCTGTGACTACCACTCCCATCATGCTATTGGCTACACTGACTTCACCAGCATACACAGAATTCCTTCCTTTCAGTGAGCTTCCCTGTGAGGTGGTGTTCTAGTGGTGGGTAAATATCTGGGAGTGTTTGTTGGTTCTATTTGTGCCACTGCCTTGCTGTATTTGTTTTTAGGTTTGTACATGTCATGACACAGTTACATATCACTATGAGATGGCAGGTATTGTGTTTGTCTGACTAGCATTCACATCTTGGGATGAATATCTTTTGGTTGTTGTGTATTTGCTAAGGGTGCATGGTTTGCCTATCCCCTTGACTGTGATGTGTGTGTGTTGTCACACCATTTTGTGTATATTAGTTGTGTACTCACCAGGCTCTGGGATGTCTGTTAGTCCGTATACGCTCACTGGTGGTAGGATGGCCCGCACCTTCTCCTCCCAGGGCCTGAGGTATACTGGTTTTGCAGGAGGGCCACTGCTGGTGTGCTGGCTGAGGAGGTAGTCCTTTTGAGTAGGTCCCGGACCCTCCTGCGCACATCATACCACCTGTTCTGGATGTCTTCCTTTGTGCGCAAACATGGTGATTGTGCGTTCACCCTGTCGACAATCCTCGCCCACATCTTGGTTTTCTGCGACATGGGGGTCTGTTGTACCAATGTACCAAACAACTGTGGCTCTACCCTGAGGATCTCATCTACCATGACTTCCAATTCACTATCTAGGAACTTATGATTCTTCTTTGGGGGCATGGTGATGGGTGGTGGTGATTGATGTGTGTGTGCAAGTGGGGGGGTGTGAGTGTAGGTTTAGCTGGGTGTGTGTCAGGGTGCTATTTGTAGGTGTGGTAATGGTGTGTGGCTTGTGTGATGTATGAGCTGTGAGTGTGTCTGTGGTTGCTGTGTGATGGTGTTCTGTGCTGGCAGGTCAGTGGAATTTGCAAAGGATCATGGTAGGGATTTGTGGCCTTTATGTAGGTGGAGTTGGAGGTGTGTCCTTGTTCCATTTTTTTTTCCTCCCTGTATTTATTGGCTTTGTGGTTGCTTGTTTGGCCCTTTTTTAAAAAAAAATTCCTTGGTGTTTTTGGTGCATGTAGGAGTCGTTCTTGTGTCCGAGTAGGACGCTGCAGTTGTCTGGTGCGATCTTGTCCGACTCGTTCCCGCTGTGTGTCAGCTAGGTTTCATATGCGGCGTACGAGTCGGTCGCGGAGTATTGGGTTGCTTCGGCTGGGTTTTGTATACGTGTCGGTCGTACGGCTTGTGCTCCGGGCGATTCGGTCGTGTTTTGCACACACAGCATCGTACTACGCGGGTCAGAGTTCGCGGGTACGTTTCGTTCGGGTTCAATCCGGGTGCGTGTCGGTCGGTTCGTTTCGCGTGATTTCCCGGCCGGATGGCTTGTTTACGTCCGGCTCGGTCGGTCGTTTTGTATTCCGTCCGAGTCGGTCGGATTTCACATGCATTTCATCGTACTACCCGGGTCGTACAGCGCCGGTCAGAGTCGGTCGGACTAAATTCCCGTACCAAGTCGGTCGGTATTTTTTCCGGCCCGAATCGGAATCGGCCCCTGAGTCTTAAAGTGTGACATCTGTCAGCAGATGAAAGGCTCCACCATAACACGCCCAGCGCAGACACCATTACTATAATCAGACAAACCTCTCGCATGTGTTTATTTGGACCACTGCGGACACCTACAATCTAATGGGGCCAAGAAATATATTATGGTTGCAGTGGACTCCTGCTCTAGATTCTTATGGGTTTGGCCTCAGCGCTGTGCTGACGCTCGAACTGTTATAAAAGATTTGCGAGTCTTTATCGGCACATACGCAGTTGGCATGTTACATTCTGACCGTGGCCCGGCGTTTAGCTCTCGGGCTTACAAAGAGGCCCTGGAAGGAATGGGTGTAGCATTGCGGTACTCCTCTCCGTACCATCCAGAGGGAAATTCTGTTGTGGAGAGGAAAAACCGGGACTTAAAGCAGTCTTTAACAGTTAGGGTATTAGGCAAAGGCGGTAGATGGGTCGATCACCTTTATGGGGTCCAACGAGCAATAAACATTCAGCCAAGAAGCTCTCTAGGGGGTGTCACTCCTTACGAGGTCCTATTTGGGACAAGAATGTGGGTACCTGATCTTGATTGTGAAGGCACAGTGGCGGATGAGAAAACATTTGATATCCATGATCGTTTGGCTATTTTACAGGATCTAAATGAATCCAGGACACAACAAAGCAACGTCCACTTAAAACAGACTGCCACTGAGGAAGTCAAGGCAGCAACGGCAAGACCTGTCTGGATCCCAAAAGTCGGGGATCTGGTCAGAGAAAAGATTTCAGACAAGAAAGAATTCGGGCCATCCTACAGAAAGCCTGTACCGGTCCTAGCAATCCAAGGCACAAGAACTGTACTTCTGCCGCCTCTTGCCGGGAAAAAGGAGAAAAGATTTGTCTCAATTGACTTAATCAAACCCCACTATGTGGCCGATACTAAACAGTAGGCCTCGTGGACTCCACAGTAGCAGATGCCCTCCTCTCGCTACAATCCAAGAAGTCCAAACAGAAAGACTCATCACGTTTGAAGAGCCACCTGTACGGAATGAAGGACTAAGCAACAATGCTATGGAACTCGTTCCACTTCGACAAGAATAAAATCAACTTAACAACCAAGTTGCAATCAGACCGACTACAGACATCTACGTCAACATGCCTCGTCAAGAGCAAAATCCAATTTCAACAAATCCCGATGCAATTCCAACAATTGATCGAACTGCTTCTGGCTATTTCATGAACTTTGATACGTTTTCACTGGATCCAAGCGAGCCGGAAACGACGCCAGCCAAAAATCACACAAACAGAAACTCACTGACTTTTGAACTTTTTAGAAAGACTTACCTGGTGTCACCTTGGATTGAACTATGGTATATCACTGGGATTTTATTTTTTCTTTTCTGGCTAGGTTTAATAATAACTTTTAGTATGCTTATTAATGGACGATACCTCCAGCAGAGCTCGACAGCCCAAAGAGTCAATTTGATTTTAAAACCACACCAGTCTTCACATCGTGAACCAAGAGACTTGTCTTCAGTGAACATCACAACAGTTCCTATACCGGACGGTATAGTATGGGACAAGATTGATTATGATATATTCGGTCCAACTGAACTTTTAAAGCTTAAACATGTATTTAAAATTTCTTTAAGTGATATCATTACCTCCAATACATTTTCTGATGATTGGGACACTGAAACTGTGCATGATTTAATGTCTGATTTAGAAAAAACTGCTGCATTTCCGAACAACGAAATGTTAGAAGGTACTTCAGACTATGATACATTGTACTGTTACCAACATTATGGTCATCATTTCTTGCACAAATCTATAACACCAAGAAATGTATTTGAATACCACCAGTGGGAACACTGCCCAACACCTCCAAAAGGTAGTTTGCAGACCTTTGCACAGAAATTCACATACTTTTCAGGGTTTAATACATCTGACCCGAAGTCATTTTATTACAAAGTGGCAACAACATCAGCACAGAAAAGTATGTTGACTAACACCAAACAGATTTACTCTGCTTCCTTTTTTGGCCCAGTTGTCTACACAGGGTTTCGACCTATTGAAGGACACTATAGATTTAAAATCGATCTGGGGTTCTAGGGACTGGCAAGTCCAGGGAACAGAAGCGCTTTTTAGAGCATGCCTAATTCCACAGCAGATAATATTTCTGAATGAAACTGTGCAACAAACATCCTGTCTTGGACTAGCCAAGAACAAGGAAATGAACACACCGGGGTTTCCAGCACCATCACAGATGGGTGGGGGACAGAATTCAACTACAAATGGGGTAGGATTAGATGACATTCTCCAGTACAACAGGTCAGATCCCAATTGGACAGAATGGCTGATTTGGCCCATTGACACAAACACATGTCAACAGAGATTCCTAGGTAAAACCGAGGGGTTTAGTATCAGTAGGCCAGATGCATGCTATGTACAAAGACAACACCCAGGGGTAGTGACATCCTACAGTGTTGGGAAGTTGTGCATTGATTGGCTAGAGACCTCAACACTCACAGAAGTAAAACATCATTTGACCTTACTCACACCTGATGTGGACCTTAGGGATTTCTTGTCAGGCCCAAGGAAAACACGTCAGAAACGTTTCATATATGCTGGCATTTATGCCTATTATAATGAAAACTGGAAAATATCCAAACAGGAGGCCGCAGAAAGAATACGGGAAATAGACCGTATTAACCTAGAGAAGGCATTAGCTGTAGTGGATAATGGGTTAACAACTTTAACCTCCAGGATTTACTCCTTAGGCAACATTGTGTCTTCGGCAATTGACATATTAGAACAAGATCTGGCCTTGTTACAACACGGGCAATCTCAATTACGTTCTATTATGATGTTAAGCTGGACGCTGCAATCTCTGCGTGCAGGCTATGTGCCCTGGCGTTTTATAAACACCACGTCTCTGTTTTCAGAATACAATCTAACTGTTAAACAGACAGAAATGGCACAAAGGGGTGCCAAATATACAATGCTGCGTATTGAGAAACTGGAAAGGTTACCATTCACTGTAGCCGAATCACCATCAACAGAATGGCTAATTCATGGCCAGATCACTCTGCCAGTCACTACGTTTCAGTTTCAATATTGCCTTGAGCAAAGGCAGGCAGGCAAATATGAAAAAATGGGTAAGGGATACATCAAGGAAACTTGGGAGTTACCATATAGATATCGATGCCCGAATGGGGATCGAGAAGTGTATCTGAGTGGTACAAACTGCAAGAACGCTTTAAGCAGTTCTCTCATGTGTCAAGATATTTCTCTACATGGAGCATGTAGTGGTTCGGTAGCGAACTTATCTTGTCACAAGTCAGGGACCCCAGCGGCCATGATCACGCCGGTTTTCCAGCTGCTCTTGAATGGGAGTTACTTAATGCTAAATGATCAAGGTTGCTGTGGGATGCTTCCGGGCGTCGCCTATCTAGTCACTGTTAACTCCAGGGTTACTTGCTGTATGCAAGTATTGTTTCCACCACTGAACACAGTCAGGGAGGCGCCGTTATGGCCTTCGTTGAATGTTTCCTTTATACAATTTGACACTTTGAGCAGACTGAAAGCCATGCTTTTACAGCAACCCGTGCCCTTAACCTCCGCTCGAGAAATCTTTGAACTTCAAGTTGCAAGGACCTCGACTGAGATACAAGCGCTTATACGTACAAGCTGCCCCTTTCATTTCATAGAAATGGTGGGTCGTATCTTTAACATGTCTGATACAAGCGGTATTGTACACCTATTTAAGACCATAGGGTTAGGACTATTAAGCACCTTTCAGACAGTCCTCAGAGTAATACCAAATTTTATACACTCCGTCCTGGGAAGCGTCTTTGGAGGTCTCCCGCTTATCCTGTTCCTAATTGCAGGAGTCCTGATTGTAATATTCCTGCTACGCAATGGACGGCCCCATTTCCGAGGAAATGGCGAACACGCTCATGGAATGGAAATATTGTGAACGCATGGTGCAGCTTCTGGGCATACCTTGCCTAAGAGAACTGAACGCCTCTTGGTTTCTATCATTTAGACCAGTCTGGGTGGACTGCATCTTACCTGTTCTTCGATGCCTGTTCTGCGGAGAATGCCTAACGTTTCCATCGGATACGCCACTGGACCAAGATGCTATGCTGGACCCCCTAAAGGCCCATGCTCTGCGTTGTCTCCAGCGTCTTCCAATTCTGATGAATGCATTCCTTGAGAATCCACAGGTGCCGTTTGCTCCTGCTGGGTTAGGTGGCTCCTCCACAGGCACCGAGGTAACAACTGCTGCACAAGCTGCCGCAGCAACGACTGTTGGCAGTGACGAATTCCATCTATGTGCGATTGACGTTCTCTGTGAAGCATTGGATTTGTCGTCTGCAGGAGCTAACACCGATAATGCTGTATCTCCCAGCCAGGACACTTAATCTGGAATTGGCTCATCGCGTCCTCGGAAAGAATTCGGCTTCTCCACTTCATTTCATAAATAAACGAACTAAATTTGGAACATTTCCTAAATTGACACTTTCACTTGAGAAAGAGTGGCTTTCTTCTGCTTGTGGTAATGCAACTTTTATGAATGAGACAGAATTGACTTTTTCAAGTGGCAACTGAAGAAAAGCTGATTTGTAAACATTTTAATTGACCTTTTTAAACCATGTTTTTTTAGCTGATTTTAAGAAAAGACTTTTAAATTGTCCAGATTTTATGTATGGTCATTGTCATACAATTCGGAAGTGGAATGGGTGTTATGTTTCGTATATAGGCCCTAATGTAGACCCGTTCATATATGCCATAATGTAGAAATACTCGTATATGCCCTCTTATGGTCATACTCGTATATGCCCTATTATAGTCATGGCTCCTAATATAGGCATGATTTTTCACCTACATTAGGTCCCTACAGTACACAACGAGCTGTGAGGGTTGAACGTTATCTAGTCTGTGGTTAGAACACTGCAGGGTTTTTCCCGAACACAGGCCTACAATGTACTCATAAATTATGCATGAGCATTCACCAGCTACATCTCCCGCATAATATGTATGTACAAAGTTCACCCCTGACGTCTTCCTCATGTCTAACAAAGACCAATAGAAACCATACTGAGGGACGAGACACTTTAGGGTATAAATACACCACATCTTGCCATGGTAAGATAGAGGGAACCGAGACTTCCATGCTGACACACTGACCAGAGACGCTGAGGCTCCTGCATGCAGTCGCTCCAGCTGACAGCGGTCTAACACAGCCCTTGCGGGATGTCCAACTCGAGACCAGGATGGGGTCCCACACTCTCTCTATTCAGGTATGGGGTTCGACTAAATCCTAGAGGGATTCTTGGCTCTTAGGCTTTTAGACCTACACATATGCTAGGTACACTCAGGTACATCTAGTTAGGCATCGTAGGAGTACGCGCACTTTTCCTAATGCTTTTATACTCATGTATGTATTCATGATTATTGCAATATGGTAGAACTGTTCTATCCCTTTGCTTTTATCGTACTGCTGATAATATATCTCTGCTATTGTATGCTGGTTACTGCAGCACATATATTTTACACTAGAATAACAACTGTTCAATAAATACTTATTGAAACGCCCAGACTGTTTATTCTGTGTAACTCTCTGAGACAAACCAAATAAGTAAGCACGAGTGACTGAGCGAAAAGTAGTACATTGTTTCCACGATTCTGAGGGATCAGGGTTGTCATGATCTAAGGTGGCCAGAAACTAATCTCTCACCGATAAGAGGAGATTCTAGTGGCACTGTGAGCTAGCTAATGCAAATCCAGCTAACATATGCGGTGCGGGTGCACAGAGTCAGTCTAACACCAAGCCCACAGTATATGTTATCCAAACGCGCAGGTCCTGCAGGGGAACTATAGGAACTACACGACAACATCAGAGGAATTTATTTGGCTTGCATTGATTTGGAGGCAATTTTAGGGAGGAGACAGCAAAAATAAAGCTGTATGTGGTTTAAAAAATCGTGAGTCACCCTGCTGAGACAGGTGTGTTGGCACGTATGACATAGGTGGCATGGGTAGAAATGGAAGTGCATGCAAATATTCTTCAAGCGCAGAAACACTTTGGCAATGGGGCCTACATGCACAGGGGCGCTATCTAGCACTGTAAGTGGGATACAAAAGTTTGAGAGGGTACTCTAAAAAAGGCATGGACAAAGAAGTGTAACTAGGAATATTTTATTAGAGGCGCCACCTTAGTAGTACGAAACACCCTGCGTATATGATTATAATACTTTCATCAGCTTCATCCCAATTATTTTCAGGGAGAAAAATGCAAGTATTCCCGAGGCCGGGCTTACATCCCGCCATCCTACAAAAAATGTAACAGGGGGGAGCCACGGGCAATGGCCAATGTGTCAAGGGAGCCGCGGGTTGAAAAAGTTTGGGAACCACTGCCCGAATGACAAGGGGGAGCGTCACTGATTGCTTCGGACATGGCCACTTCAGTTTTAGGTCCTGAAGTGCTCAGGACAGAGTTTTAATCACTGACATCTTCCCACTCTGTTACAAGGTAGAGACAGCTGCCTCCCCTAATTGGCTGACCTTTTGTAGAAACTGCTGCCTCCAATGAGAGAAGGCATCAGTCCCAACCCTCCTGGGACCTCTGAGGCTTTCCTTTCTGGGAGCTGCAGAGCGAGTAAGTTTTATGTTTTTGATTGTTTGATGCATGTATGTATAAATGGATGAATTTGTTATGAGTGAGTGTTGTGAATGGGTGAGTGTGTGTGCATGTTTGTGAATGCATGGGTGTGAGAGAGTGAGTGTATATGTGTACGTGTATGACCTGCTCGCCCTCTTCCCTGCCAAAATTACCGGCCAGCACTGATTATCACCCTCAAAGCAGGCACATCTCTGCTAGATGTTTAATGCTACACTGTCTCTACAGTAAGAGTGAGGAACTCATGGTCACCTTTTGATTTATTACTTTGGTCACAGTTCTAGTCAGGTGAAACATCAAAGAAAAATGCGGAAAATGTATTGAAGATTCTCCATGGGAAAAGTTGCCGGACTGTGTTTAAAAGGAGTCTAATTATTAGCAATGCATTTTTACGTGTTAAATCAATGATTATGAAATGCATTACTGGTAGACATTAGGAAGCAGCCACTGCAAATGTTCTGTTTAGTGATGTTCATGCCCCCCAATCTTTTCCCTTTCCCAGGAATCTGTAATTTTACATTCAGAGGGGCATATTCACAAGGAGCTATCGCCGAATTAACGGCACTTTATCGCAGCCAAAGTGGTGATAAATTTACCTCCCCATTCACAAGCCGGTGTTAACAGCCCACAGCACCAGTTTACCCGCGATAGCAGCCGCAAAAAACATTGCCACAGAGGACCCCCGCAAATATCGCTAATGAGATGCAGAGTGGGCGTTCCCGTGTCAAAAGCCGAGACAACATCACACCTCAACATTCACAACGACCAGCCACATCCGCGATAAGAACACAAAACAGGCGATAAGATGCGGTAGCCGCAGGCATTTAACACCTGCCTCAAGCAGGTGTAAAGACGGACGACTACCTGCAGTAGGCAACGGAGTCCCCCACACAGCCATACCCGAAGAACAAATGACGCCATGGAGCTACTCTACATGCAGCTCGGCGCCCCAACAGGGCCACAACACCCACCGCCACCACCCCCTGGACCGCCAACACCCCCAGGACCCGGACCCGCCCCCCCGGACCACCACAGAGGCAGCGTAGAGTAAGACAGCGGACCTACCGAAAACGCACCACTCTCACAGACCTAACGCCCGCGGAAGTCATTGCCCACTACAGCCTCAAAAGGACAACCATCCTCCGCATCCTGACCCACATCGCCCACAGGCTGACGGTCCCAACACAGCGGAGAACAAACATCCCTCCGCAGACAAAGCTGCTGGCAGTGCTGCACATGTTGGCCTCTGGTACCTTCCAACCAACAACTGCCAGAGTCGGAGGGGTCTCACAGCCAGCCCTATCAAAGTTCATCACACCTGTCCTGGATGCCATCATCAGCTTCATACCCCAGTACCTTCACTTCCCCAACACTGCGCAGAAACAGCTGGAGACTAAGCAAGGCTTCTACGCCATAGCCGGATTCCCGGCCGTGTTGGGGGCAATCGACTGCACACATGTCCCACGAGTGCCCCCTGCGGATACTGCACACCACTACCGCAACAGGAAGCACACGCATTCCATCAATGTGCAGGCAATAATGGACCACCGGGGAATGTTCACCAATGTCGTCGCCAACTACCCAGGCAGTGTGCATGATTCCTTCATCTTCCGACAGTCCATCATCAACCAGCGCTTCCAGGATGGCACATATGGAACGGGACTGCTCGTTGGTAAGTATCAAATCAACACACCACACATCCCACAGCCACCAATGCACAAAGCACAACTGTGGGGATGCACACGTGACCTAACCACATCCGACATGTCAAACTACACGACCACCTACCAGACACAACTACACCACTCCATGGTCATCCTGGGCTACCCCAGCACCCAATTCAGCCTTCACATGGCACCACAGCCACACAAAAGCAGAATGTGTGGAGATGCGGAATGCAGCCATGACACATGTGAGGCACTGCTCTGCCCTAATGACCCTACCCCAGTCTCCCACAGGTCAGCGTCCCGTGGTGGTGGGCCCGTATCGGCCGCTGTGCATCCTGGGCGACTAGCCCTGTGCGACTCGAGTCGTCCCACCTTGTAGGTCTGACATTGCATGTCTGTGTGCCTGATGACTGTTGGTGTAGTTGCCAGCACATGCTACTCCCTGAGGGCTGGCTTACACTCACCCCACACACAGCCAGCACAGGCGTCACTGAATTGGTGGGCCTGCCATCACATCCTGCCGAACCAAGTATTGACTCTTTTCTCCCTGCACTGTCACAGGTGATCAAGGATATGCACTCTGTCCTTGGATGATGACACCCCTCCGAGACCCGAACACACCCGCCCAGAGGCAGTACAATGCGGCCCACATACGCACCAGGGGCATCGTTGAACGCACATTTGGCGTGTTGAAGTCACGTTTCAGGTGCCTGGACGGCACTGGTGGGAAGCTCCTGTACAGCCCGGACGTCGTGTGCAAGATGATCGTTGCATGTTGTGTGTTGCACAACATCTGTGTTCGCACCAGGGCCCCATGGATCCCAGTTCCAGAGGTACCGGACGATGATGGTGGTGATGGGGCAGGTGGCCCACATCCCACTGCAGCTGCGGCAGGAATGGCCCGTAGGGACTCCATCATTTACACTTTCTTCTCATGAGCACGTCACATTGTGACCGTCAGTGGCATTCATGGGACAGTAGTAGATGTCCAATTGCACTGCAGGTGTGAATTAAACATATTTGCAGGTCACAGGTTGGAATTGTACATTGTCATGTTAAATGTCCCTGGGGTTTCAGATGTGATTTGCCATGTTGTGCACATTTTCCGAACCAGTTGTGTCCTGTGTTCAGTTGTGGAGGGGTTGCCTTTTGTACCGGGATGTTGTCACTGTCGGGGTGCACTTCTGCTTATGTGCGTATGCTGCATGGTGGGTGTGTCGCTCCTGCGGCTCAGATTTGTCTGCCACTGGTCTCTTTCATGTGGTGTGCCTGTAGGTTCTGTTCTTCCACGGTGCGTGGATGTTGTGGTGTGCATGTTGTCCTCTGCAGTTGGCCAGGGTGCATCCGTGGTACTCCGCTGTTGATGTATTTTGTTCTGTGTCATTTTCCGTATACTGTTCTTGTGCTTTTTCCCGCATTGCCCATGCGTATTGCTGCCCTCGCGTTGGTTGTCACTGTTTTCTTATTGCGCTTTGGCCCATCGCAGCTTTTTTCGCGGTGTGGTTTGTGTTTTTATCTCCGTCGAGGTGGTTGTGTCGCGAGCATTGGCCGCGGTGTCGGCCAACTATCGCATGCTACCGCCGTGTTGTGAATTCCACGTTGTCACAGGGTTATTTTCCTGCGATAGGCTGCGATGCTGTAATTTGCGTTACGCTACTCTTGCGGTAGTTATCACACGTTCTTGTGAATATACCCCTGAGTGTTTTAAAATCCGAACCTTCTTAAGCACAGCTCTTGTCGGCCACCGTTTCACTGAACTCTCTCAGGCTCTCTGCACAAACTTGTGTAAATGGCATGTGAGCATCTCTTAAAACTCACTGTACGGGTATTACCTCGAATGTTCGATGCACAGTTTGCGGGCACAGTGCACTGGCGGGAGCAGGTGCCAGTGGCATACTGGATTTGTCTATAAAAAGTAGTAAAGAAACGGTTCCAAAAATCATTACCACTATGGTGTGCTCACACAAACCTGAATTAATTAACTGTGCAAACAACTCCACCTGTAATTAAACGCAAGATCCACTTCTCCTGTCACAGATACAGCAACTTCTTTTCTTGTATGTTCTGGCCTTTCCTATATCACCTGTGCTAGTCCCTGCTACAACACTTTCAGAAAGAAAGAAGATGGGTGTTTCTCCATGCATGGACGTTGAATTTACTTTGGATCTTACACTTCTACTTCATTCCAAATAGCATTGTTTAAGTACTGTTGGCATTTTTTTTAAATGCTGAGGATGTAAGCCCAACCAGTGCCACGGTATGATTTCAGAATTCAGTGCTTAATTTGAGCCTGTGGTTTTGTGTGCTCGACACTGGCATTTAATTGTCAACACCAGGACTTATAACATCTGCCACATAGTGGCACTGTTTGTGTAATTTAGAAAGGTACAGAACTACAGTTGTTTATAAATTCGATATATATGAAAAACAACTAACACCTGCTGCCCAAGTCATTCCTATATCTTTGAGGTCCTCAAACAGTCTGAATTGTCACACTTGGAGTTGTGTAGGAACTGTCATTGGCAGGGCTGGCAGTGGCAATGGGTAGTACAAGCTACAGTGACCTCCTGACAAGGGACCTGGCACTTGTGTTTTTTACAAATAAAGCACTGTTTCAGATGCAGGTGGAAATTAACTATGTTTCTCGTCAGCTCCACCTTTGTTGTCATGCTGGGTTGAGTAAGTTTCATTCTAGGCAGGAAAGGAACTCCTTTTTTCATTTTCTTTATCTAGGCAACAGCAAACAAGGAAAAAGGCATTGACAATGCAATACTTAAATTCAGACATATGTATAGACTGAATGCAGCATAGACATAGAAAAACATGTGAATTGTCTTCTACGTCTATTCTTCATATGAGGAAGTAGAAGAAAACAAACAGCATGTCTCCCCAGCCAGCATCATGAGACCCAGAATATGACAATAAAATCTGAGGATTGTCCCACCATCCTACAACCTCCACCTCCCACAGTACCCATAGCAAACAATTTACAAAATGTGATAATAAAATCTGAAGGCAACCCATCATTCTATACCCTCATGTCACATAACATAAAAACAAATCAAACCGTATAATATATTTTAAATGGCTGTCATACTCCCACATCATTCCAAACTCCTGTCTACCATAGCAAAAACTACTGATGATTCTAAAATAGAATTTGGGTGCTCCTGTTACTCCACTGCACTCACTGTCCCCCAGAATATTGATACTCACAGCAAAAGATTCCTAACGTTTTATAATGCAATTTGAGGCCTCTCCCATCAATCGATAAGGCCAAGATTCTTGCCACTCAAAGGATAAAACATTTGCTATGATTCCCTCCCTGCTCTTTAATGCACACCAGCGGGGGCCAACCTGTGGAACTTTCTAGTTTCAAATAAGCTTCCCGACCTTCTGCTATACCCATATGCTGACTTTCAGACTCTTGGACAGTATACTGTTTTTTTTCTTCTTTTAAATGATTTTTTATTGATTTCAAACTGATCAAGAAAACAACAGATAACAGAAGCAAGGGGACCAAATATATTGCTTATCAGGCAAATAAAATAAGAGCATTAATAGTGACAGAGCAAAACCAATGACTACCTTGATGGAAAAAAAAACAATTAGCTAGGCAGAATAATACATTTTTCCCAAGAGTTGACAAAAAAGAGCAGAAAAGGAAAAATAAATCCATATAATACAAAGCAGTGCATAGGTGGAGGAGAGCGCAGTGGAGGGCAACTTAAAAAACAAATCAGGAAAATGTAAGTAAATGTAACTAGGCGGGCAAGTCCTGTGGAGCAGCTGCCTTGGCCATCCAGCCCCGGACAGGGTCCCAAATCCGACCAAGCTTTTTCTTCCGAGAATCGTTCTCGATTAGAACCAGTCTACTTATGATCAGGAATTCAAGCCACCAGATTCATGGATCAGGAGACTCACTAGAAAAACAGAATTGTGCCAGAACCAGCCTTGCTAGTTGGATAGAAAAAAAGTATATCCGATAAGTAGGAAGAAATAACTGGTGAATATCACTATATGATCAGATGTGGGTCTGCCATGACCTCTAAGTTTGAGATAACATAGAGCTTGCCGAAGACAAATTCCCAATACAAATTGAGCGTGGAACAAGATGCAAAAACATAAACCACATTAGCACCTGCCAATCCACAGTGGAAACAGCGGTCCTCCAGTCATAACTTCATGACAAAAAAGACGATGTGAGGTGTAATACCGATCATTGAAGCATTTCAAATAATGTATCCTAATACAAGGTACATTCAAGGCTGAGTGAAACGCTAAGTTGCTGCGCCGGTTATCCGCAGCCGTTACTACAGTATTGAGCAAAGCACTCCACTTATCTGCCCTCAGCTGGAAGGGATCAACCACGTTGCCATGGGATGACAGATAAATTGCCTTATAGACCAACCAGATGCTTCTCTTAAAAGAAGCCATTCTTAAGACTAGCAATGAAATCCCTCATCTGAAGGTATCTAAAGAAGACTGTAGATGGAAGAGATAACTGCTGCTGTATAATTCCAAATGAAGAGGAGACGTTTACATCGATAACTGACCTACAATTCGGTCTGGGTGGAGTTCGCAGAGTGCGGAACTCCGCAAAGTGACCAAAACACTCAGCCGCGCTTCGCAGTTTTCGGCAAGCGGCGGAGTAAGTTACGTCGCATGGTTCGCAATTACTTTTAGCACCAGGTGTTTGTCCCACACTATAAAATCAGCGAGAACAAGAGGGTGCTGCTTCTTTCTGACACTCAAGTAGATGTGGAACATCTACACGAGCTGCAGCTTTCTCAACGGTAATGGAAGGCTTCTCAATGCGAGCGGTAGCAGCCATTCACGATAGCCCCCATTGAGAAATCTCACCAGGAGGTGGTCTAGAGTAAGATTTGCCTTGCAACTTAATGTTGGCGAGCGAGGAAAAAACTCCACACCGCGGAGTTTTTCAGAACTCCACGCGCTATGCAGAGCACGGAGTGGGAATTTCACGCCCAGGCCTACCCGGAATCCACAGGTTAGGCCTTCTCCAAGCCTCCCTAAAGCCCTTGTGAACACATTGAGGAAAATGGGGATTATAGCCCTGATATGTGAGATGGTTGAATGGGGTGTGGCCAGAGAATATTCGCTTAAAAGAATTCCAAATAAGGTGAAAAAAACTTTAAGCATCTTGAAGAGAGTTCGCTAAAAATATACAGTATCCACAATCCCCACCCTGGGGGATATTGAGTCACCCAGCTGTAGAAACTCAGGGAACATACACACCTAAGGCCACAGCCTCCAGCCCAATACCAGCCGAAGTTGTGAGGAAAATTACACAAAATAATAAAACCTAACAATCGGGAGTGAGACCCCACCATCTTCCTATGGTTGTTGTAAAAACGGAATTTTACTGCAAGGCTTCCGATAGCTCCTGATAAACTTCTGCCATAAGGCCTCCATTTTAGTGAAGAAAACCACTGGAAGAAAAAGTGGGATAGGGATACAACAAAAAAGAGAAAGGTACTGAGGGAGGATGATCATCTTAATATGATTGCAATGATCAATGAGTCCCAAATGGAAACTAATCCACTTGAAAAAATGTCAGCAGAATGTTGAAACAGCTACCCATAGTTCTCCAGGATCACCAAGATATTAATAGTTAGAGTAACTCCAAGATAAACCAATTACTGTACCCACCTCACATCCTTTCCAAGAGGAACCACATTGGAAAAGATCTGGGTCTTAACTGAGTTTAGCTTATAACCAGTGACTTCTCCAAATGATTGGGCTGCTAAAACCTTTGCACTTAAGCCACTAAGTGGAGCAGGTGTGAAAACAGCCACGTCATCCGTGTATGCCAGGATTTTAACCTCATAATGGTGCAGTTTCAGAGGCTGTATCTCTTCTAATTGTTTAAGAGATTGAATAAATGGTTCTATATTTCGCACAAATATCTGAGGGGAGAGAAAGTACCCCTGCTGGGTAACACAGAGAATAGAGATGGAATCTGATAATAGACCAACACTGCGACTCCTTGCCGTAAGACCAGCATACAGACGCCTGAATCTGGAGACAAAGATTGAGCAATGCCCGCGGACTCCAAGACCCCCCCCCCAGAGGAAGCGCCAGGAGACACAGTCAAAGGCCTTCTGCGCATCTAAACATTTCATACCGACTAGACCCCCGCCAGAAGAGGCCACCTCCAAAGCCAAGATTGCTGTATTAACATGCAATGTTGTGTCCTGAAACCATGCAGGTTTTGATTTACCCACTCCGAAATGATCATAGATAGCCGATTAGCAAGGACGCACGTATAAATCTTAGCATCACCATTTATTAAAGAGATTGGGCAGTATGACCCGCAGAGTGTGGGGTCTTTCCCCTTTTATGGAAAAATAATGAAAGTTGTCTCCCTCCATGACTCAGGAACCCGATCAGAAGACTGAAAAGAGTTAAACAGATCCCTTAACACTGGAGCCAAAGTCTGCAAAAAGACAGAATAAAACTCTAACGGTATCTGGTCTGGACCGGATGCCTTCCCGCTAGCCAGGGAGCCAATGGCATTTTTGACCACCAGAAGAGTAATAGGTGTCTCTACCTTGGACCGCTGGCTAGGAGTCACCTTATGTGCAAAATGTTGGCCAATATACCAAAGAATCTCCTCAGTGGAAGCAGAACAGTCCTCATTTTCAAAGGGATGATTGAATTGAGGAAAGACCTCTCAGATTGTGGCTGGATCAGTAGTGAGAACACCGTTCACATCCCTGATCTGCTGGGTAGTATTTTAGTTAGATCTGTCACTGACCTTAAAAGAAATAATTCGCCCTATTTCTTCGCTATTTTCAAAATAAGTCATCTGCCATGCCCTGCCATTTTTAACCGCTCTGTCCCAAATTTGTTTTCTAAGGAAGGCTCCGAGAACAGTAGACTTCTACAATAGCTGGTCAGCCCATGCCCCATCCTACACAAATACTATGTCCCAGCTCGAGTGCCAATGAACTAAGGATTGGTTAAGCCTCAGTTTCCTACCCAAATAATATCCTCCATTGACGTGAAGTGAATTGAAGGGTCTGTCCACAGCACAAGGCCTTAAGGACATCCTAAAACACCAAAAGTGGTGCTGATTCAATATTAAATTCCAGGAACTCCCTTAAATGGGCATTCATTACACTAACATAGCCATGTTTCAAAAGTAGTCTGGGCTCAACTATCCAGCACTGAGAACATGGTATCTGAGTAAGCTCACCAAGTTGGATAAACAACGACAATTAATTATGAAACGATAAAACCATTGGGTTGAGTACCATCTTAGAAGAAGAAATTCAATATATATGAAAAGCAACTAATACTTGCCAGCCAAGCCATTCTTATATCTTTGGGGGCTTCAAACAGTCTGAATTGTCACACTAGTAGTTGTGCAGGAACTGTCATTGGCAGGGCTGGCAGTGGCAATGGGTGGTACAAGCTTCAGTGGCCTCCTGACAAGGGACCTGGCACTTATGTCTTTTCTAATAAAGCACTGTTTCAGATGCTGTTGGAAATTAAATTTGTTTCTCATCAGCTCCATCTTTGTTGTCATGCTGGGTTGATTAAGTTTCATCCTTGGCAGGAAAGGAACTCCTTTTTTCGTTTTCTTTATCTAGGCAATAGGAAATAAGAAAAAAGGCAGTCTTTCGAACAAAGGCATTGACAATGCAATACTTACATTCAGTGTAGACATATGTATGGACTGAATACAGTATAGACATAGAAAAACACATGGATTGTCTTCTACGTCTATTCTTGATATGAGAAAGTAAAAAATAACATATCTCCCCATCCAGCATCATGAGACCCAAAACATGACAATAGGATCTGAGGACTGCCCCATTATCCCACAGCCTCCAGTCCCCACAGTACCAAGGCAAGCAATTCACAACATTCGATAAAATCTGAAGGCAACCCATCGTCCTACACCCTCACGGAGTTATGTCACATAACATAAAAACAACTCAAATTTTATACTATATTTTCAATGTCAGTCATCTTTCCACAGAAATCCAAACTCCTGGCACCCATATCAAACAAGCATTTACAATGCAATAGGTCTCGCTTTTACGCGAGTAGGTTTAAGCTATTGGCATTGTAAATGACAATTTCTTTTATTTATGTTTCAAAACCTAAACATAAATAATAGGCATTGTGATTTACAATGCCAATAGCTCAAATTTGCGTAAATGTGAGACCTATTGCATTGCAAATGCTTGTTTTGATTACAAAAGTTCTTGCAGACAGCGCATGCTTGCTGAAGCTCGACCTAAAAATTAAGCGTGATCAGATAGATATGAGACGAGAGCATAGAGAACATACTTATTTATGGATGCCTTTAGCAATGAATGGACTCTATGCATTGAGCTGGTAGATACCAGTTGTACCAGCTGCAAAAAAAATGTAGATATTATGCAAAACCATGAAATGGCTTTTTATTTCATAAGAAACAAGCATTAGTATAGCCAATAGGTCTCGCTTTGGGACCTTATAAGTGTTTAGCCATGCAACAGTTGATGTTGTTACACCAAGGATATTGTGCTGCATAACTAAATACTTATAAGGTCCCAAAAGCGAGACCTATTGGCTATGCCAATATCTACTTGCTCAATGCACATGCACTTTATATTCAAAGCTCAACGCGGCTCCTCTCATCCTAAGTCAACGGAAGATAGAAGTGGGGTTTTCGACGTACAAAAACACATTTATCCCAGAAACTTCCTCATCAGAAATGCCGAGTTATACATGTTCATAAAAACACTGATACTTTAAAATAGTAATCTTAATAAGTCACTGACTAAAGCAATTTGGTGAGCAAGCAATCAAAATTTAGATATTTGACGTTTAAATAAAGCCTACATTTGAGAAGTCACAAGAGTATGATTCGATATGGCTTGGAGCTTAAAATTAACTGAAAGATTAGTTTCGATGGGGAAATTGCAAACTCTTTTGAATGGTACCTCATGCATCTATGCTACATCTTTGACTACTGAGGGTGAGATAAAAATAAAATGCAACACTTGGGCATAAAATAATGTCTTCCGAATGGGTCGGGGCTTAATCAGCCCCGTGTGAAATATTCCACGGAAATATTTTTTCCCTCAGCGTTGTGCACCATAGGAGGTGTGGATACAGGATCTCTAATTATCTAATGTATGGGGCCATGTCCTGTGTGATCCGCTCGCAAGAAGCGTGCACAACCCACTGACATGTGCTTGAAACAGGAGGAGCTCGGTGCGGCCACATGTGCAGCTGGTGAACTGACAGGGTGCTACACATAAAACTCCGATCAGGGACGTGAGGGGCGGAGAGACCCTAGGTGGGAGGCTCAATTCATTGCAATCCGCGTGAAGGGAGGGGGTGTACGGGAATCACAAGAGGTATGCTTCGCCCTCTTCCCGGCAGCAGCATGCAGCACGCCGCTTTGTGAGCTGTGGAAAGCATGGCCGCAGCTGGATTACACTTCCCAGAAGCCGCCTAGTGGAACTACAATCTCCAGCAGCCAACCGAAGTCCCAGGAGGCTGCAGAGTCACGGCAAGGCCCAGCTGGGAACACACCCCCTTGCACAAAAAAACAGAAAGCACCCTTTTAAACTCGCGCCCACCCATAGAAACATACCCGCAACCCTCACGCGCGATACCTCATCCACATGAGGTCACCGCCGCAAGCGAAGATCGTTAGTAAGAGGAAAAAGTCAAATAAAAACAAAATGTTTTAAAAAATAAAAAAGGAGTGGGTAGCGGCAGCTCGACCCCAAGGAGGGTTAAATTCAGTCAGCCCAAAAATGTGGCAGAGACTGGTTTTAAACTACCACTTCCAGTGCTCAGTTTGTGTGATACAGCCTGCAAAGTGTACTGGCTAACTTGCCAATTTTCAATCAAGAGGTCTTAGTTCTAATCCCATCTAGGGCATGTGATCAGGATTGTTGAGTTCTTGGCAAATTACATAATTTAAAAATTCAGATGTTTAATGTAAATAAATACTGTTCGATTACATGTTGCCTGTCCCTCTCACCCCCAAAACATTCTACTCCACAGGACCCACCCTCTGCAGCTGCCCCTTTTTCTTATGCTCTACATGCTCCTGCTGACATAGAAAATGTTCTCTGTAAAGCTTTCTTTTAGTGATTGGAGCGATTATCTTTCTATAACAAAAATATTAAAGCCTATAAAAAAAGGATTTTAAATTGGCGACAAAAGTGTATGTAACCAGCATGTCTATTTTTAGAAACCGGCTCGAGGCCTAACATAGTGGTGATTTCCTAAAACCGTTTATGCTAGTACAGCTAAAAAGTTGCATTTGACATTTTGCCTGGCATTCTTCTAGCACGTCGCTCCACAGTATAACAGTGCAGTAATTGACTAATCTGAGTGTAGGTGTTTGGGGGGGTGGCTGTGGGGGAGAGCGCGCGAGGAGGCGTTTTGTTCCCTGTGAGGAAGGTTCGGCGCGAGCCCACAGCGCGGTTTTCATCTGCGGCTCGCATGCAGGGAAGGGCGGCATGGCGCACCGGCTTTTCGAAATCCGAGGTACGCAAATAGTTTGCTCTTTTAAAAATCGTAGTCTGCGCGCAAAATAGCTTGGATGGCGCCACAGGCAGTAAAAAGCCTTGTTGCCCATCTCTTTCGTGGATGCCTGACGTGAGGGAGAATTGTGCATGCTCAGAGAGCAGTGTTGGCTGCTGAGGATGGACCATAAACTTGAGTTGTGTTTGTAAAATATTGGGCTGACTGGTGTTTGTTTGTTCAAGTACTTGGGCTGTTTGGAAAAAATCTCTTCATAAAAACCGCAACAAAATTGAAAAAGCGAGTTTTAAGCACTCGTGCTAAGCACTCGTGCTTGTGCTAGCATGCCCCTTGCGAGAGCGAGCAGCGGTGCGCGGACCATATGTTTTCAATTAGCACGCGCGCCGCTGCTCGCTCCCGCAAGTTGGATGCCAGCACAAGCACGAGTGCTGAAAAAGAGCTGACCAATTTCTAAAGGTCATCTCCTAGAGCAGCGCATGCGCGCTGCCTAGGCGAGACATAAAAAGGTTTAGACACACAAGTTACAGATTTTATGTGGTTGGAAAAAATTACCATGGCATCCAACAGTTGATAATACACAAGTTTCCACACTTCTCGCTCTGCCTCCCACCAAGAAACACCTACTGCTCACTCACATTGAAGGTGTGGAAGGCTCGTTCGACGCTGGTCACTAGGTAGAACTCGCAATGTCTACGGTGGTAGTGCAGCACATGTGGCAGGTGATTTGAGTAAAGCCCAGGAGCACAGAATCCCTAGAAGATAGTGCTGCCACTACTCGTGGTCTTTTCGTGCTGGATAGGTGTACCTTCATCAGACTCTGCCATTCCAGCAGGAAAGCTTAACTAGCCGCTAAGGGAGAAGACCGGTGAATGCAAGATGCTCCTTCTCGCACTGAAGGAAAGCAACACACGTTTTAGCTATAGAAAGAGGACTCAATGCTTGAAGCAGCTTGATATGCCGCGATAGCATCTATTCGTCCTTTTGCCAGACTGCTCTATACAAGTATGTCAGTGAATTGGAAAAAAAACTATATAAAAAGTGTATATTCAGTGGATACATGCTTAATGGGACAAACTAAGCACACTTGTTTAATATAATGTTCAGACCGCAATATAAGTATTTTGTCCGTTGCTATACATAGAAAGAAAAAAAGTAAAGAATCATCTCCTTTTGCGGCACTGTTCTTTAATAAAATGTAAGGGATGAGCGAAGAGGGAGTGCGAGGGAAACAGAGAGCAGAAGCAGGCAGCGGAAGTCTGGGGAGGAAAGAAAAGAAGCAAAATAATTAAATAAATGAATGGAAAAATACCTTCTGTTGGCCTGCCACGAGCGCTGTAAACATACAAGTTCTCCCACATAAAGGATAAGGAAGAAAAACGCAATGAAACTGTACTTTGCCGGTGCACCTCAGCCTTAAAGGGAAGTGACACGGGCAATGAATAACAGGTCTGGAAATCTAGGATCTCACTCATATTAGAGTGTATGTGTCGCCCTGGACAGAGACTGTGTTTTACTCTAAACACACACGTTGTTGGTAAATGCTGTGAAGAGCCAAAACTTCAGATAATGGGGAGCACTCATGTAAGAAGGTCTGTAATGCAGTAGACAGCAATCTAATCCTCTTAGTCAAAATACAATGGGGTATATTCACAAGAACGTGTGATAACTACCGCAAGAGTAGCGTAAGGCAACTTTCAATAACGCAGTCTATCACGGGAAAATAACCCTGTGTCAACGTGGAATTCACAACAAGGCGGTACCATGCGATAGTCACCAGATAACGCTGTCCAAATGCCAGCGTGAAAATCAACACCACGCCTAAAAAATTCGAAACGCGAGAAATCATGCGGTGAGGCCAATCGCGGTACAGAAATCAGTGAAACACATTTTTTAAGTAAATATGCCACTGTGCGACAATATGGCGAGGGAGATAGACCCAGCCGCACCTTGGCGCGCCTCCTGAGACCCTCGACAGGGCAGTCTTATATTGCCTGTATCCGTTCCTCCAGTGGACGGACGCTTACTGATACCCAGGAGATACAGGATGAATTTCTAGACAACTATTCAAGTCTGTACTCAACGCATGAAACTCACGGTGATGAGGTTCACAATGATTACTTAGCAGAGGTTGCGCTAGTTTGGCTCGATAAAGTAATGCAAGAATTCTTGGCTGAACTGTTTTCTGCTGAGGAAATCATGAGCGCTATAGACGCCATGAATGGCTTGACTGCACCGGGGCTGGACGGGTTTACCGGCAATTTTTATAAAACCTACAAGAACCTCTTAGCACCTTACCTCCTCGAGGTCTAAAATGAAGCGCTTGAATGCAAGGAACTACCCTCCACACTGCGTGAGGCGGTAGTAATCCTTTTCACCCAAAGCCAGGAAGGACCCACTCCTGTGTGGCTCATAAGACCGTTATCGCTCTTAAATCTTGATTGCGCTGACGTTAGCCAGTCGGGATTTGTCCCTCATAGATCAACAGCACTAAACTTTCGTACGCTGTTCGTGGTCCTACATAGAATATCTCTGGAGGTCCCAGCGGCTGCCATTTTACTGGTTACCGAAAAGGCCTTCGACTCCTTGGAGTGGCCTTTCTTCCTGACAGTTATGAAGAGGATGGGAATGCCTAAGGGGTTTGTTGAGCTCACTGCACTACTTCACACTTCACCTACAGCCAGACTTCGGCTAAACGGCACCCTGTCCTCTCAGTTCACACTTACCCGCGGCACCAGGCAGGGTTGTCCACTTTCCCCGTTGCTTTTTATTATAGCGCTGGACCCGCTGGTCCGGCATTTTCAGGAGCGGCACCTGCATAGGGGCCTCCAGTTCAAGACGGGCCCTCTATTAATCTCACTTTATGCTGACAACATTATTCTCTATGTTTGCCATCCCGGGGAGAGTTTGGAACCGCTAATTAGGGAGATAATCCGATTTGGTGGATTCTCTGGTTTTGGCATAAACTGGGGTAAGTCGGAGATTTTTCCTCTGACACCTAGTACCGTTAAGTGGGACTGTGGGTTCCCCCTGAAGTGGTGCGAAGAGTCGGCTAGATATCTAGGAATCCAGATTCACAGGGAAACTCAACAGATCATTCAACTCAACTATGGCCCAGCCCTGTATAAGTTGGAGCAGCAGGTAGAACGCTGGTTGAAGCTCCCCCTCTCGCTGGCTGGTCGAGTCGCAATTATAAAGATGGTGGTGCTCCCCAAATTCTTATATCTGTTTCATAATATCCCCATTCTTCTCCCCAATAGTTTTTTCAGAACTATCCGTTCCCATCTCTTCAGGCTTGTTTGGGGAGGAGGTAGAGCCAGAGTTAGTTGGGACAAATTGACCTTGCCATATGAGAGAGGAGCGTTTGGGGTTCCCAACTTTCAGATATATTACTTAGTTGCACAATGCAGCTTTGCACACTCCTGGTACCACCCAGATGCACGGATCCCTTATACCAGACCTGAGGCTGACCTAGTTCTTCCTGCCCCGTTGAGGACAGTGTTATCGCGACGGTTTCCTCGCGACCCCTGAGATATACAAACAGTATCAACAACTAGTTGGGCCTGGCGGAAGCTAGCGTGTGTAACAGGTGGTCGCGCATTATACTCTTCTGAGATCCCATTTGGCAACAACCCATGGCTCCCCATTACTGAGGAGAAGTTGGTACAACGCACGCTCACCTCCTTTTCCTTAGACAAGTTCGGGGATTTATTTCCAAAGGGTCATGTGTTCACTAGCACAGAGGGCGGGAGGTTCAGTGAAGCCACTTTTATGAACTAATTCGTTTTGTGTAGGGTCTGGAGAGCGCTTAGAGAGCGAATTACTGAATTCCCACTGGAGCCTGAGTCCTTCCCTCCACTAACACTAGTGATTACAAGCAGAGGGGGGGATCGCCTGATCTCTAAATTATACAAATCATCCATGGCTCTGGTCCCTAGCAAGGATGGCAAGATCAGAGAGGCTTGGGAGCACGATTTGGGGCACCCGATAAAGGATTCACATTGGGCATATTGCTGTACCCAGACCAAAGAGGTTTCCCTCAACAGTAGACACAAATTGATTCACTTTAAGTTCCTGTGAAGGACATATATGTCGCCTGCGAAAATCAATTCTATTGATCCCGCCATACCTCACAACTGCCCTAAGTATAGAGGGGCGCAAACTGATTTTGCACATATGATATGGAATTGTGCTAAAATAGGGGGTTATTGGAGAGTCGTTCATGAAATACTATCGCACATGACACACCAGGATATTGCCCCCTCGCCTGCGGTTGCCTTGTTGGGTTATGTGCATGGGTTCCCAAAGCAGCTGCGCAAATTCATTGCTATAGCCCTGCTCATCGCGAAGAGAGAAAAAGCAATCCGATGGGGCAGTAAGGTTACCCCCACAACGAAAGCCTGGCTAGCTAGCCTCACATACTATAATATAAATTGCGAGTTATATGCGACGACCCAACCCCCTGCATCTAGGCCCAAAGATAGTTGGCATCTTCTAAAGACCTATCTCCTTGAAATTAGCTCTTCCTCTACAACACAGCACCCAGCAGGAATAGTCCCCACTTGGGTGGGGTGAACCGGAATTGTTATAGATTCTTTTTCACGCTGGAGATATGTAGTGATGTACTTACAGGAAGGAGAATTTTGTCAGATTATTTGGAATGCTTCTGGGGAGTGGGATAAATGCAAAGGAATAGGATGTTTTAATGTACTTGTGTGTGATGTCTAAGTACAGATCCTTTCAAGGAAAATGCTATACGCTTTTATTTTTATTTTTTACCCTGTCATGGTGTGTGGCAATGATACGCCTGTATTGCATTTATTTTAAAATGGTAAATAAAGTTAAAAAAATATATATATAACCAGTATATTCACAGTGACTAGGAGAGTATGTATATTTGTGCAGCTTAACTAAGTGAATATGATTGAGGGAGGGAAGCAGCATCGTGACCAATGCAGTTAAATGCTTTTTGTTATTCCTTCCTTGCGCTCAGGAAAAATAATGATAAATCTATTGACCTTTTAGTGCATTTATATAATGGGGGAGGGGTAAGGAGAATGTTCATGGCCATAGCAAATGAAAACTAGGCTATATGAGCAAAGACCTGGGCAGGGCTTTAGGTGGAATGAAAAAAGTAGGAGGTCTCACAAAGGGTCGTGGCCAATGTAATTAAGGGTGTAGCCTAAAAACACTTAAGCTAAAAATATGTGCTTAGCATAGTGTGCCGCCTGACTGGTATTTTGCTGCTTCTGTTATCGCAACCAGATCTATACTACAACTAATAACATTACACCTACAACAAGCCAGGACTATTGGATTTGCCAGTGGTTGTTAGTTGTGTAAGATAAATAAGTAACAACTATGGCTTAGTAGTATAGAATATTGAAAATGCTTCAGTTCTGAAATGAAGAGATCCTGTGAAAAAACTAAAACGAGTCTCTTTGAAGGTACCTCAAAGGCAGTGAAGACTCGTACTGCTGCAGAGTTAAGATTTAGTGTTTCACCCTGTTAGAATTGACTCGCAACACTGTTGCATTACCCGTATATTACTCCATTGAAGGTTAGCATTGATATAGCTAATGCAGTATTATTGTATCGTGTGCATACGCGGGCAGAGGATGTAGGTATTATGTTTGTTAGGTTGACATCCCTGCCGCCATTTTGTCTTTCTTAGACGCCATTTAATATTACAATCGAAACTGTTACTTATTCATTTACGAGAAATGGTCTTTGGTAAGTTTTGTTTCTCCAATGTCAAAAACTCATTCATTATTGAATTCTTCTGCTGTTTCATCAAGGCCTTCTCCCACCTATCTTATGGGAGGATGAGCTAGACGACCTTGGGCAGTAGATAGCTTGTGCCAGGTTATGGAATCGAAACTCATATTCTGTACCTCCATTGTATTACGACAGCTACCAGTGTTTTCCATAATAGGCGGGTCTTAGAGGGCTCCGCAACATGCATAATGGAACTTTATGCTTGCTAGAGTCAGTCCCTCGTCAGCCATCACAGGAGGCTGGTCAGACTGGACTCCACTGCAGTGTATCTTATGAATAAACTAGTCTATATGCATTCTCTACTGCGTCATCGACTCTTCATTGGACAGAAGGCTAGTGGAGGTCTAGAGTGACCCGGGTGGCCCTAAACGGGTCACTTCCTTCAGTTGGTGCCCAAACAGGGACCCCACCAGGTGACTCATCTCGCCTGTAGACAGGTTGTAGGGGTCGGGGTTGCGTCTGGTCGGATGGACGGATCGGGGTACCCCACACGATCGAGCCTAGTTCTCACAGCTGCCCCGCCAGTCTGATCGGGCGGCTCCTCATCTAGTGGTCATCTCGGCTTGGGTCCTGAAAAGGCGAAACCCTTGGATATGACCGTTTTGGTCTGAAGAGTTGGCAGTGGAGAATAGTCTTGTTCGACCTGTGTGCACCAGGTGAGCTCATCTTGATTCTTGGTAAGTGCGGCGCCGTCTTGGTTAACTTGGTAGGTCTGCAGACCCTTGTGATACGGAGCGTTTTTAGAATGTTCGGCCAGGCCACCTGGTATTTTGGCATACTCTTGAAAAGGCCTGGGGCTAGAGCCTATCTTGTTTTGGTACAGTCTGCGGACTGTCTTGTCTTGGTGCAGTCTGAGGACTGACTTGTTTTGGTTCAGTTTCCGGACTGCTTCTTGAGAGCTATTTGTTCGTGTTTTTGTTGTGTGTGTGTGTTGATTGAGTGATTAGTGAATGTGTCTGATGCTAAGATGCCTGGTTGGAGTAAAATGTGGTGTGTTGAGTGTTGTGGACGCTCTGCGGAGCTTCAGTTGGAGGAACGACAACCTGCGCCTCCAGAAGGCACTCCGAGTTTCGAGATGTATGTGAAGCATGGCATTGGCCCTATTATGTTCTGTACATTATGGCACAAATATACGAGAGACAATGCTGAGCTTCAGTGGCCACTAAATGGTACCTTTGATGAACAGAAATTGAATTATTTACAGGACAAATTATTTGCTAGAAGTAGGCAGTCGATGTTTGACACTCTACAGGGATGGCAGAAGGAAGCTAAGCAGAGGCGTATAAAGGCAGAGAATGTGTCTAGGAAGAAAGCAATGCAGACAGTTGTGCAGAAAGCAGTAGCTTATGATAAAGAGCGAACAGAGAATGGTATTGAATGTGCTGATAGGAAGTTTCGATTACAATGTAACAAGTCTTATGAGGTTAGAGAGGAAGAGGATCCTTTTGTGGAAGAACTGTTGGAAACACGTCCCCCACCTCCGTACGCCCCACAGAGATTATATCTGGATGTTCCGGCGTCTCAGCCTTCGAATGTTCCCCCACTTTCCTCAAGCCTTCCTGTGAGTTCGACAGCCTCAGCTCCTGCTTTGTCTATCTCTTCTCCGGTTCTACCAACTGCGAGTGTGGTGACTGCAGGCACCCCCGCAACACCTGTTATTTCTGCCCCCATTTTCTCCCCTTCTCTTACTCTTTCTACACAGCCACTGTTGACATTGTCTCCTATGTCTGTTTCTACTATGTCATCCCCGAGTCTTTCATCTGTTGTACTGAGTAGTGTCCAGACACCAGCACGAGGGTCAGATGTAGGGAAGTGGGCGACAGTGCGAGATCGAATGGAACAGGTGTTGACGCGATCGAATGTGGGAGAAGAAGAGAAAAACATGGTTGCACATCAGACAGCGCAGTGGGTTCGGAGCCCGATTTATAGTGCGGAGGATATATGGAGTGTGATGAAAGATTGTGATCCATTTGTACAGCAGCATGCCCTTCAACATATGTCAGCTACGATGATCAGTTTGTGGGAACAGTATATTGGGGGCACCGCCCCTCAAATAATTTATGACATTCGAGATCGCGTATATTCGGCAGATCTGGCCCCTTTGGAAGTTCTTGGTAATGTTGGGACGTTGCTTGGTTATAGAGAAAGATTACAGCAACGTACTCCGGTTAGTATACCCTAGTATCCGATGAGGGAGGTGCATCCTATTTTTCACCCTGAGATCCCAGAGCAGCGGAATCAAAGAAATGACCATTTTCAGGAACAGTGGGTTTATACTCCATGGAAAAGAAGTGAGGTATTGGCCCTTAAAAGTCAGTTACCTGACCCAAGAAAGAATCCTACAGCATATTATAAGGAATTGACAGAGGCAGACTCTTCGTCGGTTATGCCACTCGCAGATATAGAGATTTTCTTTCGGTTATTGGTCCCGGTGGACATATGGAGGCAGGTGCATACCCAAGATCATAGACTGGAATTGGGAGGTACCTGGGAAGAAATCAAAGGATGGGATGCAGAGCGGAAGCCAGGTGAGAAACCTAGAGCTGAGATTTTGGCTTTGCCGAATCGCATCATTACGTATATGCATTCACTCATTCCACCCCGACGGGTGGATTGCGATAAGCTAACAGCATGTAAACAGAAGAAAGAGGAAAGTGTGTCTGATTTCTTTACTAGGTTTGGAGGAGTTTTCTTGGACTTTAGTGGACAGGATTTGTCAGTGGAAGGGGGTGTTCGTTTGTTTGTTAATAGGTTTGTTACAAACCTGCTTCCAGATATTGTGGCCCGGCTGCAGGCGTCAGAGAGTACATGGACAACATCCTCCCCTTCGGTGATATTGAGTATGGCTCAGTATTATGAGCATCGTGAAAATGAGGAAAAGGATAAGGTGGAAAAGAAAAATAAGGATTTGAAAACAAGGGTGTTGCTGCAGCAAGTTGCCAGAGGGTCTGGAAGGGGACGTGGTGGTGGTGGCCCAACGCAGAGAGGGCGAGGAGTTGGTAGAGGTGGTGCACCTCTTGGGCGAAATCAATATTCTTATTGTAAAAAGGAGGGACATTGGCGGAGTGAGTGTCCTGATTTATTGCAAAAGCTTGCAGTCCCTGGCGGACGAGGTTCGCGAGGCAGGGGTCATTATGAGACTAGCAGGGATGAGGCATCAGCAGGTGTGTCCACAGGGGGTCGTTCTGACTCAAACTATTTTGATGACCCCCGTGGGAGACAGTACTATCATGATGATTATGATATGGAAGATGCTGCAGGGATGTCCTATGGCTAGGATAGCCAGGGACAGGGAGAGGGACCAGTTCAAATTCCTGTAGGTCAGCATGGTCCTTATGTCACGGCAGATTTGCATGGTTCAGCACAGAAATTTTGGGTGGATACAGGTGCGATGAATAGCTCTGTTTCTCATATGCTGGTCCCTGGGGCAACCCTGTCTGGCCATAATTGTGTTTCGGTAGGTTTTTCAGGCGTACCGGTTGTGAGCCCCATCTCTAAACCTCTTGCTTTGACACTTGGTCCTTTTACTGTGGACTCTCCATTTTTGTTAACGGCTAATTGTGGTGAAAATCTATTAGGATTAGATTTATTAAAAAGATTACATGCTACAATATCTTGTTCTCCAGATGGTGTTTTTATGACTATTGGCCCTAATGTGGCTAAAGCAAAACAGTGCTTGGTAAAAGATGCACCCCTTCCTGCTGAATTTAAAGATGTGCCATCCTTTTTATGGGCCACAGTTGATACAGATGTAGGGCTGTTACAAATACCACCAGTTTCTATTAAAGTTAAGGAGAACACTGTGCTCCCCCGTATTCCCCAGTATAAGATCTCACAAGCAGGGGAACGGGCTTTGATGCAGATTATACAGGACCTGATCAAAACAGGCGTGGTTGAGGAGACGGTGAGAAATGTGTGTAATAGCCCTATACTCCCTATTCTTAACAAGGCACCATTGGATTCTCCTGATTCACATCCTGATGTTTATCATTTTGTGATCGACCTCCGAGAGGTCATTAAGATAGTCGTCCCGCAGTTTCCAGTAGTTCCGGACATCACTGTCCTAACGATGATTCCCTTCACAGCAAAATTCTTTTCTGTGATTGATTTAAAGAATGCTTTTTTAGTATCCCTATTCAACCCAATAGCCGTTATCTTTTTGGTTTTGCATTAGCTGGAAGAAGTTTCCAATTCTGTCGAGCTCCTCAAGGGTATACTGAAAGTCCCAGTATTTATAGTCAAGCTTTAAAAGGTCAATTGGACTCTCTCTCTCTTCCCGCAGGTAATGTATTATTGCAATATGTGGATGACCTTTTGATCGCCTCCGACACTGAAGAGGGTTGTCGGGAGGCTACGGTTAAATTGTTAAAGCATTTGGCGGACAAAGGACATAAAGTGTCTCTTTCCAAATTCCAATATCGTCAACAGCAGGTCACCTATTTAGGTCACCTGCTGTCGAAGGAGGAGTCGGAGGCTGACACCAGAGCGAGTTGATGCCATTGTTAAGATGCCTGTCCCTGAGACACAAAGGGATGTGCGTGCTTTCATAGGCATCACCTCGTATTGTCGACACTGGATTCCTGCTTATTCTTCATTAATACAGCCTTTGCTTCGTTTAACGACTAAAGATGTGCATGAACCTTTGCCTTGGACGCATGAATGCCAGCATGCTTTTGAGCAATTGAAAGTTGCGCTTTGTTCGGCACCTGTGCTTGGTACGCCTGATTATAAGAAGCCTTTCATGTTGTATGTACACGAAGCGGCTGGATGTGCGCTTTCGGTGTTAACACAAGCCTGTGGAGGTAAGCAGAGGCTGTGTGCTTATTTTTCTGCCACGCTTGACCCTGTTGCCAGAGCTCCCCAGAGTTGTTTAAGAGCCGCCGCGGTTGCGGCGGTCTCTATACGACAGTCGGCAGGGCTCGCCCTCAATCATGATCTCACAGTAATGGTACCCCATGCTGTTGATGTACTTCTAAACAAGACAAAAACGCAGCACCTCACCAGTGCTCGTCTGACTGGATATGAATTGACTTTGTTTGCACCCCATATTACTATCAAAAGATGTGCCAGTCTGAATCCAGCCACGTTACTACCCCTCCCTTCGGAAGAAAAGGACCAAGATGTCCATGATTGCTTGTTTCACACCGAGGAAGAAATGAAGGGACGGGTAGACTTGATTGATGTTCCCTTATCTGACCCGCAAGGGGAACTATATGTTGATGGTTCTTGTTTCAAATTATCAGATGGCTCTACTACAGCGGTGTATGCTATTACCACGCTGCGCACTGTCGTTGAGACTTTTCGTATTCCCTACCAATCTGCCCAAGCTGCTGAGTTGATGGCTCTTTTGCGAGCATGTGAGTTAAGTGAAGGACTGACTGTCAATATTTATACTGACAGCCAGTATGCCTTCGGGGTGGCCCATAATTTTGGACACCTCTGGGCAGAGAGAGGATTCTTGACTTCACATCGAACAAAGATCCAAAATGGTCCATTGATAGAGAGACTTTTGACAGCCTTGACACTTCCCAAACGATTGGCAATAGTGAAATGTTGTGCCCATAAAGCAATCACTGATGATGTAGGGTAAGGAAATGCCTTTGCAGATCAAACAGCAAAAGAAACAGCTAGATCAAAAATGATGAAAATGTTTGTGGCAGGACATGCTAGATGGGTACCTGATGTTACCATGTTTGAAAATACATTGGATAGCGTCAAGGAAATACAGTCTGAGGCGATAGTTGAGGAACTGGCAATGTGGCAGGAACGCACAGGGCGATTAGATGATGAGGGGTGCTGGACTGATAAAAGTGAGAAGCAGAGATGGATGTTTCCTGACGCATATGTTTTCCCTGTAGTCACCATGGCACATGGCCCAGCTCATATTAGCGCCAAAGGAATTGGTAAATTATTAGATCCTGTATGGCAGAATGATAATATTTCAAAAGTTGCTGCAAATTTGGTGAAACATTGTATGGTATGTATGAGGCATAACCCTGGGAAAGGTACCCCTACACCTTCTAGTAATTTTGCACCACCTTCTCTTCCTTTTGAGGTACTTCAGATAGATTATATAGAGATGCAACAAGTTAATAATTTGAAATATGTGTTAGTGGTGGTTTGCGCATTTAGCAAATGGGTTGAGGCTTATCCAACAAAAGAGAACACAGCCATGGCTACGGCGAAGGCTCTCATAAAAGAGTTCTTCCCGCGCTACGGCTTGCCCCGATTTATCTGGAGTGATAATGGCAGTCACTTCAAGGCCAAATTGATTCAATTGGTATGTGAAGGTCTGCACATTAAACAAAAATTTCATGCAGCGAACCATCCCCAGTCAGCGGGTTTGGTTGAGAAATATAATAGTACCCTTAAGCTGAAGATGGCCAAAATAAAGGAAAGTACCGGATTGCAATGGCCAGATGCGCTGCCCCTTGCTTTGTTGTATAACAGATTTACAGCCCACTCTAGGACAGGGCTATCACCATATGAAGTGATTTTCGGCCGTCCCGCGAATGTGTGGGGCGTCCCTAGGCCAAAGAGATTTTACGAGATAGATTATCCTCTATTAGTAGACTACTTGTATGATCTTACTAAAAGTTTGCGTTCTATTCATCAACAGATCCAAGAGACGCTGCCTCCAGTACCAGAAGGGCCTGGGCACATCATACAGCCTGGCGATTAAGTGCTCATCAAAAGCTTCCAGAGGAAGGAAAGCCTGGAACCCCGGTGGAAGGGCCCATTCTTGGTCCTCATCGCAACGAGGACGGCAGTGAGAGTGGAAGGTCGGAAGAACTGGATACACTCGTCTCACTGCCGACGGGTTCCGCTTCCCCTCCCCTATGATCGTTGGGTGAAGGAGGGGATAGGAGACCATGAATGTGAGCAAGTCCCTCATTTTGTGCCCTTTTCAGATGCCCAGTTGACTTGGGTACGAACAGAAGAAGAGAGTGAGGCGATCTTGAATGAGGCAGTTCCTCCAGAAATAAGGGCTGCTCAGGGTTCCTCCACATCAGATTGTCAGGAACCTGAGTCTCGCTCTCCGACACCTGAATTGCAAATTCTTCACCAAGATGAGACGGTGCCTGGAGTAGAAAGGTACCATTTGCGTCCCCGACGGAAGGGTAGTGCACCAATGGATAAGTGAGTGTAGAAGGGATCGACTTCATGGATAAGACTAGTATAATGTCTCTTTGATTTTGTTTTTCTCTTTAGTTCGATACAGGACAATTGGTGCACTGCCAGTAACACTGGACAGGATAAAAGTCGAGGGTGTTTTTTTTTAAAGGAAAGTGCCCCATCCTGAGGTTCGTGAACATTTGCTGATGAGCTGCAACAGTGTGGCTCCACCACCCGTGCTTCGTAGCACCAACGAAGATTGAACAATAGAAGCCTGCCAGGGAGGCTTATGACGGACCCTGATATTTTTCCTTTTTGCTAGATTTTCCTTCTTTTTTGTGTCCTTTCCACCGTTGGTTCCAGTATATAACATTTCCTCCTCTGGTGCTTTTCATTTGTTACAAAAATGTATTTGTTTGGTCGACCTCGTGTAGACAATGAACAGTTTTTTGTTGCCTTACAGCCAAGACACAGAAAGGAATGGTGGTATGGTTTGTAGGGAAATGGCGCCTAAAAGGGTATGTCCACTCAGTATTAATTAGCAAATCTCAGTTAACACAGTGCTGTAGGGTTGAGAGAACCACCTGCCTCCCCAAATCCTGTGGCCTAAGCTACAACTCAACGTAATTCCAATCCCCAGCACACGTTAGAATTGACAATGAAACAAATGACAGCAGTAGCTATTGTAAGTCACAAACAAATATATACAGAATTCAAAGTTGTTTCTTCGTTCTTTTATTCATTTCATGGATTTTTCGTAGACAGATCTTAAGCCAACACGTGTTTAGTCGCTCAGTTAATATGTACATGCGACTTTTCAAGGCTTCCTGTCTTCAGTTTTAAACATTTCAAGTGTGGTGATAATTCCAACCCACACGATCCTCCGGCGTGGGGAAAGTAATAGCGATGAGTTTCAACCATAAAGACTCTTGATCTTCAATATTAGGGTTGGGTCACGTCCTAGTGATTCCGCAAACGTCCTGTGCCCACGCGTCGAATTCTCGAGTACGAGCCCACACGCCGAATCCTCGAGTACGAGGTTGCACGCGTGTGGGCACAGGACGCTTGCGGAATCACTAGGACGTGACCGAACCCTAATATTGAAGAGCAAGAGTATTTATAGTTGAAACTCATCGCTATTACTTTCCCCACGCCGGAGGATCGTGTGGGTTGGAATTATCACCACACTTGAAATGTTTAAAACTGAAGACAGGGAAGCCTTGAAAAAGTTGCATGTACATATTAACTGAGGCGACGAAACATGTGTTGGCTTAAGATCTGTCTACGAAGAATCCATGAAAATGAATAAAAGAACGAAGAAACAACTTTGAATTCTGTATATATTTGTTGGTGACTTACAATAGCTACTGCTGTCATTTGTTTCATTGTCAATTCTAACGTGTGCTGGGGATTGGATTTACGTTGAGTTGTAGATTACAGCCAAGACAAATGGGGTTTGTATGGTTTTATAAGTACAAACATTTTTGGATTGTGATCATATTATTGTTTTTTCTTGTTGGGGGAGGGCTCTTCTGGATTCTAGAGTGCTCCTATGAGGATGCACCATTATGCATTCTTCATCAAGCAGCTCTGTCTGATCGGGATAAAAGAACGGTGCGTAGTAATGTCTTTTTAGATACACATAGAAAATTCTTTGGAGATAACACGGCTTGTTACCCTATAGATTCTGTTGCAAGTTTATGGACAGCTTATCCATTGTCTTTAGTAAATTACACATATGTTCGCCCTCCTCAATTTGTAGAAGTTAAGGGAGAATTTGGTCTCGGCTATCCTGGACCTTGTCTATATTATAGGAAGCCGCGGGGGACAGGGTATCCTGGGTGTATGCCTGATATGTATTGTGGTGATTTGTATTTGGCTAAGAAAAATATCACACTAACTGGCTGACACTATCAAGATCTGACTGTCACTCAAGAAGCTGGTATCTATGCTGCGTGTTGCCCTGTACTAAACAGCACTGATACTTATTTGTATCTCAATTGTTCCGGAGAAGTAGTGTACAAAAATGTAATGCGCTTGGGAAATAAAGATGATCCTACAATGGAAGGGATGAGTACTAGGTATACCCCATTAGATTATCAAGGTCCATTATATGCACATCCGGGTTTCTATTTTCTGTCAAATGGTACATATTCCAATATGTACAAAGGAACAGAGGATGTGGCCTTAGGAATGGTGTTACCTCTTCGGGTGCCCTGCAAGTATAGTACACCGAACATACGAAGGGTAAAATGAACATTGACTAACGAATTCTGTGAGGGCGTTACTGATTTGGAAGTCAATAATTATAGCAATGGTATCACTTTTGGAAATATCCTCTCTTCTATCATTACCTTTGGTGGTACTGCCATGGCCAGGGGAGAGCGGGCTAGGGAATATTTTGGGTGTAAATTGCAGATTTTATCTAATTCCACAGTATCAGCTTTAAGGGATATTACTACTCTGTTGGAATGCATGCACATATATTCTGAGCAAACAAGATATGCAGTCGATTTTATTTTAGCCAAGAATGGTGGTGCATGCTCAGTAATAGGAGACCAGTGTGTAGTCGGTATCACGAATATGGAGAAAAATATTACTAAGCACATTTTAGACATTCTGGAAAATGTTCGAGGAATGGAGAGTGGTTATTGAAGTTGGTCCTTATTTGGTGGTTGGGGTTGGATTTTAGAAAAGGTTATATATTTCATCGTTATTCTCATATGTTGCTGCATTTTGATTCAGTGTCTCCCTTGTGCTGTTCTTATTGTGCTACTTATTTGACTCCTAAGAGAATTTTGATTCATGATACCAATACAAAGATAATGCTTCAGCAGGATGTTGATAATATGATGCAAATAGATGAGGGAGTTTTCGGTTCCACTACGTTAGTTGCAGGGTCCCTTCTTGAATTTTTCTCTGATGAAGATGTATACGTTTTCTTTTGTTCTATCCTATATTTCCTAGTATGCGTAAATGTCTATTGTTGTCTATTGTTGTTTCGTTATTATTTTATATTCATGTGTTAGAATTGTAAAGGCCCTCCCTTTTGGCATTAATAAAGAAGTATATTTTAGCTATATCATGCTAAAAGGAGGGTCTGTTAGAATTGACTCGCAAAACTGCTGTATTACCCGTATATTACTCCATTGAAGGTTAGCATTGATATAGCTAATGCAGTATTATTGTATTGTGTGCATACGCGGGCAGCGGATGTAGGTATTATGTTTGTTAGGTTGACATCCCTGCTGCCATTTTGTCTTTCTTAGACGCCATTTTATATTACAATCGAAACTGTTGCTTATTCATTTACGAGAAATGGTCTTTGGTAAGTTTCGTTTCTCCAATGTCGAAAACTCATTCATTATTGCATTCTTCTGCTGTTTCATCAAGGCCTTCTCTCACCTGTCTTATGGGAGGATGACCTAGACGACCTTGGGCAGTAGATAGACTGTGCCATTCTGTGGAATCGAAACTCATATTCTGTACCTCCATTGTATTACGACAGCTACCAGTGTTTTTCCATAACAGGCGGGTCTTAGAGGGCTCCGCAACATATATAATGTAACTTTATGCTTGCTAGAGTCAGTCCCTCGTCAGCCATCACAGGAGGCTGGTCAGACTGGACTCCACTGCAGTGTATCTTATGAATAAACTAGTCTATATGCATTCTCTACTGCGTCATCGACTCTTCATTGGACAGAAGTCTAGTGTGACCCGGGTGACCCTAAACCGGTCACTTCCTTCAACCCTGAAGTTCAGGGCAAAAATGGAGAGCCCGATAGAGACCCGTCTCGGCACCTACTTTTTGGAACAGCCGGTGCTAAGCACTGGCAGGACCCGGCACACTTAAAGCCCTGGACCTGGGTGAATATTGGAATTATGTCAAGAGCCACGTGAGCATGGCCAATGACAACGTGCAGCATGCCTCAGAGGTCGAATATTATCAACACGGGTGCCACGCTTTAATATAGCGAGGCGCCCGTGTTGATAATATGAAAGCAGGCGCCGTGCTTCAGCATAAAGTTTCATAAAGTTTATACTTCAGCCCGGCGCCCGCTTTCGTGTTTTCAGTACAGATGCCACGTTTTAATAAAGCGTGGTGCCCGTGTTGATAACATGAAAGTGTGCGCCGGACTGAAGTTTAAACTTTATGAAACTTGATGCTGCAGCTCAGCGCCTGCTTTCATATTATCAACACGGGCGCGCGCTTTAATAAAGTGTGGTGAAAAAATGTTACCCGAGCACTGACACAGTTTTAAGAAAAGAGAAAAGAGTTCTCCCACACAACAACTGAAGACTCAAAGCATAACTAAACTGTACTTTACCGGTGCGCCGCAGCCTTGAAGGGAAGTGACGTATCAGTAAAGACAACGAATTAGGAGATAGCAAAGAAGAAGGACAGTGGACTGAAACAATGGTAAGTACCAGGCGGGAAATAAGTGGTTTTTTTTTTATTACAAAAGGTCTCGCAGACAGCGCATGCGCGCTGATGCTCGACCTAAAACTACTGATGACTCAAACATAGAATTTGGGTGATCCTCCTACTCTACCGCACTCACTGTTCCCCAGAATATTGATACCAACAGCAAAATATTCCTAATGTTTTATAATTCAATTTGAGGCCTCTTCTATCAATTAATAGGGCCATGAATCTTGCCAATAAAAGCATAAAGCATCTGTTATGATTCAATACCTGCGCTCTCATACACACCAGCGGGAGCCTTCCTGTGGAACATCCTAGTGTTCAAATAAGCTTCGGACCTTCCCCTATACCCATATGCTGACTTTCAGACTCTTGGACAATATTCTGAAATTCTAATTAATTCCAGATTCATACCGGATTTTACGAAAGCCAGAGTACTTTTCTTGCTAAAAACTCCAGTATTTAGAATTCCCTGCTCACTGCTTGATCTCCACCCCTATAGGCCTATGCGTGGGAAGAGATTCATGCTCCCTTCTTTAAAGTTGACCAAGGAAATCATATTCTTCCACAGAAGACACCAGCTCAGGGAAAGAGAACTTCTCTATGAAATGTGTCAACTGTTCAGATAATTCTGCACCCGGCATAAAACACCCTCTGATTTCTCCTTCTTCAAAATCTTACACTATTCATCTAGGGCCTGATTCACAGAACTAACTTACGTCAAAACGCAAAGTTAGTACTTTTAGTATTCACAGAATACACTTACTCATTTTGGTATTCACAGAATGAACTTACTCATTTCGGTATTCACAGAAGTTAGTAGTCCTAACTTTAGGACTTCCTAAATGCCTTCTGTGAATACCGAAAGTCTTAAGTTAGGATTTTTCTCAGTTTAGGAGCAGTAAAGTTAGACTCCTAACTTTACTACTCCTAAACTGGAAAAATCCTAACTTTAAGATTTTCGGTATTCACAGAAGGCATTTAGAAGTCCTAAAGTTAGGACTACTAACTTCTGTGAATACGAAATGAGTAAGTTCATTCTGTGAATACCAAATGAGTAAGTGTATTCTGTGAATACCAAAAAGTACTAACTTTACGTTATTGACGTAAGTTAGTTCTGTGAATCAGGCCCCAAGAGAGGAAGTTAGTCTAGGAATTTTGATGCAGATTCCTCCCCGGCATAAAAAGCAGCTGCTACTGCCTATTTCGCCATACTTTTTATGTCCCCAGACATATGAGGCCCTGTCCTGCTTCCTAATTTGTGGGTGAAGAAGAGGAGTGCTACCCTTTCCCTAGGAAGCTCCTCCATGCTGAAACAGGCAAGGCGGCGACTGCGCTAACACTAATATTGTGCTGTGTCAAAGGAAATGATGCTGAAGCCGACTTAAATGCCCCACCGATGGGGAATCCAAGTTCCGATAGCTGCTAGAACCAATATAGCAGGTCACTAGAATTGCATCTGAACGCCCAAATGCCCACACTCTATGGTACTTGAGTGAGTAAAATACAGGAACCATGGCCATTATAATGCAAGACAAAATAGTATGTAAATATTATTATTATTATCTTTATACTACTCGAACAAAATCCTGTTTGTGTGCCACAGAAGCAAAAACAGGAAGCTGCGCTTGGGCATCCTCCTTTTCTAGGAGGGAGGAGTCAGGGAGTGTGAAAGAAGCCACATAGGAATTGTTTAAAAATGTGCCTGGATAGGTAAACAATGTGGGGCATATTTACGTTCCCTGGCGCATCCCTGCATATCAGCAGGGATGCGCCAGGGAAAATGCGTCACGCAAGTTTACCCTTGCGCCACGTCCGATGCACCGCATTTACAATGCGGCGCATCGTGGCGCAGAGATAAGCAGATGCATGACGCATCTGCCGGCGGAAGGTTGGTGCAGTGCTGAAGTTGTGTCGCAAGCGTGACGCAACTCCAGCACTGTTCCAACCTTCCTATCTCTAACATGGTGCGTCAATCCTTACGCCTGCTTGAAGCAGGCGTAAGGATTTGACGCACCAGTGTCGGAAAAGTGACTGCGTGAAATCTTGTAGATTTCACTGCGTCACTTTTCCGAGGCGGTCCTGCGCCGGAACGCCCCCCCCTGCGCCGGTACGCCCACATGAAACCTGACGCAGGTTTCATGTGGCGCAGGGGTTTACTACGTGACGCATCTCCCTAGATGCGTCACGTTGTAAATATAGCGCAACGCGGCGCATGGTTTGCGTCACATGCGTGACGCAACGGCGGCGCAAAAGTGGCTTGTAAATATGCCCCTGTATGTATATGGGAGCAATTCAAACGAAGTAAGGTCTGGTCTGAGATAAACAGCCGTGGCGGTAAACATATTGTGCAAAACTCCTCAAGGTTCTAGCAGTTACATCCAAGAATAGCAAACAAGTCACAAGAATGCTGACCTCACCAGTCTTGGCAACTTCTGCAAACATCCATATCATTATGGAGTCTGATTAGCAACCATGGATTAAAAAATATTTTAATACCAGTTGTAAGGAGTCAACAAACCTCCACATAATTTCAAGCGTGAATCTAATGACCATGAGCCTGGTAGTTTGTCATAAGACCACGATGAAATATATGTTACATCATTTAATTAAATACACGTAAATACACGTAATGCTAGTATTTGAAATAAATCACCTCTATATAGAAAGTTCATAAGAATAAGTCATGGAATAGTGTGTGGCCACTAACATATACTCAAACACTTGCTGGTGCTGAAAAGAGCATGGCTTTTGGGCCCCTGCCAGGCCATTCAGCAGATGTGTTAGTCTCAAAGCAAATGACTTCAGAACACGCTATGCATTATTCACAAACATACATCTGGACACACGTGTATTTTGTTGCAAGCCTCTTGTTCTAGCAAAAATCATTACAAGATGTCAAATCTTAAAACACGAGAAACGAATAGAAATACAATATAAACCTCGGTCCATAGCTTAAACAGTCAACCAATACACTTTTCACAATTTAATATAATCCTCACTTTCTGGCTCCGTGCGCAAGTATAAGTTCGAAAATAGAAAAATAAGGGGGCATATTAGCAAGAACATCGTTAAAATTATCGCCGTTTTAGCGGCAGGAAACTGCCGCTAAAACGGCGATAATGGGCTTGCTAATATGCGTTATAGAATTCAAATAGAAGCCCAGGTTAGATGTGCAGGACATCTAACCTGGGCTTCTATTGAATTCTATAACGCATATTAGCAAGCCCATTATCGCCGTTTTAGCGTCAGTTTCCTGCCGCTAAACGGCGATAATTTTAACGAGGTTCTTGCTAATATGCCCCAAGCTTTCCTGGATTCAGAAGGAAGATTAGATACAGTAGATAGGTATTTTAAAAAAATCCTAAACTGCGTATTTTAGCTATTCCCCTTGCCAATGCCATTGCTGGGACCTAATTGTTATGCTTCTCAATTTAACCTGAACCCATGTTTTTTATTTTAAATAACTATTTTAAGTAACATTAATGCTATTCAGATGAAGTCGCAAATTGCCTTTGTAACTACGTATGGGCGCGTGAGAGAGCTTAAAAGAGAATCTATCCAACAACATCCACGGCCATATAAGTCAGGTGACTTGCAGGTGATGCAATTGACTATGTAAATGGCTCCCATTCTGACTGAGGCCCTCGAGGACCAGAGTTGGACACTTCTTAAATGCCCTGAGAGGCAGTTTCCTTGATAATCTGGACATTGAAGATTAGGACATATCGCACTTGGACAGTGCGTAAACATACTGGGACTATATTGTGTTACATGCGAAATTCTATAGGCAGAGCAGTCATAATGTGCAGTCTGCATTGATATTGGGCCCTGATGAAGTTGTGATTGTGACGAAAAACGTGTTGGCTAATTGGAATAATACAAAGTGGAATAAAGCATTCATTACAAGCAAGATTGAATACAACGACTGAAGACTGAGGGGGAGATTTACTAAGCTTTCGCGCTGTGTTTAAAGCGACGCAGAATGTTTTTTTTGTAATTTACTTTCCAGCGCTAAACTTGTTTAGCGCTGGAAATAGCGTAAAAGTAATGCGAAGCAGCGCATTGCGCTGCTTCGCGTTACTTTGCGTTACTTTGTGGATGTTGTTGTTACCATGGCGCCATTACTTAGCGCCATGGGGGCGTACCAAGGGTGGTGCATGGGTGTTCCCATGCAACCACCCAAGGTTTCTCATGCTAAACCCAATTTACTAAAAATAGTAGATTGGGTTTAGCGTGAGAAAACTGCGCCCTTTTCAACTAGGTGCAAGGAAGGAGAAATGCTTTTATTTCTCCTTCCTTTTGCGACTTTGCATGCATGCTACACTGTGCAGCACGCATACAAAGTGGGAAAAGCTTTCCCTTGTGTCGAGCATAGTATTTTGTGCAGGAAGGGTACCCTTCCTGTACAAAACCTTTGCTGGACTCATGCACACACCCTAGCGCTCTTGCACTAAGGTGTGTGCATGGCGCACGGCAGCTGTAATCAGCGCTGGCGCAAGGGAAAGGGGAGGAGATACCCATATCTTTGAAGAGATGGCGCTCTCCTTCTCCCTCCCTATCACGCAACGCAGTGCAGCCTCATGGGGGGCTGCGCTGCATTGCGCAACTTTTCTGCAAATCTCTCCCAGAGTGTTTTTACTAAATTGTGTGTGCCATAAAGCTGTATATATGTCTATATAGAACCTTCTTTAGGTTCTGATTGTGGATGTTGGGTGGGCATCCCCCCCTTCGTTGTGCACTGCATTACTGATCAATGTATACCATATAAGTGTGACATTCAAGTGAGCACGAGGGAACCCAATTTACCCCTTTTGAGTTAATCCTTTATTTAACCTGTAAATGTGAAAAATTGCTGCTTATTTTCAGGAGAAAGCTTTCATTTATATCGTTCTCCACTTGCTGCACTAATCATTTATTCTGCTCTATCTCTTTAAGAAAATAAATGCTTTTCATAAAATAGTGATTTAACGTTATAATCGAACTCAAGGGCTTGACTTTGTGTGAAATGTGCTGTGTCCTGGAAAAATGTATTTCTTCTTTCCTCACACCATATGACTTCACTGTACTTATATTGTTTTCTTTGCCTCATATGCATAATAAACAAGTGAATTAATGAAAAGAAAATGCTTGCTGTAGCTTACATTTTGTGAACTAACCAGGACATACCAGAATTTGAATGTTTCATTCCATAGGGCAGCTCATTGTTATAGTGAGACAGCTAACAGAGCAGGCTTGCAAAAGGTTCTCATGAGAACCTTCGTAGATGTAACTTTTTGTAATATGTTGTAGCAATTTCTAACGGACTTCATACTGACATGGACGTTTACCTTGGGAATCGAGGTGGATGAAGATGACATTCACCTGTGTTTGCAACATGTTTAGCTGCTATCTATACAGTATGTGTTCCTTGCTAGAGAGGTAATCACTCTTCCCAATTCCACGCCTCCCTACCCTGCCATGCACCTTGGCACTTTGCTACACTAGACTGACTTGCCATAAGCTACTGCTTACGGTGATTTCTTTGTTTTTCCTTATGCCTTGTGAGGAGATTCTTCTGTTTATGCTGATCATAGCTACTCTGTGATTATTTCCTTCTCACCCTTTTAGACGGTGGCTACTGCAATTGTCCGGAGAAGTTGGCTGAGTCTCCAGAACTACCCTTTATGGGGAGTTCATTCTTCCTCTTAGTTATCTGAATTTGCTCATAATCTACTTGCTCTTTTCCAGAAAAAAACTCTTTATAGGCTCTTGTTAGGATAGAATAGGTCCCTTAGTTTAGAATAAGGACAATACACTGACTGGAACACGCTGTTTTACATTTCTATGCTTGTTCTAACTAAATTTACTTCTTATTAATTCTGTAATCCCGACTAATCTTCTAAAATGAGTGAATAAACTTTTGAAACTTCACCAACTCTATCTTTATTGACTGAACATCAAATGCAATTATTAATGTTTTTGATGTGTTAAGCTCCATTCGAAAACGGTGGCAAAGATTCATCGGCCGAGAAAAGGGCAGAACTTCTAGGTTCTCTAAGTAAGTTATAAGGTGGCATCTACTGTGGACATTTTTGAGAGATTTTCTCACTAACAAATCCGAAAGCAGAGGATGGCTTTAGACCTTCAATGGAGCTATAGAATAGTACAGAGACAATAATTATAAAATTGCCGACTCCTGATTCCAGTGTCAAGAACTTGAAGATCCAGCAAAGCGGTACTCGAAGGTGGTGTGGTTTGAAGGTGTGAGTATTAATAGGGTATTAATAGGGTAAATGTGTTGTGGCTGTGATTGTGTATTTTCTCTGGTTCAGATGAATGTTGATTAGAATGACTGCATGAGGAGCAATGGTTTGACAAGTGGTTGTAAAAGGTGTTTGAAGATTCCAGACTCCTTGTAGTCGAATGATCCTGGGATAAAATAATAATTAAAAACTTGTTTGAAGAGATTTGAGGAGTGGTGTGTGAGGTACCATCACCTGCACCTGTAACATAGGGTTATTACATTCTTGTGATTGAATAATATTGATCAGTGTAAGTTTAACCTAATTGCACAAATGGGTAAGCTGCATTGATTTGGGTGATTTCATGCTGGTCGAGATTTCACTAACGAATGCTGAAGAGATTCCTGTGTGTATGCAAAACTTAATTTCTGTAGTAAGAGCAAACAAACTTTGAAGTGTTAAGAAAATTACTTGTACTAGTATGGAGAAAACTGTGAAGAAGGGTGAGTGTTGCAAGGAGTGAAGTTGTGCGTCATAGTGTTCTGCACTGGGATTGGTTGGTGATGTAGCAGTGTCGCGCTGGGATTGGAGCATTAAAAGGGAATCTTGAATCTGGATTTGTTATCAAAAGATTGTGGAAATAATAGCCAGAATTGAATTGGGTTAGCATAAATTGGACGTATATGGGAACAAAATGATAACATTTGATAAATCGTGTTGATTCAGATTTAAATTGTCATCATGACATTTTTAAAGAGCTTAAAAGTTTGAGTATTTCATCACACATAACCCCAGCAGAGCCAAGTGGTTTAGGTGCTATTATTAGTATTATTGTGCCAACCGCTCCAGTACAGCTGAGTGTAACACAAATTGAACGACCCCTGCAGATTTTGCTAATTGCCCCACCTGTAGTAGCTCAACCACCACTTGCTGCTCCAACGGTGACTTCTACATCAATGGTGCCCAATGTAGCGCCAATGTCTGTTATTAGTGCTCAATGTGTAACTCGGGTAGTAGCCAGTGCTCCTCTGATTGTAGAAACTAGACCTGAAATTGAAATATTTACTGGATGAGTATCCACTTCTAGATTTGTCCCAACTTCCCAGAACTCACATATAGTTGCCTGGGAGCCACCATTAACAGTGCAAGTCCTTACAGATGGGGAAAGATAGTACTTACAATTCCAATCTTATTGGAAGAATAGTTGCAATTGAGGAAGGATATATACCAGCTTAGTTTGAGGAAACAACAAGATCTAATAAGACAGAGGATGAGGGGACACCTGAAAAATAACAGATTGAAAAGAAAAACCTATAAATATCCCACAACTGAAGATAGAATAGGTAGAAATAATAAGGGGTTGCCTAGTGTTCAAACACTTAGAACAATATCAAAGGTAATAATTAATTTACCTGTGCAAGGAAATTATGAGGAGAGCTGCTTTGACTTATGACAAATTAACCGAACTTTCTCAGAAATATGAGAAAGACTTTATAAAAAATGTGCATCTACACAGAACCTATAGGGTTCAATTAGACGACCCAGCCTTTGAGAATATGAGGATTACAGGACTGTGATTGCACATTGTAGAATTGTTTAAGTGCATTCACAGGTGGGGTGAGTTTGGAAAATTTGTAGTCAAATAGGCCAAGAAACATGAAAAGAAAAAGAGGGAATCAGCTATTGCAGGAAAGCAAGATGAAGGGAGTGAGGGAGAAGCTGCAGTGTATACACTTAGAGAAATAGTAGGAGGTACATATGTCCGTGTTCCTTGGAGTCATGGTGATTTGGCTGCATTTACCTACTAAATTGAAGGACATGACACGTTTAGTGGTATGCGCAAGTGGAAAGGTTCATACAAATTTCCAAGGTGCTGTGGACGGATTTGAATACATTTTTTGACATTGTAGTGCTTGCCGATTTATGGGCTGAATGTAAAACTGCAGTGCAGTGGCCTTGAGAGAAACCAGTGAGAGTGTCTGGGACAAATGCGCTGTCTCCCATAGTGATGGAGAAGTATGAAGCTGTTATTACCTTTTTGAAGGGCAGGGTGCCTCTGAAAGATCTGGATTGGCTCAAAATTAAAACAACTGCACAAGAGCCAAAGGAGACTGGACATGCATATTACAAGATATTTTTGCAGGTATTCCAGCAGCATAGTAGATGTGAGTATCCTGAGGAAAAGGATATGGGGATTTTTGTGTCCCAGTTTGTACTAGGGCTGAAGCAAAAAATCAGTTTGCACATAACCCAAAGTGTGATTTGCTGGCAGAATAAATCACTTGATGAAATCCTGAGATATGCTAAATATTGTAGTGATGCGTTGGACATGAAGCAGGAAAAGATAAAGGAAAAGTTCATGTTAGCTCAAACAAAGCTGGTTCAGAAGAATTTTAGAAGCCCTTCCTTTGTAGGGAATAAAGGAAGTATGCAGGGCATTGTGAAGCCACAAACGGGTTTCCAGGGAAGTCAAGGAGGAATGCCCATGTCACAGAGAGAGGTAGAGCTAGAGGTGTTCCTGTGGCTACAGGTTCCAGATCAGATTTTGCTGCTATGAAAAAGATTACTGCTTGTCACATCTGTCATAAAATCGTGAACTGGAAGAGGGAATGTCAATATAATCCTGAAAATTCTGGAGTAAATATGCAACTACCACATGGTATGCAAATGCAAAATGTGCCTGATCAGGGGATGGAAATGACAGCACCGGGACAAGTCCCAATGGTGCCAATTGCACCTGCACAGATGGGGATTCCTAGATTTAATTTGAACAAGATGCCAAAAATGAATACAAATCAATTTCAAAATGCCATGCCACAATTTCAGAACCTGAACCAGAATACTCTGCAACAATTCCCTTTATTTGAGACAGATGGTACTGGTTCAGAGAATTCACAATAAAGGTGCCTAAGAGAGGAAGAATATTGCATACTTGGCGCAGTCTTAGAGGTAGACCAGAGTGACCCATATGTAGATGCAGAGGTTTATGGCCACCATGTATCATTTCTCATTGATACTGGTGCTATCTGATCAACTTTTAGTACAGTGGAAGTCCCAGGCATACCTCTCTTGGGGAAAACAATCCAAGTTGTAGGAGTAACAAATAAACAAATTAAAAATCCAGTTTCTGAATGGGTACCAGTAAAAATAGGATCCTTTGAAGAGATCACCAATTTGTTGTTTATGATTCAAGTCTTGTAAACCTGTTAGGGAGAGATTTATTGTGCAAGTTAAATTGCACAATTTGCTGTACCCCAGATGGCGTAGCATTCCAAATACATGATGAGGATGTAGATTTCAAATTAATAAGACAGCAAACCGAGGCAGGACTATTTCCTTTGTTAACTATTGACAAAGTACCTGAAGATCTGAGAGAAACAGTGAACACAGAAGTTTGGGGCTTTACAGGGAAGAACGTCAGACTAATAAAAGGTGTAGAATCAGTCCGAATTACAGTGAAACCAAACGCTGTTCATCCTAGAACACCATCATACCATTTGACCCCAGAAACGATTGCAGGTATTCAACCAGTGGTAGATGACATGTTACAAAAAGGAATCTTGAGAGAACTAATTGGAAGTTCATGTAACTCTCCAATTATGGGTTTACAGAAACCCAACGGTAAATATAGGATAGTTTAGGATTTACAGAAAATAAATGAAATCGTAGTACCCTGTTGTGCTGTGGTACAAAATCCAGCCACACACTGTTTTAAATTCCATGTACTGCAGAATGGTTTACCGTAATTGATCTGTGTCAAGCTTTCTTCTCAGTGTCATTGCATGAAGAGTGACAATTTTTACTTTCTTTGTCTTCCAGCAGAAAACAATAACACAATGTCGCGTCCCACAGGGTTATACAGGGAGCCCATCTATCTTTAACCAGATTTTAAAAAGGAATCTAGAGAACCTGGTAATGCCACATACATCTACACTAATCCAGTATATAGATAATTTGCTTGTGGCATCAGAAACACAGAATGCATGTAAAAATGACACCATTGCACTCTTAAATCACTTGGCAGAGAACTGACACAAAGTGACTCTAGGGAAACTGCAGTACTTTAAAAAAGAAGTTCAATATCTGGGACACGTCATTGTGAATGGATCTCGAAAAGTGTCACCAGAAAGAGTGGAAGCAATCTTGCAGATGAATCCTCCATGAGCTCAGAAATAAATCAGGATGTTTTTAGGACTGGTTGGCAAAGCCTCTACTGAGACTAACACACAGAGATGTGTCTGATCCAACTTTAAGGGACAGTGAATGTGCAAAAGCTTTCCTGGAGTTGAAAGATAAACTGTGTCACGCCCCTGCACTAGGAATGCCAGAATATACAAAAGAGTTCACACACAAACACATGGCGGATCTCGAAAACTTGTTGCTTACTTTTCTACCACCTTTGACCCTCTAGTGGCAGGGCTGCCTAGTTGCTTTAAAGCAATGGCTACGGTAAGTACTACTCTGGAAAAGAACAAGAACATAGTGATGGGATACTCATTAACTGTCATGGTCCCTCACTCTGTGGAGCTGATTCTAGCCAGAACAAAGACTCAATACATGACCCATAATAGACTTATGAAGTATGAGCAAAGAAATGTATCTTCTGAAAATGTTGTCCTAAAACGTTGCACAGTGTTGAACCCTTCAATATTATTGCCTATACATGATGAAAAATGTGATGAAAGTGAACATGACTGTAAAAATGTCACAGAAATGTGCACCAAATCTGGCCCTGACAATCAGGATGAACCACTGATTGAGCCCCATCATGTGTTATTTGTAGATGGCTCATGTTTGAGAAGTAATGATGACACACTCCAAGCAGCATATGCCTTGTGCACAATAAATGATGTGGTCGAAGCTTTATTGCTTCAAAAAGTATTCTCTGCCCAAGTTGCTGACTTTATTGCTCTTACTAGAGCCTGCAGTTTAACTGCTCAAAGAAGAGTTACCATATATACTGACAGCCGCTATGGGTAAGGTGTAGTCCATGATTACGGAGAGTTGTGGTCACAGCGAGGCTTTCTTAAATCCTCAGGAACCCCCATCAAGAACGGAATGCATGGCAAGAACCTACTGGATGCACTGCAATTGCAAGGAGAAATTGCTGTGGTGAAGTGCTTAGCACATAAGGAGGAAGTGAATAAGTTGCCATGGGCAACCGCTACGCTGACTCAGTAGTTAGATACTGTACTTTGTTAGCTTGTTCATTTAATGGAGGTCTCACATGTGAATCTGAAGAGGAGAGTTATTTTGCCATGTTGTTGCAAATCACTGATATGTGGTATGAGCTGAAGAGGGTGCAGGAAAATGTGTCAGAAGCAGAACAGAAACGGGTCAAAGCAGGTTGTGAGAAAAATGCCAATGATATTTGGATGTCAGCAGATGGGAGACCTGCACTACTAGACAGCTTGTTGTTTCCAATAACACAATATTACCATGGATACACACATTTGGGGAGAGACGCCATAGTGACACTTTTCAGACAAAGTTGGTATAACCTCAGATTCAGAATGCTGGCTGAAGAGGTTTGCCATAGGTGCATAACTTGTCAACAGCTAAACGTAAGGAAGTGAACACATGTCACAAAAACACACTTAGGGAGATAAGGTGGCCAATTCAATAGGATGCAGATGGATTTTATCAAGATGCCTAACCATAACGGGCTGAAATATATCCTTGTGATAGTGTGTGTCTTCTCAGGATGACTGGAAGCCTACACAATTAACAGAAATGACAGCCTCACTGTAGCAAAATTGTTATTACGTGAATTGATCCTCATGTTCAGCATGCCAATTTCTCTTGAGTCAGATAGGGGAACACACTTCAACAATGAAGTCATGAAGATGATCTGCACAGCCTTACAGATTGAAACAAAGATTGCATTGCAGTTACAGACATGAAGCCTCTGGTATCGTTGAGCAAATAAATGGCACCTTCAAGCATAGATTGCCCAAAGTCTGTGCATCCACCTCTCTGAAATGGCCAAATGCTTTACCATTGGTGCTGATGAGTATTCTAAGTACACCTGACATGAAGACAGGTTTATCTCCACATAAAGTAATGTTGGGCAGGGCCTTAAGATTACCTGCTGTTCCCACAAATGCTCTCTTGAACATCACTGATGACATTATCTTGGACTATTGTAAGATACTGGCTGACATAGTCTGTTCTGTCTCCCATCAGGTCTCATCTGCCACACAAGACCCACATCAAGGTCAGTGCCACAACCTCAATCCTAATTGGGTCATGATCAAGAAGGAGATTCTGAAGATTTGCCTTGAATCCAGATGGAAAGGCCCTTTTCAAGCGATCCTTACTACACACACAGCTGTTAAATGTGCTGGAGTCCCGAACTGTATTCATGCTTCACACACAAAAAGAGGGATCAATCCAGAAGGAGTGCCTTTGGTCTTTGATCCTGAGCAAAGAGCATTGGTGGTTGCACCACCAGTTGAGAGACTACCTAGACCAGCGGCACCGTTGCCAGTTCAGCAAGACCGTGATGAAAAGGGTGAAGAGCAGTGGACAGAAAATCAAGTGCAAGTACCAGAAATAACCCCGAATGGTGTGGAGATATCCAACAAAAAAGAAGCAGAGATCCAGTCACCAAAAAGAAGTACTTCAAATGTGGCTTTGAGAGACAAAAACCCAGGTGAAGGAACAAGCACTGGAATCATGAGAAGCAATTGACAAGCAGAATGGCAACTAGGCTATGAAAACAGAAATCTGAGGAGAAATGCTTCAATAGCTCAAATACTAGAAACGATACCTGAAGAGACTGAGGGGCCGATTCCGATTCGGGCCGGAAAACGTACCGACCGACTCGGAGCCGGAATTTATTCCGACCGACACGTACCGGTGCAGCCCGACCTGCAAAGTACGATGAAAAGCGTGCAAAATCCGACCGACTCGTACGGAACACAATACGAACGACCGAACCGCGCGGAAAACAGCTATCCGGCCGGAAAAGCACGCGAATCGAACCGACCGACACACACCCGGAACAATCCCGAACGAAACGTACCCGCGAACTCCTACCCGCCAAGTACGATGCAACGCGTGAAAAACACGACCGAGTCGCACGGAGGACAAGCCGTACGACCGACACGCATACAAAACTGCGAGCCGAAGCAACCCAAAACACCGCGACCGACGCGTACGCAGCATAGAAAACAGCACAAACACAGCGTGAACGAATCGGAGAAGCCCGTACGAGACAACTGCAGGGTCCGACTCGGTCACAAGAACGTCTCCTACATGCACAAAAAGTACAAAGGGAAAATACACAATAAAAAGGCCAAACAAGCAATTACAAAGCCAATAAATACTGGGGGGGGGCAGGGAACAAAGACACACCCACAACTCCACCCATATAAAGGACACAAATCCCTACCATGATCCTTTGCAAATTCAAATTACCTGCCAGCACTCAACAGACAGCAACCACACACCCACAGCTCATCCATCACACAAGCCACACACCATCAGCACCCCAACAAATAGCAACCTCACATACACCCAGCAAAACACACACTCACACACCTTCACCTGCACACCAACACACACATCACTCACCATCACCATGCCCCCAAAGAAGAATCATAAGTTCCTAGATAGTGAATTGGAAGTCCTGGTAGATGAGATCCTCAGGGTAGAGCCACAGCTGTTTGGTACACTGGTCCAACAGACACCCATGTCGCAGAAAACCAAGATGTGGGAGAGGATCGTCGACAGGGTGAACGCACAATCACCATGTTTGCGCACAAAGATAGACATCCAGAACAGGTGGTATCACGTGTGCAGGAGGGTCAGGGAGCTGTTGAAGAAGGACTACCTCTTGAGCCAACACACCGGCAGTGGCCCTCCTGCCAAGCCAGTATACCTCAGGCCCTGGGAGGAGAAGGTGCGGGCCATCCTACCACCAGTGAGCGTATATGGACTAGAAAACATCCCAGAGCCTGGTGAGTACACAACAAATGTACACAAATTGTGCCACAATACACACACATCACTGTCAAGGGAGAGTCAAACCATGCACCCTTAGCAAATACACAGCAACCAGAACAGAATCATCCCAAAATGTGTATGTCAGTCAGATAAACACAACACATGCCATCTCATAGTGACATGTAACTGTGTCATCACATGTACAAACACAACTACAACTACAGCTGGGCAGTGGCACAAATATAACTAACAAACACATCCAGACATGTAGCCACCACTACAACACCACCACACAGTGAAGCCCACTGAAATGAAGGAATACTGTGTATGCTGGGCAAGTCAGTGTAGCCAATAGCATCATGGGAGTCGTAGTCACAGATATTGCCCACCCTCACAATGCGCACATCAACACCACCATGAACCATGCTCACATCACAGGGAGTGGAAAACAACTGACAAGATGGCTGACACTGGCTACTGCTGTGGGGAGCACAAGGTCCTGCTGGCAACTGTGCACCAACCAACAGCAGGACACCACTGACTGACATCTTGCCATTGCTCTCACACTCACACACAGTGAAGTCCACCCAAAAGCTAGTAAGTATGGGCAAGCTGGGAAGTGGGGGGGAGGCAATAGCATGATGGGAGTGGTAGTCACAGATATCGGTCACCCCCACAACTGTCCCATCAACACCACCCTGAACCATGCGCACATCACAGGGAGTGGAAAACAACTGACAAGATGGCTGACACTGGCTACTGTTGTGGGGAGCACAAGGCCCTGCTGGCAACTGTGCACCAACCAACAGCAGGACACCACTGACTGACATCCTGAAAGACAACTTGCACTCCCTGCAATGGAAGCACGTTCCATGGTGGGATATCTGGCTGGGTGGGAAGGAGGACTCACAGCCCTGACCATAGTTACCAGCAGCGTTTCTCACACACACCCCTAACACAAACTCCACATAACTCACCTGGGAGAATGCATTGCCACACACTCCAATCAAATATCCCACGAAGAACCACAACCCTGGGTCATGCTGAATGAAGCACAGGGACACACTTGGGACTTGTAGCAAAACTAACCCCAGGATAACACTGTCAGCCATCTTGTCAGCACAGGCACACAACCCCACAGGGAAGCAGAGTCAAAGGGAAGGAAGCATGGGCATGCTGGGAAGGGGGTGGAGGCAATAGCATGATGGGAGTGGTAGTCACAGCTCAACATCCCCCACCCACATGGCCCAGCAAGCTCACACTCAAGCATGCACACCCCACAGAGAGTGGAAAGCCCCATCAAAGATGTCTGACACTGGTGCTCTGTTGTGGGGAGCACAAGGCCATGCTGGGAACTGGCCACCAACTAACAGCAGGACACCACTGTCAGCCATCTTGCCATTGCACTCACACTCACACACAGTGAAGTCCACCCAAAAGCAAGTAAGTATGGGCATGCTGGGAAGTGGGGTGGAGGCAATAGCATGATGGGAGTGGTAGTCACAGCTCAACATCCCCCACCCACATGGGCCAGCAAGCTCACACTCAAGCATGCACACCCCACAGAGAGTGGAAAGCCCCATCAAAGATGTCTGACACTGGTGCTCTGTTGTGGGAGCACAAGGCCATGCTGGGAACTGGCCACCAACTAACAGCAGGACACCACTGTCAGCCATCTTGCCATTGCACTCACACTCACACACAGTGAAGTCCACCCAAAAGCAAGTAAGTATGGGCATGCTGGGAAGTGGGGTGGAGGCAATAGCATGATGGGAGTGGTAGTCACAGCTCAACATCCCGCACCCACATGGCCCAGCAAGCTCACACTCAAGCATGCACACCCCACAGAGAGTGGAAAGCCCCATCAAAGATGTCTGACACTGGTGCTCTGTTGTGGGGAGCACAAGGCCATGCTGGGAACTGGCCACCAACTAACAGCAGGACACCACTGTCAGCCATCTTGCATTTGCACTCACACTCACACACAGTGAAGTCCACCCAAAAGCAAGTAAGTATGGGCATGCTGGGAAGTGGGGTGGAGGCAATAGCATGATGGGAGTGGTAGTCACAGCTCATCATCCCCCACCCACATGGCCCAGCAAGCTCACACTCAAGCATGCACACCCCACAGAGAGTGGAAAGCCCCATCAAAGATGTCTGACACTGGTGCTCTGTTGTGGGGAGCACAAGGCCATGCTGGGAACTGGCCACCAACTAACAGCAGGACACCACTGTCAGCCATCTTGCCATTGCTCTCACACTCACACACAGTGAAGTCCACCCAAAAGCAAGTAAGTATGGGCATGCTGGGAAGTGGGGTGGAGGCAATAGCATGATGGGAGTGGTAGTCACAGATATTGGTCACCCCCACAACTGTCCCATCAACACCACCCTGAACCATGCACACATCACAGGGAGTGGAAAACAACTCACAAGATGGCTGACACTGGCTACTGCTGTGGGGAGCACAAGGCCCTGCTGGCAACTGTGCACCAACCAACATCAGGACACCACTGACTGACATCCTGAAAGACAACTTGCACTCCCTGCAATGGAAGCACGTTCCATGGTGGAATATCTGGCTGGGTGGGAAGGAGGGCCGGATGTCAACCAAATACAACCAATGCAGACCATGTACACACCCCAACATTCACATAGAAAAGCCCAAATAATGCAGGACAATGTGCTACACCAATATCAACGCCTGACTGTGACAACTTAGGACAATGCAATGTACAGGCCCGCATCCAGAGGCACAGTCACAACTGTCAGGGGTGTCAACCATTGATGCCTGCAGAAACATAACATATATTGTGTGTGTCTCCCAAAAACAGGTGATGATGGGGACACAGCAGCAGACGCTGAGGAGTCCCCGTCCCAGGCTCAAGAGGATACGGAGCTCACTGGTGTGGAACAGCCTCTGCCCTCCTCGGATGAAGAAGACCCACCTGGCACCTCCGGAGCAAGTCATCATGCAGCACCAGCAGGACCACCAGCTGCACCCCCTGCACCCACCCCTCCAATGACTGTCAACACACATACCACCCCTGCCGACATGGACAGACCAAGGAGCACCACCACCACCAGCACAGGGACCCTGGACCAACGTGGGGCCATGGACACCAACAACCCCCAAGGGGGCCCAGGGTCACCTGTGCGTGCCACCTCAGGTACTGCACGTGTCGCCAGGGGTGGTGGGAGGGGTGGGAGACATAGGTCGCTGCTCGCAGAGGGGTCTGGACTGCATGATGACCCACAACTGGCACGCATAGCCGATGCGTACCAGTCCAGCACCGGAGAGCTCAGCCAGGTAGTGGGGCTCCTCAGGGACATTAAACAGCAGCAGGCTGCCCATCATGCCCGCTTGGACTCACACATGTCCCGCGTGGAGTCCAAGTGGGACACACTGCAAGAGATGACGGCGGTGCATAGGGTCATATTACAATGCCTCCGCCAGATGAGCAGCAACCAGTCAACACCTCCCTGTGTGCCCACAACATCTGGTGCTGAAACAACTGCAACTGCCACAGGGAGGCAGGATGACTCTGGCGGAGAGTCCCCTGCACCGCAGCAGCCTGCACTTGAGGGTCCCCCCCCAAAGAAGAGGGGTTGTCCAAGGAAGGACAACTGAGAGGCTGATGGCCATGCACAACCCCCAGGAAGCCAACACCTGTTCTGGATAATCACCTTTGTGCGCAAACTGTTCACCCTGTTGACTGCAACACAACTCCCCCACATGACATGGGGAGTACAAGTTGGACCAATGTCTCAGATGACTGTGGACTTGATGCAGGACATTTCTGCTACCAGGACTTCCAATTCATCTAGGAACTTTGGATTGCAATCAAAATGTACAGCACTCACCATCCTGTGCACTATTCACACACATGTATGACAATAAACACACTAATACACCATACCTGCCTCTGTCGTGATTCCAACGTGGTTTCTGTCATGGAGATGATGACCAGCGAAATTACACTGTGCATGCTAACTGCTACAGCAAGTACAACACAGGCATGTGAGTCATGGCAACGTGACACATATGAGGGAGACACACCACCAGGGCAACACAACAAATACACACCTAGGCCATCTGACTCATTGCCTACACTGATGTTGCCAGGAAATACGGTGCAATGCACAGACACAACATCTATTCACAGTCTTAGTCAACTAGCCCACTGGTGCAGTAAGCAAATGTCAGTCAAATGTGTGACCACAGACAACGCACATCACAAAGTGAAGCACAGGTTTATTACACATTTGCAACATGTTGTAACCACTACAGATGCAAGGTAATCCCACCTGGCAGCGGGCACACAGTCAACAAGTGTAGAAGGAAGGAAGTCCATGGGTGTGGCGCACATCACCTGTAGGGACACGACAGCTACCACCCTGGAAGTCAAATCACGGTGTCGGGATCACAGTTGACCAAACGACTCTGAAAGTACCCTGTGAAGGACAGAAATGACACACAGTCAAAAGCACTGAAGAACAGGACAGAACTGCAATACACATGCCCAATACATGTCACAAGATACCCACCCAGAACCAAGTTAGCATGACAACACTGTTGGGAAGTACAGACTACCTGTAAGGACACATCGCTACACGCATACAGTCATGTAGCCCATGGACACACTCAAACAGCACCAGAGCACCACCAACACATATCATGCAAACTCACATCTTTGACATGACATCTCTGGATACTCACATTCAGCTGAAGAAGTTGGTGATGAGCTGTGTGCGGACATCACCATCATCATCATCATCATCACTGGCATCGTGGTCCAGGCCAGGATCCTCCACAGGTGGCGGACATTGGTCATCGTCATCCAGGATGAGAGGCAACTCCTTCCGCACTGCCAGGTTGTGTAGCATGCAGCAGACAATGACAATCTTGCCCACCTTTGCTGGGGCATATGGGAGGGACCCTCCTGTCTTGTCCAGGCAGCGAAAGCGGCTCTTCAGGAGACCAAATGTCTGCTCAATCACTCTCCTGGTCCGACCATGTGCCTCATTGTAGCGCATCTGGGCTGGTGTCACAGGGTTCCTGAGGGGCGTCAGCAACCATGGCATGTTGGGGTATCCGGAGTCACCTACATACAGACAATTGCACATTAGCTGAGTTGGAAAAGAGGGTGGAACACTACATTGCAGAACACACACAATGGTACAAAGTCAGTACACACCAACAAGCCAGGCACGCTGGTTCCGCATCTGTGACATCATCCTCGGGATGCGACTACTCCTCATCACGTAGGCATCGTGTGCAGAACCGGGGAAACGGGCACACACGTGTGAGATGCTCATATCAGCAAGACAGACCACCAGTGCATTGACCGAGTGGTAGTGTTTGCGGTTCCTGTATTAATGCTCTTGGGCCTGTGGTGGTACCAAAGCCACATGTGTCCCATCAATGGAGCCAATGACATGCGGCATCCTCCCCAGGGCATAGAAGTCACTCTTCACGTCAGTGAGTTGTTGGAGTCTAGGGAAATAGATGTACTGGTTCAGGTATATCAACATAGCCTCCAAAACATCGCGGAGCACACGGCTGAACATGGTCTGTGACATCCCACCAGCAGTCGCCACAGTGTGTTGAAAGGTACCGGTGGCAAAGAAGTGTAGGGCTGCCATCACCTTCACCTTGGGGGTCAGCGCTGTAGGGTACGGCCGGCCAGGTTGCAAATGTGGGGCCAAGCGCACTGCCAAATCCTCAATCATCTGCCTGGTGAAGCGGTACCGTCGGATGCTGTCACGTTCCACCATCGTTGCCAGGTCAGGGAATGGTCTATGGACAGCTGGTGCCCTGCAGTGCGTAGGTGAAGAAAGAAAGATTGTCAGTCACCCCACATATGTGGCATTGAACACACTCAATATCACATGATACATCATTATGAGGCACAAGTACATGATGTGTGCAGTTCCGTAAGGACATGTATGGCACATACATGGCCAACATCTAACATCACCGTTCAACAAGTGGCATCAATAAGTCCCAGGTTGTGCCATTGGATATCATGAGGCCGTGTCACAGTTCCCATCTCCTGCTGCCACGTTACAAGCACACCCCACTGTGACATGTGAGGACAGATGTGCCCCAGGCATCACAGCTCAACGACAGGTAGATTCCCAGGGACCCTGTATTGCCACATGGACACTGGCATGACATGGTGTATCATGTATACACCACAGCAAAACAACCATTACCCCCACAGGTAGTGGTCCCTGTTGCCTCGGGAGGACAGACATGTATGTCTGTGACACACACGCACAACAACAAAGTCCATGCACAAACAACGTGGATGTGGAGACTGTCTCCCATTGTGCACATGAAATCAGAGACATTGTAAACACAACATGCACACAGACTGTGGAGGACCATCACTATTGTGCCAATGGGTCACCCTGGGTTTAACATACCATCCCACATGGGACTCAGGGGGTATGTGACATGACATACACATACACCACCGTGAAATGTGACCATGCCACATGCTCAGATATGAACAGTTGCACATCACAGTGGTCATGTACACGAAACACCAAGGATCCTGTCCCCATGAACACGTGCACAGCCTGGGGGTGGCTGCCCCAAGTGACACCCACAGAACAACATGTTCACCCCCATACACGGAATAGGTAATGCAGCCTTACATGCCTTAGGATACAGTTTGGACAGGATGTGGTGTTGTAGGTGTGCCCCTCACTCCCTGGGAAGTATATGTGGCTGGCATATGTTCACCTGTGACAGGCATGGTGACATATGCCAGTGACTTGTACAGGGACGCGTTGGACAGCAATGGACCGATCGGTGCGCACACATTGGCCATTGCATTCAATGTGTGCTGGTACGCGTTGTATTTGCAATACGCGTTGGACAGCAATGGACTGATCGGTGCGCACACATTGGCCATTGCATTCAATGTGTGCTGGTACGCGTTGTATTCGCAATACGCGTTGGACAGCAATGGACTGATCGGTGCGCACACATTGGCCATTGCTTTCAATGTGTGCTGGTACGCGTTGTATTCGCAATACACGTTGGACAGCAATGGACTGATCGGTGCGCACACATTGGCCATTGCATTCAATGTGTGCTGGTACGCGTTGTATTCGCAATACGCGTTGGACAGCAATGGACTGATCGGTGCGCACACATTGGCCATTGCATTCAATGTGTGCGGGTACGCGTTGTATCCTAGGTACGCGTTGAACAGCAATGGACCGATCGGTGTGCCCGGCCGGCCCATTGCATTCAATGTGTGCGGGTACGCTTTGTATTCGCAATACGCGTTGGACAGCAATGGACTGATCGGTGCGCACACATTGCCCATTGCATTCAATGTGTGCGGGTACGCGTTGTATCCTAGGTACGCGTTGAACAGCAATGGACCGATCGGTGTGCCCGGCCGGCCCATTGCATTCAATGTGTGCGGGTACGCTTTGTATCCTGGGTACGCGTTGAACAGCAATGGACCGATCGGTGTGCCCGGCCGGCCCATTGCATTCAATGTGTGCGGGTACGCGTTGTATCCTGGGTACGCGTTGAACAGCAATGGACCGATCGGTGTGCCCGGCCGGCCCAATGCATTCAATGTGTGCGGGTATGCGTTGTAAGCTGGGTACGCGTTGAACAGCAATGGACCGATCGGTGCGCACCCATTGGCTATGGCCTGGCCTGGCAACGGACGCGTTTTCAAATTTTGAACGAGTCTGATGCTGTAAATTCAGTTGGTCACCCACAACAATGTTGCAAATTCATGGGTGTCATGAAGTTGAACTTTTGAAGGATGCTGTGGGCGTGTGTAAGTGGTGCAATTCCATGGATTCAGAAGATGCAAACGACTTGGACCTATCACTTTGGACACATGGGACAGTATCTGCCTCTGCAGCACACATATAATGCTGGCTGTTCCCCTGAGAGCTCACTTGCCTGCACTACATGCTCCAGGACGACATCTGCCACCACCACTGCTGCTGTATCTGCACCCTCTGGACCCTGCAATGGCACGTACTGTGGAGAGAGCCCCAGCCTTCAGCAGTGAGGAGAACCAGGCCCTGCTGGACAGCCTCCTTCCACAGTACAGCAAGCTGTATGGGAAAGCAGGGGAGCAGGTGAGTGTTCTGTCCACTGCATTCCTAAATGTGCATGTTGTCTGACTAGCAAGGCTAACAGTCTGCACGCCACTGGCTAGCAGGCTCACTGAGTAGTTGTCACCCCCCATAGTGTGTAGTTACATGCACTGGACAGGTATAGTGCAGTGACAGTGCATTTAAACAAGGTTTTACTTCCCAGGCAATGATACCATGTAGTAACTGCTGGCATACTGTCCATGGCCATCGTTGCACTGCCTGTGTACATCATGTGCCCCTGTGATTGAGACATGTATATACAACTGTGTAATGCACGGATATGTTGCATGTGTAGTAATAGCATTCTCACTTTGTCATCCTCACAGGTTGATGCCCACCAGAAGCAGAAGATATGGCTGACCATCGTCCGGGCAGTGAGATCCGTGGGGGACTAAAAGCGCCGGATCCGCAACTGCCAGAAGAGGTGGCAGGACCTTCGGGGCTGGACCCGGAGGATCGCACGGGTCCAGCTGAAGCTGTTGCCTCCTCGCAGGAGGGGCGGACACCGGACCCTGACCCCCCACATGCTCAGGATCCTGGCGGTGGTCTTCCCTGATCTGGATGGCAGCTGAAGGACATAGAGCAGCAAGGAGGGGGTGAGTCCATGACTGCATTGTGAACTATGTCTGCCATGCTATGTGCCCTCGTCTGGCCTTGTTAAACTTCCACAGTACATCAGTCATGTGGTCCAGGACCCATGTCCCTCTATTGTGCACTGCCCACTCCTCATCTGATACCCAGGTGTGGCCCTTACAGTCAGGGAATTGTGTCACTTGGGTACTGTGTCCTTGCAGTTTGCTTGACTCAAGGTGGGGGACAGCATCTGTTTCCCTAACTCTGTGGTGGGCATCATGGGTGGGTCCATTGCTTACACAATGCCTGTGTTCTGACATGTAATCTGCGTGTTACTTTGATATGTGGTCCAATTGCTGAGCTGATCCACCACATGTGCCTGGGGTATCTGGCACACACCCATGCTGCGGGTGGGAACAATGTTTGGGCCCCAGGAGTGTGTATATTACGTGTGTCACACATACTGAGCCAGCTGCCTACTGTCCAGGGCTCATCCCTCATTCATGTGGGACAGGACAGTTATGCCTACTCCAGGCCATACAATACACTCTGTACTCCCACTCCCGTGTATCAGCTGACACGTTGTGCTCAGTGATTTGTCCCCTCAGGTGTCTGCCTCTGTGTCAGTGTGCTGTGGCTTCGTTGTCAGGACTGCTGGGGTGATTCTCGGTTGGGGCTCAGCATGCCACCGGAGATGTGACCATAGGAGACGATACTTGTGTGACACATAGGTGTTTGATCACCTGACCGTGCAGACTGGGGTATGCGAATGTGAAGTTCAGGCAGCTGTCTCCCATTCACAGCAGATTGTGAGGTGCTCAGGTTCAGAGGGTCGTGTTACAGGTCTCCCATATGTCCAATCGGTATGACCTGGACAGATAAGGGTTTCAGATGATGTGGTGTGTGTGGGATGTACATGTGCACTTGTTCAGCTCCAGGACTTGCATTCCCCATGACCTTGGATTGTGACACAGTGCAGACTGTTGTTGTCTGGCTGCCCTGCCCATGTGACTGGAGACAGTGATGTATGACTTAGCAGGCATGCCTGTGCCATGGCATGAAACTTCCAATGTGTGATCCTGCAGGGGAGTGACATGTGCTACATGCACACCATTGTGGCAATGGCTATCAGGACATGGGTGCATCATGGTGTCTGTCGCTGGTATGCATCACATGCATTTCCTATTTGACTCTGGGCATCCCTTTCATCCGGACACCTGTACTGACTCAGTGGCAAGAGTTGTGATGTGTGCATGTTCACATGCTTAACCGGGTTCTCTGCACTGTCCAACTACTGTGTGCCATGGTTGACCATCAGACTGACAATTGGCTTCTCCTGTTCTGTTTGGGCACTTTTAGCAAAGTTCAACTAAGGATGCCAGGGCTTGCTCTGTAATGTGCTGTACTAACTGTGGTGTGTGCGTTCGGTGCAGGTGACTGATGTCTGTCTGTTTCCCTATTGATTGCAGATACATCCACGGCCACAGGAGGGGACAGCTCCACGGACCAGGAGGAGCCGCAGAGCCAGACTGGGTCAGCAGCCGAGGAGTGGTCGGAGGGACCCAGTGGCACGGAGGGCGAGGGGAGCCACACCGAGGAGTCCTCAGCACCATCCACCTCAGCTGAGGACCACAGCAGCTCGGAGGATGACTCCCTTATGGAGGCGGGTGTCAGCAGCCACCACACCCCAGCTAGTGTTGCTGTCCCCGCCACCACCACCACCACCACTGCCCTCCCATCGGCTCCCATTCCCGAGGTCCGTGGAGGCTCCCATGTTCGGGAGCGTGTCTCCTTCGGGCCAGGCACCGCACTCCCTGCCCCTGTGTCCCCTGCTGCCCTGAGTGAGGAGTCTGTGTACCTCCTTCGCCAGCTCCATGTAGGGCAGACAGCGATGCTGAGGGTCCTCCATGCCCACACCACTCTGTTGACTCAGCTGGTGTCGTTCATGGAGGGCATCTCATCGGGCATGTCTGCCCTACAGAGGGGCAATAGGTCCATGGACTCCTCCCTGACGGCAGCAGTGTCCCTCCTCCGACAGTCCCTCACCCCTCCTGCCTCTGCCCCATCCACACTCCCCAGTACCTTGCCTGTCCCAAGCACACACACACCGGCACAGGCACACACCAGCACAGACACGAGCAGCACACAGACACACACGCCACTAACAAGACGCACACACACGCACAGTCAGGGGACTGAAACCACACTCACAGGGGTTGGGGCCCAGGCACACACACACGCATCCACGAGCACTGCGCAGTCCTCAGTTGCCTCTCCCTCCAAAGCCCCCTCCCTTGCCTCACCTGCAACCCCAAAGACACAGCGGCTCTTCCTCAGTGACCTCGGCCTCTTCTCCTCCGATCCAGCTGATACAGCATTCAGGGGGAAGAGGAAGCCCACCCACACGGAGCGGAGTGCCCTCGCCCCCGGACACCCTCCCCCAGGCGCAGACCAACTGACGCCCCCACCCGCAAGTCCCCCGGACCCGGAAGAGCAAGACCCCGCCGCCGCCCTGCAGCTCAGGCACCAAGTCTCCTTCCTCCATCCCTCAGGCCCCCACTCCACAAGTGCCCCCACCACACCCCTGCCCCAGGTTCCCCCACCCACAGATACACCATCCCCAAAAGGATCAGGCCTTCTCCCCTGCCAATGCTCTTCCGGCCCCACCCCTCGCTGCGCTTGTCTGTGCCACTGGTGTGGTGAGGGTGTCCTCCCCCTGTGTCCTGCCCACCTTACCTGATCCCCATTCTCCGCCCCTGGAGGTAGGCACTGCAGTGGAGGCCACTACTACCCTGAATGACTTGGGCACTGCAGTGGCGAACCTGTCCACTCCATCTGCACGGTCCACTGCAGTCGTGCCGGTGCCCACACCATCTGAGTCATGCCCCCCAGTTGTGCCGGCACCCACCATGTCAGACACCTCCACTGCAGTTGTCAGTGGCTCTCCAGCACTCACCACCCCTTCCCTGCCTCCTTCTGGTGAGCCCTGATCCTGTCCCTGCGGTGCCTGGTCTGCCCCCCGTATGCCCCTCTGAGGGGATTGTCCCTTGTGTGTAGCAGTGCAGGCATGCGTAGGGTGACATCTGCCACTGTCACCCTGTTTTGACTTTCAGAATGGACTGGCCATTGGCCTTTGTTTTTTTTTCTTCTGGACTTTAACTTTTGAACCCACATATGCTGAATAAAGCTACTTTCTGTTCTCTAGTGGTTTTGCTTCTGATGTACATGATGTTAATGATGCTAACCGTGCCCTTGCTGCAGTGATGGTGATTTTTGGTCTCATGAAAATGAAGTGTTACTCTGCAGGAACCCATGTGGTCCACGGGTAATGTGTCCTATCCTGTAGTGTATCCATGTCATCCTTAGCAGCATCTGAGGGTGTCATGTTTTCAATATTTGGCAATGGGATTTCCTACTTACATTAGCAATGTCACATCTGTGGCTTCCACCCCTGCACATCTGTTGTGCTTGCCATTGTTCAATTAGTCTACTTCCCTGACCGTGTTGTCATCTCCACTGGACATGCAGGTTTGGGCATCAATGGGGAAGGACTCATCTGTGTTGTCAGTGCAACTTGCTATACATGTGTGTTGGATCTGTGCTGATGATTTCATTGACACTCCCATGACCAGGCTGATGTGACAGGAGCCTTCATTTGGTGCTAATTGTTGACTGTGTGACCAAGTGTTCTGCTGACATGATGGAGCCCTACTGAGGCGACATATGGCACAGCTTTCCTCACACAGGAGTGGAGTCCCCTCATGGCAGTGTGTGCTCCTGTGACCTCACCTGCGCCCAAGGTGTGTTGTATGAGCATGTCTGTGTGTTCACTTCCATTTTGCTGTGCATGCTGGGATCTCTAGTGATGTTCCTGTTTGTGATGCTTGCTGAGTTGACCTATGTTCCCCCACAGTCTTCTCCCTGGGTTCTCTGTGATGTGGGTGCATGGCACATTACTGGTCATCAGGGTGTCACTCATAGGTGTGTTTGCTGTCAGGGCTGAGTTTGTGGGCAGACGCTGATGGGTCACAGTCAGGATTCCCCTTGGCACTTGTTGTTTACACCTGTCATGTGATTTCCGGTTTGTGTTAGCTTTCATTGGTTGTGACACGTTGTGTGTGTGACTGCTGGCACTCCTCAGGGTCAGGGCTGCAATGTTGGTAGTTGTCTATGTGTGTTCTTTGTGGGTGACCTTGGCTTCTTCATTGGTGTGTGACTGTGGCTGGGATCCCATTGGTTGGTGTGGTATTGCCGTCATGTCCATGTACAGCGTAGTGTGCAGTGTGTCAGACATTCAGGATTCTTGTTGAGTGGCCATGTGTGATGTGTTTCTGCTCCTTGGTTCCCGCCACCCCCCCTGGGATTGTCATGGGTGCATGTGCAATGTCACCAGTACATGTGAGCTTCACTGCTGCACATTGTTGGAGGTCGAGGTGTGTGGTGTTGAGTGTGTGCAGATGAGAGTTGTTGCCCGGCTAGACCCCTGCCTCCATGTTGGCCTTGGCTTACTGGCCGTGCTGATTGATTTGTGCTTGTGTAGGTGTGATGGTAGTTTGTTGCTCAGGACACATGACTGTGGTTCACAGTGTGAACGACATCTAGCTTTGTCATCACAGTGGGACTGTAATGCAGCCCAGGGTCACCACATTGTGGGGGCCCTGGGGGTAGTGCTGTGGTGTCTCTGTGTCTTGCTGTGTCAGTTGCTGTTCCTACATGCTTGTGTGACATGTGTGATTTGTGCTCCCTCTCATCTGACAATGCCTGATTGCCCACATAGGGATTTGGATCCATGAGTTACCTTTGTGTGGCACTGTATGCACATCTGTGTAATTGGTATTCAGGCCTCCTCATGTGTTGTGTGGTTGCCTGGGGACACTGGTACCCCCCCCCCTCACCTGTTGTGTTTGATGTGCAGTGTGGGTCTGCCTGTTTGTGTTTGTGCATCTGCACCACTGCATTGGCATATCTTTAGTGTGCCATTGGCTGTATGTTGTTTGGTGTGTTTCCCCTGCTGTCCCTGGGACTCCTAGGTCATCAGTCAGCACAATGATCATTGTTTGTGTATCCCATTGCTGCCATGGTATGGTATCTGTTCACCTCACATCTACAGTCTCCACAGGGTATCTGCATTTGTGTGCCCATTGGTGCAAATATGTGGGTCTGCATTCTGATGGTCACTTCTATCATTGTGTCATTGATGAATGTTGACAGTGTCAGCCCCCATGGGTGATGTTTGTCTGCACATGGCCAAAGGTATGTCTTATTTGCACTGCAGTGTTTGCCTCCCCCAATCTATGTTGCTATGGGACACAAGCACTACTTTGCCACTGATGTGTTTGTTGTTCTGTGACCAGGAATCATCCATGCAGTTTGGCAGTTGCAGCTTTTTCTTTGTCAACACTTACATATTGGTCACTGTGATGATGGGGGTTTGGACCCCATTGCCACAATGTTCTAAATGTGCTTCAGCTATGGACCCCACACTTACATTTTGGTCACTGTGATGATGGGGGTATGGACCCCATTGCCACAATGTTCAAAATGTGCTTCAGCTATGGACCCCACACTTACATTTTGGTCACTGTGATGATGGGGGTTTGGACCCCATTGCCACAATGGTCATGGCCTGCTTGCATTGTGGGGGCCACACACATTTATGTGTGGCACATGTGATAGGGGGTCACATTGTATGTTCAAAGTCATGTTCAGTGTTGTAGGCATTTGACACAGTCTACACATGCTTGTCATGGTGTTGGGGGGGATGTCTTTATGTTGCATTGTTTATGTTGGTGTGTGCTTGTTGTGTCATGTATTAGCCATCCTGTGAGTGGGGGTGTTGTTGGTGGTAGGCATCCAGCCCCCCATGGGTAGAGGTGGTAGTAGTGGTAGGCATCTGGCACCCCTGGGTAAGGGTGGTAGTAGTGACAGGCATCCAGCTCCCCATGGGTAGAGGTGGTAGTAGTGGTAGGCATCTGGCACCACCTGGGTAAGGGTGGTAGTAGTGGTAGGCATCTGGCACCCCATGGGTAAGGGTGGTAGTAGTGACAGGCATCCAGCCCCCATGGGTAGAGGTGGTAGTAGTGGTAGGCATCTGGCACCACCTGGGTAAGGGTGGTAGTAGTGACAGTCATCCAGCCCCCCATGGGTAGAGGTGGTAGTAGAGGTAGGCATCTGGCACCACCTGGGTAAGGGTGGTAGTAGTGGTAGGCATCTGGCACCCCATGGGTAAGGGTGGTAGTAGTGACAGGCATCCAGCCCCCCATGGGTAGAGGTGGTAGTAGTGGTAGGCATCTGGCACCACCTGGGTAAGGGTGGTAGTAGTGACAGGCATCCAGCCCCCATGGGTAGAGGTGGTAGTAGTGGTAGGCATCTGGCACCCCTGGGTAAGGGTGGTAGTAGTGGTAGGCATCTGGCACCCCATGGGTAAGGGTGGTAGTAGTGTCAGGCATCCAGCCCCCATGGGTAGAGGTGGTAGTAGTGGTAGGCATCTGGCACCCCCAGGGTAAGGGTGGTAGTAGTGACAGGCATCCAGCCCCCATGGGTAGAGGTGGTAGTAGTGGTAGGCATCTGGCACCCCTGGGTAAGGGTGGTAGTAGTGGTAGGCATCTGGCACCCCCTGAGTAAGGGTGGTAGTAGTGACAGGCATCCAGCCCCCCATGGGTAAGGGTGGTAGTAGTGGTGGGCATCTGGCACCCCCTGGATAATGGTGGTAGTAGTGGTAGGCATCTGGCACCCCTGGGTAAGGGTGGTAGTAGTGACAGGCATCCAGCCCCCATGGGTAAGGGTGGTAGTAGTGGTAGGCATCTGGCACCCCTGGGTAAGGGTGGTAGTAGTGGTAGGCATCTGGCACCCCTGGGTAAAGGTGGTAGTAGTGACAGGCATCCAGCCCCCCATGGGTAAGGGTGGTAGTAGTGGTAGGCATCTGGCACCCCTGGGTAAGGGTGGTAGTAGTGACAGGCATCCAGCCCCCATGGGTAGAGGTGGTAGTAGTGGTAGGCATCTGGCACCCCCTGGGTAAGGGTGGTAGTAGTGACAGGCATCCAGCCCCCATGGGTAGAGGTGGTAGTAGTGGTAGGCATCTTGCACCACCTGGGTAAGGGTGGTAGTAGTGGTAGGCATCTGGCACCCCATGGGTAAGGGTGGTAGTAGTGACAGGCATCCAGCCCCCATGGGTAGAGGTGGTAGTAGTGGTAGGCATCTGGCACCCCTGGGTAAGGGTGGTAGTAGTGGTAGGCATCTGGCACCCCATGGGTAAGGGTGGTAGTAGTGACAGGCATCCAGCCCCCATGGGTAGAGGTGGTAGTAGTGGTAGGCATCTGGCACCCCTGGGTAAGGGTGGTAGTAGTGGTAGGCATCCAGCCCCCATGGGTAAGGGTGGTAGTAGTGGTAGGCATCTGGCACCCCTGGGTAAGGGTGGTAGTAGTGGTAGGCATCTGACACCCCTGGGTAAGGGTGGTAGTAGTGACAGGCATCCAGCCTCCCATGGGTAAGGGTGGTAGTAGTGGTAGGCATCTGGCACCCCATGGGTAAGGGTGGTACTAGTGGTAGGCATCCAGCCCCCCATGGGTAAGGGTGGTAGTAGTGGTAGGCATCTGGCACCCCTGGGTAAGGGTGGTAGTAGTGGTAGGCATCTGACACCCCTGGGTAAGGGTGGTAGTAGTGACAGGCATCCAGCCCCCATGGGTAGAGGTGGTAGTAGTGGTAGGCATCTGGCACCCCTGGGTAAGGGTGGTACTAGTGGTAGGCATCCAGCCCCCCATGGGTAAGGGTGGTAGTAGTGGTAGGCATCTGGCACCCCCTGGGTAAGGGTGGTAGTAGTGGTAGGCATCTGGCACCCCTGGGTAAGGGTGGTAGTAGTGACAGGCATCCAGCCCCCATGGGTAGAGGTGGTAGTAGTGGTAGGCATCTGGCACCCCCTGGGTAAGGGTGGTAGTAGTGGTAGGCATCTGGCACCCCCTGGGTAAGGGTGGTAGTAGTGACAGGCATCCAGCCCCCATGGGTAGAGGTGGTAGTCGTGACAGGCATCCAGCCCCCCATGGGTAGAGGTGGTAGTAGTGGTAGGCATCTGGCACCCCCTGGGTAGAGGTGGTAGTAGTGGTAGGCATCTGGCACCCCCTGGGTAAGGGTGGTAGTAGTGGTAGGCATCTGGCACGCCCTGGGTAAGGGTGGTAGTAGTGACAGGCATCCAGCCACCCATGGGTAGAGGTGGTGGTAGTGGTAGGCATCTGGCACCCCTGGGTAGAGATGGTAGTAGTGGTAGGCATCTGGCACCCCTGGGTAAGGGTGGTAGTAGTGGTAGGCATCCAGCCCCCATGGGTAAGGGTGGTAGTAGTGGTAGGCATCTGGCACCCCTGGGTAAGGGTGGTAGTAGTGACAGGCATCCGGCCCCCCATGGGTAGAGGTGGTAGTAGTGGTAGGCATCTGGCACCCCCTGGGTTGAGGTGGTAGTGGTGGTAGGCATCCACGCCCCTATGTGTATATGTGGCATTGGTGATGGCCATCCCGCCCCTATGGTGCTGCTGTTGCTGGTGTAAGTAATTTCTGCATCCCTCTGTGTGTGTGTGATGTGTCGGGTACATGTAGTTTGTTTTTGTGGTTGGTGTCTGACTTACCTTCTGCGCCGTACGCGTCCGTGCCTGTTCTGGTAGTAGATGTATAATATTGGTAGGATCGGCACGATGGGATTCATGGTTGGTTCGTCTCGTTCGTCTTTCTCGTTGCTTCGCCTCGTCCTCGTCGCTGGCGTGTGCGTCTCGTAGCCGTGGATCGTGTTGTGGCGTGAATCGGAGCTTATGTGCGCCTCTCCGGGATGCTTTGACGTGCCGTGCGTAGCGAGGGGTTCGGCGCGTACGGGAAGCGCATCGTACTTGTCCGGCCGGACGGGGCTGCATTTTGGCTTCCGTGCGACTCGATTCTGCGTTTACGGATCCGGCTCGGTCGGGGAACAGGACCTGGATTGGGTGAGTACGACTGGGTCGGAATCTATGCTGTTATGCGCATCGTACTTGCTCATTCGGAATAATGTGCGGTTCGGTGGGAAACAGGCATTCGCATGGCTTTTTTCCCGACCGAATGCTGTTAGGTGCGCCTCCGACCGAGATCGGAATCGGCCCCTGAGTCTGGCAACAAGAGCATCCTAGACCCAAATCAGCAAAACCTAAGAAGATCAAAAGGAGCGCAGGTGCCTTGTTGCAGGTATTCAGCACCTGAATGGTCGTACTTTGTGAACACTGCCTTGAATGTCACATTGGAAGACTTGTGCAACATGATCCCTGAAAAGAAAACAAGGGAAAATAATTGAGAAAAATCTGTGAACTGAACGGAAAAAGAAAGAAACCTGAACTGTGCCTATCAGATATTGTTATTTTAGTTTGTTATTTTACAGAAGACTAATCTAGGGCTGAGCTGAAAGTTACAAAAGCATAGGGATAACACTTTAGAAGAACACAGAGTAGGGCTAAGGATTGTCTGGATAGGACTTTAATTAAAGAAGAAAAAGAAAAAAATAACTGCATTAAAGAAATTGTTCACAAAACTTCAATACCAGCTATTTACCCAAGTGCTTTAAACTGACTCAGAGAATGTGTTGCATTAGAAATAAATATACAAATATTTTGGGTCCAATTGTTGTAATAACAATAATATAGATGACAATAGTAATAATAGGATTTTACTTAACCTCAGAGCCAGAGTTTAAAGACAAGAACGTTACTAATTTGCATGTACATAGCACCAGGGAAGATCTTTTTATTTATTAATTTGTAAGCTACAAGAAAAATGGCTATTCTGCTAATGTCTATTCTAGGTTAGTACAAGATTACACTAACGCAATGAATGCAAAAGATTCCAATGTCTGAGCACATTTACCTGCATCAGTGTCAGAAGAGGTTGCCTAAAATAGCATACCTTTAGCCTATGCAATTTCTTGCAGCATTTTTTTATTCTTAGTCTATAGTAGAGGACATTTCGAGTACTTTTATTCTAATCATGATCTGAATACTTCCCCAAGTATCCTTAATAGAAAGCATGAACTTACAATCACAAGTAAAAGAAATGGATACGGCCTGGTATTATTTCTTTCCCCATAGACCTATAGGTAGTGCAAAGGCTTATAAAGACAAACTAACCTGTTTAATGCAACCTATAGAAAAGGTTTCTATAATGGCTTTAGAAGAAAGATAACACTAACATGACATGGTCTATGGACAGAAAGGGTGATGTTTTAGAGAATGCATTGAAGAAGGAAGAAAACTAATTTAGAAAGAAAATGGCCTACCCCAAACTGAGACTTCACAGCCAACACAAAGGGAAAATGTGCACGTACAGAAGAAAGGGCACCTAAAAGAACTGGACATGTAGGGATTAGTAACTGTGAACACACTTTTGAACTGATGAGTGGACCTTGATAAGTTTTTCAAGGAAGCACAAATGTTATTCCAGGGGTTTGTAGTTTAAAAGGAAGGGGTGTCCCCTGAATGCGAATAACTTGCCGAGAGCAGGGAATAATACAATAAATGTCTAAAAAAATATCTTAAGCAAGAGAATGTATGGACAGATTGTGAGCACAGAACCCAACAATGATAGCTTAATTAAATGATCAAGCAATAACATGTACAGTATAAAACATGTTAAATGCTATATTTTTTATAACAAAAGTAGAAAAATATTTATTTAATGCAAATTGTTAGTGGTATCCAAATATCCTCTGAAAAAATATTCCGCTGACATACTCGCATTCATACTTTGTGACATCATGGTCTGATGTTATTTGATGCCCTTAAATATGTGTCTAAAGGATACAATAAATATTATTTTCCGTAATATTGAACAATTCAACATGATATTCATAATGTTCAGTATCATTAACAATTCAGCATAATATTCCCAATGTGCAATGTTGCTAATTCATGGATAAATGGTAACCATAATGCATGGTACTGGAGGGCTGGGCCGCAACGAGGAGGAGGAGCCGCAGCCGCCGAAAATCTGTCCGAAACTCGGCAGAAACGGCCCGATATTTGCACGAAAGCGGCCCGTTATTTGCCCAAAAACAGCCCTCGGAGACTCGCTCGTTGTCCCGCTGAGGACTGAGGGCTGAGGGCCACCACCGCTGCCGCTGTTGTTGTTCCCGGTGGAGGCAGTTCGATCCCTGAGGGTGCCGGTGGCCGGAGTTCGGACTGTGAAGTGCGGTAGGTGCGAGAGGTGGCGCGGCGTGGCGAGGAAAACACTCAAGTCTCCCAAAAGTGAAGTAACGAGGAGTGCAGTCTGACGGCAGAGCCGCGTAGATCTGCAGAGGGACGGCGAAGGTGGACTGCAGGTTGGCCTGAAGCAGAGCGGTTAGGTGGAGTGGTAGAGGGGGGTTGAGGGGTTCAGGGCATAGGAGTTATCTAAAGCCTCCTGCCCCACCCCCTCCCTTGTGGTTTAGCCTTGGTTTTTGCCCTGTTTTTGCCTTATTGTTTTTCTGTTTTTCATTAAACACTCTAAGCATTGTAAGCATTTCAAGGCCACTAAGATCCCAAATACCCTGGCCATCAAGCTGCTAAGATGCCAAGTGCCAAGTACTTAAGCAATTAAGGATTTAGGATTGTGTCTATTTCCACTACAATTCTGCCACAACCTCGCTAAGATTTCATTAGACTTTGGTATTTCCAAAAATACAAATTGCAATCTGTCCTTGGTGAAAAGATCTACTGGAGATACACAGGAGTTAGAGGGTGCTTGTAGTGTATAACGGTAGTGACTTCTGACCATTGAAGACCCTTGAAGACGAGCGCGCTGACTACTGGAGATAAGCGCGGTTCCCCTTCCTGCGCCTCTCTGAGCCCCAGAGCCTTGTGTTGGCAGCCAGTAATTCAATCTTCTGCCCGAGCTTGTGAGTTTGTGAGACTGCGTGCTGTGCGTTGGAGAGCGGAAACTCGACGCTCGGTGCTCGGTGTAGCATAAGCGGCGCATCGGCGCACTAGCGTATTGGAGCTATACCTCTCTGGCTGTGCTGGCCGGCCTGGCAAAGGGACTTGTAATATAAGAACTAAGATATGACCGCAAAAAATTACGCTCTGGCAGATTGGTGTACACAAGAGCTTGCAAAAAACTGGAGCTAATCCTCTAAGGAACAACTCACTGCAAATAAACTTCTTGAAGAGCTTCAATACCATCCCTTCCTTCTTCCCTAAAAAGGAAACACGTTTCAAATCAGTAGGGATGCCGGAGTCTTCCCAAAAAGAACATGAAGATCATGTAGAGTCTAAAGGAATTCCCGGAAATCCATTGCCAGTAGTACCCTCCATACTACCGTCTAAAATTGGGGGATCATGGCCTACAGATCGTCAATACTCTGAAGCTAAGGTGGCTGATTCTTTGCTGGCAAACTTAACCATTCACTCCCTTGTAAATGGAGTCTTTGATCCCAAAGGAGCTTCTCAACTAGTCCCAAAAGCGGGAGAACACTTAATGGAAGATTTCACGCTACCTGACATTAATTTAGATCAGTCTCATAAGATGTCTCGCATTCATAATTTAGAATCGTCCAGGATTCTTATTCCTGCCACTTCATTTTCCTCCAAGGATCATCTTGTTAAACTGCAACTGTTTAGTAGTACACCCAGCGGTACAAGCTTATTAGATTCACGGGGTTCAATAACTCCTGAACTATCCCCGATCTTTCTTCCTTTAACTAATAATCCAGAGTCAAAAATGCTGATGTCGGAATCGTTACTTTGCCTGGAAAGAGTGCTGGCTTCCATCCTAGCCCTAATGGAGAAATCAGTAAGTAATTCTGACTCTATTTTGGACTCTGTTTTGGCCCTGACAAAGTTTATAGCCTCTGAACAAAAACTATTGCCAGACAAAGCTTTCGTACTTCCTCTCAGTACGTCTGAAACAGGGAAGGGATCTTCCACTCCCCTTCTTTTGAAGGAAGGTGCCGACAAGCTATATTCTACTCAAACAGACTCTTTTCCACTTGTTAAAGGGCGAGACTTTGGCATCCAGGCTGGTAAGCCTTTCCTTAGTAGAAATAATAAAACTAAAATGAAAGAAAACGAAGATATATTTGATAAGTTACATTCATCTACTCTATAGCAGCTTTTCGATTCTGAGCCTTCAGTTACAGTCGTGTACCTCCGTCCTGCCCGCAAACTAAGACGGAAAATACAATTTCAAATACAATTCGAAAGGTTTTTCCCATCTTCCTAAAAACTGGTGTAAATTCCTCAAAACAGCCTATAGAGGAAGGTCTTAAAGATGTATGCTCTCCTATTAAGGAAAATTATATCAAGAATAAAAGTAACAACGCCGGTAAGAAAAAGAAGGAAAAAAGGGAAAAACGACGACAGATAAATAAAAAGGACAAAACGGTTACGTTTCGATCCTAACCTTATCCATAATATATCACCAAAGTTGGATTCAAATGTTTTGAAGAAAGAAGATGGACAAACAGAGTACATTCTATTGGTCCTTGTTCCTCTTCTCTGAACTCAAGTGTACCAATTAAATCTACCAAAGATGCAGTGACATTAGATATAAGTGTTCCTCCTATTGTTCAGAGTATTTTGAACCCTAATGCTTCTCTATTTGCTTCTTCTCTAGGTAATAATGTCATTTATAATTCCAATGATAATATTTCTGAGGTTTCTAACCTAGGTAATAACTCCCATCCTGCCCCTTATAGCCTGGATTTTTCGTTTCTTTTTGACCAAGAATTATATATGAATAGGACCTTTTGTTGGGTTGCTTTGCTGAAATTCTGGGCCTACAGATGATCGAAAGTAATGACATCGCTCTGGTTGAGGTACAAAAATTTAACAATCTTAGGGGTGCAAGAGTAACATTTACATCCAAAGTTATCTCACACCTGATAATGGCACACAGCGATAAACTACGCCGTTGTGGCATTGATGTTTTAATACCTGAAGTGGAGTTACCATTAAAAAAAGTGGCCCTAAATAAGCGGCCTAACATTGATCTAGAAACCTCCGTAAGAGGTATTCCTTTCTCGGAGAAAGAGAGTATTTTGCAGGTTTTCCTCGGAAAAGAAGGTAGGAGGGTTTCGCTCTATTCAGAGAAAAACACTCAACACGTGCTTCCTGTAGAGGAGGAAGATAAGAAATGGAGTTGGGTTGCAGGCGTTCTTAATTCAAATAGACCCTTAGGCCTAAAATGTGGGAACTCTTCCTAGCAAGGATATTAATGTAATACCTTGGAATGCAGCCGGCTTAAGCACTAATAAAAACAAACTCTTATTTTTGAAAGAGCAGAATGCCGATATAATTTGTCTACAAGAGACTTGGATCACAAAGAACTGGTCCACCGAAGATTATATTGTGCTGAGCCGGCCTGCACTCCCTGTGAATAGAGGTCACGCTAAAGGAGGTATTGCTATTTTGTTAAGCACAAGCCTTAGATGGTCATATAAAGACATTTTTCATGCCTCTAACCTAATTCAGGCAATTAAGTTAGATCACAAGGATGGCCAGGTTATCTTGGACTCCTTGTTGATCATAAATGCATATTTACCTCCCGACGCATCTCATTCTTATCTATTAAAAGATCTATTCCATTTTATTTCATCTACCCTGGAAAGTGAAGACTGCAGGTCCCTATTATTAGTTGGAGATTTGAACTCTAAAGTCTCATCTCATAGTATAAGGGTATTTTCTAACACCGAAAAAAACGAAGCCCTAAATATTCCCATTGCCCAATTTCCGAATAACAGCAGGACAGACAAAAGAGGAGTCTCATTACTCGAAGGTTTGAGAAGTTTGGATCTCATAATTGCTAATGGGAGGCTAGGAAAAGATATTCCAGCAAATCACACTCATAAGGCGCCAACTGGGAGATCTATTATAGATTATTTAATTGTTTCTGCAGATTTTTTCTGTAAACTTACAAATATGGAAGTCCTGGGAAATGTTTTCAGTGACCATATGCTGATCTGTTTTAAATTTGATTTTACTTGCGCTAAGGTAGGCCCCTGGAACTTCAAAGGAGACACAGTAGGGTTCAATGTAACAAATGGTAGAATTCATTGGAATACTCAAGCGACCGCTAAATTAAAAGCGTACTTATCGACTCTAATAAGAGATCAGCAGCATTTTATAACGGAGTGTGATTCTACCCAACCAGATTTACTCAAAGCCTTTTCCCATAATATAGGTCTCCTGGCTAAATCCTGTAAATTAACACAAGCTCCTGTTAAACGGAGATCATATTTTAACCCATTGCTTACTATAAATAGGGAAATAAATAAATTAGTGAGGGCCCAGTTCCTGAATTTTTCGTGCGAGCGAAGTTCTTTAATAAACCTATTAAAGAGGAAAAGACAGAGGAAAAACGCTCCCTAAGACAAATAAAGGAAGATGGAGCATGGATACAGCTAAAAGAGGCAGCCTTAAAAATGATTCCAAAAGGTATTGGGAAATAATTGCCGACTGCTGTGGCACTAGAGTGAAATCTCTCCCTATACCCATAAAAGAAGAGGAATGGAAACTTCACTTGCTAGAACTGTATTCTGCGAATCTTAATTCCTTTAGATTAACCACTGCGGCACCCGATCAGTCTAAAACCTTAGTATCCAATTATGTACATTCAATCAATGAAGTGGCCGGAGCTATTAAGAAAATGAGATCCTCAGGAGCAATGGGTCCTGATGAAATTCCCATGACGGTAATTAAAAAGGAGCCACTTTTGTGGGCTACTCATCTAGCTCCATTGTTTAATCTCTGCTACTCCCAGGGGAAGACACCACCATCTTGGTCTGGAAGCATTTTAATCCCTCTATACAAAAAGGGCCCCAGAACTAAGCCTGGGCGTAGTTCGCGAAGTAGCGCTACGCGAAGCTACGCAAAGTGCAGTTCGCACTACGCGAGCTACGCGTAGCGCTACGCGAACTGCGTAGTGCACTGTTCGCAATGATTGCACAGTGCCGGATGGTTGTCTGCACTGTGCAATCATTGAAAACGGCATCTTGCACAGTGCGAGCTGTCTTTTACTGCCGCTCAAGTAGATTTTTACTCGAGCGGCAGCTTTCTCAACGCGGACTGGTAGTTTCTCATCGCGAGCGGTCGCGAGCATACGCGACCACTCGCAATGAGAAACCTGACCTCCCCGCATTGAGAATCTCGCCGGAGGTTTATTTTCCACGCTCGCGATCGGCAACTTGATGTTGCTGATCGCGAACGAGGAAAAAGTCTCGCCGGGATGTCATTTTGCTTGCTCGCGGTCGCCAACTTGACGTTGAGGACCGCGAGCAAGCAAAAAAGGACCGCTGCACTACGCTATGCGTGTTTGCACTGTGCTACGTGCAATTCGCGTTGTGCGAAGTAGCGCAAACTTCGCAAACTACGCGAGCGTAGCGTAGTGCTTTGCCCAGGGTTACCCAGAACGCACCCAGGTAATTATCGGCAAATCGCCCTATTGGACGCCACGGGGAAATTATTTGCACGTAGTATCCTCGATCACCTTACGGAATGGGTGACGGAGAAGAAAGTCCTCCCCATAGAACAAGCAGGTTTTAGAAAAAATCATTCCACTCTAGATAATATCTCTATGCTGAAACTAATTGAGGAAAAATACACAATCTTTCGTAACTCAAATGTATACATGGCTTTCATAGACTTTTCAACAGCCTTCAATAAGGTAGATCGACCCCTATTATGGAGAAAATTGCAAAAATTGGACTGCCCTCACCCCTGCTATCCTTAATTATTGCACTACATTCGCAAACTTGGTGCCAGATACTAATGGGTGGAAATCAAGGTTTATCAGATGTAATCCCTACAGAAAATGGTTTGAAACAAGGCTGCTTGTTAGCACCGTTGCTATTTTCTTTATATATAGCAGATTTACCCGATTGTTTTGTTCAAGCTGATGGAGATGCCCCAAAGATAAGTGGCCGGCCTTTTGCATGTCTTTTGTATGCAGATGATATAGTAGTAATGGACTTAACCCCTATTGGATTGAATAGAAAGTTGATATCACTACAAAAATATACAGTTGGCCACTTTTTGAAAATAAATGTCTCTAAAAGTAAAATCTTAATTATGAAAAGTAACAAAAGTAGAAAATCAAGTAACTTTAAGTGGCAAATTGGTCCTGAAATGCTGGAGGTGGTAGACTCATACCTTTATTTAGGGAAACTTTTAACAGGTAGTACAAAGAACAAACCTCATATTGAACATTGCATTTGTAAAGCTATATCTCATGCCAATGGTTTGCGTATTTTTACAGCGCTATGGGCAGAAGACATTTTTACATCTACTGATGGTTTTTAAGGCAAAAATTCCTCTAACCCTGCTCTATGCGATTGAATCAATCCCTGTTAAGGATTGGAGTTTTTAGATAGGATTGAAGGTCAGATACTACGCAAAATATGTAATTTTAACACGTTAGTTCCAACGGCAGCAATTAGACTGGAATTTGGCTTGATAAGCTCCTATATCCAAGGTTTATCCAGGGTTTTACGCTGGGGATATCAACAAAAAATAGCGAGCCAGATTCATTAAGAGGTTTCATGTGTTATGAAATCTTCAATGTTAAGGCAGGTAATTACTCTTTTTATCGTGATTTCTCATTAGCACTAAAAATCTTTGGCATACATGAAGAATCAGTGGTCACACTTCCACCATTAGGATTCAAATCTCTCTTAAAGACCTTAAGTGGCAAAATCAGCTTTGATAGAGATACTAAATTTTGCAATTCTAAAGAGAGATTAAAACTAATAGCCAAGACAAACTCACCGAGAATTGCACAAAAATACTTATTTTGGAATTTGGAACACGGAACTCGACGTTTGCTCACTTTATGTCGTATGAATCTTTTACCTCTAAACGATTTAACAGCAAACTGGTCCCAGAATTTGAAACATGGAAAAACTTGTAATTTGTGTAATCTGAGCATTCAGACCTTGGACCATGTCTTGTTTGTCTGTCCAGCACTGGCTTCGAGCCGTCATCGTTGGCTTCGACCGATGTTTTTACAAAATTGTGTAAAAATGTAGCATCAGCCCGAGACTATCTCTTTTGTCCAAAAAATGAAGCAGTGTGTGTAAAACTTTTTCATTATTTTAAGGAGTTTATGTTTATATTTTAAATCTTTTACATATTCTTTTAATTGGATGGGTAACCCCTGTTTGTCATCTTCTTACGAAGTATTAGTATTTCGTTTTTAGTCAAATTGTATTTTGCACATTGATTGGCTGCTATTTACTGCTATGTTGCACAATAGGGATATGTTGCGCTTCGTTTCCCACTATGTACTTGTTGTTAACTACAAAACCTAATTGAAGTCGGATTTTGGATCTATTTTGCACATGAACTGGCTGCTACTAAATTGCTTTTTTGCACAGGTTAGGATTTGTTTCGTTATTCCTTTTTCATGTTGCTAATTCCAAATTGAACTTTTAGCCGAAATTGAACTCTGGCCTTCTTTTTGCATATGAACTGGCTGCTACTTACTGCCCTTTGCACATTTTAGGATATGCTCTGTTATTCCTTTTTTCTTGCTGCTAATTTTAAATTGATCTTTTAGCTGAAGCTGAATTTTGAACTTTGTTTTGTATATGAACTGGCAGCTACTAAACGTCCTTTGTACATTCTAGGATATGCTCTGCTACTTTAATCCTTATCCTGTTAATTCTAAATGCTATTTTCTGTCGAAATGGCTCTGTGCTTCTGCCCAAATCATTGAAAAATCTTCTCCAAGCACTGAGGTTTTGTATATTATTTTTTACAACTTAAATATACCTGCTATTGACCAATACGGTTCTACAGTAGAGGTCTAGGGCTCTGTTTCTGTCGTGTGCTAAATGGTTTTATTGTTGAACTTCTTAAGTATTTTGCGTACTGAGACAACTGACAATATTGACTGATGTTATTTAAAGGAATTTTAGCCTTGCTAACGCAGGTCTCTGATAATTTTATTATGGCCCGTGGATTGAGTTCTGTTATGTTTTTATTACTTGTAATAATATGCATGTACTTTTATGTGGACCTCTTAGGAGTTCCAAATCTTTAATAAAATATTGAATTGAATTGAGGGCTTATATGTTACGGACATTACATTTTATAAACTATGCAAGAGTGCTATCACGCGATACAGACACTGGGAAGTTTTAGGGGAGAGGGAATGTTTTGCTGCATACTGTATGCAGTGGTGCATTTTGCTGGCATCAGATATTTTCGGTCCAGACCCTTTTGGATGGACACACAAGCAATACACAGAACTTCAAATACTCAGGGGCATCTTTATTAGGGTTGTGCATCATACTTGCACCACACAACGTGGTACATGCATGATACAAACCTATAAGTCCTATTTCTGAAGCCACGCAAAGCCATTTTGCATGGCTTTGAATGGCTTAAAAAATATGGATTAATGCAACGTAGCACAAATCACTGCATTGCATTACTCTGTGCAAGGGAGGCGTTCCAATGGGCATTGAGGTGGACATATCCACACAAATCCAAGTGAGCCGTAAGGTGGAGAAATATGTTTATTTCTCCTCGTTTTTTCCTCTTTCTATGTGTGCTGAAATTTGCAGCACACATAGAATGAGGAAAACGCATCTATGGATTTTTCTTGTGCAGGAAGCTGTCCCTTCCTGCACAAAACAATCCTGGTTACAACACAGGAACCCTTGCATCATGGTGCAAGGGTGACTGCGTTGGCGCTAGGCTGCCGAAATGGCACCAGTACAGAGGGAAAGGACATGATCACTATACTGGATAAATGCAGTGCATTCCTGCCCTTTCACTTTGACATAGGGCAGTGCAGCAAAGTGACTTGCTGTACTGCCCTACACCAAAACCGCAGAAATGAAGCCCTAAATTCATATTATCCAAGGTAGTTGAGGCACAAGGTTCGGTATCCATATATCAGCATACTGTAGAAGAGTTAAACTTTAGACTTTCATTTCATATTATATGGTGCAGGTGAGCCATCTGCATTCACAAGCATACATAGCTGCAGATTGTTACCCAATTCTAAAACACAGTATTTTAGATAGTGTGAGATAGTTCATTTCAGAAGACTATGTAGTAAATGTTATGTTGTTTATTATCTTCAGGATTCAACGTATGAGATTTCTTGATAAAAGGTCAATTCCCCTTGTCCCTGTGTTCTCAGTAGTGACTACCTTGTCTCCTCGAAGTACAATTTGGGTGTGACTCAGGCGCGACTGAGCCGTATCAGCAAATCCAGACATCCCTGCATTGGTACCATAAGTCTGATAGACTCTTGGCAAGCAGTTCCAGTTCCTGACTGCCAGTTGGAGGCAGGATTTCTTTAGTCTTTGGTTCTCTTATTCCATTAGGAATCAGGAGTCCCTCCTTTACAGGTATAGTCATCCTAGAACCAGGAATATTCTGAGGTGCTGGCGGTGAGGTGGTGGTGATGTATCAGACTTATCCTATGTAGTAGCCATTTTGTGGAGAATTGTTTCTCTCCAATCAGCACTACTTTCCCACCCTATCCTTACCTCTTTGTGTAGCACTTCATCTTCTCTTTACTGTAAAAAGTTCGGAGGAGCCAAACTTTAAAAATGCCAGGACCATTCTTTCCTCTAAAGGAGCTCCCTGCAAGCCTTCAAAAGAAGAAGGTTGTACTGCTAAATATTGCTGAAACAGTAATAGCGCAGGAAAAAAGGACATGAATGAGCAGTACTGGATAAATACGGTGCATTCCTGCCCTTTGCCTGTGATGCAGGGCAGCACAGCAAGGTAACGTTGTGGTATGTCACACCACCAGTAACTACATCACCAGCCCAAGTTAAGTGGTATGATGTTTGTTTGGTGTGAAGAGCTGCCACTTCAGCAGCGTCACACCACCAGATGCTCTGTTTCCAACTGGCATAGAATCTTGCCACAACATTCTGAACCTTCTCTACTCAGGTTCTGATTAATGACAATCAGAACCAAACGCAGAATGACATGAACACTACATTTAACTCTTTCCTATTAAAAAACAAAAAGCAAACAAACCCCAATAACACTGCTCACTCCCAACAAAACACATAAACAATATAATAAAAAAGATATACATAAAACAAATTCCAACAGGAAAAGATAAATAATAGAATAATTTCCGCAAACCGATCATGAACCCCTGGTTACTTTCTGAACCTCTAGGAATCCGTCTACAACGGCTGCTCCTACGAACCGGAATGCTTTTCTCCTGACCTTTGAATGCACACACTACACCTCCCTTGCTCCCACTAATAGAATCAGAAACACTGGAGCCACCATTTCCACTAGACCCATCCAAAGTATCCAACATGATACCTTGTCTGGATATAACCACCCTTGTCACCTTTCACCAATTTACACCATTGACTCCAACCACTTTTCTGCTCAGTTTGTCCACAACAAAAGGTCCACCAAATTTCTCACCACCCTTCCTTATGCAACCACCTTTTTTAATGAACACCCTGTCGCAGACACACATTTTTGCATCCTTTGCACAATCCCGATTGTCCAAATCTTTCTTTTGTTTAAATTTAGCCTTGCCCACATTCTTCCTTACCTTTGTGTCCCACTCATTCACATCCATACCAAACTTTATCCACCTACTCATCCAACCAGAACATTCTTTGGTGGCTGGTTTCCTACCCCTCAACATTCTTAAAGGAGAAACCTGGGTATAGTTTTGCGGACTAATCCAGTGAAACCACAACATTGACCTCACTGCATTGATAACAACCCATTTGTTGTTGATAGCCCACTGAACACAATGCCCTAGCATTCAGTTCATGCGTTCCACTTGACCATTAGTTTGAGGATGATACAAGGATGTCTTTAAATGCCTAATATCACCAGATTTAAGAAACACATCAACTTCTTCATCGACAAATTGAACCCCAATATCAGATATAAGGCACTGAAGATAACCCACCAGAAGGAAAATCTCTCTGAGGCATTTAATTACAGCTTTGGCATTAGGTTCCGGAACAAACTTTACCTCTGGCCACTTGGAGTATAGATCCATCACTACCAATGCAAACTGATACTGACCTGCTAACCTATTGAATGGACCGACCAGGTCTACACCTATTTTCTCCCAAGCTCTAGATGGGAATTCAATAGGCTGCAGAGGAGGTATCCTCACTACCAAAAAAACAACCTCTCTGACCATCGAAGGCCACCACAATATTTGTCTTAATCATCTTTTTGTGAATGTGGCACCCATGTGTCCTTCATGAGCAATGTTTGTGAACTTTAATCTTAACCCCACCAAAGGTAACAACTTTTCTCCCCTAAGAAGAAGACCATCATCCACTGATAATTCGTCAGCTGCTTTCCAGAATGGCTGACACAGGCTAGGAAGAAATACAAGACATAACCTTTTTCATAACTTCATCTGATGCCATCTCCTCCCTCCATTCATGTTCTGAAATTGAACACATTTCTTCAACATCCAAAGCAGAAACCAAGCAATTCTCATTCATAGCCTCTACATCCTCATCTTTGAAAGAGCGTAAACATTTCCTATAGAATTAAGCATTACTAATGGCAAACCTGTCTTAGGCTTCAGACATAAAACTGCATTTAAAAAGTGACACACAGACATTTGGTGCTGCAAAATGGAAAGATGAGGCTTTGATATTCACAGGCTTTAGTCAGATGCTTTCAACTTAATAAATCATGTAAAACATTGCCCAATTAATTTATAGTTTGATTTAATGTGGCTAGTTTAGATTTTGTCCTCACTATAGAATGTGATTTTAACTGAATTAATACCACACCACAGTATAGAACACAGAAAGCATCCCATGATTTAGTCTTGCTCCGAGAACTCCAGCTTGACCTTCAGAGAACAAGAGGAATGTTTTTTCTTGTGTGAAAGACTGCCTTGCATAATTTACAACATGTAACATGCCTGTTAATTCTTTGCTTTAGAAAGAATAGAAAACATACATTCTTTAAAAATGCATTACCATGCTATGCTTTAATGATTCTTGCTTAAATAACATAATTATTTTGCAGCTAATGTTATGTGTTTAGTTAAAATAAAATGTTTCTTTGAAGGAAGGTTAGGAGATGTAGTCGTATTAAATAAGATGCAGAATATGTTTTGGGAAGCATTTCGCCTGCCTGATGGATGACATGTGCAGACAGCAGAGAGGTGGAGATGAGAATGCTGGATTCCAATTGGATGCTGAATGAAGAACATGCCACATGCTCTGCAACATTTTTCTGACTTATAAATGCATTCCTAGTTTAGGAGTTTCAGACCTTTGCAGAGAGACCGACTCAGACAGATTTAGAGACGCAGACCAGCAGAGGAGTTTCAGACTTCGATGCAGAACTGAAGGGAGCAGAGCGGATGTGATTTGCAGATGCAGAGGAGGAGAGGGCAGACAATGATGGAGAGCAGAACAAATGCAGATGAAGGCAGACTAGATGCAGGCTTTGTTCCATTCTTACTTTTATTAAAATCCCCAAGCTTTATGCTTTGATTAACTGGCTTTGCCAAGGCTTATTTGTTCTATGCTTTATTGCTCTTAATGGGAGATTGTCCAATTATTAATTATTACTTTAGCTTCATGATAATCTCACTCTTGCTTTATTTTTTTACGTTTCATGAGTTCTGACTGACATCATTTGTACCTCACTTTCTTAGAAAAGGAATTCTTTCCTTTATGGAACACGCTGTATGCAATTTATGATATGCTCTGTACTAACTTTATTTTTCTATTATCAATTCTGTACCCTTATTGATACCTGACTAATGAATGAAGAGTCAGAGAATCTTAAACTTTAATTAGAACATAAATCCCTTTAAAACTACTCACAACTCTCATTATTGACTAAAATTAGTACATGCATTTGATTACTTGCCTGTGTAAATGAAGTAGCTCTTTTGGTTGAAATACGGTGGCAAAGATTCAACACCTTTAGAATAGATAATGGCGTGCAAAAAGGGTAATGTAAATTAAAGGTTAATTGTGACACATTTGCTAAATTTTCCAAAGAGAGATTACTGCGAGATTTCTGCATTATTAGCTTGAACTGCAGATCTAGACAGAAAATCTGCATGCTCATTCTTGCCCCCTTGGATATGGATCAATGTCAAAATGAAACTGTAATAGTTTCATCATCAGCCTTAAAATTCTGGGAGTGTCTTTCTTGATCTTCTCACCAGACAACATAGCAAACCAGAGGGTTATGATCTGTTTTACAGTCAACCTTGTACCCCAAATATAAGGTTTAAATGTTTTAATTGCCCACGAACAAGCCAGCAATTCCTTCTCAATGTTTGAAAAATGGATTACAGCATCCCTCAACACCCTAGAAGCATAACTAATGGTATTTTCTACCAAACCATTTTCCTGTGTAAGAAAAGCCCCCAGGCCATAGCTACAAGCATCTACAGTGATACAACTTGAAAGCTTAGGGTCAAATGGTTTAAGAATTTTAGAACTGGCCAACTGTCTTTTAACTTTTTCGAAAGACTCCTTACATGGAGCATCCCACTTGAAGTTAACATCTTTCTTCAAGAGTGCCGTCAAAGGTTTAATGTGAGAGGCATAATCTGGTATAAAACAAGAATAGATCTCGCACATTTCCATGAGTGATTTAAGAGAAGTTTTATGAACCAGAGCTTTTACATCAATTATCACATTGACCAATCCTGGTCTTGCCTTTATACCATCTCCAGACACCACCTGCCCCAAGTATTCAACTCTGATTTTACATAACTCACATTTCTCGATTTTAAGTACCACCTGTTTTTCATGCAGAATGATTAATACACAATCCAGAATGACTTCATGTTCTTCCTTAGTTTCTGCAAATATTAAAACATCATCCTGAAATGCCGCTACACTTCCATGTTTCTGAACACTTGGTACATGATCCTTTGGAAAACCGATGCCATCGAGGCTAGCCCGAACGGCATCCTACGATATTGGAATGTTTCAATGAGGGACACAAACACTGTATAATGCCTGGATTCTGGCTCAAGTGCCACCTGGCGGTATGCTGAGGCAAGGTCCAAGTTACTGAACCACTTTGCATCAGACACTGCAGCGAGCAAATCAGAAATCATAGGGAGAGGGTATGGATTGATCCAAATGACCTTGTTTAAATTGCGTAAATCCACACAAACTCTAAGTTTGCCATTCCTCTTGTGAGCTACCTTAAGAGGAGACAGTCATAACGATTACTCGATTAGTTCTATGATACCACTGTCACAAACCTTTACCAATTACTTTTTAGGATCTTCCCTGATGAAAAAAAATACATTACGCAAATTTATGATTGACGGGACTGGACATCTCTTTAATTTTGATTTCATGCTGAAATCCTTTTATGGTTTCCAGTTTATCTGAAAACACCATGCGAAATTTTGCACAAACATCTTCTACCTTACCGCCCTTTTTTCCTCTATGCTTTCTCCCACTATGGAAACCTGCTCCTTAGTACCAGTCCCTTAAACCATTTTGAACAGACCCTGGCAAAACCAACCCAAAATACACAGACCTTTGACAGCTACATATATTTGCCAAAATTGTTCCTCTCTCTAAAGGTCAAAAGATCCTCAAAAATACCTGACAGATCAATGCGTCTCCCTTCATAAGACACTGGAGCATGGTCAGGAGGTTTGAAAATTCTATCTGGCCATAAATCATTGAATAACTCCTGTGTGATTATTCTTGCACCCGAATCTACTAGCAATTTTATTGATTTGTCACATATTTGAATATCCTCATACGGGTCCACACAGGTAGAAGGATCACTTGACCAATACCATATGTACAATCATTTTTGCTGTATAGACTTGTTTGTAGAGTGCCATATAAATTGGTCGCAAACTAACTGATCCATAAAGTTATCAAAATAACAGCCTGCCACTAGTCTCCTAAGGCCAGAAATGTACATATCCATTTTACGCATTCTTTACACTCTTCCATCTGTTCCTCTTCTGTACCTTCTACAGCGGGTAAATAGTTAAATATGGCACGCCCTCAAAACCTAGGGAATGCAATAATAAAAACTTCCTTGATTCCGAGCGAAACCTCGAAACTCCAATTGCCCCCATATAAGTCTCAAATGCATCGAACCAGTTTTTCCACGTCACAGGTGGTTCCCCAGGTGACTCCAGAAATGGTAGTGGTGGATTAACTAACTGCATGTTGTAAAACTGAAATAGACGTAATATAATGGAAAAAGATAATAGGCAAAACCTTTCCCAAAAACCAATAACTGTACGTGTCACTTGAGCCAAAAAAGTTACGGGTACCCCCAGCAATGGTGTGCTAAACTGCCACATTGGCTCCAATGGCTGGAAAAATTATCCAAACTTCTCAGTCGAGTAACACACTGTTAGGTCTTGAAATCAGACTAATCGCTTGACCATTTAACTTTAGTTGCAAATAGAAACCTAATACATGTATTAGCTTGATGAGACTGAAGGTACTAGTGAACTTAAATACAGGTATGTGGTTCAATGCTGTGTGTATCGGCGAGTCGATGTGCAACCAGAAGAGTTCTTTAAGCCGTGCGCATCGGTGTATAACGCCCAAAAGATTCCCCAACAATAGTCAAGAGATTCAAATCCATGTGTAATTGTGTTGATGCACACAATAAGAAATCTACTTGAAGCAGTGCGTATTGGTATCACTTCAGAGAACCAACACAAACAGCTGATCTGAATCTGTGTGTATCGGCATACACACAGAAGTATGGTCATGTTGCTGTAGCCTAGCAACAACACGCTTCTATCCCTTTATATGCATCGTGTTGGCAAGGGGCAGTAGTTCTGCGTCTCCACTCGCTCAATGCTGTAACCATGCAATGGTGCATTGTCGTCTTGTATGCGTCACTTTAGAGTATCTTTAAATGGTGGCCTTGCAGGTATCCTCAGATGAAACAAGCTGATGCACTGCTGAAATGCACAGATGTGTGATGCCGTCAGGGATGTCCTCACACCAAATGCTGGTGGCCTGATTACTGGTAGCATACGCAGCTGAGATCCTTTATGCCATGTGCTTCTGTCTCCCAAATAAATGCAGCATGACCTACGCTTCCTACCACCAAAAGTAAGCATTACCAGTGCAAACAAAATTTCTACTTGTGGTTGGATGACCCTTTCACAAAATGACAGTCCTGTGGGTCCTGTGTCAGCTCTTACAGCTCATCAGCAACAAAAGTATGGCTTGTAACACCACCAGTAACAACATCACCAGCCCAAGTTAAGTGGTACGATGTTTATTAGTCGTTAAGAGCTGTCACTTCAGAAGCGTCACACCACCAGCCGCTCTGCTTCCAACTGACACAGAATCTTGTAACAACATTCTAAACCTTTTCTACTCAGATTCCAATGAATGACTTTATCAGAACCAAACACAGAATGACGTGACTACTACAAACTTGCTGGGCTACCCTGCGCTACAATTCCCGTAAATATTCCCCTCAGTCTCTGACTGCCCTTACAACAATTATGAATTCCAGTTAATCAGTGCATTATGGGTTCAAATGGACTCAGGTGCTGGAATGAAGGTTTGTGGGCAACTTCTCAACTGCTAGGGAAAAATAACAACTGATCCCAGCTAAAACTTTGATCTGGTTGTGGTGTGTATGATATCTAGAGGTATTATAACAAATGCAGAGCAGCTGGTTCACCCGATCTTTCGATATCACTTGTATCGCTAACAAGACAAATGGGACAGTTTGATTGATTACAATGCCTGCTGCACAATCGTGCACCTCATCTGTGGGTCTGTGATGCTGGACTTTCTGACCCTGTGTCAAACTTTCATACTTTTGAAGTCAAAACATTCTATAGTAGCAATATCTGTTGTTTCTAGCACTACAAAGACAGAAGACAGTGACAGGATGTGCTGTAAGGAAAACATTGGTTATTACTGGATCACGTGCTATATTGAGAATAGATGGTTGGTACAAAAGGAGAAGAAAAAGAAATGTTCGAGGTTGATGTTGCATTTTTTATGAGTCTGACGATAGGGTGACTACTGTGCGACAACACCATGTACTCCACATTTTCCCTGCAGTCTGTACACTTTCTCCTTTACTAGTGTTAACATGGAATCCAAAGGGCAGCCCTTGACTTTTCTCTCTCTGTACCTTTTCATCTCATGTAATGTTTTCTTAAGCAGGTACACCTCTCCCTGATTTTCACTTTCCAGGGCTGCACTTGCCATTTAGTCTGTTGACATCAAAGCCAAAGAAAGATTGAACCCCAGCTGCCACAACCACTTTATGCACTTTTGAGGTCAATGAGGCTCTGCTGGAAATCTTACCTCAGATAAGCACTGTAGCGTTGGCACAACAAATCAACAATGCTTTGCTGCAAACAGGGAACATTAGATAAGTGCCCAGTCACATGCAAATGGCTCAGATTTCTCCTCTATCATGATACAGCTGCAGCAGCTTTGGCGACATGCACTTACAAATCAACTAGCTGAACTACAGAAAACACATAGTCGCTGGCACTCTGCCCTTTAGTAAAGGTTGAAAACAGACTGTGGTATGGGAGAAATCTTCCATTCTGACATGAGTGAAAACTAAAGGTGCAGTAATTAAATGTACGGGTTTTGCTGCGTAACATGTAGAGCTGCACCATGCAATGCCCAACCAAGATTTCTCGCTATGGCACCAGACAGCAATACAGCACCACCCCTGGTAATGAAAATCATTGTCTTCAAAAAGGTAAGCACTGCATAATAATTTCCACCCCCTGCTGTAGATACTGCTGTGCTTGCACAAAGGCACATTATTTGCCTTCCAGTGCCTGGCTGCCTGACCCTCAGTGGGACTTTGGAGCAAGGGTCAGAGACAACCAGGGATTTATATATTAAAGAACTAGTGACTAAATTAAAAAATAATAGAGCAAATCTTGCCATATTTCACTAGCTACCTTTGGTGTGGCAATGTCCAAGGTTGTGGCTGGCAAGGGTTCCTCAAAGTCAGATACTTAGTCGAGCTTCTACTGAAGCTATTTGTTTTGATGCCAAAAGCTCAGATTGGGGCAAAACTGGCATTGTAGTTAAGGAGGTTGCTTCGCAGATCAGATAGCTTTGCAACCTAACCCTGTACGAAGGTTTTACCATTGGACTTAAGGTCCCATTTACAGTTTACAGACATGGTGCTCCATTAAAACCTCCGCATCATGCCATGTTCCCAAATCCCCAGTCTGCGTGCCACAGTTAGAGACAGGTAGACCTTTAGTCAAAGGAGCCCCTTTGGCTATATCAATTGAAAACTACCTCCAACGGTCTGACAGAGTGAAGGCAGTCAGAGGAAGGACATTACACTATCCTCTCTGTCTAGGGAGGATAGTGAAATGTTTTATTATCTTGTCCGACGTCAGCAGGAAAAACCTGGCTGTGAGGGACAGAAAGAAAAAAATGACCGCACACCCGGGGTGAAAATTCCCTGGGGTGAGGTCATTAGTTTGAAGTTTTCCCGCTTTCAGGGTTTGTTTCTGAAAACCCCCAAAAATGCAAAAGTTTGGGAAATGTCCACAAAAGTCAAACAGTTTGTACAATGAAAGTAACTGCCATAACAGCAGGTCTTTTCAATGTACAGAGATAATCGCTGGGCTGGCGGTCATCTCTAAATTAGATGAACGGTAAGATGTCAGGATGGAGGAGGTTATATCCTCTGCTACCCTAATGGGTAGAGTACCATTTGTCAAACGTTAAATCAGGCCCTCAGCCTCTTTTTTATTTTTCAAAATCCTTCAGTGAGGAAAGTCTGGAAGCTGTAGCAAAGCAAAGTTCCACGGGGCAAGATACTTTGACCAGAACCCGTTTTCAGCACAGCAAAAGCTCCAAGAGGGATGAACCTGGTTTTCTTGCCCAGCTTAGGTAAAATTTTCATGAGCAGGCCTAAGACCCTTGTCCCGGTCCTCCACAAGTTAAAAAAAGGACTAAGTCCCACTTTTCTCCATCTGCTGGAAAAGTTCTGGTCACACTTACAGCCCCCAGATCATCAGGGCAGACTTATAGGCACCCGGCCCCTCTCCAGCCAGGCTACTTGCCGGATCCAGTCCTCTGTGGTCACCTGGGCCCTCCTTAGTCACGGGTCCTTCTGCTTTTTTGCTCTTGAAGCAAGAAACCATGAGGCCATCCACTTGACCCTTGTACAGCTGTCCCAGGCCTTGGATGCTGGAAGGATCCAGGATTCAGTGCTTTCTTTTTCAGGTGTTCTGAAGAGGTGATGTGAGTTACCAATCTTATTCTATGCACTAGCCAGTAATTGGAGAATTTTCCCAACAACCCTACCTACTTTCTCACTCTATGTGCACCACATTTTGCATGTCCTCTTCACTATACTGTAAACATTACTGGAAGCCCTAAATTCAAGATTACTGAACCCTTCTTACCCATGGAAGAGCTCCAGGCAGGATTCTAGCCACTAATGTCCTTCCCATCTGTCAAGGTCAGAACTGGTTATCCCTCCTGAAGGAGTTGGGGCCAAAAGTTCTAGGAGGGCTCTGATAATGAATGCAAACAGATGTTGTTAGCAAGTCAAAAGAAGTGTTATGGCTGTCCTTTGTTCTGTCGGCTGTCCTGTGCCCCCCCCCCCACCCCTATGATGGCTAAGTCCTGCTAATTGGCATTTGTTGCTAACACATCTACCTTTCTTGGGTCAGAGCAGGCAAAGGCATCAATTCCAGCCAGGAATGTGAAGATTGATGAGTGACAAAAATGAGAGCCCAAAGTATATTTTTATAAAGTCACTTTTCTATTGAACAATTCAAAAATCTGATTTCATCCATAAATCAGTACTTTAAAACTGAGGCGAAAATAAGTTTTAATAACTTCTGCTTTTTCCCACATGAAGATATAAAATTGAGAAGTTTAATTACACCCAGGCTTCTTTTATGAAAAATCCAGCCTAACCTCGACAGCGAAAATAGCTTTTGGGCTTTGAGTCCCCATGAGAGCACCTATTTTAAATATATAGGGACCACTTAACAATGGTAAACACATATGTGTATATTTATTCAAATGTAAATTTACTCCTATACCTAGGTGCTATTCTTTCTTTTTGCTATTCACCATTTTGGAGTGAATATTTACACCCACATGTCTCATATGACTCATATGTCTCCTCTCCCATAAATGAGGGGTGGAGCCACATATAAAAAATGTACTAGTATAAAGGTACTTCTAGTAATTTTTCACCTGTTGGTGGAAATTGCCAAACTGGGGTAGAAGCCTCTCTATGGGAAAGTAAAAGGAAATGTAATAAAAAAATAATAAAAAATATTAAAACTACATAAAAATAAAAATATAATAAAACAAATAAAATATATACACATTCATTTAAAATATTTATTATTAATCCTGGAAATAATAAACTACATTTTATAGCACATAAACTCACACAAATTGAAGGTGAATTAAATAATAACATATTTTAAATCTTTTAATTTATTTTATAAATATAATTTTTAAACCATAGTTTTTATAAAACTAACTTTGCTACAATTGTTATTTATTATGATTTAAAGTTAGATAGAAATTATATATTTAATTATTTTTATTATTTAAAAAAACATTTTAATTTAAAAGATTATTTCATTTTTTTAAATAGGCTTATTATTAATTTGTTTTACAAAAAATATTTTATCAACTAAAATTATATAAAGAATTGAAATATTTAGCTTGTTTAACTTAATCACTATTAATTCCAGAGGGTAGTATTTTTATTTCCTGCCTTCATTGTTTTCTATAGGTTTCTTTTTGGCAATACTAGTGGTTGACCATGTGTGGTGGTTGGCTTACTGGAATGGAGTACATTTGAGCTTGTTGTGACTCCTCTTTGGGATGATGTAACTTTAGAAGTGTATTTTGCAAATTTCAATTACTTACTCTTTTGTGGGTGTGTTTTATTTTAGCAAGTCCCTTCCAGCTCCTTCTTGAATTTCCTTAAACCATTCCCAATGAGTAACCCCATTTTCCCATCACTCACTCAGTCTCGTCCACATTTACTTCTTATTTTTATGCGTATATGTGTAGACATCTCCCCTATTGTGGTGGAGATCTCAGCAAAGATATGAGAGGAGAGATGGAAGTCTCAAGCAATTTGTGAATCCCATTTCATACTACATGAGTAGGACTAGTTTAGTACTACTTTATGTACTACAAAATATAGGATCTAGATTGGGCCCATAATGTGCCACTTATTTTATATATTAGGCACCCTGAGTTGTTGCTTGCAAATATTTAATGAGTATTGCCTGGTAACACTTGTGGACCATGGGTGTATAACATAATGTAAATAAAATTGTTAGTGGGGGATAAATCTTTTGTTATTTGAAATAGTAGTAACAATTTATGAGTAGTGATGATGATGTTACCACTTATGGATTGCTTCATTAGTTGCAACTTGACTGTATCTTATTTTGAAAGCATTTGGTTGCTGTGCTTCTTTCATAAAACACAAGTACTTCATTTGTCAAATTTAACTACTTTGTATAAAGCATTCCATTTTTTTAAAAAAAAACACTCTTGAAGGGACATACCTACTAATCTTTCACACAGGGCAGAAAGCAAAGTTGGTTCGCTACTTTACGTGAAAGGGGGAGAGCATAAATGTCCATATTTACAAAGATATGGAGCATTTCTGCTCTCTCCTTGCCCTTTCACACTGTGTGCTTCTTAATGCTAAATACGGGCACCCTTGCACCATAACCCTGTTGCAGGCAAGCTCGTTTTTGTGCAGGAAGGGGCACCTTCCAACACAAAAACCACAAAAACAATCCTTAGAGGCATTTTCCCCTTTCTATATGTGCTGTATAATGCAAGAGGAGGAATGAAGGAGGAGAATGCAGAAAAAGAATTAACATGGAGAAATTAAGATATTTCTCCTTGTTACTGGTGCAGTTTCGGTGCCATTTTACTTTGCCAATATTAAAACGTCAGACATGCAATTAGAATTAACCATTTCTTATAGTGTATAAGAATAGAAGCACTCCAAATATCAGAGAACCACCCTTTCTAGCCAAAAGAGACAGGGAAGGTAGAACTAAAAAAAAAATGTTTCCCTTTTGTGCTCACGCTATACATCACTGATCAATTCCGTTTTAAGTCAACCAGAGTGCACTGAACAAAATCCTTAATAATAATCTTGAGCTATATCATCAATTATGACTGTCTCCTTTTTCTAAGAAAACATATATGCATGTATTGAAATAATTCAAATGCATGTACTTATATTCACAAAATGCAAATTGGTCTATATACAGTGCAATAAAAAATTCAATAAAAAATCTAAAATCATTGAGCCTCTTACTCAGTGTCAGACATCATCTGTACAACAATCACAGCATTCAATTAAGACATTCCTACAACAGGTCCTCTGTTTGTATACACATTATATGGAACATCAATTGTAAACATATACAAATAAGTTGTGTGCATATTAGCTTCTTTTCTAGTCTCTCTATCTTATTGATCTTATCATTCAGTGTTAAATCAATACTGGTAATGTCACTATTCAGAAACCTAGAGCAGACCTGTCCTTCGATCAATTTAATGATGTAATCCTCGCTATATGATAGGGTGTCTCTTTCTGACATGATATCTAATGTGGATATCTGGTCAAAAGGTGAATCAGCATAAATTTATTTAAAGGTTCTTTTCTTATATTCTAGCTCTCGGCACGATTTGTTCATCAAGAAGGTGCCCGCTTAGGATTTTGTTTCCTGATTGCGAAGTGGCTGCTTCCAGTTGAATTAATTTTATCCCCGAAGTGGCCTAAACTACTGGGTAAGTACTGGGGTTATTTAGTTTTGCATACTTTGTTTCAGACCCTTCTGAGACCCCACACAGCCTGTTAATTGCCATTTTACATTACAGTGATTACCCTTGGACTTTTGGCCCATTGACCGCAATATACCTATCAGGGAACACCTACATTTTGAGGTAGGTGCTCTCAATGCTTTGAAATTGAATATATTTGACTTCGGGCCGAACCCCTTTGGGTTGGCTCACATGTCTTTGATGGCTACTTTGAGACACTTATTCCTCTATTTTGATTCATAGATTGAGACACTAAAGATTCCAGTACACTAAGGGGCCGATTCCGATTCGGGCCGGAAATCTCTCTGACCGAGCCGGACCCGGAGAGATTTCCGACCGAATCGGACCCTAGCAGGCCAACCGAACGAGTACGATGCGCACGCATGCTATCGTACTCGAGTTGGTCGGACTCCCATTGAAGTCAATGGGAGCCGGTCGTACAACGCGTACGCGGGCTCCCATTGCCTCAATGTGTGCGAGGCGAACAAGGGCGCCCCCTACAGCGTGTGACTCGCGCCGTACACGCACAGGTAGGGGGGACCCATGGGTCCCCCCTGTGTGCGACTCGCGTGGCTACGCGTACAGGGGGGACCGACACGGACCCCCGAAGTACGGCTCCGACTGCTCTTTCGAGCCGGGCGGCGCGTGTCGGTCGGAATGCTCACGGCGCGCATCGTACTTACCCGGCCGGGGAACGTCTCCATTGCGCGGTGCGAGTCGTGGTCCGAGCGAGTCGGTCGGTGCGGTTCGACCCGGGAACGTGTCGGTCGGAGCGGTTGGGACGCCCGAACGAGTCGGTCGGCGATTTCGCATCGTACTCGCTCGTCCGGACGCACGTACGAATCGGTCGGGAAATAGGGCTCCGAATCGGATCCGGTTAAGCCGAATCCGATTCGGAGCCGTACCGGCCGAGATCAGAATCGGCCCCTAACTAATGATCCTGAGGGGAGTTTGTGCATTGCTGTTACACCTCCCCGTACACACGATGCGGCTGCATCGTTGTTAGGTTAGTACTTACCTATACCTTTTTGGCGATGCAAAGGCTTTTTTATTTAGACCCACTCTAGAATTAATTGAGTTTGTGTTTTTTTTAGGTTGTCCTACAAATCACTTTTTACTGTCCTGATAAAGACCCGCATGCTATGACTCAATTTACCTTGTGCAAAAGTCGGGTCGAAACGTCAACAATGTTAAACAACCCAGCCTGGATTGATTATTTATACCTCTGAGGGGCATTGGTTCAATTGAGACGCCACCCCTTTTTTGAATGAGGCAAATAGAGATTCTGTATATCCCTCAGACAGGCTATTTGATCTTTCCAATGTCACATTTACTAAATTTCCTCCTTATTTTTCCTTTCTGATCACTGCGCACATGAGCACTACTATATAAACTTTTCTCTTCACTCCATTTGGAGCAACCAATGTGAAGCAAAATTGATGAGTTCCTTTGGTCAATACAATGTTAATGACCTTATGGTACATAAAATTCAATGTGACTGTTCTACCCAGTATTGTGATTCATTTATTGTTTGATCTTTGCTTTTCACTCGCCTAAATTGCAAATTAAGTGTTGCACCCTTGAGCAAGATCTGCAGGAAGAAAAAGAAAGGGTACTCCACCATCTTCTCCAAGTCACCCTTCTGATGATCTGGACATGGATTGGACCTGGCCAAGTCTGCGACCCGCCATGAGAGTCAAGGGAAAAGGAAAGTTCCTGAAAGCCTTAGAATTATGGAAAATGAAAGTGATGAGGACAAGCCACTGATTGTCAGTTTGGATGGTGGCTCAGAGGACACCAAGATGACCGCTCCTATTCAACATGTTCAGAGGGATGTGGCACTGGGTCCACCACCACCACCACCAGCTACCATACTTGTAAGCCCCCTGCTGGGACCTACATCCACCACTACTTCACTCAAAGTGTGCACTGCAGAGAGGTAAACAACACAGCCACTTACCTCCAGTTCTTCAGGCATTGGCAGTGCACAGTCAAAAGGTTCTACTGCCCTGTTTGGGACTTTTTTAGGATTAGCAAGCACGAGGATAACCTTGAAATATGCTCTATTTGCCACATGAGTGTTCGTCAAGGTAAGCCTGGTTTACATTATAGTACTGGAGGCTAAATGTACCATATGAAAAAACATCATGCAATCCAGTGGGAGGAGCACCTTCAAAAACGTAGCTGGTGGTGGTGATGAGAGTGGGGAAGCAGCTCCAATCACGATGATAGAAGGAGGCGATGAGGAAGACGATGATGACAGCTTTACACAAAGCATCCCTGTCCCCTGCAGAGTGCCATGGGCATGTATATGCAGGAGGGGCCCGACGAATGCAACCACCAAACGGCATGTTTGTACAAGAGCTGGAAGGAGTGGGACTTTTAGAATTTGTGGTGGCCATCTGCCCATCCCAATATGGAAGGTTTACAGCCCAACGTATTTTGCCAGAGTTGCTGTTCCAGTGCTCCACCATGATTTTGCACCGATTCTCATTGCTGTACTTCTGTTATGTGTCATCAAGTCCAACACATACCAATGTTGCATCACCATAAGGCGATGGCTCTCAACCAGTCTTTGATAACATTTTTAGGCGGAGCTCAGTACTGTTTATTAGTTTCATAATTTCCCATCTGGTTATTTGTCCCCAGCGTGTGTTGCTTTGTTTGCATGGTGAAAAAGGGTATTGATCCACCAGCATTTACTTGAGCTTCTGTGAACAGTCTGAATTCTTCTGGAATGTCATTATGCTGAGCCCAGCCAAAATACTCGGCAGTTCTTCTCCTCCGAGTCTGATGCAACAGAGTTGATTTCTTCTGTAATGGATGTCGAGACAACTCAGAAAGATCTTCTCCAGGGATAACCAGGGTTGGGGTGTGTATGGTCACGAGGGTGCAGAGGCCATGCCATTCGGGGATGAGCTGGGTGTAGGGAAGGTCCCTCCATTGCCAATACAGATCCATCAACGTGGAAGTGCACCATTGCAGGTTTGGTATATGCATTATCGTACTGTATTTCTTATTGATGCCCAACGGTAGAGTTCCTTTGCCTCTGAAACATAGAGAGTACAGCATACGTTTCCGCACAATAAGGGGGGCCTGCTCCTTCCCTCCAACCACGTGTACTTATCGATCTCGCTATCACACATTTTCTGGCATGAGGTGTCTTTGATGGCGTTTGACCCCCTCCCATGTGACTCATTCCCCCCTCATGATTGAGATGAGCGGCCCTGTTCTGGAATTCCATGTCCGGGGGTCCATTGATCATTAACAAAGGTGGCCCCAATGATGTTAAGGGCCGCCCTGGGACTGCAGACGGATGCGGGAGCGGACGTGTTTGTGCACTGGTGTGGTAGTCTTGCTACCACAAGGAACCTCTTTCCGACAGAGTCCCAGGCCCAAACAGTGTCCTCCCCTATGGTGCCCTTCCTGCGCATCCTGTCTTCCTTAGACTGGATATCACTTGGCTTGGTGAAAAGATATAGGGCCAGATGTATGACCCTGTTTTGCACTCGCAAACAGGAGATCGGCCTGTTTGCGCCTGCAAAAAAGGGTCCTGGCATGTACAAATGCTATTTTGTGAGTCGCTAACTCACAAAATAGCGTTTGCATCTCTTGCTATTAGGAAGGGGCGTCCCTTCCTAATAGCGAGTCGCAATGCCATGTACAATTGTTTTGCTACAGCATTTGCAGCCGCAAAACACTTGCAGTTTACCACCTACTTCAAGCAGGTGGTAAACCACTCACAAACGGGAAGGGGTCCACAGGGCACCCCTTCCACTTTGTAAGTGTGTGCAAAAATATTTTTAAGAGCAGGCAGTGGCCCTTGGGACCACTGCCTGCCCTTAAAAATGAAACTGTAAATTTTCATTTTTCTTTTTTAAATGCATCCAGTTTTCATTTAAGGAAAATGGGCTGCATTAAAAAAGAAAACTGCTTTATTTAAAAAGCAGTCACAGACATGGTGGTCTGCTGACCCCTGCAGGCCATCATCCCTGGGAGTGCTAGCCATTCTCAATGGGGTCACAAATTGCGCTTGCCTCATGAATATTAATGAGGCATGCAATTTGTGACCCCATAGGAAATTGCAAACAGTGTCTGAGACACTGTTGTACATTCACTTTTGCGAGTCGCAATTCGACGCAATTTACGACTTGCAAAAGTGAATGGTCGTACATCTGGTCCATAGTGCAGTGGGGTTGGTCTCATACTGGGTGTTGTTTACTAGAGTCCAGCAAGATTCTACTCCGTTGGGTTGGATTTTTGCCTTGATCCTACATAAGTATAGATGGACAAGGTATTTTGCTTTTTCAGGGACTATCTCCTGTGATAAGTAAAGCCTGTCTGCGCCTATGGTGTGAGGCATCAGTGAGCAGACATAACATGATCTATTCATAGTTTGTGAATCTATACTGCTTATATGCTGAAACCAGGTGTTGTGTAGGAGTGCGCTGTGTAGTGTGTGAGGAATACTAGGGTTTGGTTCAGTGTAGGTGTTGATCAAGTAAGAGAGGTCTCTGCACATGTGTTGCAAGAATGTAGCAGTAGAGCTTACAAAATCATGTACATTTTTGGTTCCGGAGGGACTCGAAACCCCCCCGGCTAAGGAGAGCATATACAAAAATATAAGGGTACATCATTTGAAAAGAATTTGTAGAATGTAGAATCGCCTTCAGGAGAGATGTCTGTCATCTGTCTTTTGTTGTACGTTGTCTGTGATCCGGTGTCAGGTGACTGTTGTCTCTGCTTTGGTGTCTGATGTTTGTGGTCCGGGCGCCCAGGGGTGTTTTCGTTTTGGTGTAGTGCAGAAAGAATATCTCCTAAAAACGAAGTCATAAAGGTAAATTAAATTCAGAAGTACTTGAGCAACTAGTCTTTTGATCGTCATTTGAGAGTCCAGATTTGAGGAATGGCGGGTTACATCAACGTTGGTGCACTTACAGTTTGATCGTGGACCTGTGGGGTAAGAGCTGTGGGTCATAGGTTAACTGGGAAAAACACATTTGTTAGGCAATTTTTTGGAACATTACTGTCTTTTCTGTAAAATGATCCTGCTATATGGTTTTACCTGGGGGGCTATATGGTTTAAATGGGTAGCGAATTCTCCTATCAATGATAGACTTTTTAATGGCATGTTTGAGGTTTTTAAGGTTCTTAAACTAATTTCAGTGACTGTTAGAATTTTGGGGACAGCCGGGAATTTTTAAACTCATTTTATTGTGGTTCTTATTATAGGTTTCTCCCCCTCTTCTTGCTTCAGCGGGAGCAGTATTTTCTCTGCAAGCTTATACCATTCAGAGCGCAATGTTTTAGAAGGTGCTGAGGTGTCCTTTTGATCTAGCTGGGCTGCGTGCAATTGTGAGGAGCAGCGGATGTTGGGAAAGTTGCAGAGAAGATGTGTCCTGGGTCAATGCTCAGGTCGTACAATAGAGAGGTGGCCCCAGGCTTCTCTCCCTTTCACCTTGATGATTGTTGATATCGAAAATATTACTCAGTGAGGTCCCTCAAACTTGGCCTGTATCCACTTCCGCACAAAGTTGCGGATGTAGACTTCTTGCCCTGGCTGAAGTGTTTAATATGGTAGCTTTGTATTGGGCTTCTGAGTGCTTCAGTGATTTACCTGTTCGACCTGTCTCATGAATATTGATGAGGCAGGTCAGTTGCAAATATTATCAGATGAGCATGCATCATGGAATACATTGTTATCACTGATGTCAGCTCTACTGTGCAGGCACAAGTTACGGTATACATTGACATTGCATTGACCTACATCATGCGGGTACAAGCTATGGCATAAGTTCACATTGCATTTACTGATATTACGATTGTAAGGCCTGCACATATTATGATATTCAGCCATTCTGACATAGCCAAGGACATGGAGGATCGTAGATATTTCAGGGTCCTGTGTTTGGGGCATTGCATCAACCGTATTGTGCAAGACTTTCTCAAAAAAGAAGACATAGTCAGCAACATACTGGCCACCTGCAGAAGAATCCGTATTTATTTCAGTCATTCTTTGAAAGCCCGGAAACAGTTGAGGCTCATTTAGCGTGCTAATAGAGTACTGGTTAAAGATCGCATACAGGAGGTGCCAACACATTCTAACTCGACCTACTACATTTTTCAATGTCTGTTTGACCAGGACAAACCAATCACCGACTATGTCCTTCCAACAGGAGGGGATACAAATGGTAAAACCATGACCATGTAGATGGATAAATCGGGGCTAGTCAAATGCATGACACAAATGAATCTTCCTTTTGAGGTTTTCACATGGGAAGTCAGCAAAGAGGACAGTACGATGAGAAAAGCAATCCTGTTGTTGCATCTGCTACAGGAACAGTTATAAAAGGTGTCGCAAAGGTTCGCCGGTATGAATGAAGAAGAATATGAGTTGGTTCAGATCTTAATGCTTGGCTGTTAATACAAGGCTGCAAAGAGAGATCGTGTTTTCCAAAGAGTACATCTGTGCCACAATACTTGATCCATGGTCCACAATATACTGGCCACTTTCATTTCTTTTATTTCTTTTTCAGAAGGGGATGTTTCACAATACAAGACTTGGATTGTTGAGCAAGCGAGAGACCAGAAAGAAGTATGGTTGGAAGTTAGAGTCCCGGGCAGACGTTCTGGCATGCAGACTTCAATCTCCAGAGATGGAAGTGCTGTTGTCTCACATCAGCCAATATGGGCATCAACACCAGCAACAACACCAGCAACAGAAAAATCAGTCCCAGCCTCTGCAATGGCTTCGTTTTAAGTGGCAAGGCTTAAGTCAAGTGCAGAGGAGAAGGCAACAGAGTTCAAGCAAATGGCAGCACTAATGATTACTCAGAGAATGGTCCAAGACCATCTGGATGACCCAAAAAGAGGTCTACCTGGATCAAAACCAATGGGCTATTCGTATGGGAAGATACACAAATGGCCAAAGCTCAGCTGTTGAGTGTAGCCTAGCAGGGCTATCAATGGGGATGCTGGTGCTGGCATCGTTATCATTTGCGCCATTGCATCAAGAACTTGCTGGCAATACTGATTGATGCTGCCACAGGTCCATGCCAGATGTAAGAAATCCACGCTCTCCCTTCCACATCTCTCACATCTATCATTATCTCTTATTCCAAATTTGTGCATCTTGACTGGTGTGCAATAAGTGTGATGAAGGAATTTAAAATGAATTATACGCAGACGACTGCTTGCAGTTATCCGCCCTGCTTGCATACAGCAGTATTCCCACTGCTTGTCAGTCAAGTCAATCCCTAGTTCTATTCCCCTCTGCACTCGTGCTGCAACCTGCCCAGATGTATGCAATGCTTGTATAGTGCGATATAGTAGTGAGACAACATGTGCGAGTTTCTCCGTTTGTACTAGAGCGTGCAGTGGGGGCAAGGCAGGGTGTTCATGTGGAAAAGTGGGTGTGGCTGCAGGACACTTTGCCTTATCCTAAAGTAAAGGAAGATATCCATAGATGGGGGGTCTATATTGCTAAAAAATTGCTCTAGTGTCCGAAATTTTCCATCTGTTTATAAATCTCCCCAAGTTTGTATGTTAATCTTGCTAAGCATTTGTCTACAGCTTGATTCCCGAAGTACCAGTTGCTCTGGGTGATACATAAGGGGCATCAGCGGCGAGTATATCATTGGAGCATTTAGTATTTCTGCCATGCGTCGCCAAGCTGCTATAGTACACACCGTTGTTGTAGGGTCTGCATCGCGGAGTTTGGGAGTATCAGTAATAACTCCTGTTAGTGGGATTGGGTCCATGTATCCCTGCTCTACCGCCAAATGCGGCATGTAGGGGGGTGGGTGGAACCAGTATGTTGCATAATATGCTTGAGCACAAATATAGTATAGCTCAAGATTGGGAACCTCGAAGCCTCCCTGTGAGAAAGGCCTAGTGAGCACATTCCACTTCAACCGTGGTTTCTTACCTCCCCACACTAAGCAAATTGTTTGTGTCTTGAGAGCCGCGAAAAAATGCCTACCGGGATTGTATGGTATATTTATGAATAAGTGCAACAACTTGGGGAGCATTACCATCTTAATCAAAGACATTCTCCCCGCCATTGACAGTGGTAGAGATATCCATCATGTAATGGACTCAGTTATTGATGTTAGCGCCGTACCATAATTGAGCCGCATTAAATCAGCGTGATCCCTAGTAATTTAAATTCCCAGGTACTTTACTTCTAACTGGCACGACTCTATGGGATAGTCAAGTAAGAAGGACATAGTGGCGTCTGTTAGTGGGAGAATTTGTGATTTTTCCAAATTAATATGTACTCCTGACATTTCGCCAAAGAAAATAAATTCCCTCAGCAGGGGATTTAGATTTACATGCGGGTTTCTGACGTACAACGTGACGTCATCTGCTTATCGGGAAATTAGGATATGTCGAGTGGGGTAGCATAGGGCTCGCTCCTGATTGTGTTGCCGTAATTTAGCCGCCAGGGGTTCAATAGACAGCGCAAATAGGTGGGGGATAACGGGCAGCCCTGGCGTGAGCCCCTAGTGATTGATATGGGCAGTGAACTTACCCCATTAATTAGTACTCTAGCTTTGGGCAAATTATACAGTACCTTTATCCATGAAAGGTAGCCGATTGGCATTCCCATCCGTTGCAAGATTCCTATGAGGTAATCCCACTCAACAGAGTCAAAGGCCTTCGTGGCGTCAAGAAAGACAGCCATGGCCGCCAACTCAGGGTCTATATCTCACATTATAGAGAAGAGCATGCGAGGATTGTGTGAAGTCGCCCTTCCACGGATAAAACCTGCCTGGTCAGGTAGCACCAGTTTTTCCATCAATAGGCTCAATCTATTGGACAGTACTTTGGCAAGGATCTTTGCAACTGTATTGATTAGGTGCAGTGGCCTATACAAGTCGCATTTTTAGGCTGGCTTTCCAGGTTTCAATAGTGAGGAAATCATCGCCTCTCTCATGGTCTGGGGGAGCACTCCTGTCTCTTTTGCCTTATCATATACGCTTTTCAGTATGGGGACTAGCTGGTCCACGTGCGATTTGTAGAACTCGAATGGAAGGCCATCCGGCCCAGGGGCCCGTCCGGAGTTCATCTGCATTATTGCAGTGTGAATCTCACCCTCCTTCAGAGGTGCTGATAAGAACTCTTGCTGTGTATATCCCAACCATGCGAGGGCCACATCCCCCAGATATGTGTTCAGGTTTATCGGCTGTTGCCGCTGTGTTGTGTACAATGGAGTGTAGTGTGCAGTGAATGCTTGGAGTATATCATCTGTGTCTCTGTATATGTCTCCATTGTGATCCCGAATCTCTAGCACATAGTTGGAGAATCGGGGTCTGCGAATTGCGTCTGCTAACGCCTTTCCAGGTCTTTCCCCTTCTCCGTACTTACGGGCTGTAAAGTATTTCCCTTGGAATAGTTGCTCTCTATCCGCAGTCTATTTTTGTTCAGTTAATTTATCCCGTATCCTTCCCTGCTTGTTCCCGCTTGGAACATTTCCTATCTCTCGCTCTAGCTGTTTCAGTTCCATTTCTAGCCTGTGTAATGTGTTTCGTATGTCTTGAAGTACGCCTATTCCTTTAGCTATGCAGAATCCTCTGATTGTGACCTTGAAAGACTCCCATACTGTAGCTACTTGTGTGACTGTGCCAATGTTGCACTGAAAAAAAATCAGTTATCTCTTGTCCTAATTCCTCGTGAAACACTGTGTCTAATAGTGTCAGTGGCGTGAGTCTCCAATTCCTATTTGGCGCTTTAGTGTCAGGTAAGGACAATATCATATGGACCGGTGAGTGGTCAGAATATGTTTTAGCCAAATGTTCAATTTTGGTGATCCAGGGTCCCACCCCCCTAGAGAGCAGCCAATAGTCCAATCTGGACCATGTTGAGTGTACTGCTGAATAGTGTGTAACCTCCTCCATAGTAGGATGAAAGTATCTCCAGGCATCTATTAGGCGGTTTTCCGTAATAATGCCCTGTATTTGACCTTGGGCTTTGGTGTAGTACTGCAGGAGAGGGTTAGACCTATCCAGCTGCGCCTCTAATGCCGTATTAAAATCTCCCCCCCAGATTGCATGCGTGGATCCTATTTCCAGTATCTTTCCCCATAATGTGGTGAAGAAAGTAGGATCATCCGTGTTGGGTCCATAGCAGCTTACCAACGTGACCGATGTGGGGCCTAGTCTACTCCACATTATACTATATCTGCCTAATTGATCTTGTGTGGATCCTATTGGGACGTATGGGACGTGTTTTTTGATCAATATTTCCGTCCCTCTAGAGTATGTGGAATATGACGAGAAGTTTCGATATTCCGCCCATCGGGCAGCAAAGGCAGGGGTGCTCCGGGGGCTAAGGTGTGTCTCCTGTAGTAGAGCAATTTGGATATGATGACGAACTAGATATGCCAATATTTGTCTACATTTGCGCAGAGCCCCGAATCTCCGAACGTTCCAGGTTAACAGCTTTAACTTTTGAGGAGGTATTTTTTAAATTTATTTTACAGAGTTTTACATAGCGTGAACTTGACCCGATTAGGCTATCAGAGTGCTTTACATAGCACCAGCTGCATTACATGAGGACACATTCATTTTTTTGTTAGGCACGGGGAGATTAAGTGATTTGCCCAGAATCACAGGATGTTCAGCGTCATTGCCGAGATTCGAACCCAGTTCCCCAGATTCGAGGTCGACCGCCCTAGCCGTTAGGCCAACTCCTCTCCCCTAAGGTATGGATTGTGTCATGGCAGTGTATAGGGAAATCTTGAAGCTAGGTAGTTAGGATAGGATGTTGATGCATTTGTAGGTGTATGTAAGGACGACATAATGTGCAGTAGGACCTGCACTGTACAATCCTCCCATTTCAGTCCCACTCCCTCCCCCTCCCACAACGGCAGCCCAAACTCGCCGGAATCATGTTTCCCACCCCCACCCAGATGTCCCCAACATTACAATAAAAAAAAAAATTCAACATTTCAAACCGGCGGGTTCTCCCTTGGAGGAGTGCCAGGGGCTGCCACAGTTCCTTCCCTCTTCCTAGTTGGTAGAGTGTCTGTGAGGGAGGGAGGGTGCCCAGTCTTAAAAAAATAAAAGTCTCAGAGTGGCACTTATCTGTTTGTTGTGTTCATGTGCGATCACGGTTTCACATGGCCACCATCGCGCCCTTCTGTCGTTGATTTTAGCGCAAACTATTTCGTATTTCTTTGTTTTGTGATAGCATCTTATCAATGTTGCATAGTCAGATTGGATAACTACTTTTGTTCACTTTTTGCTCATTCTATACAAAGAATTTTATTCCAGCGATGTTCCTCGTGAAGTTGGAGCGGATGACGATTTATGTGAGTCTCTCCGTAGGGTACGCTTTAGAAAACCTTCTACTTGCTGCGGGTTAATGAAGAAAAATTGCTTGTCTTGGTGGGTAACTTGGAGACGTGCTCGGTACATGAGGGCATAATCGATTTGTGCTTGTCTCAGTTACTTTTTTACCAGTACAAACTTCTTTCTGGCTCTTTGCACCGCCATTGTAGAGTCTTGGTATATAGCAAATGTATTCCCTTCAAACTGAATTTGCCGTTTCTCTCTTGCCATTCGCAGTGCCACATCTCGGTCGTGATAGTATAAGAGTTTTGCGATTATCGGATGTGGTGGCGCTCCTGGGGGTGGTTGAGGACCCAGTGAGCGATACGCTCTTTCCACCACCATATGCAGGGAGAAAGAGCCAGCCCAAAGACATTCTGCAGCAGCCGCTCAGTGTACCCCTCCATTCGGCCTGTGTTCGTGATTTCTGGTATTCCCAGTATCCGTATGTTGTTGCGCCTAGAGCGTTCTTCCAAATCTTCATTTTTGGCTGCTATCAACTTTAGTAGTTTATCCATCTGCGCTAATTGAGTCTGTCTCCTATTAGTGGTATCCTCCACGCCCAAGAGCCTGCGCTCTACTTCTGTGATTAGAGTATTGTGTTTTTCGAGCTTGTGCACTATAGAATCCATGCGATTTGTCATTGAATCCATTTTGGTCTCAATGGAGGTGAGCCTGTGCTTCATGGCTAGTAGGAGTGTCTTTACGTCATGATCTTGGCTTTGTGGATCTCTTGGAACTGCTCTGTCCCAGCAAGGTCGGGTTCATCCTGCTGCGTGTGAGTTGTTTTCCTAGGCTCAAACGTGAGCTTCGCCTGTTTCCCATCTGTTTTCCCCATCTCTAAGCGGGTAAGTTTTGCTGTAGCTACATCTTTTGTGGACTTATAATTACTAAAGTCCTTCAGGGGGCCCGTGCCGATGCTGGTGCCTGGACGGATCATGTCATGTATCCCAGCAGGTATTTGTTGCTGCCTTATTCTTGTTGTGTGAGGGTGGTAGACCCAGCCCAAGCAGCTTTTGTAGACCGTTGCCACTTCCTCTTATGTCCTGTCTTATCTGTGATGCAATGGACGTATCGATGCTTGTGCCTGTTTTTGTATATAGGTTCTGCCACTTTGAGTTATGTAGAACAGGTGCCAGCCAACAGTATTGGGGATTAGGCAGCACTATTCCTTAACTGATGCCCATCTTGCCACCTCGCCATGCAAAAGTTTGTTTCCTTAGTGCAGACAGGACTGGTCTGTGTCTGCAGCTATGTCCAAGTACCAGTCTTGCTATCCGTTATGGCAAATGTTGTTCACTCCCTCTGTACACTAGGGGCTCTTCTTGCCTGGTGTCCCAGAGCGTAAGTCCCCACCCGCTGCAACTCGCAGCCCCAAGATCACTCACTGCAGCTCTGTTTTCAGTAAGGATGGGGGGGAGCCTCCTGTACCTCGTTAGGCCTCTGTCCTTCGCCAGGCCTCAATCTTGTAGCTCGCCAGGGCTTGGCAGCAATGGTGTGGTCCGCTCGCCGCAGCACCGAGGCTGTCTTCTGTCTCCGTGAGTGTATGTGCCTCGTACCGGTGTTGCGACCGTCAGCGCATACCATGCAGGGCCTTCTCTGCTGCTGGATTAATATATTTAATTCTAGTAGCTCTGTTCTGCTTTGACTGCCTTGTCAATTGTACCCTGACTCCAAACTTAGAAGATGCAGATTGAATACTCCGTTACACACATGATGTATAACGATTATCCTGTCCACCATAAGTAGACAAGGTACAGATTATAAATGATGGACTGCAGTACAGGGAACGGAATGGGATATATTTTATTTGGCACGTTTGTCACAAATTATTCCATGAGCCAAACTCTAAATCAGGAACTTAGTCCCACATTACTACCACCACAAATTATTTTCAACAAAGACCTTCACTTGGCAGAAGGGAAAGTTACTCTATTGACAGGTAAGTTAGAGGGATTAAGCTAGGTAGAGGTTAAGCTATAGAATAGTGTTGTGTCACTGATTATGTGCTAAGCTTTTGCTTAGTCAGTCACTGTAGTTGAGGAATGACGGAAGGAAAAAATTGGAACAGGCATAAATTCATCATGCAAGCCATGAATTATAAGTTACTTGGGAAGAAAACTGTGGCACATGCCAAGAACGGAATTTACAATTTGTTGGCAGGCTGGGACAGAAGGAAAGAATGATGATGTGAAGTACTAGTAGTAGGTTACTGAGTGGGCAGTGGGAAACACACCTTAGTTTTGTATTGTATTGCAAACTTCATAATGCTGCACTGTTAACTGAAGCAGACGCACATTGCACAGCCTACACTGCAGCACCGAATTGAACCATGCTGCAGTGAGGTCACAGGTGGTGAAATGCTGTGGGCAGGGAGGTGATATCTGCATAACTTAACAAATACATTATCATTTGTCAATAATCAAGCAAGAAAAGTGACTTACCACTTGTCCCTGCCACCGCCTGGGCCTCCTCCATCTCACTCCCTGCCTGGCTGCTGGTGCTGGCTGTGGTATTGTTGGTCTGTGCAACTAGAAAAAAAATGACCCATTTTAGATACCAGTTTTGCCACCTAAGTAATTATTTTGCACAAAGTACAACAGCAATACCTCACTACAGTTCTGTTAGCAGTATCTTCTATCTAAGCTATCACTCTGTGAGGTATGTTGGTTGACACATGTAAAAAAAAGCCAGGTAGAGAAATCAACCAAAACCTTTTTTCTCCTAATGGAAGGACAAGTCCACATAAGGATATGAGTGAAGCGCATTTAGGGGTGGAAGGGAATGGTCAATGAACGACATATGGTCTTGATTGTTAATGGGATCTCATTCCTTTCCTGCCATGCTTCAGTCGTAGAAACTGCTGGTATACTGTATAAACAAGACAACATTGGAGTGTCCCTCACAATGGCCACTCTTTATCTTTTTGACTGTTTGATCAAGAAAGCCTTCTCAATCAACATATTTGGTAAATAATAGTTTACTTGGACCTGCAATCTTCTTCACGGTACCATAAATCTGTCATCTTAGTCTTACAGTACCATAAGACATATAACAGAGGGGCGAGGATAAGCTTACTAAAAAGAGAGCATAAGAAACCTACAGACAGGAGAAAGTCAGCTGCAGAATCAGAAAATATAGAAAAACAGAATAATGCTGGGATAACAAACATTAGATAGGGAGTTGAAAAGAAATTAGATAGTATACAAAAAAATACACAAGACCAAATTATTTTACTGGTGGGGCGGGGTAAAAGTAAGAAATATGAATAAACAGGACTTATTGGGGTCAACAGAATCATCTGCCACAGCTGCGGAGCTGGTGGTGATAATTCCGCCCACCCCGCTGCTGGTGGTAGCAGCCCCTTCGCCCTCCGATGCCGTCTTGCCCTTAGGTGCTGATGTAAGAAATAAAAAAGATAAAAAAATTATTAGTGGTATTTTTACTCTCTAAAAAATATTTTGAAAGGCACACACACCAGCATTGTACTTTCTAAATAAGATAGCCAATTGCTCAATTCCTAGTTTCTTAAACCTAAAGTTTTTAACTACTAATGCACTGCAACAAATAATCTTTGCTTCTCCCCCTCTTTATGGGCCGAGTCAACCTCCCTTTGCAGTGTATAGTACACATCAGGGAGATTTGGACTGTATGAGCTATATAAAGGCCCAGAGAAAAATGCAAACACCCTGATATTATACTGTCTTCATAGTGACAGGGCAGGAGGGTTCTGCATCACTGTTTAAATCAGCCCAAGCAAGCACCGAGCACCTGGATAGCTCACGCTGGATCAGAATCCAAACACTATCATTCATTTGACATCCATTTCACTCCTATAGGTCCCGATTGATCAAGGGTTTGTTGTTTGTGTTGACCTTGCCTATAATTATTGTTTTTGTGCAGGGAGGTGTCTATGTCCTGCACAAACAATTTAGGGTGCCGTGAAATGTATTTTGCATCCTTGCACCATGGCGCAAGGGTGCCTGCATTGGCACGGTAGGCAGCACTCAGTGTTGCACTAGCATAGTGCAAGAGAAGGATTGTGAAAATCTTGATAAATTAATAAAAATGTCATATTCCTGCCCTCTCCCATTGATGCAGCGAATCATGTTGTCATGCTGCCCTGCGCAGTGCGACACACTTTTTAATAACTCTGAGGCATATTAGCAAGGGCTTATCGCCGCTTTAGCAGGACTTTTTTCCCGTTAAAGCAGCGATTTTTTTATCTCCCAATTAGCAAGATGTCGCTAACCTACGTTAGCGACAGCTATCCGGCGATAGCTGCCCTTTTCACTATCGCCGTGCATGGCAGCGATAATTATCGCTAATGGCATGCAAAGTAGGCGTACCCTTGCAAAACTCCAAGAAAAAAGTCGCTAACACACCATCGCACTATTACCAATGATGTCCTGGACCTGCGAAGCGATAAAAAAAACCACGCTAAGGCCCCTTAGCTGGAGGAAAATAAGAACTGAAAAAACCAGTTCTAAACACTGAAAAACTGGTGATAAAAGGAGGCATATAAGGGAGACCAGCCCAGACACACAGCTGAAGACCCACAGACGCCATGGAGGCACTAATCATTCAGCTAGGAGTCCCACGAAGGCAACAACCACCACCGCCACTGCCACCTCCTCCAGGACCACCACCGAGGCAGCGCCAAAGACGACGACGGCCCCTGCGCAGACGTCTCAGCCTTGGTGACTTGACACCAGAGGAGGTCATTGCCCACTACAGGCTCAAAAGGACATCCATTGAACACATCCTAAACCTGATAGCCCACAGGCTGAACCACTAACACAGTGGAGAACCAACATCCCTCCGCAGACAAAGCTGCTGGCCATGCTGCATATGTTGGCCTCTGGGACTTTTCAACCAACAACGGCCAGAGTCGGAGGAGTCTCACAGGCATCCTTCTCAATCTTCCTCCCAACTGTCTTGGATGGCATACTCAGCCTGATACCCCAGCAACTTCACTTCCCCAACACTGTGCAGGAACAGCTTGAGACCAAGCAAGGATTCTACGCCATAGCCGGATTCCCACAAGTGTTGGGCGCAATAGACTGCACCCATGTCCGAATTCTGCCCCCTGCGGACAGTGCACACATATACCGCAACAGAAAGCACACCCACTCCATGAAGGTGCAGGCAATAGTGGACCACCGCGGGCTGTTCACCAATGTCGTAGCCAAGTTCCCAGGGAGTGTGCATGATTCCTACATCTTTCAACAGTCCATCATAAACCAGCGCTTCCAGGATGGTACATACGTTTAATGTTTTTTTATATTGTGAGTTTTAATTAACTGTACAATAAATTCTATACTTCTACTGCTTATAAGCAAATGCACAACAGACGGGAAAAAAAAAAAGGATGGTACATACGGAAATGCAGTACTAGTTGGTAAGTACCAATGTAACACACCACATGCCTCAACATCACAGACATGCAAATAAGAAATGTGAGAATGTACATGCCACAATCACACATACAACATGTCAAACAACATCACCACATACCAGACACAATAACACCAGGAACTGTGGGAACTGGGGCTAGATATGTAGATCAACCTTACTCAAAGGCGTAGCCCCTCTGCCACCCCAAAGCAAATGTGGGGAGAGGTGGGAACCATGTATGTGCGAAGGAGGCACACGAATCATAAAGAAAGTAGGAATACAAGTCCCAGTGTGTAGGTGTTGTGCTGGACAGTCGGGACCAAGCTGACTGCAGATGTGCCCATGTTGGCATATAGTGTGTATATGTAGGCCAGCTTGATGGCAATGACTGTGTGGGACACTGTTGCACACGACAATGTGGGGAACCATTTGAAGGCTGCATGGAGGATGCAGAGGCAGGCGAAGCAGCTGCAGGCCACTGTGTACAGCAGTAGGTACATGGAGATGGAGGTTCCAAATATGGGGCCTAGGTACCTAAATTTGCGGTGGGGATATCTGAAGGCAATGGCCCACCAGATGATCCCACATGCTGAATGTTTTGTTACGAGGAGGAGGACCCATGTTTCCCCTGTGGATAGCACGCCCCAGCTGTAGATTATCACTGTTGCAAATCACAGAAACCCACCTGGAAGACCTGTATGGTGTGTGGGCGTATTGTTGATGGTGAATATGAGCATCTGGTCCATGTGGGTGGTGCTGTTTACTAATATCCCAATGCCTGCACCAGCTCCACCACATGTGTCCACAGATGCATCAGCCAACTCTGATGTTGGTGCTGACTGAGGTTGCCTTTAGTGCCTGCCGTATGTAGCAGTTGCACAATGGGACAAGGGTGCATGCGCAGGTGGAGATACATGTATAGAAAACTGTGTACTTGTGACATAGCTGACGACTGCAGTGTTGTGGTTGTTGCTGTTGATGGTGGTGTGTACCATCCCCTCGGTGACTGTGCATCACCAACTCAGTGGTGGCCTGCATGTAGGAAACGGTGGCTTGGGGTACAACAACAAGTTTGCGCATGCGTAAGTGGACAACACATGTGCGTTTAGTGTGGTCGATGAACTAGACGAAGTCCACACATGCAAAGAAGACGTCAAAGGCGTGCCCTGCCTTGTGGCTCAGTGTGGTGACGACCCTGGTCAGCCTGATGTCAGCAAACATTTCACCGAGTACAAGGTATGTTGAGCAGTCGTGGTATGTGAGTTGGAGGCTAAGCCAGGAATGAGCACGTAGTCCAGGGAGTGGATGGTGTTGCGTCTGATGATGTTGATGGTGTGGGTGAAGCGTTCCTGCCCTCAATGGGCACTGCATGCGAGGGGACACATAACTGTTGATGTGTGTCAGCTTGTGACAGGAAACAGCATGTGTTGTGCGTTGGTGCCGGCCGGGCAGCAGCGGCAGCAGCAAAACAGAATGTGAACTGTGTCTTGTGTGGCCTATTGCATCATAAATTTCACATGGCAATGACTGTGAGGAGGGTGGATTAGTGTCAGCGATAGACGGGAGAAGAGCCACTCATGCAACCGAGCAGCGCACACAATTGAATTGGCTTGGTGGAGGGAGTAACAACAGTGAGGCAATAGAAATTGAAAACATGCTTGTAAGCATACAGAAGCAACACATGGCTAACATGAGATACAACATAACATAAATGACACCCCACAAAACCATCTACACCAACAACACATCCAGCACAACCAATGATGTATTCATCTTGCTCCCACATGTCACAGGGGACCAAGGATATACACTATGCCTGTGGATGATGACACCCCTCCGAAACCTCAGAACTCAAGCCCAGAGGCAGTATAATGCAGCACACAGACGCACCAGGTCCATTGTGGAGCGCACATTTGGCGTGCTAAATTCACGTTTCCGTTGCCTGGACATCACAGGTGGAAGCCTGCTGTACAGCCCTGAAATGGTAAACAAAATCATCATGGCTTGTTGTGTTTTGCACAACATATGTGTGCGCACCAAAGCACCATGGATTCAAGTGCCTGCACCACCAGATGAAGACGAGGAAGATGATGAAGAAGAGGCAGGTGGTGCACAACCCACAGCAAATGCAGCTGGGACTGCCCGAAGGAACAGAATCATAAACAATTTCTTCAACTGAGCATGTCACATTGTGACAGTCCCCCTCCAATGTATGTCATAGCAAATTTACCAATAACACGGTGTGTGGCAATAAAAATTCATACACACATACCCTGTCTGCATGTTACTGTCCAGCATGGGTACATCACTCTGAAAAGTGTGATGTTGCTCAACATGTGCAAAGAAAAGAACACAACTCCATTGATGCTGGGAATGTCTCCTCAGTACAGAGATGCTTTGCAGTGTGTCAAGTGTGTAAGACTAGAGTCTTCATGGTGCAATGTAGGCTAGCCAATGTAAAAATGTTGCGTCTCCTAAGTGTAAATCTGCCTAAATAGGTTGTCGTCTGTGATGAATAGCACAATTGTAGTCTGTTGTAATTGCTAAAAAAAGCTCATTAGGAGTGTGTACGTAGTGTGAAATCTCTAAAAAATTAGGCCGTGAAATGGGGTAAAAGATGCAAATAGTGCGTGCAATGGGCTAAAAGATTAAGCTGTTGGTGTGCAATGGGGTAAGAGATGCTAGTTGTTGGCATGCAATGGGGTAAAAGATGCAAAGAGGGCATGCAATGTCCAAATAAATGCTAATAGGGTGTGCAATGGTGTAAAACCAGAAAATAGGTGGTGCAATGGGGCAAAATATGAATATAGGGCGTGCAATGGGGTAAAATATGAAAATAGGGCGTGAAATGGGGCAAATTATGAAAATAGGGCGTGAAATGGGGCAAATTATGAAAATAGGGCGTGCAATGGGGGAAATTATGAAAATAGGGCGTGCAATGGGGTAAAATATGAAAATAGGGCGTGCAATTGGGGCAAATCATGAAAATGGGGTGTGCAATGGGGTAAAATATGAAAATAGGGCGTGCAATGGGGTAAAATAGGAAAATAGGGCGTGAAATGGGGTAAAATAGGAAAATAGGGCGTGCAATGGGGCAAATCATGAAAATAGGGCGTGAAATGGGGTACAAAACACTTATCTGTGTGTCAGTAGCTCGTAGCCTGGAAGCCATGACCACGTCCAGATCAACAAGCTCAACAACAAGTATGTGGACCAGTACATTGACGAAGCAGACGCACCACAACCACCACTGACACAACAAACAGAACGCCATCTCCAAATGGACACCAGGCATGGGTGAAGACACCTCCTCCACTCGGAAAGACAACCATTTGAGGCCCCACACAGACCCCTGGCTCCCTCACATCTAGCAGAGACCCACATCTACCATCGCACACAACCCACTATGCAACATTAACATCAGCTTAAACACATGCAGGTACCCAGACAACTGGAAGTGGACTAAAAGTGATGCCCCTATGTCATGTGTACCCCACGGGTGAGTAGCACACTCAAAGAATGCATGACTGAGTGATGGCTCACTTGTGAGCTATGCTAATATGGTGTGACATGCGTAGAATATAGCCAGTTAGGGTGACATGTGTTGTGAAACATCATTTGCATGGTGTAAAATGAGTGACAACCAACTTCCACATATTGTTACAGTACTCTGACATGATTTTTGCACTAAGACAGTGCATCACTGTATTGATTTGCTGTTAGCGTGCAGATTTTGCCGCTAACACGACAAAGCGATAATATTTCTCTCTTTTTTCACACGCCCGATGTCTAAATACATCGCACAACACTTTTCCACATTTAAAGGACACCCTTGCGACTCGTCGCGTGCCGATTTTCGCCGCTAACTCAATAAGGACACCCTTGCGACTCTTTGCGTGCACATTTTCGCCGCTAACTCAAAAACGGGCCGCAAACAGACAAGAAGTGATATCTGCATGCTTCCTGTCTATTGGAGTAGTGTTCTGCTCTTTCACTTTCACTTTTCAGCACATTGCTGGTGAATGTTGAGAGTGCCGGAGGTGTGTTGGTGGTGTGTGCTGCAGTATAGAGTTTTCTGAGTGTTGCTGTGTCCTGTGTCTAGTCTCTGTGAAGTGTTGTGTACTTAGTAAGTGTGTTACATAGTCTCCTGTGCCATATTTTGTCGGGTGTCTGTCTTGGGGTAGTGTAATTTAATAGTTGCTGGGGTAAGTTAAGAGGGTTTTCTTTTTGTTCATTGGGGTCACAGGTGTTTAGGGAGATGCCGGCTGTGGGCAGGGAGGGCAGGATGTCCGAGGGGGCTCTGGGGGGGTTCCTGTGGCTAATTAAATATTATCTGCCACTGATGTTGGAGAGTGGAGGCCGTATCCTGCAGGGGTACAATGTGACAGTGCGGAAGATCAGGTGGGAGCGTGTGCGGGTGCAAATGCTACGGTGCTTTGGAGTCGACCGCAGAGGGCGCCAATGGAAGCACTGATGGCAGGACATGCTGGCACATGAGGCAGACCTCCTGGACTACGTGGGAGTAATGACAGGCCTACAGGGTGGTAAGTACAAAATCCACATCAATTTGCGTAGAGTGTGAGGAATGAAAATAACAACGTGTGGGCCACCGCTGACATGGTGAGAGATGGATGTTGTTTGAGGTGTGAGACGCAAAGCTTCTGTGCATATTGTTGGCACATCAGAGCTGAAACGACGCATCACAATGTCAAGCATTTGTTGCAAGTCTGTGTCATCCACTGCACTGTTCCAACACTCAGCACTGTTCTGCCATTGCAGGCACACAGTAAAATAATGTGCTTGCAGGCAGATCAATGTTTGTGACTGACATGTGTGAGAGTACATTAACTATCCATAGATTTGTCCATGTGAGCTGTGTGATGGTCAAAAGCTAGTGTCAATAAGCTGGCATCATGATTTGTGTCTTGTTCGCTACACTGCCCTTTGGACATAGTTTCTGCGTGGAAATGTATTTGATGGCGATAAATGGACTAAGGAAAGTGTACATCTCCAGATTGTCATAGACATACAACCCCTGTGTAACAGTTTGCTGCAACCTGCAGCTACTCAATTGTAGAAAGTGCATGTAGAACATCATGATGCATGGAGTAATGGTGCCTTGTGGCTGACTTCCTCAACGATTATGGTCATGGAAGCAAGCATAGCAGTCTTGTCAGTCCAAAAACTCAGCTGTCACAGGTCTGGTGTCAATGGCAATCAAAGTTGACACAATCATGTACTGTGTAGTCAACCTGCAATGCCACACTACAGTAATGTCACGTATGCTGTCATGTAGATGATTGGTATGAGGAATACGACACATATGATTTCCAGGCTGATACACATACATATTTCTTCACTTGTCTCACAGATGGACGTCCGCCAATCACACAGGGGGACATCGACAGCTTTGAGGACCCACACGCCACTGGTGAGTTTGAACTTAATTGACTAGCATGTTGCAGTGGCATGGATGTCTGGTTCACATGATGTTCATTGCTGAATGACGTATGGGTGTGTATCACAGCTACCTTGCCTACAGTGTGACGATGTAGTGTGGAAGTCAGCAGCGTGCACCAATCGGTAAGTGACTCTGGAGAAATGCATCTGTCTCACAGTTGTGACTTGCCCATCACCAGCCAGTGACAGACATTGAAAGTGAGGTGCTCATCCTCCAGCCAATACGCTCAGTCAACGTGAGTGTCATCAAAGTAGCGTCGTTAATAGGGGCCTAGCATCATGATCTAAGCAGCGTTAAGAAATTCCACGTGTATCAACGCTTACTTGTCAATGAGGTACACTGCCACGCTGTGTTGAGTGTGAATGGGGCGTGCATTGTGGCTTGTGTTTGGCGTAGCATGGCAAAACCCATTGCATCAGAGGCTGACCCCGAGTCTCAGGTGTGGAAATCATAGTTTGCAGCGCACAAATCTACAACAATCACCTCCCTGTAGTATTCTTGACTAATGAGCAGACATGCTTTTTGCTCCTCATGTATGATTTGTACCCGTGACCTGCTTTGTGCAGCCCACATGGGATTTGAACATTGTCATGGTGTGTATGAGCACAGCAGGGTGGCCCTTCCAGCACATACATTTACATACCTCATTCTTCCACAATGTATCTCTCATGTGTGCCGCACAAAGTGACACACATGAAAGTCACAAATTGTCATTTCAGGTCAGTTCATATGCCAGAAGTAAGTCCTCTCTACACATGAACAGACCTCCCTGCTCGCAGACGGCCTTGCACTCTGCTGCTAGATTGCCTGTGTTGGCATAGTCGTGATGAACCACACACATGTGTTTGAGGCCACACATGCCTGCACATGGGCAGTGTACCTGTCATGCAGGCATGTGTCTCAGGACTGTGAGAGCCATTCATTTTTTTGACTGCTATTTTGTTTTCTTCACTGTGTGACTTCTCATTAGCTGTATTGTGCCTGCCTGGGGTTTGATCTCCTTATACTTGCCTCACGGTTGTTGGTCATCCAAACTTTGCTTCCCTACGTTTAGCCCGGCATTTCACCCCCTTTCCCGCAGCCGCTTTCACCTGTGAACCCTCCCATGATCGCCCAGCTCCCGCCTCCCAGCCTCTCTTCCATCCCCTCCCCACATTATGGCGGCACAGCGCCGTTGCGCAGCGGTAACGCGCAGCGCATGCCTGAGGCAGGCCCATCTGCATCCCGACCGCGGACAGCGCCATGAACCCCGGATCCCTGTGACTGTGCAGATACAACTCCTCCACACTCCAAGCACTCATAGCAGGAGGACCCATACCAACTCCCAAAGAACCTCACCAAACACAACCCATGGAGAGTTCCCGTGCAGACTCTGCCACAGATCTTCCAGCATCGACAATACCAACACAAACGCCGGAGGACCGCCCGACGCACACGTGGCCGAATACCTGACTTGCATTATCACCAACGTGTGCTCCCTGCACAGACACGCCGTAGAGGTCATGGCCAACGTCGCCTTCTTCACCGAAAGGTGGAGCAACGCCACCTCCGGCCCCGACATCGCCACTGGCCATCCCTGAGGCTACAAGATCCAGAGAAAGGACCACCCCCACCGGCCAGGAGGAGGACTCGCCACACAAGAAGCCCCTCTGGCCATCCACATCCAGCACAATTGACCCCCACTCAAACACAGGACACCTCCACTTCCAGATCCAGACCAGCCCCAGGACCATGCTGTGCGGCACCCTCTTCAACAGACCACCGGGACTTCACAACCAGGCCGCAACTACCATCGCCAAGCTCTCCGCACCCCATGCCATCTACTCCACAGACTACATTCTACTCGGGGACTTGAATGTACACCTCGACAACTGCCATGACACTGACGCCAGCACTCCCCTAGACAACCTCGCCAAACTTGGACTGAAAATGCTGGTCAACACGCCCACACAAAAAGCTGGATACACCCTCCAGCCAATCTCTGAGGGAGGGACAAACATCTGTTTCAGCCACAGCACCCAGCCCACCTGGACGGAACACCACTACGTCCATTTCACCTTCAACACCACCACCACACACAAGCCCCCACCGCTCCCACCACGAAAGAACTTGAGCAAGCTTGCAGAGCAACTCCTCAACACCACTCTCCCCCAAGACACCCCCATCGCCACGACCGACAACAACACCGCTGCCAATGATTTGCACTGCAGGATCTCCAGCTGCGCTGACAAGCTCAAACCCCTACGCCACCCTGCCAAACAACGCCCACTGAAGGCCGCCTGGTTCAACACAGAACCACAAGAAGCCAGAGGATCCTGTAGACGACTAGGGAAACCTTGCAAAACAAGTAAAGCAAGGACAGTCGGATCAACCACAGGAGCGCCCTGAAGGAATACCACCAGCGCATAATGGACACCAAACTGACGTTCTTAACAGACGAAAGCACGCCCAACACGAACAACGCCAAGGAAGTGATCAACGCCATACATCAGTTTGCAAAAGCCCAAGGATCCTGCTCAGACCCACGCTATTCAACATCTACATGTCCAACCTCACCGCCATCGTTAGACAGCATGGGCTCAGCATTGTATCCTTCGCAGACGACCCCCAGCTCATCCTCTCACTCATTAAGGAGCCCGAAGACACTAAACTCTGTTTCCAGGAAGGAATGAGGAATGCAGCAGCCTGGATGTAAGACAGCTGTTTGAAACTCAACTCTGAGAAGAGCAAGGTCCTCATCCTTGGAACCTGCACCTCCGCCGCGACAACACCTGGTGGCCCCCCACCCTCGGAAAGCCACCCACCCCCACTGACCACGCACTACACCTCAGCATCATCCTCCACTCCTCCCTCACCATGAACCGCAAGATCTACGCTGTTGCCTCCACCAGCTTCAACTGCCTACGCATCCTCCTAAAGCACTTCAAATGGAACCCCCCCAACTGCAGAAGGACCGTCACCCACGCACTCATAACCAGCAGTCTCGCCGACGGCAAAACACTATACGCTTGGAACAACTGAACCCTTCAACACAAGCTACAGAGCATCCTGAACGCCGCAGCCAGACTCGTCCTCGGGACACCGTGTCACAAGCACAGTAAGCAACAGCTACAAGACCCCCACTGGATCCCCGGCAAGAAGCGGGTCTCCTTCAAACTCCTCACCCACACCTACAAACCACTCAACAATATTGGACCCACATACCACAACGAGCGAGTATCCTTCCACATACCCAAGTGGAACCTCGGCTACGCCAACCTCGCCCTGGCAGGGGTACTTCGCATCCGCAGAAACAGAACAGGAGGGTGGGCATTATCCTACACCACGACTAAGACCTGGAACATTCTCCCAGTGAACATCATACACTCCACAACCCTGCATGATGGACCTCAAGACCTGGATCTTCAACTGATCCGGTGCTGATCCCCCCCACCCCAGGGCCTTGGGACCCTCACGGGTAGGTAGTGCGCTTAATGAACCTCAGATTGATCGAGGATGGTCCGGGGGGGGACTGTGTGGCATCTGTGGCATGCTCTGGTATCGCCTTCCACGTGCCCTTTCGGCGTTCGTCACGGTACCTCCTGGACATGTTGCGGTACCCCTTTGCCACCTTCTTCACATGCTGGTAACGCTCCTTACGCACCTCAAAGGCATGGATCTAGCCTGGCGTCATGTTGTCTGGAAAACATACACAAAGTCAAATAAGAGTCTGGTACACATTTACATTCTTGTCTGTGCACTTGTGCAATACAAGATCAACTTAACAGGCTAGCCTACACCACAGCGTAACCATATGAAGTCAGCAAGTGACCTGGACAATGGCATGTAGAAGCATGGATCAGTGAATACATGCTGGGAGACTGACATTACAGTGCATGACATGGTACATGCACTGTCACTCACAAATTAGCCTGACCGTGCCCAATGATTATGCCATTACATACATGGGCAGAGTGTGACATGTACAAGCATATTGAGTAGGTAAGCATCATCCCCCTGTGTGTAGCATCATCCTTGCCCTTTGTCCCCACCCTGTTTTTCTGTGAACTTCTTCCCACGCCACTTGAGACTGAACTATTTTGTCTGATGCCCGATGGAGCTACCTGGTTTAGCTATAGGGGAGACGGGCCGTGGATTCCCTCCTTGGACGTCACCTACCCAGTCGGTCTTTAGACAGACTTCCTTTCGTCTCTACTGTTGTCTCTTCCCTCATCCTCACCTCCCCTTCCCCCCTCTACTACTTTTTTCTCTCTCCATTCTCTCATGTCTTAATGTATTGCTTATTTTTTGATGTAATGTGTAATTGCTGATCTTTTTCTGTTACATTGTTGAACCTTATGTAAAGCGCTCTGATACCTTCGGGTCTAGCCAGCGCTATATAAAACTCTTTAAATAAATAAATAAATAAATAAGGTGGCAAAGGGGTACCGCAACATGTCCAGGAGGTACCGTGATGAACGCCGAAAGGGCACGTGGAAGGCGGTACCAGAGCATGCCACAGATGCCACACAGCCCCCCCCCGGACCATCAGGTGTCAGTGGTGTGTCCCAGTCACAACAGGTGGCACCTCCCCCTACCGCACCACCCCCAACCCAAGGCACTGTCACATCAGCAAATGGGGATCAGGTGGTCCATTTCACCTTGCGGGACCAGAGGACACTGCAGGACATTGTGGTTTCGCTGGCAGCAATACAGCAGCAAATCTCAGATGTGAACAGATGGGTCATGTACATTCACCAACACCTGGGACTGCCATGATGGGTAGACTTGCTGGACACCATCCCCCTCTCCTCTCTCCCCCCCATGTTCGCTACCTCGTTCATGTAGTGTTAGGTTAGTAAATTATTTGTTAGGTAGTGTAGTTTTAGTGTAGAATTTAGTTAGGGTTAGCTATTTAGGTAGGTATTAGATTTTAATTGTTCATCCATATTTGGGGATAAGTTTCCTTTTCCTTTGGGTGGGGGGTTGATGTTTTTACTGTTCATAAAAAAATATTAAAAACAAAAAACAAAAAATATATCTTTGTGTAGGTTACATGTGTAGTTAGTTTATGTATAGCTTAGATGTCTTAGTCCCGTCTTGTGATGTGCCTTAAGGGTGGGAGGGGGTTGATGTCTAGGATGTGTTGTTGCGTGTTTAGGATTAGTTAGGGTAGATAGTTTAGGGAAGTTAGATTTCATTAGTTAGATTAGATGTAAGTAGTGTTTTTTAGTGATAAGTGTAGGTTTAGATCACATGGTTATTTATACTGTTAAAATAAATATTTTGATACTTTTGATATCTGCTGCACTTATGTCAGGGATGAGGTTGTGGAGTGTGGCTCATGCCATTGTATGCAACTTTTGCCATGACTGGACTATCCATTAAAATTGCTAAGTATGCTCATGACATGTAAGCTGGCAGAATGGATTGTGTCCGGATACCTTAGATGTGAGCACACTGAGCTTGCATGGATGACGGGGAGTAAAATTGGGTTCACTTCCTAATCTAGGGACAGTCGTCTGTTACGTTCAACATCTACTGTGTGACTCACGGATTTGGACTGCACATGTAGCCCATTTTGCACTTTACCAAATATGATGCCATGGCAAGTGAAAACAGTGAGCTACTGTTATCCATCATGGAGATGGAAGGATGCGCATGGTTCAAGAGATTCCATCACACACCCGCATGTCAGATGTCCATCTACATTGCACAGACATAGCCACACTTGCTGCGTGGTGCCAGTGTGGCCGCTTCCTTTGCAAGATATGTTCCAATACATGTCCGGTCACTCTCAGGACCATCCATGATTTTTAAGTACTCTGGGTGCATTGTGTACAGGACATGGCACAGCAGTATCCTGAATCACAAAAGTATTCTGATAGTAAGTGTTGACTTCACAATTGACGTTACTCACAAGGTGATTGTGGGAGTAGTGTTTTTTTCTCCACAGAGTTTACATCTCCTACATGGCTTAAGTGACTCACTAGACTAGTCAGGTTTAGACTTTTTCCAGTATGACGTTTGAGTGGCGGCACACTGTTCAGATGCACTCAAGGGGGAAATGTTGCATAGCTCCCTGTAGTGCCAGTGTAATGGAGACCTGTTCCAGCTGTTACTTCTGCCATTGACTCATGCTGATGCCACCCTTGAAATGTTGTCAGTGCATCTGACTGTATGCTGAGTGCAGTGCCACATACATCCCTACACACATTGCCCGATACGCTCACAGTGGTCACAGCATGAGAGGGGTAATATTTGGGGTTACATTGTTTGGCAACAGGGACGGGCAGACAGACGGCTTGCACATCGGTGTGGGCCACTATGTGCCACTCTACTTCATTGATGCAGACATTGTGGTTCCATATGTGTATGGTGGACATGTGCCCTTCCGTGTCTTCATCAGTGTGGATAGGCTCTCCTGACTCTTGGAATGTGACGTGCAATGTGCACCATCCCAACAGGGTTTGTCCACCACGTCATGTGAGTGGATGTGACACGACATATCAGTTTACAAGTGTTGAGGAGGACACAACCCATGGCCAGCAACGGACTTGGACATTTACAGATACATGACTTTACAAGATGGGAATTTGGGCTCGGTTGGTATGTTGCTATATCGTTGTATTAGTGCAATGGGGGCACTGCCAGTTCACACATACAGCCCCATCTCACTGCATTTCTGTATCAGGTTAAACATGTACATTGCTCGTATTTCCCTTGGTGTACCTTCTGGGTGAATCAGTGTCCAAACACTTTTTACATACTTCGATACTTGATTGTTCAAGAACCACACACATATGTGTGAGTAAATCCTTTTAATTTACATTCAGGGGATGAATACTGGACCAGTGCTTGGCCATACATGCCCACATTGCATGGATGCCTGTTGGAGGGCCAGACAGAGTCATTTGATGGTAACACGTCCAAGGGAAGAGGCATTGTTCAGTCCACAGGCTGATTGCAGTGGCATTGGCAAGGAAAAGAGTGATATGGCAGTCCATGTGGGGGTCCAAGGTGATTTCCGGGGGACAGTGGAAGACAGTGCAAGATGTTTAGCCGTGGCATGATACTGAGCACGGCACCAAGGAGGAAACTGGCCTTTTGGCACAGATGGATGCTACCGCCTTCTCAGTAGCAAAAATGCACTATCATCCTCATCTCCATCATCTGATGTGTCATGTGCCTCACATGTGGGTTGTGGTATTGTGGGTGCAGCACTGTGAGGCACTGACACATCAGGTGGTGGAGCTGAGGATGTGGAGGCAGCAGCAGCAGGCATCTGTGCCAAACCTTGTGGCAGCAATGAGGCGATGAGCTGGTGCAGGGCATGATAGATCCCAGCAACCTCACGCCTGTGGGTAGCCCTGGCAGCCATGTCTTGGGCCTGCACCCGCTCCATGCTCTCCATTATCCGACTGATGTTGGCCAGATCCTGGCTGACACTACTGGAGCCACTCTGAGCAGACAGTGATTGGTGTCTCTGAATCATGACTCCAGCAATGTCTGCCATGGACCGTTGGAGGGCATTGAAGGGGCTTTGGGTGTCCGTGATCTTCTGCATGTGGTCCCTGATGGGACTGAGACACCCACGTATGGCCTCAAGTTTGTCCGCCAGGTGCTCAAACCCCACCCGCACCTGTTCCGCCACCTCCCGCTGGAGCTCTACAACACGGCATTGGAAGGCCAGGGTTGTGGCCTCGGGGTCCTGGGAGGTAGCTGTGGCGGGAGGTGCCTGCTGCTGGCTGGTTTGTGCAGGGGGTGGGGTTGGCGCAATGCTGCTGGGTTGCACTGCTCCTGGAGGTAAGGTGTTGATGCAGTCTAGCAGACGTTGCAGGGCTTCCTCATCGATGGTGTGGTAACCATCCCTGTAATCAGTGAAGGTTTGGCCAGGCTGCTGTCCAGGAGGTACTGTCTCTCCCTCTGAAATGTGATAGGGGAGATACAGTTTAGCAGTGTTTGTCATGTACAATCGTGCTTTGGATGATTAGACTAGCAGACAGCAGGACAGTGTCAATTCATACTGTTTTTGAGGAGATGCCTATTTGTTGCAGGATGGTTATGATATTGAGGACGTTGCGTATGGGAAGTTGTAGTAGTAGATTATGAGCTCACAGGGCCATATTATCAAGAACGGCGCAAACATTATCGCCGCTTTAGCGGCAGTTTTCTGCCGCTAAAGCGGTGATAAGGGGCTTGATAATATGCCCTAGAGAATTCCAATAGCAGCCCAGGATTGATGTCCTTGACACCAGAACCTGGGCTTCTATTGGAATTCTCTAGGGCATATTATCAAGCCCTTATCGCTGCTTTGGCGGCAGGAAACTGCCGCTAAAGCGGCGATAATGTTTGCGCCGTTCTTGATAATATGGCCCACAGTTTCCAGATATGACTGAAGTCATGGGACAATATCTACACACAGGCATCCCAATTTGTGTCCTCTGTTCATTTGTGTGAGTAATGCACTTTTGCACACAGAGTAGTCATTGTTGGTGGGGTCAGATCGGTCTGTGTATGCACTGCATTGTGTGCTGGTGGAACCTACAGCTTTGTTTCACTGCCCATCATACCTTTCAGGTGTGAGCCTTCGAGTTCTGTGCATTTACGATGAGGTGCTGTGGCAAACTGGGTGGTATGTGAGTCTTGGTCAGAGTTGTGTGCGTTGGGCATTGTTTGACTTGGATTTTTCTTCTTTACGTCAGGGGTTGTATGTACACAAGGATGTGTCAGAGTGTGACTTGCATGTTTCAGGGTGTAGTCCACACTCAGCCACCTCAGTGATTTGGCCTGATACATGTAAATACGTAGGGCCTGCAGGCATGCTATTCATCAGGCACTGTCACTTGCCTTGTCAGTGTGGCTCACAGACACGCAAGATTGCAGGGTACTGCACATGTGCGTGTTGTTAGTGAAGGTATGTTTCTGCGTGATTGTGGCACACTTTAGGCACATTAGCAAGGAGAGCTTACTTGCTCTTCAACATGTGCTGCCCTATGTGGTACACATGGACATCCATGTGGCTTTGTCTGTTGTGATTTGTCTGGTGTGCATGTCGTCCATCATGTTTTTTCTGGCATGCATTGCTGTGTGCCCTCCGTTTGGGAGACCCGTTGTGAGTGTGGTTCTTAGTGTGTTTCAATTGTTGTGGCTGTCTGTCCAGACAGGGGCATGTTACCAAGGAAGTGGCAGTGTGAAACTTAAGCCATCTATGGCCATTTTTTAAAGTAAGGAGATGACATTTGTGCGGCTTTAGGGTCAGGGAACTGCTGCAAAAGCGGCGATAAGGGGCTTGATGATATGCCCTATTGAATTCCAAAAGAAGCCCAGGGGCCATATTAGCAAGAACGGCGATGAAATTATCGCCGCTTTAGCGGCAGGAAACTGCCGCTAAAGCTGCGATTAGGGGCTTGATAATATGCGCTATAGAATTCCAATAGAAAGCCCAGGTTAGATGTCCTGCACATCTAACCTGGGCTTCTATTGGAATTCTATAGCACATATTATCAAGCCCCTTATCGCCGCTTTAGCGGCAGTTTCCTGCCGCTAATGCGGCGATAATTTTAACGCCGTTCTTGCTAATATGGCCCCAGGTTCTGGTGTGAACCTGGCTTGCTATTGGAATTCTATGGGTCATATTCTCAAGCCTCTTAGGGCCGCTTTAGCGGCAGCTTCCTGCTGCTGAAGCGACGATGATGTTAGCGTCATTCTTGATCTTATGGCCCTGTGTGTGGTGTAATGTGCTGTTTGAGGATGGTGATATGTCCCTATGCCACCATGGACAGGGGTATCCAGGACATGTTCCACAGTACATGTGGGTATGCACTTCAATTCATTTAATTGTACATGGGTGCCACTGGCCCATCCACCCTCTTCCCCCTGTCCCTGGTTGATGCTCACCCTGGTGTTGTTGTGTCTCTTCACATTCAGCACTGTCCTGGCCCGCAACTCCAACAACAGTCTCCTCACTGATGACTTGGGACACCTGCTCCTCCAGCTCATCCAGTTCCTCCTGTGGAGCTGGACTGCCACCTCCAGTGCAGCCTCGCTGCTTTAAGGTTGGCTCCTAGTTTCTTCTTGGTTTTGCTCTTTGCATCATGCCAGTGCTTCTTGCACTCATCCACTGTCCTCCTCCTCTCTCCAACGGCATTCACCTTGGCCACAATGTCCTGCCATATATCTTTTTTCCTTGCCAATGTCACTGTGGAGCTGACAAACAGTTCTTGTTGGTGTTGTGTCACCTCCGCAACCAGGACCTAGTTTTCCAGTGGGCTGAACTTAGGATTCCTCTTCCTCTTGGCCTTCACATGGGTCTCTGCCTGGTCCTCGTGGGTATTTGGGGGGTTGTTTCTGGCCTCTGTACTGGTCCCAGCTTCTTCTTCCATTACTCCTCTGGTATTTTCCATTTTTTGTTTTGTTTTATTTTTTTTCCTGCTTGGCGGGCCTTTTATAGTGCATTTTTCTCGCTGAACGTGTTAAATGCAAGCCTGGTGCCGAATAGCGTGCGGATTCTATCGCTGATTGGCCCATCGCTACTTTTTTCACGGTAGCGTGTGTTTTTTTATCGCCGTCACGCTGAATCTATCACCGTCCCTTTCTGCCGGAAAAGGTAGCTATCGCCTGTTAGCGACGTGTTGCTAATACGCCGCTAAAGCGGCGATAGATTCTGGCGATCGGCGGCGATAAAAAAATTCACGCTAAATGGGGTTGGCGATAATTATCGCCTCTTCTTGCTAATATGCCCCTCTGTGCCTGATGCACTCAGCAAAGTGTATAGATGATAAACCCTGCCATATTGCTACATCGCATGCCCACTTCTTTCAAAAGAAAGACAGTGGACACACACAACTGCAAGCATTCTCTAAAGCTAAGTGCATTTATTTAGGTGAGTTTCACACATTAAATTTAACCGCTTGCAGCTAGTTGCTTCAGCATGGTAGTGGTACCACGCTCATGAAAAAAATATCCTTTTTGCACCAGAGGCCACAGATGCTCACAATAATTGTTGGAAAGCTATATCTCTTCTGTATATTCACTGAAAAAATGAAAGGTTACAGAGACATTATAGTTAGGATCAGGAAACATCCTATACCCCGCAATTTTTACTCCCTATTAACTTCTACAACACAGGGCTTTACACCGCAAAACTGTTACAACACATTCCCCAAAGTAACGCCCCCCTGAAATTAGAATAATAATTGCGTTGGAATGGGGAATGCGTTGTAACGGATTGCGTTGTAAAGCCCTGCGATGTAAACGTTAATGCGGAGTAAAAAATGCGGGGTAATGGCATGCGGAGTAAAAAATGTGGGGTAAAGTGTCCTATTCAGTTAGGATCACATTTCGCTCATGCAAATCCAGTGAGCGTGAGTGTTTTATAAAAGTTAAGAGTGTTTAACATATTTACCAAGGTACTACGAAAGTTAAAATAGTACTACTGTACTACTAATGAGTAATACTATTTGTAACATATAATATGTGAGTGGCTGTGTGACTGTTTATCTCTTTGTGAGTGGGTGTCCAAGTGCTGGTTTGGGGGTGCAAGTGGGTGTGTGAGTGGCTGTATGGGTGTATATGTAGGCATGTGAGTAGCTGTGTGAATGAGTAAGTGGCTGTGTGAGTAACTATGTTGGTGAGTGAGTGGGTGTGTGAGTGGCTGTATGGGTGAGTGAGTGGCTGTTTGAGTGGCTGTTTGGTTAAGTGAGTTGGTGTGTGAGTGGCTGTATCATAAAGTAAGTATCTGTGTGCATGGATGTATGGGTGAGTGAGCAGATGTGTGAGTGCTTGCATGTATGTATGAATGGGTATGTAAGTGAATGTATGGGTATGTGAGGGAGTGTGTGTATTGCTGAGTTGAGTTGAGAGGGTGTATGGGTGACTTAGTAGATGTGTGAGTAGATGTACAGATAAATAAGTGGGTGTGTGAGTAACTGTTTGGGTGAGTGTGTCACTCTGTGAGTGGCTTTATGGGTAAGTGGCTGGGGTAGGAGTAGCTTTATGGGTGAGTTAGTGGTTGTGTGAGTGCGTGTATGAGTGAGTGAGTGAGTATATGAGTGGCTCTATGGATGAGTGAGTGGTTGTGTGAGTACTTGTGTGGGTATGGGAGTGGGTATATGAGAGGTTGTTAGGGAAGTGAATGGGTATGTGAGTGCTACTGTGGATGATGTAATCAGTGATGCCATCAGTGATGTCATTTGAGATGTCATCAGTGTTGTCACAGACCATGTCATAAGTGAGGTAATATGTGAGGTCATAAGCAGTGCATTGTGGGGCATAAGTTATAGTTAGCTCAGGTAACTGTAACTGCTGAATTTCACTGGTTTTGTACATCTCTGTAGCCTTTGTTTTTTTACCTACATATATACACACACATACATATACACATAGATAGTTATAGTTATGACCTAGTTTCCATAGGAAAAGCCTTTTTTGACTTGGCTATAACTTTGGCGTCGTTTGACCAATCTGCATGAAATTTTGCCACAAAAGTGTCACAGAGGGTAATATTGATTGGGAAGGTTTGGGGGTGATCCGTGGAGTGGGGACCAAGAATTTGGGACGCGAAATAAGGTTGCGTTTGTAATGTCAATTCTCATAGGAACCTTTAGCCACCTCTACAGCCAGAACCGGTGAATGGACTCACACCAAAGTTGGCAGGGAGGTAGATATCGGTTCAAGGAAAGTGCTTTTTGCCTATTTAGTGTAAATCCATTCAGTAGTTTTTGAGAAATGTAAGTTTAAAATTATAGTGATATCTCTTGCCGCGGATATTTCGCAAAGGTTTCGCAATGATTCACGAATGCACGCGCCAACGGGAATGATCTGATTGGCTGGTCGCAGCCTGAATAGAAAGTTGAGGCCGCCATTTTATCGATCGGGAATGGTTCCTGGTGCTGAAAATGTGTGTGAAAGCCCATATAAGGGGTCAGGGTGAAGGTACTCTGACCCCATGGTTGAGAGATGAAGGTGTTAGTGACACAAGTTATGTGTCCAAAATAGATTTTTTTAATCACGTGCGATATTTAAGATGAAGTCGCGACCGCCAGCGCGGCCCCCGTGTGACACTGCAGGGATATCGCGACTATCAACGTTGTCGCGAATATTGGTGAATCAATAACACGCATTCTTATTGAGATATTGAGATTCTGATAAATGTTTTTATAGAGTTATTCATATAGTGAGTTATCTACTGTGATGGTTAGAATTAATTATATAGTTATAATTTTTTAATGTGGTGGTGGCTATTGCAAATCAGCTTTTGCTTTCCCTTTTCGCGACTTACCCGCTGGGATCGCATTGAGCAACGTCATCGCGATCTGCGGAGTCACAGCGAAAATGGAAAATAGGTTTTAGAGATGATTATTCTAGAAATACACTAGAAAAACATGAGTTTGAAGAGGACAGTAATAAACTTCTAGTGTAGAATACTGTAATGCCTGTGCATATATGTATTTTCGTTTTATGGGAAAGGCGCGATCGTCACGGTTAACGATGTCATTGCGATGTCCCGAAAAACGTGAAAATGGAAAATTGGTCGGAAGGATGGTTTTTAAAGAAGCTTAGTACAAAAATATGAGTTTAAATAGTAATGTGTGTAGGGCAATGTTCAGAATTTTTTTTTACATATTATTTTTGGATGTGTTGGTGGCCATTGAAGGACTGCCTCTGCTTTACATTTTTGCGATGTGTCCGCGGGGATCGCGACATAATCGCAAAGATCCCCAAAAACTAAAGAGGAAAAAAAAAACTTTAGAAAAACACTTCACAATATTTTGGGTAATAGCAAGGCTCTTACAAGAGCTGTTGTGTTGGTTGTGTGTAAATGGCTGCTGCACCGGATGCAGGTTACTTAGAAGCACCCCGTTTCCTTCATCTGTAAAGTGCACTCCATCATTTCTATAAATTCCATGCATGTCAAAACGCAGGCTGTTGTTATAGATACAGTCCATGCGATGATCCCTGAGGAAAGCAGAAACAGTTTTATTAACATGTTTCCTGACTTTGTCAATCTGTGGACAGAATTGATTTGACCACTTCCATTTCTGTCTTTGGCATATCTTAGAGTACACCATGGCAGTGTGAGTGAAAAGCGACATCAGTTCTGCAAAGCTTTCTTTCATTAGGATTTCCAGCCCTACCCCAGTCAATGTGCTTAGGTCACTGCCACCACAGTGCACAATCATGAGGTGAGGAGCTTGGGAATCCACAATGGATTTAGCCAAAGCCAACAACTGATGAAAATGTAACCCTCTCTGGCCAAATCAAGTAATCTGCACATTTGGCAAACCCAAGTCCCTGTCAATACATCTCTTTTTTGCAGCCTCTTTAGCCCAATAGATGTAGCTTTGGCCAACCATCCATACTGTAAGAATTTTGAAGTGAAGGAGCAATAGTAGTCAGAAGAAGGCTGGAGCTGAATGAGGTAGTTGTCCAAAGGAAAAGCAGTTAAAATGGAGGGGTTTTTTAACAAAAAATATATCTACATATTGCATTGGATGGTGTCAGCATGAAAGTGAATAAAGTTAGGTAGTGTGTTGGATGGCTGAGAAAGAAGTCTTATTATTGGCTGTTGTTTAAAAAAGAAATGTAATAAAGACATGGAAAGGCTATTGAATCTGTGGAGTAAGCCACACCTGCTGTATCTTATTTGAAAGCAAAATGTTCTTTTTAAATATGCTGTGAACTTCTGCCCTACTGGGCTCACTGGGTTGCTAACTACACTGAGCTAAGACTGTATTGGGGGAAAGGTGTTAAAGCAACAGAATTTGTTTTTGAAAAGTTGAGAAGTGGTGACAAAATGTAAGTAATGGCAAGTTTTAATTTCCAACTCAGGACTGTGTAATACTATTGTGTAGTATTTAAATTTCAGAAAAATGAAGCTAGATATAGGTTTGAACGCCCGTTTTTTTCTCAAATATTCCGCGACGATTGCAAAAACATCGTGCAAATGAAGCGACAGGAACCTCATTTTGAAAGAGAGGGAAAGGGTTAACAGATGCTAACCATTCACAAGTGGAGATGCAGCAGTCTAAAATGAAAGGCATGATTTCATTTGGTGCCTTTCTCATGATGATAGAGTGGAAAGTGGAAGAGGTTGCCATTTTAGACTTGCTTTGTATGAGAGTGGTGTACCATTCTTGTGTTTTTACAAATCATAACAGTGTCCAAACTATGCAGAAAGAGCTAAAACAACAATATAATCTACAAACTGAATTCAGTGGTATGTATATAACTTTGTAATTATTTTAAAACTGTACATTAAAAATGAGGATGCATATGGGACTTTGATTAAAAGGAGTATCACGGTGATGAGAAAAAAATATATGAGTGAACTGTATCTATTGGAGGGTATGTGTTTAAGAGGTTAGTGGTGAATATTTTGGGAAGTGAGAGAAAAATTAATTAGTGCCTGTTTATTACATTGTGGATTTTATTGAAAAATAACAGTATAGTTTTGTGGAAAGTTGCAATGAAGAACTAAGAATGTTTTAAATGTGTAAACATCATGTGCAGAAGAGATACATCTGTTATTTGCATTCTGGGACTTGTAGTACTTTTAGTAACCTTATTAAACAGGAATAGTGTAGTGAGAAATAAAAGATGAGAACATGTTGTCTGCGTGTATATGAATTAGAAAGAAGTAATACTTGTTAGGTATATATTGGGGAAGTGTTTGTCAATGTGGTTTTTAACTTATATGACCACTTTGCATATGCTTAGATGGTGAAATGTAGTTTTTGTGCTTTCACATAGCTATATATACTGTGGGGCTTTTGAGTTTGCTTAAAGATGCAGAGAGGTATATATTTTGGGAAAGATGGCTTGAAGGAGTACATCTATCAAGAAATCGCCTATATGTTTACATGGTGATCTAGGTTTAGTAAGGCTGATAACAATGTTATGTATATAGTGAGGGTTGTGTTTTTCTTTAAACATGCTTTATTTAAAATTGAGAAGAATTAATAGTGCAGAATGCCTCGATAGTTCTTGTGCTAGCTTCATTTCGAGTGTAACTTTTGTTTGAGATATGCTGAATATACGTTTTAGAAGTAGAAGACGTATTTGAGAAATGATGTAGGTATGCCATTCAAAAAGGTTTTGTGCTTTGAAAAATTTCAACATGCTGTTTTCCGTTTTAGAAACTTACTGATGCATGTGCAAGCTCAGTAGCAAAGCAATATATGTTTCAAGAGGGCCATGTATGCAATTATATATCAAGTTTGATACCCAGATTTCACTCACACATTGCTCTGAAAAAAAGCATGTATATGGTAAAACAGGTAGTTTGATACTGACAGAAGGAGATAACCAATGATTCAAAGATATAGTGACAATTGAAATGTATCTAACAGGATTGAAGGTGCTTTCTCAGTCACTCAGGCAGTATTCAGGCAGTCGTGGAATCACCCAGCCACTACTCAGGCAGTCATCAAATCAGTGATTCACTATCCATGGAGTTATTCAATTATCCAGAAACTATACATATAATCTTGCAATCAGGCAGGGAGCAATTATGTAGTTATTGAAGTAAGCAGGCACTACGTATACATTCATCTAATCACCTAGGTACTATCTATTGACTTATGCAATTAACAAGGCTGTAACTATGCAATCATTATAACATTTGCGCAGAACCTATGCAGCCATCTAAACACCCACTTACAACCCATGCAGTCATTGAAATACTAAGGCGTACGTGTGCACTGATGAAACACTAAGGGGTCGATTCCGATTCGGGCCGGAAAAAGCACCGACCGACTCGGATCCGGAAATAATACCGACCGACACGTACCCGTGGCGCACGACACGCCAAGTACGATGCAAGGCGCGAAAAATCCGACCGACACGTACCGAAACCAAGTCGACCGACCGAGCCGCACGGAAAACAGCAATCCGGCCGGAAAAACACGCGAATCCAACCGACCGACACGCACCCGGAACAAATCCGACTGAAACGTACACGCGAACTCCAAAACGCAAAGTACGATGCAAGGCGCGAAAACCACGAGCGAGTCGGACGGAGGACAAGCCGTACGACCGACACGCATACAAAACCGAGCCGAAGCAACACAAAACACCGCGACCGACGCGTACGCAGCATAGAAAACTGCACAAACACAGCGTGAACGAAACGGGAGAACACCGTACGAGACTAATGCAGGGTCCGACTCGGTCACAAGAACGTTTCAAACATACACAAACAGCACAAAGGAAAAATCACCCAAAAAAAGGCCAAACAAGCAATTGCCAAGCCAATAAATACTGGGGGGTGGGGACAGAGAACAAAGACACACCCACAACTCCACCTATATAAAGGACACAAATCACAACCATGAGCCTTTGCAAATGCCATTCCACTGCCAGCACCCAAGAGAAAGCAACCACACACCCACAGCTCATCCCTCACACAAGCCACACACCATCAGCACACCAACAAATACCTACCTCACATACACCCAGCAAAACACACACTCACACACCCTCACCTGCACACCAACACACACATCACCCACCATCACCACCCATCACCATGCCCCCCAAGAAGAATCCCAAGTTCCTAGATAGTGAACTGGAAGTCAGGGTGGAGCCACAGCTGTTTGGCACACTGGTCCAACAGACCCCCATGTCGCAGAAAACCAAGATGTGGGAGAGGATCATCAACAGGGTGAACGCACAATCACCATGTCGGCGCACAAAGACCGACATCCAGAACAGGTGGTATGACGTGCGCAGGAGGGGACGGGACATGCTGAAGAAAGACTACATCAACAGCCAATACACCGGCAGTGGCCCTCCTGCCAAGCCAATATACCTCAGGCCCTGGGAGGAGAAGGTGCGGGCCATCCTTCCGCCAGTGAGCGTATATGGACTAGAGGACATCCCAGAGCCTGGTGAGTACACAACAAATGTACACAATATACTGCCACAAAACACACACATCACTGTCAAGGGAGAGTCAAACCATGCACTCATAGCAATTACACAGCAACCAGAACAGAATCATCCCAAAATGTGTATGTCAGTCAGATAAACACAACACATGCCATCAAAAAAGTCACATCCAACTGTGCCAACACATGTACAAACACAACTACAACTACAGCTAGGCAGTGGCACAAATAGAACTAACAAACACATCCACACATGTAGCCACCACAACAACACCAACACACAGTGAAGACCACTCAAAGGAAGGAATTCTGTGTATGCTGGCCAAGTCAGTGTAGCCAATAGCATCATGGGAGTCGCAGTCACACATATTGCCCCCCCAACTGTCCCATCAACACCACCATGAACCATGCTCACATCACAGGAAGTGGAGAAGGACTCACAAGATGGCTGACACTGGCTACTGCTGTGGGGAGCACAAGGCCCTGCTGGCAAATGTGCACCAACAAACAGCAGGACACCACTGACTGACATCCTGAGAGACAACTTACACTCCCTGCAATGCAAGCACGTTCCATGGTGGGATATCTGGCTAGCTGGGTGGGAAGGGGGACTTGCAGCACTGACCATAGTCACAAGCACCTCCCCTCACACACCCCCAACACAAACTCCACAGAACCCACCTGGTAGAATGCAATGCCCCCATCCTAACACAAGATCCCACAAAGAACCACCACCCTGGGTTATGTTGTGTGAAGCACAGGGACACTCTTGGGACCTCTAGCCAAACAACTGCCAGGACAACACTCCCAGCCATCCTGTCAGCACAGCCAGCCCACCCCACAGGGAAGCAGAGTCAAAAGGAAGGAAGCATGGGCATGCTGGGAAGGGGGAGGAGGCAATAGCATGATGGGAGTCGTAGTCACAGACATAGCTCACCCCCACAACTGTCCCATCAACACCACCCTGAACCATGCTCACATCACAGGGAGTGGAGAAGGACTCACAAGATGGCTGACACTGGCTACTGCTGTGGGGAGCACAAGGCCCTGCTGCCAACTGTGCACCAACAAACAGCAGGACACCACTGACTGACATCCTGAGAGACAACTTACACTCCCTGCAATGCAAGCACGTTCCATGGTGGGATATCTGGCTAGCTGGGTGGGAAGGGGGACTTGCAGCACTGACCATAGTCACAAGCACCTCCCCTCACACACACCCCAACACAAACTCCACAGAACCCACCTGGTAGAATGCAATACCCCCCATCCTAACACAAGATCCCACAAAGAACCACCACCCTGGGTTATGTTGTGTGAAGCACAGGGACACTCTTGGGACCTCTAGCCAAACAACTGCCAGGACAACACTCCCAGCCATCCTGTCAGCACAGCCAGCCCACCCCACAGGGAAGCAGAGTCAAAAGGAAGGAAGCATGGGCATGCTGGGAAGGGGGAGGAGGCAATAGCATGATGGGAGTCGTAGTCACAGACATAGCTCACCCCCACAACTGTCCCATCAACACCACCCTGAACCATGCTCACATCACAGGGAGTGGAGAAGGACTCACAAGATGGCTGACACTGGCTACTGCTGTGGGGAGCACAAGGCCCTGCTGCCAACTGTGCACCAACAAACAGCAGGACACCACTGACTGACATCCTGAGAGACAACGTACACTCCTTGCAATGCAAGCACGTTCCATGGTGGGATATCTGGCTAGCTGGGTGGGAAGGGGGACTTGCAGCACTGACCATAGTCACAAGCACCTCCCCTCACACACCTCCCAACACAAACTCCACAGAACCCACCTGGTAGAATGCAATGCCCCCCATCCTAACACAAGATCCCACAAAGAACCACCACCCTGGGTTATGTTGTGTGAAGCACAGGGACACTCTTGGGACTTCTAGCCAAACAACTGCCAGGACAACACTCCCAGCCATCCTGTCAGCACAGCCAGCCTACCCCACAGGGAAGCAGAGTCAAAGGAAGGAAGCATGGGCATGCTGGGAAGGGGGAGGAGGCAATAGCATGATGGGAGTCGTAGTCACAGCTCTACATCCCCCACCACATGGCCCAGCAAGCTCACACTCACGCATGCACATCCCACAGAGAGTGGAAAGGCCCATCAAAGATGTCTGACACTGTTGCTGTGTCGTGGGGAGCACAAGGGCATGCTGGGTACTGCACACCAACCAACAGCAGGACACCACTGTCAGCCATCTTGCCATTGCTCTCACACCCACACACACTGAACTCCACACAAAAGCAACTAAGTATGGGAATGCTGGGAAGTGGGGTGGAGGCAATGGCATGATGGGAGTCGTAGTCACAGACATAGCTCACCCCCACAACTGTCCCATCAACACCACCCTGAACCATGCTCACATCACAGGGAGTGGAGAAGGACTCACAAGATGGCTGACACTGGCTACTGCTGTGGGGAGCACAAGGCCCTGCTGGCAACTGTGCACCAACAAACAGCAGGACACCACTGACTGACATCCTGAGAGACAACTTACACTCCCTGCAATGCAAGCACGTTCCATGGTGGGATATCTGGCTAGCTGGGTGGGAAGGGGGACTTGCAGCACTGACCATAGTCACAAGCACCTCCCCTCACACACCCCCAACACAAACTCCACAGAACCCACCTGGTAGAATGCAATGCCCCCCATCCTAACACAAGATCCCACAAAGAACCACCACCCTGGGTTATGTTGTGTGAAGCACAGGGACACTCTTGGGACTTCTAGCCAAACAACTGCCAGGACAACACTCCCAGCCATCCTGTCAGCACAGCCAGCCCACCCCACAGGGAAGCAGAGTCAAAAGGAAGGAAGCATGGGCATGCTGGGAAGGGGGTGGAGGCAATAGCATGATGGGAGTCGTAGTCACTGATATTGGTCACCCCCACAACTGTCCCATCAACACCACCCTGAACCATGCTCACATCACAGGAAGTGGAGAAGGACTCACAAGATGGCTGACACTGGCTACTGCTGTGGGGAGCACAAGGCCCTGCTGGCAAATGTGCACCAACAAACAGCAGGACACCACTGACTGACATCCTGAGAGACAACTTACACTCCCTGCAACGCAAGCCCGTTCCATGGTGGGATAACTGACTGGCTGGGTGGGTGGGAAGGAGGGCCGGCTGTCAACCAAACACAACCAATGCAGACCATGTTCACACCCCAGAAAATACATAGAAATGCCCAAATAATGCAGGACAATGTGCCACACCAATATCAACCCCTGACTGTGACGACTTAGGACAATGCAATGTACAGGCCCGCACCCAGAGGCACAGTCACAACTGTCATGAGTGTCAACCATTGATGCCTGCAGAAACATAACATACATTGTTTGTGTCTCCCAAAAACAGGTGATGATGGGGACACAGCAGCAGACGCTGAGGAGTCCCATCCCAGGCTCAAGAGGATGCCGAGCTCACTGGCGTCGTACAGCCTCTGTCCTCCTCGGACGATGAAGAACAACCTGGCACATCCGGTGCAAGTCAACATGCAGCACCAGCAGGACCACCAGCTGCAGCACCAGCAGGACCACCAGCTGCACCCCCTGCACCCACCCCTCCAACGACTGTCACCACGAATACCATCCCTGCCGACATGGACAGAACAAGGAGCAACACCAGCACAGGGACCCTGGACCAACCTGGGGCCATGGACACCACCACCACCACCAACCCCAAGGTGGACCAGGGTTATCTGTGCTTGCCACTGCACACACTGCACATGTCAGCAGGGGTGGTGGGAGGGGTGGGAGACAGAGGTACGCTGCTTGCAGACGTTGCTGGTGTGCATGATGACCCACAACTGGTACGCATAGCTGATGCGTACCAGTCCAGCACCGGAGACCTCAGCCAGGTAGTGGGGCTCCTCAGAGACATTAAACAGCAGCAGGCTGCCCATCGTGCCCGCTTGGACTCCCACATGTCCCACGTGGAGTCACACATGTCCCGTGTGGACTCACACATGTCCCGCGTGGAGTCCAAGTGGGATGCACTGCATGAGATGACGGCGGTGCACAGGGACATTTTACAATGCCTCCGCCAGATGAACAGCAACCAGTCCACACCTCCCTGTGTGCCAACAACATCTGGTGCCGAACAAACTGCAACTGCCACAGGGAGGGAGGAGGACTCTGGCGGAGAGTCCCCTGCACCGCAGCAGCCTGTACTTGAGGGCCCCCCCAAGAAGAGGGGTCGTCCGAGGAGGGAAAAGTGAGAGGCCGATGGCCAAGCGCAACTCCCAGGAAGCCTGAACCTGTTCTGGATGTTCGCCTTTGTGCACAGACTGTTCACCCTGTTGACGGCAACACTACTCCCACACATTGCATGGGGAGTACAAGTTGGACCAATGTGTCACACAACTGTGGCCCCGATACTGGGGATCCTGTCTACCAGGACTTTCAATTCACCTAGGAACTTGGGATTGCAAGATTTATGTACAGCACTACCCATCCTATGCACTATTAACACAAATGTATCACAATAAACACACTAATACACCATACTTGCCTCTGTCGTGATTCCAACGTGGGTGCTGTTATGGGGATGATGAACTGCAAAATTACACTGTGTATGCGAACTGCAACAGCAAGGACAACACAGGCATGTGAGTACAGGCAACGTGACACACATGAGGGAGACACACCATGAGGGCTACACAACACATACACACCTAGGCCATCTGACTCATTGCCTACACTGATGTTGCCAGGGAAGACGGTGCAATGCACAGACACCACACCCATTCCCAGTTGTAGTCAAGTAGCCCACAGGTGCAGTAAGCAAATGGCAGTCAAATGTGTGACCACAGACAACGCACATCACAAAGTGAAGCACAGGTTTATTACACAGTTGCAACATTCCGTAACCACTACAGATGCAAGGTAATCCCACCTGGCAGCGGGCACACAGTCAACAACTGTAGACGGAAGGAAGTCCATGGGTGTGGTGCACATCACCTGTAGGGACACAACAGCTACCAGCCTGGATGTGCAATCACGTCGTCGGTGGACACAGTTGACCAAACGAATCTGAAAGTACCCTGTGAAGGACAGAAATGACACACAGTCAAAAGCAATGGAGTACAGGACAGAACAGCAAAACTCATGCACAATACATGTTACAAGATACCCACCCAGAACCAAGTTAGCATGTCAACACTGTTGGGGAGTACAGCCCACCTGTCACCACACATCGCAACACACATCCAGTCAAGTAGCCCATGGACACACTCCAACAGCACCAGAGCACCACCCACACATCATGCCAACTCACATCATTGACATGACACCTCAGGATACTCACATTCAGCTAAAGAAGTTGGTGATGAGCTGTGTGCGGACATCACCATCACCATCATCATCATCATCGTCACTGGCATCGTGGTCCAGGCCAGGATCCTCCACAGGTGGCGGATGTTGGTCATTGTCATCCTGGATGAGAGGCAACTCCTTCCGCACTGCCAGGTTGTGGAGCATGCAGCAGACGATGATAATCTTGCACACTTTCGCAGGGGCATATGGGAGGGACCCTCCGGTCTTGTCCAGGCAGCGGAAGCGGCTCTTCAGGAGACCAAAGGTCCACTCAATCACTCTCCTGGTCCGACCATGTGCCTCATTGTAGCGCATCTGGGCTGGTGTCACAGGGTTCCTGAGGGGTGTCAGCAACCACGGCATGTTGGGGTATCCCGAGTCACCTACGGACAGACAAGTGCACATTAGCTGACTTGGAAAAGTGGGCGGAATACTACAGATCAGATCACACACAATGGCACAAAGTCAGTACACACCGACAAGCCAGGCACGCTGGTTCTGCATCTGTGCCATCATCCTGGGGATGCGACTACTCCTCATCACAAAGGCATCGTGTGCTGAACCAGGGAAACGGGCACACACGTGTGTGATGGTCATGTCTGCAAGACACACCACCAGTGCATTGACCGAGTGGTAGTGCTTGCGGTTCCTGTAGGCCTGCTCCTGGGCCTGTGGTGGTACCAAAGCCACATGTGTCCCATCAATGGAGCCAATTACATGCGGCATCCTCCCCAGGGCATAAAAGTCACTCTTCACGTCAGTGAGTCGTCGCAGTCTAGGGAAATAGATGTACCGGTTCAGGAAGAGCAACATTGCCGCCAAAACATTGCGGAGCACACGGCTGAACATGGTCTGTGACATCCCACCAGCAGTCGCCACAGTATGTTGGAAGGTACCAGTGGCAAAGAAGTGTAGGGCTGCCATCACCTTCACCTTGGGGGTCAGCGCTGTAGGATACGGCCAGCCAGGCTGCAAATGTGGGGACAACTGCACTGCCAAATCCTCAATCAGCTGCCTGGTGAAGCGGTACCGTCGGATGCTGTCCCGTTCCACCATCGTTGCCAGGTCTGGGAATGGTCGATGGACAGCAGGAGCCCTGCAGTGCAGAGGAGAAGTAAGCAAGATTGTCAGTCACCCCACATATGCGGCATTGAACACACTCAAGATCCCAACATACATCATTATGAGGCACAACTACATGAAGTGTGCAGTACCGGAAGGACATGTATGGTACATACATGGCCAACATCTGTCAACACGGTCCAACAGGTGGCATCAATTAGTCCCAGGTTGGCCCATTGGATATCATGAGGCCGTGTCACAGTTCCCATCTCCTGCTGCCGTGTCACAATAACCCCCCACAGTGACATGTGAGGACAGATGTGCCCCATGCACCACAGCTCAACGACAGGTACATTCCCAGGGACCCTGTAATGCCACATGGACACTGGCATTACATGGAGTATCATGTATACACCACAGCAAAACAACCATGACCCCCACAGGTAGTGGCCCCACTTGTCACGGCAGGACAGACATGGACGTCTGTGACACACACGCACAACATCAGAGTCCATGCACACACAACGTGGATGTGGAGACTGTCTCCCATTGTGCACATGAAATCAGAGACATTGTAAACACTACATGCACAAAGACTGTGGAGGACCATTACTATTGTGCCACTGGGACACCCTGGCTCAAACATACCGTCCCACATGGGACTCACGGGGTATGTGACATGACATACACATACACCACTGTGAAATGTGACCATGGCACATGCACAGATATGAACAGTTGCACATCACAGTGGTCATGTACACGTAACACCCAGGATCCTGTCCCCATGAACACGTGCACAGCCTGGGGGTGGCTGCCCACAGGTGACACCCACAGGACAACATGTACACCAACATACACACAATAGGAAATGCAGCCTTACATGCCTTATGATAAAGTTTGGACAGGCTGTTGTGATGTAGGTGTGCCCCTCACTCCCTGGGAGCTATCTGTGGCTGGCATATGTCCATCTGAGACAGGCATGCTGACATATGCCAGTCACATGTACAGTGATGCGTTGTACTGCAATGGACCGATCGGTGCCTCCGGCCGGCCCATTGCATTCAATGTGTGCGGGTACGCGTTGTACTCCTGTGCGCGTTGAACTGCAATGGACCGATCGGTGCCTCCGGCCGGCCCATTGCATTCAATGTGTGCGGGTACGCGTTGTACCCCTGTGCGCGTTGTACTGCAATGGACCGATCGGTGCCTCCGGCCGGCCCATTGCATTCAATGTGTGCGGGTACGCGTTGTACTCCTGTGCGCATTGAACTGCAATGGACCGATCGGTGCCTCCGGCCGGCCCATTGCATTCAATGTGTGCGGGTACGCGTTGTACCCCTGTGCGCGTTGAACTGCAATGGACCGATCGGTGCCTCCGGCCGGCCCATTGCATTCAATGTGTGCGGGTACGCGTTGTACCCCTGTGCGCGTTGTACTGCAATGGACCGATCGGTGCCTCCGGCCGGCCCATTGCATTCAATGTGCGCGGTACGCGTTGTACCCCTGTGCGCGTTGAACTGCAATGGACCGATCGGTGCCTCCGGCCTGCCCATTGCATTCAATGTGTGCGGGTACGCGTTGTACCCCTGTGCGCGTTGTACTGCAATGGACCGATCGGTGCCTCCGGCCGGCCCATTGCATTCAATGTGTGCGGGTACGCGTTGTACCCCTGTGCGCGTTGTACTGCAATGGACCGATCGGTGCCTCCGGCCGGCCCATTGCATTCAATGTGTGCGGGTACGCGTTGTACCCCTGTACGCGTTGAACTGCAATGGACCGATCGGTGCCCCCGGCCGGCCCATTGCATTCAATGTGTGCGGGTACGCGTTGTACCCCTGTGCGCGTTGTACTGCAATGGACCGATCGGTGCCTCCGGCCGGCCCATTGCATTCAATGTGTGCGGTACGCGTTGTACCCCTGTGCGCGTTAGTACCGCAATGGACCGATCGGTGCGCACCCATTGACAATGGGATTGCCTGGCAACGGACGCGTTTTTTCGAATTTCGAACGAGTCGGTTGCTGTAAATTCAGTTGGTCACCCACAACAATGTTGCAAAATCATGTATGTCATGAAGTTGAAGATTTGAAGGATGCTGTGGGCGTGTTTTGGTGCTGCTATTCCATGGATTGGCCAGATTCAGAAGATGCAAACGACTTGGACCTATCACTTTGGACACAAGGGACAGTATCTGCCTCTCCAGCACATATATATTGCTGGCTGTTCCCCTGAGAGCTCACTTGCCTGCACTACATGCTCCAGGACGACATCTGACACTGCACTGCTGCTGTCTCTGCCCCTCTGGACCCTGCAATGGCACGTACTGTGGAGAGAGCCCCAGCCTTCAGCCTTGAAGAGAACCAGGCCCTGCTGGACAGCCTACTTCCACAGTACAGCAAGCTGTATGGGACACCAGGGGAGCAGGTGAGTGTTCTGTGCACTGCCTTTCTGAATGTGCATTTTGTGTGACTAGCAAGGCTGAGAGTCTGCACGCCACTGGCTAGCAGGCTCACTGAGTAGTTGTCACCCCCATAGTGTGTAGTGACTTGCACTGGACAGGTATGGTGCAGTGACAGTGCATTTGAACATGGTTTTACTTCCCATGCAATGATACAATGTAGTGACGTCTGGCAAACTGTCCATGGTCAGCTTTGCACTGCCTGTGTACATCATGTGCCCCTGTGATTGAGACATGTATATACAACTGTGTCATGCACGGATATGTTGCATGTGTGGTAATGGCCTTTTCACTTTGTCATCCTGACAGGTTAATGCCCATCGGAAGCAGGAAATCTGGAAGGACATCGTCCGGGCTGTCCGGTCCGTGGGGGTCTACAAGCGCCAGATCCGCAACTGCCAGAAGAGGTGGCAGAACCTTCGGGGCTGGACCCGGAGGATTGCACGGGTCCAGCTGAAGCTGTCGCCTCCTCGCAGGAGGGGCGGAACACGGACCCTGACCCCCACATGCTCCAGATCCTGGCGGTGGTGTTTCCAGACCTGGATGGGCAGCTGAAGGCCAGACAGCAGCAAGGAGGGGGTGAGTCAAAGACTGCACTGTGAACTCTGTATTACATGCTTTGTGCCCTCCTCTGGCCTGGTTCAACTGCCACAGTGCAGCAGTCATGTTGTCCAGGAGCCATGTCCCTCTATTGTGCACTGCCCACTGCTCATCTGATACCCAGGTGTGGCCCTTACATTCAGGGAATTGTGTCACTTGGGACTGTGTCCTTGCAGTTTGCTTCACTAAAGGTGGGGGACAGCATCTGTTTCCCTAACTCTGTTGTGGGCATCATGGGTGGGTCCATTGTTCACACAACGCCTGGGTTTGGACATGTGATCTGCGTGTTGCTTTGATATGCGGTCCACTTGCTGAGCTGAGCCACCACATGTGCCTGGGGTATGTGGCACACACCCTTGCAGCGGGTGGGAACAATGTTTGGGCCCCAGGAGTGTGCAGATTACGTGTGTCACACATACATAGCCAGCTATCCACTGTCCAGGGCACATCCCTCATTCATGTGGAGCAGGACAGTCATGCCTACTCCAGGCCATGCAATGCACTCTGTACTCCCACTCCCGTGTATCAGCTGACACATTGTGCACAGTGATTTGAGCCCTCAGGTGTCTGCCTCTGTGTCAGTGTGCTGTGGATTAGTTTGCCAGGACTGCTGGGGTGTTTCTTGGTAGGGGCTCAGCATGCCCCTGGAGATGTGACCATAGGAGACGATACTTGTGTGTCACATAGGTGTTTGATCAGCTGCCCGTGCAGACTGGGGTATGCGAATGTGAAGTTCAGGCAGCTGTTCCCCATTCACAGCAAATTGTGAGGGGCTCAGGTTCAGAGGGTAGTGTCACAGGTCTCCCATATGTCCAATAGGTGTGACCTGGACAGATGAGGGTTAAGATGATGTGTTGTGTGGGGGATGTACATGTGCACTTGTGCAGCTCCAGGACTTGCATTCCCCATGACCTACTATTGTGACACAGTGCATAGTGTTGTTGTCTGGCTGCCAAGTCATACATCACTGAGACAGTGATGTATGACTTAGCAGTCATGCCTCTGCCATGGCATGTGTCAACTTATTGGTGGTCCTGCAGGGGAGTGACATGTGCTACATGCACACCATAGTGGCGCTGGCTATCAGGACATGGGTGCATCATGGTGTCTGTCGCTGGTATGCATCACATGCATTTCCTATTTGACTCTGGGCATCCCTTTCATCCGGAAACCTGTACTGACTCAGTGGCAAGAGCTGTGATGTGTGCATGTCCACATGCCACACCGTGTCCTCTGCACTGTCCAACTACTGTGTACTTGGTGCATGTGTCCACACTGGGGTGTTGCAATCCAACAGACACCAGACAGATGGGTGCAAGGCCATGTGGGATGTGAGTGCCATGCTTGGCATCAGACTGACAATTGGCTTCTCCTGTTCAGTTAGGGCACTTTTGGCAATGTACAACTAATGATGCCAGGGCTTGCTCTGTAATGTGCTGTGCTCACAGTGGTGTGTGCGTTTGGTGCAGGTGACTGATGTCTGTCTGTTTCCCCATTGTTTGCAGATACATCCACGGCCACGGAAGGGGACAGCTCCACGGACCAGGAGGAGCCAGAGAGCCAGACTGGGTCAGCAGCCGAGGAGTGGTCGGAGGGACCCAGTGGCACGGAGGGCGAGGGGAGCCACACCGAGGAGTCCTCAGCACCATCCACCTCAGCTGAGGACCAGAGCAACTCGGAGGATGACTCCCTTGTGGAGGCGGGTGTCAGCAGCCACCACACCCCAGCTAGTGTTGCTGTCCCCGCCACCACCAGCACCACCACCGCCCTCCCATCGGCTCCCATTCCCCAGGTCCGTGGAGGCTCCCATGTTCGGGAGCGTGTCTCCTTTGGTCCAGGCACCGCACCCCCTGCCCCTGTGTCCCCTGCTGCCCTGAGTGAGGAGTCTGTGTACCTCCTCGCCAGCTCCATGTAGGGCAGACAGCCATGCTGAGTGTCCTCCATGCGCACACCGCACTGTTGACTCAGCTGGTGTCGTTCATGGAGGGCATCTCATCGGGCATGTCTGACCTACAGAGGGGCAACAGGTCCATGGACTCCTCCCTGACGGCAGCAGTGTCCCTCCTCAGACAGTCCCTCACCCCTCCTGCCTCTGCTCCATCCACACTCCCCAGCACCTTACCCGTCCCAAGCACACACACACCGGCACAGGCACACACCAGCACACACACGTCCAGCACACAGACACACACGTCACAAACTAAACGCACACGCACGCACAGTCAGGGGACTGAAACCAGACTCACAGGGGATGGGGCCCTGGTACACACACACGCATCCACGGGCACTGCGCAGTCCTCAGTTGCCTCTCCCTCCAAAGCACCCTCCCTTGCCTCACCTGCAACCCCAAAGACCCAGCGCCTCTTCCTCAGTGACCTCGGCCTCTTCCCCTCCGATCCAGCTGCCCCAGCATCCAGGGGGAAGAGGAAGCCCCCACACGGAGCAGAGTGCCCCTCGCCCCCAGACACCCTCCCCCAGGCGCAGACAGACTGAGGCCCCCACCCGCAAGTCCCCCGGAGTGCTAAGAGCAAGACCCCGCCGCCGCCCTGCAGCTCAAGCACCAGGTCTCCTTCCTCCATCCCTCAGGCCCCCACTCCACAGGTGCCCCCACCACACCCTGCCCCAGGTTCCCCCACCCACAGATATACCATCCCCAAGAGGCTCCGGCCTTCTCCCCCTGCCACTTGCTCTCCCGGCACCACACCCCCCGCTTCGCTTGTCTGTGCCACTGATGTGGTGAGGGTGTCCTCCCCCTCTGTCCAGCCCACCTTGCCTGTTCCCCATTCTCCTCCCCTGGTGGTAGGCTCTGCAGTGGAGTCCACTACCACCCTGTCTGACTTGGGCACTGCAGTGGCGGACCTGTCCACTCCATCTGCAGGGTCCACTGCAGTCGTGCCGGCACCCACAACATCTGAGGCATGCCCCCCAGTTGTGCCGGCAGACACCTCCACTGCAGTTGTCAGTGGCTCTCCAGCACCCACCACCCCTTCCCTGCTTCCTCCTGGTGAGCCCTGATCCTGTCCCTACGGTGCCTGGCCTACCCCCCCCGGTTGCCCCTCCTAGTGGATTGTCCCTGGTTTTGTGCAGGCATGTGTAGGGTAGCATCTGCCACTGTCACCCACTTGTGACTTTGTTGATGGACTGGCCATTGGCCTTTGTTTATGTTCTACCGGACTTCTACTTTTAATGCCACATATGCTGAATAAAGCAACTTTCTGTTCTCTAGTGCTTTTGCTTCTGATGTACATGATGTTGATGATGCTAACCATGCCCTTGCTGCAGTGATGGTGATATTTGGTCTCATGATAATGAAGTGTTACTGTGCAGGAACCCATGTGGTCCAGGGGGAATGTGTCCTATCCTGTGGTGTATCCATGTCATCCATAGCAGCATCTGAGGGTGTCATGTGTTCAGTATTTGGCAATGGGATTTCCTACTTAGATTGGCAATTTCACATCTTTGGCTTCCACCCCTGCACATCTGTTGTTCTATTCGTCTACTTCCCTGACCGTGTGGCCATCTCCAGTGAACATGCAGGTTTGGGCATCAATGGGGAAGGACTCATCTGTGTTGTCAGTGCAACATTGCTATACAAGTGTGTTGGATCTGTGCTGATGATTCCGTTGGCACTTCCATGACCAGGCTGATGGGACGGGAGCCCTCATTTGGTGCTAATTGTTGATTGTGTGTCCCATTGCTGCCATGGTATGGTATCTGTTCACCTCACATCTGCAGTCTCCACAGGGTATCTGCATGTGTGTGCCCATTGGTGCAAATATGTGGGTCTGCATTCGGATGGTCACTTCTGTCATTGTGTCATTGATGATTGTTGACGGTGTCAGCCCCCATGGGTGTTGTTTGTCTGCACATGGCCAAAGTTATGTCTTATTTGCACTGCAGGATTTGGCTCCCCCAATTTATGTTGCAATGGGACACATACACTACTTTGCCACTGATGTGATTGTTGTTCTGTGACCAGGAATCATCCATGCAGTTTGGCAGTTGCACCTCTTACTTTGTCAACACTTACCTTTTGGTCACTGTGATGATGGGGTTTGGACCCCATTGCCACAATGTTCAAAATGTGCTGCAGCTATGGACCCCACACTTACCTTTTGGTCACTGTGATGATGGGGGTTTGGACCCCATTGCCACAATGTTCAAAATGTGCTGCAGCTATGGACCCCACACTTACCTTTTGGTCACTGTGATGATGGGGGTTTGGACCCCATTGCCACAATGTTCAAAATGTGCTGCAGCTATGGACCCCACACTTACCTTTTGGTCACTGTGATGATGGGGGTTTGGACCCCATTGCCACAATGTTCAAAATGTGCTGCAGCTATGGACCCCACACTTACCTTTTGGTCACTGTGATGATGGGGGTTTGGACCCCATTGCCACAATGTTCAAAATGTGCTGCAGCTATGGACCCCACACTTGCCTTTTGGTCACTGTGATGATGGGGGTTTGGACCCCATTGCCACAATGTTCAAAATGTGCTGCAGCTATGGACCCCACACTTACCTTTTGGTCACTGTGATGATGGGGGTTTGGACCCCATTGCCACAATGTTCAAAATGTGCTGCAGCTATGGACCCCACACTTACCTTTTGGTCACTGTGATGATGGGGGTTTGGACCCCATTGCCACAATGTTCAAAATGTGCTGCAGCTATGGACCCCACACTTACCTTTTGGTCACTGTGATGATGGGGGTTTGGACCCCATTGCCACAATGGTCATGGCCTGCTTGCGTTGTGTGTGCCACACAGATATTTGTGTGGCACATGTGCTAGGGGGTCACATTGTATGTTCGAAGTCATGTTCGGTGTTGTAGGCATTTGACACAGTCTACACACGCTTGTCATGGTGTTGGGGGATGTCTTCTTCTTGCATTCCCTAGGTTGTGGTGTGCTGGTTGTGTCATGCATTGTCCATCCTATGGGTGGGGGTGGTAGTGGTGGTAGGCATCCTGCCCCCCCTGGCTAAGGGTGGTAGTAGTGGTAGGCATCCTGCCCCCCCGGCTAAGGGTGGTAGTGGTGGTAGGCATCCTGCCCCCCTGGGTGAGGGTGGTAGTAGTGGTAGGCATCCTGCCCCCCTGGGTGAGGGTGGTAGTAGTGGTAGGCATCCTGCCCCCCTGGCTAAGGGTGGTAGTGGTGGTAGGCATCCTGCCCCCCTGGGTGAGGGTGGTAGTAGTGGTAGGCATCCTGCCACCCCTGGGTGAGGGTGGTAGTAGTGGTAGGCATCCTGCCCCCCCTGGGTGAGGGTGGTAGTAGTGGTAGGCATCCAGCCCCCCCTGGGTGAGGGTGGTAGTGGTGGTAGGCATCCTGCCCCCCCTGGCTAAGGGTGGTAGTAGTGGTAGGCATCCTGCCCCCCCTGGGTGAGGGTGGTAGTAGTGGTAGGCATCCTGCCCCCCCTGGGTGAGGGTGGTAGTAGTGGTAGGCATCCTGCCCCCCCTGACTAAGGGTGGTAGTGGTGGTAGGCATCCTGCCCCCCTGGGTGAGGGTGGTAGTAGTGGTAGGCATCCTGCCCCCCTGGGTGAGGGTGGTAGTAGTGGTAGGCATCCTGCCCCCCTGACTAAGGGTGGTAGTGGTGGTAGGCATCCTGCCCCCTGGGTGAGGGTGGTAGTAGTGGTAGGCATCCTGCCCCCTGGGTGTGGGTGGTAGTGGTGGTAGGCATCCAGCCCCCCCTGGGTATGGGTGGTAGTAGTGGTAGGCATCCAGCCCCCCCTGGGTAAGGGTGGTAGTGGTGGTAGGCATCCTGCCCCCCCTGGGTGAGGGTGGTAGTAGTGGTAGGCATCCTGCCCCCCCTGGGTGAGGGTGGTAGTAGTGGTAGGCATCCAGCCCCCCCTGGGTGAGGGTGGTAGTGGTGGTAGGCATCCTGCCCCCCTGGCTAAGGGTGGTAGTAGTGGTAGGCATCCTGCCCCCCTGGGTGAGGGTGGTAGTAGTGGTAGGCATCCTGCCCCCCTGGGTGAGGGTGGTAGTAGTGGTAGGCATCCTGCCCCCCTGGCTGAGGGTGGTAGTGGTGGTAGGCATCCTGCCCCCCTGGGTGAGGGTGGTAGTAGTGGTAGGCATCCTGCCCCCCTGGGTGAGGATGGTAGTAGTGGTAGGCATCCAGCCCCCCCTGGGGGAGGGTGGTAGTGGTGGTAGGCATCCTGCCCCTCCTGGGTGAGGGTGGTAGTGGTGGTAGGCATCCAGCCCCCCCTGGGTAAGGGTGGTAGTAGTGGTAGGCATCCAGCCCCCCCTGGGTAAGGGTGGTAGTGGTGGTAGGCATCCTGCCCCCCCTGGGTAGGGGTGCTGGTGCGCATTCAGGCCCCTTTGTGCATATGTGGCATTGGTGATGGGCATCCCGCCCATATGGTGCTGCTGTTGCTGGTGTAAGTATATTCTGCATCCCTCTGTGTGTGTGTGATGTGTCGTGTACGTGTTGTATGTGTTTTGTGGTTGGTGTCTGACTTACCTTCTGCGCCGTACGCGTCCGTACCTGTTCCGGTAGTATATGTGGAATATTGGTATGATCGGGACGAAGGGATTCATGGTTGGTTCGTGTCGTTCGTCCTTCTCGTTGCTTCGCGTCGTCCTTGTTGCTTCGCGTCGTCCTCGTCGCTTCGCCTCGTCCTCGTAGCTTCGCCTCGTCCTCGTCGCTTCGCGTCGTCCTCGTCGCTGCCGTGTTCGTCTCGGAGCCGTGGATCGTGTTGTGGCGCGAATCGGAGCTTATGTGCGCCTCTCCCGGATGCTTTGACGTGCCGTGCGTAGCGACGGGTTCGGCGCGTACGGAAAGCGCATCGTACTTGTCCGGCCGGACGGAGCTGCATTTTTCCTTCCGTGCGACTCGATTCGGCGTTTCCGGATTCGCCTCGGTCGGAGAACAGGACCTGGTTTGGGTGAGTACGGCTCGGCCGGATTCTTTGCTGTTGTGCGCATCGTACTTGCTCGTTCGGTGTGCTGTACGGATCGGTCGGGAAACAGGCTTTCGCATGGCTTTTTTCCCGACCGAATGGTGTTGGGTGCGCCTCCGACCGAGATCGGAATCGGCCCCTAAGGGTTATATTCACAAGAACGTGTGCTAAACATCTCCAAAAAATGTGAACACAACTTTACACATCGCAGCCGATCGCGGGAAAATAACCCTGTGTTAACCTGGAATTCACAACACGGCGGTACCATGCGATAGTTCCCCGAAAACGCGGCCAATGTCCGCGATACAACAACCACGACCGTGATAAAAACACAAACCTCAACGCGAAAAAACATGCGATGGGCCAAAGCGTGATGAGGAAATCAGCGATAAGCAGCGCCAGGCCTGCAATACACACATGGCAGGCGGGAAAAACCACTATAAAAGTAGAAAAAACACACAAACACAAAATGACCAACACCCAAGCACCATGGAGGCAGCCGGAGCAGGTGCAGAGGACGAGCGCAACCCCACAAGCACCCCGGACGACCAGCCTGGGACCTCGGGGACAGGGAAGGGCAAGGACAAGAAGAAGAGGAAGACGAAGTTCAGTCCGCAGGAAAACAGGATCCTGGTCACGGAGGTGATGGAACACCATCAACAACTGTTCGTCACCTCCAACATGTCATTGGGCACCAAAAATGGAATATGGCGGGACATCGTGGACAAGGTGAATGCCGTCGGAGAGCACAAGAGGTCAATGGATGAGGTCAAGAGGCGATGGATTGACATCAAGCGCAAGACCAAGGAAAAACTCGCAGCCAACCAGAAGGCAGCAATGCAGACTGGAGGTGGGAGCCCAGTGCCACAGCTGGAGCTGGATGATATGGAGGAGCTGGTGTCGACAGTCATCAGTGTGGAGATTGTGGCAGGAGTCAGGGGACCGGACACTGCTCGACAGGACACAACACAACCGCAACAGGGTGAGTGACCACCAGGTACTGGGGGGACGGGTGAAGATTGCCACAATGGCACACATGCACAATCAAGCAGAGCACAGTGCACACCCACAATGACTCTGGATCATGGCCCTGATCCACAGACTGTCACAATGTACAATGCCATGCTGTCTGAATGTGAACCTGTACCATGCGGCTACATACATGCGGACACATTGTAATACACCATCTCCCCTTCACATTGCAGGGGCACCGTCAACACCTCCTGCAGAGGAGACCCCACCCACTACCCAAACCACCCAGAAGGAGGCACCCACAACCCCGGCAGTCTCCCAAGACCCCCAGGAACAACACATGGCCTTCCAACGCCATGTGCTGGAGGGTCAGAGGGAGACGGCTGAGCAGGTGCGGATGGGGTTCAACCTCATGGCTACCAAACTGGATGCCATCCATGGGTGTCTAGGTCCCATCAGGGACCAGCTCCAGTACCTAACGGACACCCATGGCCCGATCCATGGTCTCCAACAAGCCCTGACTGACATTGCTGGAGTCATGACTCGGAGACAAGAACACCTGTCTGCTCAGAGTGGCTCCAGCGATCCCAGCCGTGAGCTGGCACACATGCGGAGGCTCATGGAGGACATGGTGCGGATGGAGGCGGAAAGGATGGCAGCCACCGCTGCACATCAGAGAAATGTAGCTGGGATCTACCAGGCCCTGCAGATCCTCATCATGGCATTGCTGAATGCTGCTGCCCCCACACCATCCACATCTCCGCCCCCTGGTGTGTCAGTGCCTCCCAGTGCGGCTGGCGTATCCACTCCGGCACCTGATGTGTCACTGCCACACAGTGCAGCCGACAATCCTCCTCCGGCACCTGATGTGTCAGTGGCACACAGTGCCGCAGCCGGTACTGCAACACCCACAGGTGGGGCAGGGCACACATCCGAGGACGTGGATGGGATTGAGTTCAGAAGGAGGCACTAGAATTCATGTCCGCCACCTTGCCTGTTTCTGCTTGGTGCCGCACATGGCCCCATGACCTGCCACTGACCCCTGATACACTCCGCTGCACTCACCTTGGACTGGGACATGGACTGCCATATCCTGTTTGATGACCAATGACACGGCGACCAGACTGCGGACTGTACCCTTCCTCTTCCGCAGTACTTGTCATCCCCGGATGGACTCTGGCTGGCCCTCCACGGGCCCATATTCTGTGGTGTGCTTGGCATGGCCCTGTACCGCTCCAGCTGCAAAACTCAACTGGATGTGCAATAAACATCCAGAAACGCACTGCTGTGTCATGTCTCTTTCATCATTCATGTATGAATGTGTGGATGAATGTAGGGACAGTGATTTCCCTTACGTCAATGATACTCATCTAGTGGGATGCCAGTCACAGTGTGCTACATTGCCTATTGTGTTCCGCTTGCTGTGGACACTACAACAGGGACACACGCATTAGTCACTCCCTTGTCCGGACATGGACTGAACCACGCCCAGAGCCCCCGAGTCATTGTTGCAAGCCCTGCGCTGGTCAGGCGTACGCCAGCCCAGACCACTCCGCTTACGCTCCGAGGGGGGGCCCACATAGCTACATGTCGCAGGCGTACACGCTGGTGGTATGCAGGTCACTGGTCTAGTTGTCAGCATGTCACGGCCACTCCCTGAGGGCAGGTCTGCACACACACCACACCCATCCGGCCCAGGAGTCACAGGCCATGTGACCCCGCCAATATAAGGGGCCGACGACGTCACATTCCCCACTGCCGGTGGTGACTGGATGACGGACGCTTCACGGTTCTCAATCATAAAGGGCCCATGAGTTGTGGCGCACAGGGTTTGTCGCACCTGAGGCCTTGCGCCCGTCATGGGCCTACCCACCATGTGGCGCTGACTGGGGTTGCACAGGGTTAGTGGCACCCGAAGCCTTGCACCTGTCACGGGCCTACCACCATGTGGCGCTGACTGGGGTTGCACAGGGTTAGTGGCACCCGAAGCCTTGCACCCATCACAGGCCTACCACCACGTGGCGCTGACTGGGGTTGCACAGGGTTAGTGGCACCGAAATAGCTGAGCGGGTGTGCAGCCTGCGATGATGACGTGTGCACTGATGTGGTCTCTGCCATTGATGCCTCAGGACTCAGCGTCATGTGTGGGACCTGCTGGGCCGCGGGGGGGTCCGCATGATGTGGACCATGCAGGTGAACAGTGGGGCCTGGGTGCGCAGGGGTGGCGGTGTCTCTCTCTCTCTCTCCCTTCCTTCCCTCTCTCTCACTCTCTCTCTCCCTTCCTTCCCTCTCTCTCTCACTCTCTCTCCTTTCCTTCTCTCTCGCTCTCTCTCCCTTCCTTCCCTCTCTCTCTCACTCTCTCTCCTTTCCTTCTCTCTCTCTCTCTCTCTCTCTCCTTTCCTTCTCTCTCTCTCTCTCTCCCTTCCTTCCCTTTCTCTCTCACTCTCTCTCTCCCTTCCTTCCCTCTCTCTCTCACTCTCTCTCCTTTCCTTCTCTCTCTCTCTCACTCTCTCTCCTTTCCTTCTCTCTCTCTCTCTCACTCTCTCTCCTTTCCTTCTCTCTCTCCCTTCCTTCCCTCTCTCACTCTCTCTCTCCCTTCCTTCCCTCTCTCTCTCACTCTCTCTCCTTTCCTTCCCTCCCTCTCTCTCACTCTCTCTCTCCCTTCCTTTCCTTCTTTCTCTTTCTCTCTCTGTCTCGCTCCTTTGATGTGCGCATGGCACACGTTCTGATTTTGTGCTTTATTTTCCAGGCTGTGACGTCGTGATTGTCCCGGACGGACCCGACAGGAGTCTTCCGCATTGGTGTTTTGTGTTGTGTTTCAATAAAGTTTTTGGTTGTTACTTCAGTGCTGTGTGACTGTTTCTCATTTTTCTGGCCACACATGTGTTATTTTTTGACAATGTGCGTCATCATGCGCTTTTTGTGGCTCTTGTGTCGTGCACGGTATGTGTATGTCCGGGGGGGGGGCCGGGGGGACTGGGGGTGGTGGCGGTGGGTGTTGTGGCCCTCATGGGTCTCCGAGCTGCATGATCATTGCCTCCATGGCATCTGTGGGTCCTCGGGTGTGGCTCTTGGCTGGGCTCCCTTTCATGCTGCAGGTAGTCGTCCTGCTTAACACCAGCAAATGGCAGGTGTTAAACACTGGTGCTACCGCGGCTTATCGCCTGTTTTTGGTTCGCATCGCAGATCTGGCAGTTTGTTGTGAAAGTGGTGTTGTGGTTTTTTCGTGTGTTTTTGCGCGGGAACGCCTACTCTGCATCTCATTAGGGTTAGTTGGTGGTGTCCTCCGTGTAGATACATTTTGGGGCAGTTATCGCGGGAATACTGGTGATGTCTGCAGTTTGCACCCGCTTGTGAATGGGGTGTTGACTCTATCGCCACTTTGGATGCGTTAAGGTGGAGATAAATCGGCGGTAGGTCCTTGTGAATATGCCCCTGAGGGTCTACTCAGGTAATTACGTAGCGAGTACCATTGTGGTAAATCTATCACCCATCCAGTACCTTTACAGTCATTTAATTACTGAGCCAATAGTCTTGCACTAATACAATCACCCCAGCAGCATACTTACTTTCGTCCAATATCTCAAGCTTTAACAATGGAATTATGCAGTCATTCAGACACTAGTCATGCACTCATCTAATTAGGTAGGCACTACTGATGCACTTACCCATGTAGTTATGAAAGCATCCAGGCTCTAGCTGTTCACTCAACCAAAAAGACATGGGCTGCATCCAGTCGCTGAAACACTATTCATCCACTCATCCAATAGGCTAAGTGCTATGCGTGGCTTAAACAATGATGTATGCACTATCCATGCACTGCATAAATCACTTATATACTATGTATGCACTCTTGCAATCATCCAGGCACTAGAGTTGCGCTCATTTAATCATCCTACCTGCATCTATGCATGTATTGAATTATTGAAGCATTAGTCACACACTTGTCGAATCATTCAGGCTCTACTCATGCACTCATCCAAACACCCAGATACTAGTGGTATACTCATCCAAACACGCAGGCAGTAAGTATGCAGATATGGAATGACCCATGGAGTTATGGCATAGTCAGGGTATCATCTAGGCACTACTTGTATCCTCAGGGAATCACCTAGGCACTACCTATGCACTCATTCAATCATCCAGGGAGTATTGATGTATTTAACCACAAATCCATGTATTTACCAGTTTTACTGAGGAATTTTGGGTGATAGGTTTACTACAATGGTACTCTCTACGTAATTACATGAGTGCATGAGTAGAGCCTGAGTGTTTCATTAGTGCACATGCATGCCTCAGTATTGCAATGTGTGCATGGGTTGTAAGTGGGTGTTTAGATGGCTGCATTGGTTCTGCGCAAATGTAATAATGCTTGCATAGTTACAGCCTTGTAAATTCAGTGTTAAATTCTAAAAAGTGTAGAAGAAGGAGAGATGCGGTAAAACAGAGAGAACGAGTTGTGAGAGTAGTTGATAAGGCCTTGGCTTTGAAGAGGATGCTTTTCATTTTGATTCTAAATAGAATGAAGACTCTTGACAAAATAGTGTTTTGCATGAGGGGACAAAGCCAGAAGAAAAGATTAGTGAATAGAAGCGACTGTTGTACAGGTTTTAGTGGACAATGGATACATACTTCTTGTACAGAGTCTTTCTTTAATGAAGAAAGCTATCTCCAGGATAACAAATTAGTTCATGCTATTGATTAAAGAAGACAATGTTATCAAATGAAGAATGGTAGTCCTATAGCAAAAGAGGTGATGGTATCTAGAAATGTAGACGAAGGTATTGCAGAAGAGGTACGAGGAAGGCATAGTCAGGGTACTGTATTCAAATGGATTTGTAGTAGCGTGTCTAGTATTAGACAGTAATCCATTGATATATTAAGAATATTCCTATTTATCTTTCCAAGGTGAAGTTTAAAACACAAAATAAGTTATACCACTCAACAATGTCAACTTTAGGTAGGAGACTGTATTATGTGAAAACTCCTGGTTTTTGTTTAGGAGAAATAAGTAGAACACTTTTGCATTGTAGTGTGGAAAAGGTTTCTGGTGATGTGCAGTTTAGTTTCTTTGGTCCTGATCAGAATTCTAGGGAAAATGAAGAGGTGTTAAGAGGAGAAGTTGCAGAACAAGACACACATATTCCAGTTGATAGTTTTAAAAAGAGATTACAAAATGTAATAGAGTGTTCTGTAAAAAGCAGAGTATGTTTGTATATGTTGTTGATGCACTTACTAGAAGATTTAAACACAGACTGTTGACATATTTAAAAAGTGAAAAAGTAAATTATGATAACTGGCAAAAGTTAGCTGTGTATATATTTGTAGAGGGATGGTTTGACTTGTATATATGGCAAGTTATATGTTAGTAGTGTTGCAATAAATTGGAAGATAATAAAATGTACAAGAGACAGATATTTGATGCCCATTTTGTAAGATAATAAAATGCCTGCTAATGTAGAAAAACTATGAATGTGAAAAATAAAAAAACACATCAACATTTATTATTCTTTTCCAGCATTGCGAAGGGTCATTATGGACTGCTCTCCAGCACTAACTACAACTCCACAATCCATGCAGTATGCCATCGGGGAAAACTGTGGAGCCAAATCTTGAAGTCGAGATTGGACTTTTGAATGGACTCTCTGCTTCGGTGGTGAAGTCGAGGTTCCTTCAGCTTTGCATTGCCTTCTTGTTGCTCACTTGAACTCCTCTTATGAAATGTGCAAAAAAAGATAACATGGGGGAAAAAACACCATGTATTATTTTTGGCAACATTTTGAATACTTGCAACACACTGCTCACCAGCACGTCACTACAGTCCATGCAGTACGTGGCCATTCTTGACAACTCTGGAGCCATATCTGTTGCAGTAGTCTACACCTCAGAAGGGAGTTTAGGACCAGGAATTTTTGCTGCTGCCACTGAAGTGGATGATCCTCCAGCTTTACTGTGCTATAGATGGTATAACATGGATGTTGTCCCATTTCATTTGTCCCTCTAGAGAGGGTCTTGTCAGACATTGTGCATTGCACTAGTTTTGCAGCGGTTCTTGATCCCCATAAGTTTGGGTAACAATGGATAGTTTAAGGTTTGTTTGGAATTTATGTTGTGTTCGTGTGTTTAGATGTAGAAAATAATTTTTTAGTCTGTTTTTAAAATATGTTATTAAAATAAAGTTGAACCAATATGTTACTAAACAGCTATACTTGAATTTTGTGTAAAATATGTCTATAAATCTGTTTTACACTTTTTAATTTGTATTCGTGACTACTAATGTCATTGCAACCTCCGGTGTTGCTACACTAAAACGTTACCTCAAATAGGTCTATATGTGTGTTTTACACTTTCTCAAAAACACCCAGTATTCGCAGTCTGTCCTTGGCAATGGCACTCAAAGAACTATACAGGTACTACCTGTGCAATCATCAAGGACGTCCTTTCAACATCGCTCCGCAAATGTGCCTCCTGGCATAGTACTAGTTGGGGGATGAAGTCCCCTTGGCTATTGAGGGTATTTGGGGCCCAAGAATCCCTCTTGTTACTTCCAGCAAGTTGTACACAGCCAGTTCACTAAGAGGTTTCCGAGGCCACACCCCCTTTCTACACCACTCTGTAAACGCATCTGCTGGCACACTACTGGTTGGGGAATAAAGTTGTCTTGGATGCTAAAGGCCCTTAGGGACCCCTCCTGGTACGTTATATAAGTCCTACTTAGTGGGATTTCTGAGAGCTGCCCCCTTTTCCACAGCATTCTGCAGAGACCATTGCTACTTAAAAAACCATGGAAATTCACTGAAAAATCAAAGGTTACAGGTAAGTTATAGTGAGGAATTAGCATTGAAAAAACCTTAGAAATTCACTGAGAAAACCAAAGGTTACAGGGCTGTATGTATATATATATATATATATATATATATACATATATATATATATATATATATATTCACAGAAAAAACCATCGGTTTCAGGGACAGTTATAGTTAGTTGGACATTTCACTCGTACAAAACCAGTGAAATTCCCCTGTTATAGTTAGTTCAGCTAACTATAACTCGTGCCCCCGCAATGCACTGCTGATGACGTCACATATTACATCACTCATGACATGGTCAGTGACATCACTGATGACATCACTCATGACATCTCAAATGACATCACTGATGACATCACTGATGACATCATCCAGTGACTGTGTGTTTCTGTAAAGTTTAAATATGTTTAATATATATAGGGAAAGGCGTATTGAAGAATGAGTGGGTGTATAAGTGTCTGAATGGATGATTTAGTAGGTGCGTGACTGACTCTATAAGTGAGTGATTAAACATATCTTACTGAATGCATGGGTTAGTGACTAAACTGTGTGAAGGTCTGTATCCGCCTGTCTGTTGGTGTGTAAGCGGCTGCATGGGTTTGTGAATAGCTACATGAGTGTCTTTATGGGTTATTGATTGGTTGTCTGAGTATCTGTATGGGTGCCTGAGTGTTTGTGTGGGTGGGGTGTGTGTGACTCTGTGCATAGATGTGTGAGTGGGTGATTCACTGGGTGCATGGTTTCAAGCGTGCATCTGTGATGAACTGTATGGGTGGGTGAGTGTGTGTATGGGTGTGTTAGTGAGTGAATGTATATCTCAGTGGTACATGTGTGAGTAACTACATATGTGAAAGGCAGTATATATGTGTGTTGGAGTATATAAATGGCTATAAGTGAGAGTGTGTGATTGTGAGAGGGGCTAAAAGATGAGTGTGTACTTGTATCAGTGATTGTATAAGAGCGTAAGAATGTGCTAGTATTTGTATGAGTAAGTGAGCTGGTGCAAGTATAACTGTATAGGTGAGTAAATGGCAGTGTGATAATTTATTTGCATGACTGACTAGGTGTGTGAGTACCTCTATGGATGAGTGGCGGTGTGTGAGTGTCTATATAGGTGTATGAGTGCATATGATAGTCCTGTACTGAGTGACCATAAGTATGAGTGACTGTACGGGTGAGTGAGTGGATATGTGTGTAGACCTATGAATCAGTGAGTGGGTATGTAGTTATTGGTGTTGGAGTGTCTATGGTTTTGAGAATGGCAGTCTGTAATTTAGAGTGGGTGTATCAAAAGTTATATTAGGGTGTGAGAAGATGCATGAAATTACCACATGGATGATGTCATCAGTGATGTCATCAGCAGGGCCGGCGCTAGGCATGGGCAGTATGGGCAGCTGCCCAGGGCCCCGTGCTCAGCTCAAAAACATAGGGCCCCGCTTCTACAAGGCTGCATTATAGTCAGGCCACCTGCCCCTCCTGTGCCTCTCCTCCCCTCCGATCACTGCAATTTTACATTTCGCTAATGAGGTGCCTTAACCTCAGCAGTTCTAAAGGCGTGGCGTCAGTCCTGGGATTACGGGCGGGGCAACGGGGGATGGAAAGAATGGCCGGGGGGGGAGGGGGAGTCTTGGGACACCAGCAAAGACTATTGTGTTTGTGTGCCTGTGAGCAGGTCAAGGGCGGGGCTGTGCTCTGTGTAAAAGGTGCCATTTGCGCTTCCACGCAACAAATGGCCCTTTTGTTTTCAGGATCGGCTGAACAGTAATAGGTGAGGTGAGGCGGCTCAGTAGACGAGGGAGAAGCCGTGGCTGGGCAATGTTTATAGGCAAAGCACCACATCGCTTCTAATTCCAGGGGAGGTGGTCCCCACTTCCCTGGGCTTCGATGCGCTGGATCAGGGCCCAAGTGTGGGGCCCCTTCTCTTGGCCTCGCATCCCTTATCCAGTGCTGTGAGGCCCAGGGCAGGAGAGGCCCCTCTCGTGTGCTGTGCAGCAATGGATCAGGCCTCAAGTGTGGGCCCCCCTGCCCTCGGACATACAGTCATTATTCAGTACTGTGAGACCCAGGGTAGAGGGCCCCCCATCTCCTGAACTTCGTAGTACTACAGTTTGGCTCTGAAGCCCATGGGATGAAAAACTTTCCCCTGGGCTTTGCGCGCCTTGAGCAGCTTGATGGAACTGAGGAACTGGGTTAGAGTCCCAGCGTCTGCTGAACATCCTGTGATTTTGGGCATATCACTTTTTCCACATGCCCCTAAAAAATGAAAATATTCTTTTGTAATGTAACTGTTGATCATGTAAAGCTCTCTAATGCCTTAGAGCTGAGTTCACACAATATAAAACTGCAAATCCCCTCACGTTCTGGAACTGTGAGCCATGCCTGACTTTACTTCCACAGTCTATGTAATACAGCAGAGTTTTACATTTGTGGGTGCATTTGCTGTGTGGGCAGTCCAGAGAATTTTCACATGTGCTGGAAGTAGGGGTGAGTGGGGTGCTACAGCACCCCCTAAATAACCCTGCTGTTGTGCCAAAGGTAAAGGAGCAATAAAGATGCTTTTAAATTATTGCTTTTATGTTGTCACATTTGTTGTGTGTGTTGACATCTGGGTCTGCAGTGCACTTTACCCTGCCCTTTAGGAGATAAGTGGATGGGAGAGTGCGGAGCGAAAGTGTGAAGATAAAATATAGCAATGGAGGGGAAATGGGAAGACTTCAAATGTGAGACAGTATGGGTTAAGAGGAGAAAGGTGATCAAGAGACAAGATGTTGGAGGGAGGCTGAGAGAGGAGAGCAAAGGGGATAATGGAGAGAACTGAATAACAGCAACACACTGTCACTATGGGGAAACAGTGTGCTTAGACCAGGAGGAGGCGAGGAAAAGTGTAAAGAAATAAGGTACATGCATAAGAGTGGGCCGGTTAGGAGACAAAGAAGGATATAGGTGCTGGAAGTAGGAGTGCGGGGTGGTGAGGGGGGCACTGCAGTACCCCCAACTTTAAAATGCTGGAGATCCGAAGGTGAATGAGCAATAAAGATGCCTGTAAATTTCAAAGACAGACATCAAATGTCAGGGGATGTGTTCTGACAAATTGCTGCCTATTCTTTTAACATAGAGATTGTTTTCTTTTCTCTGGGTGCAAAGTGAGAGGACTTTACAAATTGATCTATGTGACAATCTTGCTGATGTAAAAGGAAAGGCTATAGGATGTAATTTTTTTTCTAACACACAATAACATTTTAATATAAAATGGCGTCGGGCGAGAACAGGTTGGCTTGGAGGTTGGTTGAATGTCACTAAGGGGTCACCTGACAAATTTCCCTGTTCCATGCAAGATGTGCTGCTACAGCCCAAGTTTTTATTTTGATTTCTGGTATTTGTAGTTGTGTTTATGCCATTATAAAGCAAGACAACAAGCCCCAGAAATCAAAGAAAATACCTGGACTGGAACAGCACATCATGCATGGACCTGGGAAACATGGCAGCTATGAGGGCCTGGAAAAGGTTTATGGGTGTTAGGAGAAAGCAGCTTAAGAGCTTTGAGGGTTGTACAAAGTAATTGACGATCGACTACTAGGGAGTCCTCTGGGCCATAGCCACATGAAGTTTAACCATTAACTCAGTCTGGGAAATGCTGGTTAGCTTCACTATATTTTTTGGGGCAGGTCTCCCGTTGATCTAGGACAGCTTCTTTGCAGGGGTTTTTATAATTTGTCCATATTAGCATTAGTGCTTTGACCTGTAAAGGACATCAATACAGAGCGACAGGGCCTTCTTTCAAAGTCAGATTTTAATTATTACGTGGCCTGAAACCCAGAGGGACCTGAAAGCCCTGACTCTGGGTTTATGCTGTTTACTTTGGTTTTGTACAGCCCTTCGTGTTACTGAATATCCTGGGGCCGCACAGTCATAATGTATTGCTACGAAGCTCAGGCAAAGGGCCCTTCCCCTGGGCCTGGCATCCCCGGATGATGGGTGCCAAGCCCAGGAGAGAGGGGCCCCCTACATTAAGCCTCATTGCAGACATGATCTATCCCCATGAGGCCCAGGAGAGAAGGACCCTCTCCATGGCCTCATGAGGCTGCATTAGAACTGCAAGGTCCAGGGCAGGTAAAAGCATTCATTTAAAGGCAGCGCTGAGCCAAAGCAAGGTGAGCGGCACCCAGGGTCAGGGCTTTCAGTGAGGCTGGTGCCTCTGGGCTTCAGGCCCTGCAGTAATTAAAATCTGATTTTGAAAGACATCTATATTGTGCTTTACTTTGATATCTTTTACAGGGCAAAACACTGGTAGATATCCAAAGACTGTTTTTTTACAGTAATCCATGTCAGTCATGCCAGTGAGGTTGCTCCTATTTATATTTCGCACATGCTTAATTTGCTTCTCTAAGAGTACTACATTTTTTCTGGGTTTTGTTTTAATGTGGTTTTTTTAATGCAGCGTATCAATCTTGTACTGTGCCTACGGTGAACTGGCTTGCCCATAGGCGTCTGTGTGAGTTCAGGTTGAGGGTGTGTGTTTGTAGTGGACCATACTTGAGGCCATTGGAGTGGAGTATAAAGGCTGTGTGTGGGAAGTTCTCACAAGGGGCTGTCAGTGGGTCACAGAGGGGTTTAGAATACATGCTCATAAAATCATGCTTGGCCTTCTGCAGAGCACATAAAGCAGTGGTAACATGGCAATTGTAATTGTAAATATATGCAATAGCGTGTGAATTAGATGAGGAGAGATGGGTCAGTGGAGGAGGGAGCAGCCAGCAAGGCAGGGCTCACTACAGTCTTTATCATCAAAGCATTTCTGCAGCTTCAACGCCCAGGGAAGGGTTCCCCACTCTCCCCTGCCCCTTAGCACTGGATCATGGCTGTGAAGTCCAGGAGTTGGCCCCAATATCCAGTGGTGTGAGGCCGTGTGCAGGGAGCCACCCACTCCGGGCTGCACAGTGCTACACTACGGCTGCGATGCCCAGTGGCTGAAACCCCCTCCTCTGGGCCTCGCAGCTCATGGAGCAGCTTGATGTTGTGGACTGTCTTTGTTGAGATATCGACCAGTGTTTTACCCTGCAAAGGATGTGAATACAGAGCTGGTCCAAATTATTGGGGGTTCCTTACACTGCCCACCATGCTTTGGTTCAGCTCTGCCTTTTATTGAATGCTTTTCTCTACCCTGGGTTTCGAGCGCTGCGAGGCCCAGGAGAGGGGCCACCCGACTTTTGGCAACACAGCATTAGATGATTGCTGCGATGAGGCCTAGTGTGTGGTGGGGCGCTCTCCGGGGCTTGCCGCTCATTATCTAGCGCTGTGAGGTGCAGGAGAGGGGCCTTCTCCAGGGCCTCATATACTACATTATGCAGTGAGGCCCAGGGCAGGTAAAAATATATATTAAACGGTAGGGTTTTGAAAGGAGTCTATATTGTGCTCCATTGTGATATGCTTTACAGTGCCAAACACTGATGGATATCTCAACAATGACTGTGAAAAAACATTACAATAACCAAGGTCAATCAGGACAATGAGGTTGCTCCTATTTAAATTTCACGTCTTGCCTAATTTACTTCCCTAAGTGTGCTCGTTTTTCCTGCATATTTTTTTCTATATTTTTGCTATACAACATATCAACCTATTGTTCTGCATACTATCAACTCACTTACAGGTGTTTGTGCTAGTTCAGGTTGTGGGCGAGTGAGTAAAATGGGCCATGATTGAGAGCCCTGGAATTGAGTCTAAAGGTAGTGCGCAGTTCTCACAGTGAATGCCAGTGGGTCACAAATGTGTTTAGAATACCTGCTCAACCAATCTTGTTTGGCTCCTCTGTGGAGGGCAGAGGGCAATGGTGGCATGTAGTAATTGTACTTGTAATTTTGTGTAAAAGCGTGCGAAGGAGGTACAAAGCGCCTGTTGAAAATTGACCGGCCAAATGGAAATACAGTGTTCATAAGTGAATGGCTGTGTTGTGTGTCTGTGGTGGAGAATGGTAAAGTGAAGCAGATGCAAGAGAATATGTGCAGAAGGAGAAAGTGAAAAGAGGGTTCAGAAAAGAAAGAGGAGGGCTGAAATATGTAGATGGAAGATTTCAGAAAGATGTGGGTGGAAAAAGTGTAAGTCTCGCAGAGAGGTGGCAGAGGAAAGTGGTGTGAAGAGGACAATAGGAATGATTCTGTCACTCTAAAGGCCACTGCCCCTTCCACATGCCAAAGACGCACCAAAGGCAAGCCCGTCTCTGCTCATCCGCGCCCGAATGGGACCAGGGCCGAGGAACCCTGCCTGAATCCCCACGAAGATGGTAACTTATTCAGCTCAATCCCTATACTCACTCTTGCCTAAAACTTCCCTGCTCACCTGTTCCCATTACGGCCAGGGAACGGGGATTTGAGCTGCTCCCTCTTTAGTTTTTCGATTAGCAATCCCGAGAAGTCAGAGCTAAAATACCTGGGCTCATAAAATGGAACCTCGCAGTTATCAATTGTAGATCCCTGTCCCATCATAAGTTTCAGCTACTAACACTAATGGATGATGAACAACTGGATGTCTTGTTCCTAACAGAAATGTGGCTACATGACATCTCTAAACTAGACATCAATCAAGTGCTCCCCCCGGGATATTATGTATGTAGGAAAAACTGCTCTCACAAAAGCCATGGGGGTATCACTCTCCTAGGGGATCTCAACGTTCATGTGGATGAAATCAACAACCCCAAGGTGTCAGGCAGCTTACATGACCTAGGCTGTCTGCAGTTCACCCAAAGAGTAGCAGGTCCCACCCATGACAAAGGACATCTTCTAGATCCAGTGTTTAGAAATTACACTAACATAAAAATTGGAAACCCATGTCCGATGACCTGGACAGACCATGCCTTGATCTCATTCACACTGGAGGGTATCCCATCCCCTTTGGAAAATAAGACATAGGAAGCTCCTCCGCTTTGGGGGAGGCGCGTCGACCCCTGCCAGCAGCGCAAAAAAATAAAACCATAATAACCCTGCGTTTATTATAGTTTTATTTTGTTTACATGAGTCTGGGGGTGGGGCCAGGGGGGCAACAGTTGTCCAAGGGGAGGGGTGTGCACTGTTTTTTTTATTTATTTATCTTTTTTATTGTAACAGGGCATTAAACACACCTTACATTACAGTTGTTAAAAACACGACCAAGGATTATTACAGTGAGTCATAGGGTAGCCTTTGTTATTCAACTTCTGGCCTCAACATTATTTGCACTCACATAATCTTGTAGTACATTCAGAGTGGTGTGCACTGTTATCAGTGAGCAGGACGATTTGGCTGGCTGTCTCAGGCCGGCCAACCATCATGAGCGTTAATGCTCTCTGCACCCTAGCTGCTTTGCTGGGTTTGAGACAGCAAAGCACAGGCTCCCAGTCCCCTTGGGAGCGCAAATCATCGTTGCTCAGGCCAATCTTAAAGCTGCTCCCCTGGTTGAGAGCAGCTTCAGGATTGGGCGCAGGGGAGTCTGGGAGACACTGCCTGCAGTGGAGGCCCGAGAGTAGCAAAAGATGGCGATGCGGGGGGTGGCAGGTACATTCTTTTTTTAATCCTTTTTTTATTGTTCGTTGTCTCTTCCCCTGGCCCTTCCCCTCTCCTCTGACACCGGCTGATACTGCAATAAGAACATAATCAGCCTATGACGACGCTGGTCAAAACTGAATAAAGAAATATGAATGACCTCCATAGCCTCAAAAGAACCGGCCATGTGTAAACATCCCTCGGCAGCAAATTCCATAATTGAAGAATGGATTAAGGACTCACTAGATGAAACAATTCCTATCACTACTATAAAGAATGGAAATAAAGAGAAATCAGCACCATGCTTAACCGCCCCCCTAATCTCCCTAAAAAACCTAAAACTCTCCTACCGGATGGCTATTGGACATTTCCATCAGGAAATTAAAAAGGCACAGGCAGCATACTACGAAGCTGTAATGATGAATATAGTCAATGTCCCGAGGGAGCTTTTCCGTAGTGTTAAGTCACTCACTACTCCAAAAGATAAAAATACGCTACCTACCCCTACAGTAGCACCCTGCAACAAACTTGCAGTGTACTTCCAAGATAAAGTTTCTGTTATCTACAGTAACTTACAACAGACAAAAAAAGCCTTGTCTATTCAGCCAGAGACACATGTTCTGCTTGAGGAGACGACATGTATCTCAAACTCCCCCCTATCACAAGGGAGTCACTCCCAGCATTATTTAGCAAAGTTGAATCGGGATCCGCTGTGTATCCGGCACCACCTCACATTCTGCTACAAGGAGCACAAGATATTCTCACCACACTTCTTGAACGCCATGTATCCCTTTCCACTGGAGTAGTTCCCTGAACTTGGAAACAAGCAGTGGTTAAACCTCTGCTAACGAAACCCAACCTTGAACCTTCATGTCCTGTGAACTACAGACCTATCTCCTTGCTTCCATCCATGTGGACGGTACTAGAAAAACATATCATTCAAAACCTCTCCCTGTTCCAGCAGGAGAACTCTCTTCTTAACTCAACTCAGACTGGTTTAAGTCCACAACATAGCATGGAAACCACATTATTAGCAATAACAGAGGAGCTGAAAATATTGCTGTACAAAGGAGGTTCCCCAACCATTATCCTTCTCTACCTGTGTGCAGCGTTCAACAATGTTGACCACGAGACTCTGGTGCTCAGGGTGATTGAAATAGGAATAGAAAATGGTGCTATGACCTGGCTTTCCTCGTTCCTAAAAGAAAAGTCCTTTCAAATTTGCGATCTTCCCTACTATTCAGATGTCTTCCCTTTGAAGTGTGAGGTTCCGCAGGGCTTTGCATTGAGGCCTACACTTTTCAACATTTATTTGAGTCCATTGGCAGACATCGTTAAGGAATTTTAGGTGTTGATGGTCTCCTTTGCTGACGACACCCAACTGGTAGTCTCCCTTTACCCGGGAACAGGTTTACAACAACAACTAACCCTTGTCTAAAGAAAGTTGCATGATGGTGGGCTAACTGCTCACTTAAATTGAAGGTAAACAAAACCAAGCTGATGATTTTAGGAAACAAGCCAACACCGCAAACAATCCTCGGATGGCCAGAGTGCCTGGGAGCACCGCCAATCTCCCTTCCTCCCCCATTACGATCTTAGGTATGTGGTTGGATAGCTCTCTATCTATGGAGGCCCAAGTAAAAAAAATTTACAGCATCTTGCTTTGGCCTTATCAGAACCCTACGGAAAATCCTAGACCTATTACCTACACAATCTAGGAGAATAGTGGTCCAAGTGCTGATTCTTTCCTGCTTGGACTATGGGAATTCCCTGTATACGGGCTCACCTGAATATATTACCAAGAGACTCCAGTTAGTCCAAAGTGCGGCAGCAAGAACTATCCTCAAACTTCCCAAACATACCTCAGCAAAAATTGCACTGGCTTCCAGTGGAGGAAAGGGTAGAATTCAAGGCACTTTACTTGGAGCATAGAGGAATCAACTATGATGGACCCTCCTTGATAGTGGCTCTTCTGGTACCTTACACTCCTAGCAGGACCTTAACATCCTCCAATGCTTGATTGCTAAAGGTCCAAAGGATCAGATTGGGGGGGCGTGTATCCTTCTCGCATTTGACCCCTAAGCTTTGGAATGCTATGCCCGCTGAGCTCAGAAACTAAATGAACGAGACCCGATTCAGAAAAATGCTAAAAACATGGCTTTACCCCCACTAGCCCTAGACATGTACCGCCTCAGAATCCCTCTAGTGTACACGGTGACTCACGCAGCACTGGGAAGCCCTCAGGGCGGCTATGTGCTTTATAAATCTGCATAGAATAAATCTACATAGCATAACTTGAGGAGCACTGTTAAAGGGTGGTAGTGAGGGAATTGATAGCGAAGGAGCTCATTGGCGAGGCACCAACAAACATTGTCGCACCAAGGGCCACCGGCACTAACGCCGGCCCTGGATGTCGCAAATTAGAGGGGCCTCACATCTTCCCCTTCGCCCAGGGCCCCAAAAGTCCTAGGACCGGCCCTGGTCATCAGTGATGTCATTTGAGATGTCATCAGCGATGTCATCAGTGATGTCACTGACCATGTCATGAGTGATGTAATATGTGACGTCATCAGGAGTGCATTGCGGGGGCGCGAGTTATAGTTAGCTGAACTAACTATAACGGGGGAATTTCACTGGTTTTGTACGAGTGAAATGTCCAACTAACTATAACTGTCCCTGAAACCTATGGTTTTTTCAGTGAATTTCTAAGGTTTTTTAAATGCTAATTTCTAACTATAACGTGCCTGAAACCTATGGTTTTTTCAGTGAATTTCAAAGGTTTTTTAAATGCTAATTTCAAACTATAACGTGCCTGAAACCTATGGTTTTTTCAGTGAATTTCAAAGGTTTTTTAAATGCTAATTTCTAACTATAAAGTGTCTGAAACCTATGGTTTTTTCAGTGAATTTCAACGGTTTTTTAAATGCTAATTTTTAAGTGTAATAGTAGTTATACCTATGTTTTTTGTACTGAATTTCTGTAGTTTTTTAACTGTTTATTTGTAAATATATTATTTATTAAACAATATTGTATACTTTTGTGAAATTTGCAATTTTTTTATTAAAAAAATTAAAAAGTAAAATATAGTATAATTATTTTATTGTATTTTTTTATTTTAATATATTTTTATTATTTTCTTTTTTTTAAATTTTTTTTGGGGGGAATCGCACACCGAAAGCGTACTTAACACGGTGGGTACGCGTACCCCAGCCGCCTGTTTGGAAAACTCGTGAAGGATCCACGTATGGTGTGCGACGGGTGCGTGTTTTCCAGTTACGTCACATACGTATAATATTACGTGGTGTGCGCGTTTGGTATGCGACCGGTACGCGATTCCTGCTCCCGCTTATTCGCGACACATACGCATTAGCGTACGCGACGCTTGCGCGGTGGCGGGCCCCGCGTGATGTCATATACAACGGCCCCACCAGCGCTGGGATGCCTGGCTTCACCTTGGGGGTGCCCAGGAGTGGACATTTCACAGGGAAAAGACAGGAAGGGTTCCACGCGGTATGTGTACAGCGCCAGGACACCCTAGGGTAACAGTGCGCTTTACAAGTACAAATTTCATTTCATTTCATATACGTGCTGGGGCGCGCTGGGTGCGCGACTCCCGCAAAAGTTTTTATATTCTAAAATGATATGTATGTGTCTTTAATGTACATATTAGGGCAAGAGATTATCTAAGGTATTCATAAAAATAATATATTTCTACTTGTAATAAACTTATATTAATTTTAAATCTATTTTGGCGAAATCGCGTTGGGTGCGCGCGTCGTGTGCGCATGGTGCGCGAATCTCATGTGACCTCAAAAAAAAGGATTTGATTGGTTTATAACATTTTCCACTGTAACTATTGAAGGACCCCACCCATTTTAATCATTCTTCTTGGACCATCTTCAGAGAAGCAGCTCTTCTCCAATTTGAACCTGTTTGGTTTTTTTGGGTGTTTTTTGTGAACTCTGTACAAAAATGGCATCTGGAGAGGAACAGCAGGTGCAACTACTTTCAGAAGAAGAAGTGTTGGAGGAAGACCCACCCAAGAAGAGACCAGAGTCTGTTGTGTGGAAGTTCTTCACTTTTCCTTCCGGACAAAAGAAGGTGAATGCAACAAAGGTGACATGCTTGCTGTGTGGCAGGGTGCTGTCGCGAGGCAGCGAGAAGAAATACTCCTGTGGAACTGTGAGTATGTACAAACATTTGCGCACCATTCACCCCAAGAATCTAGCTCGGGAGGAAATGAGGCGAGCTGCGGAAAATCCAACACCAGCAGTTGCTAGCACCTCAGGAGCGTCACAACCAACACCTCCTATGGACATAAGGGCAGAATTTGCGTTTTAGAACAGCACTGTGTTAAGTGCAAGAAAATAATCTGTTATGGTGAGCAGTCGGTGGATGCAGTTTGTGCTGCCCAACGCAACCACCACTGTTAATTTTCTTTTTTTTTTGTTCTTTTTGGAATGATAACTAATTCCAAAAGTTACCTGTTTACTTTGTTCCTTTTTTTGTTCAGTTTTTGAAAAAACACCATACAAAATTGTTAAAAAAATACCAAACAAAATACAAAAGAAAAAAGAAGAAAAAAAAAAGTTCTTCTCAGAACTACCTTATCTGGTTAAAAAAAGAACTATAATTGCATGGTAATGTCTGAAAGTTTGCTTGAATATATGTGTAGAGTATGATTGACTGAAAGAATGCATTAGTGGTGTATGGTGAATTTATAAGTGCTTAGGTATTGGCGGAGTAATGGGATAAGAAGATAGTGCTGGATGGGTGAATGAGGAAGTGCATGGGAGTGACAGGCGGATTGCTAGGCTGCATGTGTACTAAGTGGGTATTTGCAAAAGTGTATCAATAGTATGTATGTGGTTAGAGTTCTGCATGCATAGTGCAGAGAATTTTGTAGGTGTACTTGTGTTAGTGGCTAGGCCACTCCATAACGACATCACTAGTAATTGGAATGATTACAGTGCTGGAAGCAGAGTGCATGGTCAAGTTATAAGTGGTTAGGTATTGGCGGAGTAATGGGATAAGAAAATAGTGCTGGATGGGTGAATGAGGAAGTGCATGGGAGTGAGAGGCGGATTGCTAGGCTGCATGTGTACTAAGTGGGTATTTGCAAGAGTGTATCAATAGTATGTATGTGGTTAGAGTTCTGCATGCATAGTGCAGAGAATGTTGTAGGTGTACTTGTGTTAGTGGCTAGGCCACTCCATAACGACATCACTAGTAATTGGAATGATTACAGTGCTGGAAGCAGAGTGCATGGTCAAGTCATAAGTGGTTAGGTATTGGCGGAGTGATGGGATAAGAAGATAGTGCTGGATGGGTGATTGAGGAAGTGCATGGGAGTGACAGGTGGATTGCTAGGCTGCATGGGTACTAAGTGGGTATTTGCAAGAGTGTATCAATAGTATGTATGTGGTTAGAGTTCTGCATGCATAGTGCACAGAATTTTGTAGGTGTCCTTGTGTTAGTGGCTAGGCCACTCCATAACGACATCACTAGTAATTGGAATGATTACAGTGCTGGAAGCAGAGTGCATGGTCAAGTTATAAGTGGTTAGGTATTGGCGGAGTGATAGGATAAGTAGATAATGTTGGATGGGTGATTGAGGAAGTGCATGGGAGTGACAGATGGATTGCTAGGCTGCATGGGTAGTAATTGGGTATTTGCAAAAGTGTATCAATAGTATGTATGTGGAAGAGTTCTGCATGCATAGTGCACAGAATGTTGTAGGTGTACTTGTGTTAGTGGCTAGGCCACTCCATAACGACATCACTAGTAATTGGAATGATTACAGTGCTGGAAGCAGAGTGCATGCTCAAGTTATAAGTGGATAGGTATTGGCGGAGTGATGGGATAAGAAGATAGTGCTGGATGGGTGATTGAGGAAGTGCATGGGAGTGACAGGTGGATTGCTAGGCTGCATGGGTACTAAGTGGGTATTTGCAAGAGTGTATCAATAGTATGTATGTGGTTAGAGTTCTGCATGCATAGTGAAGAGAATGTTGTAGGTGTACTTGTGTTAGTGGCTAGGCCGCTCCATAACGACATCACTAGTAATTGGAATGATTACAGTGCTGGAAGCAGAGTGCATGGTCAAGTTATGAGTGGTTAGGTATTGGCGGAGTGATGGGATAAGAAGATAGTGCTGGATGGGTAAATGAGGAAGTGCATGGGAGTGACAGGCGGATTGCTAGGCTACATGTGTACTAAGTGGGCATTTGCAAGAGTGTATCAATAGTATGTATGTTGTTAGAGTTCTGCATGCATAGTGCAGAGAATGTTGTAGGTGTACTTGTGTTAGTGGCTAGGCCACTACATAACGACATCACTAGTAATTGGAATGATTACAGTGCTGGAAGCAGAGTGCATGGTCAAGTTATAAGTGGTTAGGTATTGGCGGAGCGATGGGATAAGAAGATAGTGCTGGATGGGTGATTGAGGAAGTGCATGGGAGTGACAGGTGGATTGCTCGGCTACAAGGGTACTAAGTGGGTATTTGCAAGAGTGTATCAATAGTATGTATGTGGTTAGAGTTCTGCATGCATAGTGCAGAGAATGTTGTAGGTATACTTGTGTTAGTGGCCAGGCCACTCCATAATGACATCACTAGTAATTGGAATGATTACAGTGCTGGAAGCAGAGTGCATGCTCAAGTTATAAGTGGATAGGTATTGGCGGAGTGATGGGATAAGAAGTTAGTGCTGGATGGGTGATTGAGGAAGTGCATGGGAGTGACAGGTGGATTGCTAGGCTGCATGGGTACTAAGTGGGTATTTGCAAGAGTGTATCAATAGTATGTATGTGGTTAGAGTTCTGCATGCATAGTGCAGAGAATGTTGTAGGTGTACTTGTGTTAGTGGCTAGGCCACTCCATAACGACATCACTAGTAATTGGAATGATTACAGTGCTGGAAGCAGAGTGCATGGTCAAGTTATGAGTGGTTAGGTATTGGCGGAGTGACGGGATAAGAAGATAGTGCTGGATGGGTGATTGAGGAAGTGCATGGGAGTGACAGGCGGATTGCTAGGCTGCATGTGTACTAAGTGGGTATTTGCAAAAGTGTATCAATAGTATGTATGTGGTTAGACTTCTGCATGCATAGTGCAGAGAATGTTGTAGGTGTACTTGTGTTAGTGGCTAGGCCACTCCATAACGACATCACTAGTAATTGGAATGATTACAGTGCTGGAAGCAGAGTGCATGGTCAAGTTATAAGTGGTTAGGTATTGGCGGAGTGATGGGATAAGAAGATAGTGCTGGATGGGTGATTGAGGAAGTGCATGGGAGTGACAGGTGAATTGCTCGGCTGCAAGGGTACTAAGTGGGTATTTGCAAGAGTGTATCAATAGTATGTATGTGGTTAGAGTTCTGCATGCATAGTGCAGAGAATGTTGTAGGTGTACTTGTGTTAGTGGCTAGGCCACTCCATAATGACATCACTAGTAATTGGAATGATTACAGTTCTGGAAGCAGAGTGCATGGTCAAGTTATAAGTGGTTAGGTATTGGCGGAGTGATAAGATAAGTAGATAGTTCTGGATGGGTGATTGAGGAAGTGCATGGGAGTGACAGGCGGATTGCTAGGCTGCATGTGTACTAAGTGGGTATTTGCAAGACTGTATCAATAGTATGTATGTGGTTAGAGTTCTGCATGCATAGTGCACAGAATGTTGTAGGTGTACTTGTGTTAGTGGCTAGGCCACTCCATAACGACATCACTAGTAATTGGAATGATTACAGTGCTGGAAGCAGAGAGCATGGTCAATTTATAAGTGGTTAGGTATTGGCGGAGTGATGGGATAAGAAGATAGTGCTGGATGGGTGATTGAGGAAGTGCATGGGAGTGACATGTGGATTGCTAGGCTGCATGGGTACTAAGTGGGTATTTGCAAGAGTGTATCAATAGTATGTATGTGGTTAGAGTTCTGCATGCATAGTGCAGAGAATGTTGTAGGTGTACTTGTGTTAGTGGCTAGGCCACTCAATAACGACATCACTAGTAATTGGAATGATTACAGTTCTGGAAGCAGAGTGCATGGTCAAATTATAAGTGGTTAGGTATTGGCGGAGTAATGGGATAAGAAGATAGTGCTGGATGGGTGAATGAGGAAGTGCATGGGAGTGACAGACGGATTGCTAGGCTGCATGGGTACTAAGTGGGTATTTGCAATAGTGTATCAATAGTATGTATGTGGTTAGACTTCTGCATGCATAGTGCACAGAATGTTGTAGGTGTACTTGTGTTAGTGGCTAGGCCACTCCATAACAACATCTCTAGTAATTGGAATGATTACAGTGCTGGAAGCAGAGTGCATGGTCAAGTTATAAGTGGTTAGGTATTGGTGGAGTGATAGGATAAGTAGATAGTGCTGGATGGGTGATTGGAAAAGTGAATGGGACAGACAGGAGGATTACTAGGCTGCATGGGTAGTAACTTAGTAAGTAGCTGGTTAGAGGTTTATATAGATAGTGCATAACTAAATGTAGTACTGCATAGATAGTGTTTGGATTACTTAATCTTACCTTTACAGTAGTAGATATCAAATTTTTCTAAACATTTTTTGTAGTTGTTTTTTATAATTTAAATTTTTGAAAATTTCGAACTTTAGATTTATGATCTGTGAAAGAGAAGAAAAAATACAGTTATAATGTATAATATTATAATTTTATAAACACAACATAATGTAAGCATAATTTAAATTATTTAGTTTGCCTTTTTTGCTGTTTTCAGAATAGATTGAATTTCACTATAAATAGTGATTTCAATGTTACTCATCACATAACAGCGGGCAAAAAAAAAACAATCAAGAAGATTGTTTAAAAAACAAACAAATCTGTGTCAAAAATATTTTCAACATAGTGAACTATCTCTGCACATTGTATAAAAATAACATCCTCAATAACATAGCATATAATACAAATCACACATATATAAAATGGTTCTTTGTAAGAGAATTTTGTTACTACAAGATAAAAGAAGCAAAACAATAATTCAATCAATAATTCTTCATAATTTCCATATACTCTAAATGTTGTTCTTTAAAATATATGGTGTCAGAATATCCCAGAAAAAGTGCTTAATTCACATTAATATCTTTCCTCTAGGCCAAATGATATTCCTGAAATCCTTTATACTGAAATTGTCCAAAGTAATCGTATTAATACAGTTTAACATATTCCCAATAGGCCGAATTATGTTCTTAGAACTTTGGCTTTAAGAATATTAGGTATGAATTTGGCAATTCGTTCGGCAAACGATATTTAAAAACTAAATGAGCATCATTACAATATGTCCATCCTTTATTGCATTTTAAATAGACAGTGTAATGTCCAGATGTTGTAGAATGTCCATTGTGGAAAATAATTGCTACTGCTACAAAAGTTCTTCCTGATATTGATAGTTGACTTGCTACAAAATTTTTAATTAAAGTTTCCAATTTTCTTCCATCAGCTGTACAACGTTGTATCATTAAAATTATATATTGTCCAAATTTTTCTATAAATAGTGTTGATAACATTTCTGATTTGCATTGCATACACTCCATGTTTTGATTTGCTGCTTTAACTAACTTGTTGAAAGACACTGTTTTACAGTCTGGTATTGTTAAATATATAAATCTTTCAGTGTCTATGTTAGTGGTAGAAGTAAACGTACAATTTTCACATTGATGTTCCCATTTATAACGTAGTCCAAATAGATTTTCAATTTGTATTCCTTCCTCTTCTAATACTGCAAGCATATACATTAGAAATTCCTGAGCATCTTGTTGCACATTCTGTGTAAATTGCATAGAACCAGAACATATATCCAAAAGTTTCCGAATATCTGAAACACTTTGTATTTTACTTTTATCAGTTCTCAATTTTTCAAAAATAGAACGCAACAAGGAACAAACCCTTTTTTCATGATACTCCATAATTTGCTGTTGCAGATATTCTAGAAAAAATACAACATTTACAACTATATTAGCATAGCAGTTGATACCTGAACTATTTTCTAACTGATATCCGACAATCTCTTCAATACTGTCCTTTTTCTTTTTGCTTGGAATTTCAACATTATCCTGATTTTTTTTCTTCTCTTTAACTTCACTACAGATATTCTCATACCTTCTTTTTCGACCTACTACACACTTTTCATATACATGATATTCACCTAAATTGGGAGCATACAGTCTCCTTAACCGATTATACTCTCTTACACAATTTACATCTGCACTAATCTTACTCTCATCAAAATCAATCAAATGCAATCCAGATAAAGTTCTGACTCGGGACAAAGCAACATATGCCATGCCCTCTTTAAATACGGTACTTCCAATGTTTACCAAAGCACTGTCTACACTTAAACCTTGAGATTTATGAATAGTCACCGCATATGCCAAAGAAAGAGGAAACTGTTTTCTACGAACATACAAATCTTTAACAAGCAAAAAACGAACCGAACAACGACCAATTTGTTTTACTTCTTCAATTTGATCAAATTTGATTTTCAAAAATTCAATTCCATGTCTATTTTGATAATTAACAAAATCAACAACTTTACCCATTGCACCATTTACTAAACCTTTTTCCACATTCAAATTACGCCGTAAAATAGCGCGACAGTTTACACATACATATAAATTCTTTTCTAAACCAGCAGTTTTAGTTATAGATTTTTCTAAAGAATCCAATTTTGTTTTCAGTTTTTCTGTCAAAATAATAGTAACTCGTTCATGCTCTATTTTATCAATGGCTTCCATTTTTATTATTTCTTCATTTTCCAGCTTTTAAAGTTCTTCATTGAATGTACAACACTCTCGCAGTGTTGGCATGAGGCAGATGATAAATTTATTTTCTGCAATCTTTTTGTATATTTTTGCAGGAACTATATTTTCATTTGGAAACAAGTTGGTAAGTAGACGACTTTGCAAAGCTTGTTTGCCATGTTCTGTCAATACTCCAATTCGTATATCTTGAAGAATGGTTCCATAATCTTCATCATTTGCTTGTCGCATATTTTTAATGAGTTCTTTGTACTCAAAATATGACCAAATGTTAACGTTTCCAACACTTCCCAAAGACTTTCTGGTGTCTTCGTGCACAAGCGTTTTAAATACTGGTTGCCCTTTTACAGGAGTAAGTTGCAGTAGATCACCAAAAACTATCACATGTTTTCCTCCAAATAAGACATCGAATTCTGTTTTTAAAATTTGCTGCATTCTTAAATGCACAAAGGCAAGCATTAAGTTTGAGACCATGCTCACCTCATCAATAATTAGAAGTTTCATTTTCTTTAGCACTCTTGAAACTTTATAACAAGCTTCTCCAGATAGCTTGTGATATTCCAATTTATTTTCATGTTCCACAGGTAGCATTAGTAAACGATGTAATGTAACTCCTTTAATGTTGTGTGCTGCCAATCCAGTTGGAGCAGTTACAACACAAGACAAATGTGAGTCAGTTATTTTCTGTACATAAGTGGTCAAAACTTCAATCAAGAAACTTTTTCCTGTAACAGCTTGACCACTGATATACATTCGGATAGGTTGAAATGATGTGCATGTGCATTCTTTCTTTTCATGAAGAAAACCATGGTCGATCTGTTGTGTAACTTGCTGATATATTTGTTTCTGTTCAATATTTAGTTGTTCTTCCAAGTTTTCTAAGTCCATAATATCTTCTTGAGCTTGATGCATTGCTGTTTCCACTTCATTCATGGCGATTGCTGCAAACATTTTCAAGAATTGGTTGTCCTAGTGGATCTTGACTCAGGGGAGCAGAACTTTGACTGTCTTGAGAACTGTCTCTAGCAATCTCAGCTGCAATAGTAGCTTCTTGATCAATTTCTTCATTCAACATTTTGAGATAATTTGCAAAACTGGCCATTCAATGCTATCTTTACATGCATTGAAAGAATCTTCATAGCACTGAAAATCTCCAAGTAATTCTAATTCTGTACGCCAAGGCTTGAATAGTTGCAAAAGTGCTAAATAGTAAAATTCTCTTTTATCAGCAGTATCACAACTCAGTTTTCTGTGATTAATCAGATTTCCTTTAGTATGTTTCACCAAACATCCTTCTGAACCAATCACTGCATATTTTCCTTCATTTATGTTTTCTGTAGTATTTTTTTAAAACTGTAAAATTGCAGCACTTCATAGAGACATATGTTCTCAAGATGACGACTTCTATTTGGATAGTATGTATCCAACATGTTTGTTTTGACAATATCTGTACTTCCCGGTTCATTTACTGCTAAATATTCGATTTCTTGTACAGATTTAAGTACTCGATTTCGTGTTGCAGCAAGACCTAGACTCACCCAAATGATCCCTCTTGACTTTGAATATAAACTTGCGGATGACAACCGATCCAAGCATTCGTACGCTCCAATCTCTCGATGGGATAACATCTTCAAACTGAAACTGTACAATTTCTTACTAAGACTCTTCTCGTGAGAAATTTCTTTCAACTCCGTCTTTTCTGATTTTGTTATGTATGATGTTACATACCGAGCAACAGCAATGGAATTATCCGCAACATACTGGATATCCATATTAGCATTCCACATCGAGAGAATAACTGGATTCTAATAATTGATATACTTTGATTCTTCACTTCTTTTCAAATTGTAAGTATTTTTGGGTGATTTTCTAGTGATGGTATGTCTCACTGCTGACATGAAACTGTTTACTCTTCCTTTGGATATTACTGGACGTGGAAATCCAAAACGACATTTGGTATAAAACTTTTCCTTCGACTTGTATTTCCGTCGACAGTATTTGCCACATCGATGACTTTGGAATCGTAACACTTGTTGCCTTAAGTTGTTTTCTTGTGTTCTTTTTGATATAGCACATGTAACATAATCTTCAATAAACGATAAAACAGTATCATCCGAATCAGTTCCAAATTTGTGTGCATCTTTGATCCATAAAAGCATATGTATATGAGGAGCACCTCTAGCTTGATACTCCTTTCTCCAAAAGAAATCAATAACTTCTCCAAGATGAGGATTCTTTTTATTGCAGATAAAAGACATCATAGCTTCAAACCTATGATTGAAATATCTGCATACATTTACAGGATCCAAAGAACACAATTCTCCAGGTGTCTTGTATTCAATATTTTTAATATTTGAATTTGCTTCTCGAAGAAATTCAAGTAAATCATCCCAAGCGTATTCAGCACAGCTTAGGGTAACGAACCACGTAGGAGTTCCTAAGTTCCTTAGCATGCATTTAAGTTCTCCATGACGACGATACCAATACTCATTAGTACCACGCTGACATGCCATCAAATTAATCAGTTGAGATTCTAAATGATCGTCTCTCTGATGTACTTTATCCATAAATTCCTTTGCAGAAACATTTTGAAGATGTACTCCTGTTTTTAATATGTGGTTGACTGCATATGAAAGTCCAGACAAGTCACTCTCAAACAAAAGATGAAATATATATGGGATACATTGTCGAAATCTTGGATCTTCTGCATACAATCTTGTTGTCCGATATTCTGATGCAGGAATCTGTACTGATCGTTCGTCATATCGTCCACCTTTTCCAGTTGGGAACAGCTGGGGAAAACAACGAGCTTCCAAACTTTTTTCCCAAACATTCATGGGAGTCCCCTTTGCTTTCTTCATTTGGAATAATTCAATAGTATTCCCCATGACTTCTTTCGAATGAAGTGGATGTACACTATAATGTTCATAAATTTCTTCACTTTTGGACATGTCCACCTCAATTTGACCACTTGACATTTCACTATCATCTCCTAAAAGTATTTCTTCTTCTTCCACATACACATTTTTGTAGTAATCATTATTTTTTATAAGATATAATGTTGCCTTTTGCACTTTCCTGACATCCACTAATTCCTGCCATATTTTCTTACTCTTAGTAGGAACACCATTAAGTAGAATAACTAGTGGTTCACTTTCTACATTCTGTACACCAATAGTTTCAATATTTTTCTTTAAATCTAGTGGTAAATATACAACTCTACCTTTTAATCCTCTCTGTAAATCTGTAGGAGGCAATTTACCTGTTTTAGGCTCCATACGAACAATAGCCTGAAATGGGTGCACACATTGAATCAGAATAGATTCATATGTGTTTAAATCTATCAGTTCTGGAGGAATAGTTACCAACTCTAGATTATTATGGACCGCTCTAGCAGGCATTTTATTATCGTCTAATTTGTTATAACAATATTTACAAATACACTGATCAGTACCCAAATCAAAGCAATCCTCTACCAACAAATAAGTTGCAAATTCCATCCACTTATCATTATTTTCTCTTTCACTTTTTAAATACAGATCAACACTCCTAGTCTGATTTCTATAGTGAGTTCGTCGGCAACAAATACAAGTGTAATTTGGCCTTTCACACGAAATTACCTTAAACTTTGTAATGTGTTCTTCAAACTTCTCTGTACTACTATTTTCCACATTTTCTTCAACACCTACTTCTATCAATGTCTCACTTTGTCCACTCTCTTCTTGAGGACCAAAGTAACAAAACTCTATTTTATCATAAACTTTTTTAACATCTGATACTGACCCATGCAAAAGAGCACTGTTTAATTCATTTAAAATTATTGCTGGACTTTTGCGTAATACAATCTTCTCACTAACTTCCGCATTTGAGAATGATGTACTGCTAACATTCTAAAATGATGAAAAACACTTTGACATACTCTTCTTGAAAGACAAGCCAGTGAATGACCTTGCAAACCAGTATTTTTTCTCACTCTGCAAGGATCTAGTCCTTGCAACATCTTAATCTTTTGTTTAATACTTTTTTACTATACTGTCGTAAGAAATTGCAAAAAATCTCAATAGATTCCTGTCGTATACTACAAATACTACTACAATCCCAAGTATACACTGGAGCTTTAGAACGTCTCCCTAGAACTTCATCAGCTATCACTTCTTCTTCATTTCGGACAACCATTTCTAACCTCATAAGCTCGACCACTGGTATCAACTGCAAGCAATAATGTATTGGTTTGAAAATAACTCTCTTCATTAAAAAAAGGCTCTGAGCTTGAACTGTGTTTCCATTCACCCAAAAAATATCACAAAAGTTACTTCTGTTAATTAGTCTCTTCTTCCTACTTTTGGCCTTCATAAAATGTATTGGCTTATCAAGTGATCGAATTCTATTTAAAACTAAAATGAATAATTTCCTTTTTAATTGAAAAGCCTTCTCCACAATACTTTCAATCTGTTTTTTCTTTTTATAAAATGCTGATCTTTTTTTATATTTCTACACATCTTTCAACAAATTAGACACAACTCTATTGTAAAACATTCTCTTTCTAATTTCTTCATACTGAGTCTTCCTCCTTTTACCATACAATATTTCCTTAGAATATGATTTCCCATTATTCTTGCTTTTTTTCTTCTTATTCTTTTTTGTTGTTAAGGCATTCTTTGTACTTTCCACACTGTGCACACTGTTTCTAGGCTTTGAAATGTTTTTAATAAATTGTTTTGTTGTCTTACCGCAAGATTTTTCTTTTTCCCCACATGTTGTTGTTTATCTAATTCTTGCTGTTGTCGTTTCTTCAAATAAGACTCCTTTTTTTGTTGTTTCCTCTTTTCTGTTTTTTTAGCCATGCTAAGTTTTTTTTTAATGATGATGAACAATATCTGTTTAAAAAAAAATATATATAATATTATTAAAATAAATCTATAAAATATACTATTTTATTAGTAAATAAACATGTTCTACATAAAAACCATTTAAACACTTTGGGGCCGATTCCGATTCGGGCCGGAAAAAATACTGACCGACTCGGTACTGGAATTAAGTCCGACCGACACGTACCGGCGCCGTCCGACCCGGGTAGTACGATGAAATGCATGGGAATCACGACCGACTCGTACGGAACACAAGGCGAACGACCGACCCGGACGGAAACAAGCTATCCGGCCGGGAAACCACGTGAATCGAACCGACCGACACGCATCAGGAAATAACCCGAACGAAACGTACCCGCGAACTCCGACCCGCGCAGTAAGATGCAATGGGTAATTCAGACCGATTCGTACGGAGCCCAAGCCGTACGACCGACACGCATACAAAACCCAGCCGAACAAACACAATACTCCGCGACCGACGTGTACGCCGCATATGAAACTGAGCTGAAACACAGCGGGAACGACTCGGAGAGGCGCACACGAGACAACTGCAACGTCCTACTCGGTCAGAAGAACGACTCCTACATGCACAATAATCACAAATGAAAAAATACAAAAAAGAAGGGCCAAACAAGCAATGACAAAGCCAATAAATACAGGGGGGAAAAAATGGAACAAGGACACACCCCCAACTCCACCTACATAAAGGCCACAAATCCCTACCATGATCCTTTGCAAATTCCACTGACCTGCCAGCACAGAACACCATCACACAGCAAACACAGACACACACACAGCTCATCCAACACAAAAGCCACACACCATTAGCACCTCAACAAATAGCACCCTCACACACACACAGCAAAACCTACACACACACACCCTCACTTGCACACACACACACATCAATCACCACCACCACCACCCATCACCATGCCCCTAAAGAAGAATCCAAAGTTCCTAGATAGTGAATTGGAAGTCATGGTAGACGAGATCCTGAGGGTAGAGCCACAGTTGTTTGGCACATTGGTCCAACAGACCCCCATGTCGCAGAAAACCAAGATGTGGGCGAGGATCGTCGACAGGGTGAACGCACAATCACCATGTTTGCGCACAAAGGAAGACATCCAGAACAGGTGGTCTGATGTGCGCAGGAGGGTCAGAGACCTACTCAAGAAGGATTACCTCCTGAGCCAGCACACCGGCAGTGGCCCTCCTGCAAAACCAGTATACCTCAGGCCCTGGGAGGAGAAGGTGCGGGCCATCCTACCACCAGTGAGCGTATATGGACTAACAGACATCCCAGAGCCTGGTGAGTACACAACTAATATACACAATATTGTGTGCCAATACACACACATCACTGTCAAGGGGACAGTCAAACCATCCCCCCTAGTAAATCAACAGCAACCAAAAGATAATCATCCCAAGATGTGTATGTCAGTTAGATAAACACAATACATGCCATCTCATAGTGATATGTAACTGTGTCATGACATGTACAAACCTAACAACAAATAGAGCAAGGCAGTGGCACAAATATAACCAACAAATACTGCCTGATATTTTGCCACCACTAGAACACCACCTCACAGGGAAGCTCACTTAAAGGAAGGAATTCTGTGTATGCTGGTGAAGTCAGTGTAGCCAATAGCATGATGGGAGTTGTAGTCACAGATACTGCTCACCCTCACAATTGGCCCATCAACACCACTCTGAACCATGCTCACATCACAGGAAGTGGATAAGGACTGACAAGATGGCTGACACTGGCTACTGCTGTGGGGAGCACAAGGCCCTGCTGGGAACTGTGCACCAACAAACAGCACAACACCACTGCCTGACATCCTGAAAGCCAACTTGCACTCTCTGCAATGCAAGCACGTTGCATGGTGGGATATCTGGCTGGGTGGGAAGGAGGACTCACAGCACTGACCATAGTTACAAGCAGCTCACCTCACACACCCCCTCAACACAAACTCCACATAACCCACCTGGGAGAATGCAATGCCTCACATACCAAATGAAGATCCCACAAAGAACCACCACCCTGGGTAATGCTGTGTGAAGCACAGGGACACACCTGGGACTTGTAGCCAAACAAACGCAAGGACAACACTGTCAGCCTTCCTGTCAGCACAGGCACACTACCCCACAGGGAAGCAGAGTCAAAAGGAAGGAAGTACGGGCATGCTGGGAAGGGGGTGTAGGCAATAGCATGATGGGAGTTGGAGTCACAGATACTGCTCACCCTCACAATTGGCCCATCAACACCACTCTGAACCATGCTCACATCACAGGGAGTGGATAAGGACTGACAAGATGGCTGACACTGGCTACTGCTGTGGGGAGCACAAGGCCCTGCTGGGAACTGTGCACCAACAAACAGCACAACACCACTGCCTGACATCCTGAAAGCCAACTTGCACTCTCTGCAATGCAAGCACGTTGCATGGTGGGATATCTGGCTGGGTGGGAAGGAGGACTCACAGCACTGACCATAGTTACAAGCAGCTCACCTCACACACCCCCTCAACACAAACTCCACATAACCCACCTGGGAGAATGCAATGCCTCACATACCAAATGAAGATCCCACAAAGAACCACCACCCTGGGTAATGCTGTGTGAAGCACAGGGACACACCTGGGACTTGTAGCCAAACAAATGCAAGGACAACACTGTCAGCCTTCCTGTCAGCACAGGCACACTACCCCACAGGGAAGCAGAGTCAAAAGGAAGGAAGTACGGGCATGCTGGGAAGGGGGTGTAGGCAATAGCATGATGGGAGTTGGAGTCACAGATACTGCTCACCCTCACAATTGGCCCATCAACACCACTCTGAACCATGCCCACATCACAGGGAGTGGATAAGGACTGACAAGATGGCTGACACTGGCTACTGCTGTGGGGAGCACAAGGCCCTGCTGGGAACTGGGCACCAACAAACAGCACAACACCACTGAATGACATCCTGAGAGTCAACCTGAACCCACTGCAAGGGTGGCATGCTTCATGGTGGGATAACTGGGCCAGGTGGAGAAGGATGGCCGGATGTCCACCAAATACAACCAATGCTGGCCATGCACACACCTCAACATTCATATTGAAATGCCCCAGGTATGCATGACAATGTGCTACACCAATATCAACCTCTTACTGTGACAACTTAGGACAATGCAATGTACATGCCCATATCCAGAGGTACAGTCACAACTGTCAGGTGTGTGAACCATTGATGCCTGTAGAAACATTACATACAATGTGTGTCTCCTCCAAATACAGGTGATGATGATGGGGACACAGCAGCAGGCCAGGAGGAGTCCCTGTCCCAGGCTCCGGGGGACACAGAGCTCACTGGTGTGGAACAGCCTCTGCCCTCCTCGGATGGCGAAGACCTACCTGGCACCTCCGGTGTGAGTCATCATGCAGCACCAGCTGGACCAACATGTGCACCCCCTGCACCCACCCCTCCAACAACTGCCAACATACAGACCACCCCCGCCGACACGGACAGACCAAGGACCACCGCTGACAACAGCACAGGCCCCCAGGCCCACCGTGGAGCAATGGATGACAACACCACTAACAACCCCCAAGTGGGCCTCGGGTCACCTGTGCGTGCCACCGCAGGTCCTGCACGTGTCGCCAGGGGTGGTTGGAGGGTGGTAGACATAGGTCGCTGCTTGCAGAGGGGTCTGGACTGCATGATGACCCACAACTGGCACGCATCGCTGATGCGTACCAGGATAGCACCGGAGAGGTCAGACAGGTAGTGGGGATCCTCAAGGACATACAACAGCAGCAGGCTGCCCATCATGCCCGCTTGGACTCCCACATGTCCTGTGTGGAGACACACATGTCTCACATGGAGTCCAAGTGGGACACATTGCAAGAACTCACAGCGGTGCATAGGGACATATTGACATGCCTCCGCCAGATTAGCACCAACATGGCCACACCTCCCTGTGTGCCCACAACATCTGGTGCTGCAACAACTGACACCGCCACAGGGAGGGAGGAGGACTCTGGCGGAGACTCCCCTGCTCCGCAGCCGCCTGCACGTGAGGGTCCCCCCCCAAAGAAGAGGGGTCGTCCGAGGAAGGAAAACTGAGAGGTCGATGGCCACCTACATCCCCCAGGAAGCCAACACCTGTTCCGGAAATTATCCTTTGTGTGCAAACGTTTCACCCTGTCGATTGCAACAGTACTTTCCTACATGACATGGGGAGTTCAAGTTGGACTAATGTATCATATGACTGTGGACTTCACTCAGGACATTTCTGCTACCAAGACTTCCAACTCATCTGGGAACTTTGGATCACAATCCCAATGTACAGCACCCACCATCCTGTGCACTATACACACACACATTTCTGTAAATAAAATCACTAGTACACCATACTTGCCACTGTTGTTATTCAAATGTGGATACTGTTATGGTGATGATGTTCTGCCAAATTACACTGTGTATGCTAACTGCTACAGCAAGTACAACACCGTTGTGTGAGTCATGGTGACGTGACACATATGAGGGAGACACACCACTAGGGCTACACAACACAGACACCAGGGCCATCGGACTCATCGCCCACAGTGATGTTGCCTGGAAATACAGTGGAATGCACAGACACCACACCTATTCAGAGTCTGTGTCAACTAGCCCACAGGTGCAGTAAGCAAATGTCAGTCAGATGTGTGACCACAGACAACGCACATCCCAAAGTGAAGCACAGGTTTATTACACATTAGCAACATGTTGTTTCCACTACAAATGCAAGGTTTACCCACGTGGCAGTGGCCACACAGTCAACAAGTGCAGAAGATATGAAGTCCAGGGGTGTGTGGCACATCACTTGTAGGGAAACTACTGCTGCCACCCTGAAAGCTGAATCATGGTGTCGGGGGATCCAAGTTGACCAAAGTACACAGTAAGCACCCTGTGAAGGACAGACATGACACACAGTTAAAATCACTGTAGAACAGGACAGTACTGCAATACTCATGCCCAATACATGTCACAAGACAACTACACAAAACCAAGTTAGCATGTCAGAACTGTTGGGGAGTTCAGACTACCTGGAAGGACACATTGCTGCACGCATCCACTCAAGTAGCACATGGCCACACTAAAACAGCACCAGAGCACCACCCACACATATCATGCAAACTCACGTCATTCACATTACATCTCCCTGGATACTCACATTCAGCTGAAGAAGTTGGTGATGAGCTGTGTGCGGACATCACCACCATCATCACGGGCATCGTGGTCCAGGCCAGGATCCTCCACAGGTGGCGGACGTTGGTCATCGTCATCCAGGATGAGAGGCAACTCCTTCCGCACTGCCAGGTTGTGTAGCATGCAGCAGACGATGACAATCTTGCACACCTTTGTTGGGGCATATGGGAGGGCCCCTCCTGTCTTGTCCAGGCAGCGGCTCTTCAGGAGACCAAAGGTCCCCTCTATCACTCTCCTGGTCCGACCATGTGCCTCATTGTAGCGCATCTGGGCTGGTGTCACAGGGTTCCTGAGGGGTGTCAGCAACCACGGCATGTTGGGGTATCCGGAGTCACCTACGGACAGACAAGTGCACATTAGCTGATTTGGAAAAGTGGGTGGAATACTACAGATCAGAACACACACAATGGTACAAAGTCAGTACACACCGACAAGCCAGGCACGCTGGTTCTGCATCTGTGCCATCATCCTCGGGATGCGACTACTCCTCATCACGTAGGCATCGTGTGCTGAACCAGGGAAACGGGCACACACATGTGTGATGCTCATATCTGCTAAACATACCACCAGAGCATTGATCGAATGGTAATGTTTACGGTTCCGGTATGCCTGCTCATGTGCCTGTGGTGGTATCAAAGCCACATGTGTCCCATCAATGGAGCCAATGACATGTGGCATCCTCCCCAGGGCATAGAAGTCACTCTTGACGTCAGTGAGTTGTTGACGTGTAGGGAAATAGATGTACTGGTTCAGGCATCTCAACATTGCCTCCAAAATATCGCGTAGCACACGGCTGAACATAGTCTGTGACATCCCACCAGCAGTCGCAATAGTGTGTTGAAAGGTACCGGTGGCAAAGAAGTGTAGGGCTGCCATTACCTTCACCTTGGGGGTCAGCGCCATAGGGTACGGCCGGCCAGGTTGCAAATGTGGTGCCAAGCGCACTGCCAAATACTCAATCAGCTGCCTGGTGAAGCGGTACCGTCGGATGCTGTCACGTTCCACCATCGTTGCCAGGTCAGGGAATGGTCTATGGACAGCTGGAGCCCTGCAGTGCATAGGTTGAAGGAAAAAAGATTGTCAGTCACCCCACATATGTGCCATTCACCATACACAATTTCACATGAAACATCATTACCTGACACAAGTACTTGATGTGTGTGCCGTTCTGTCGGACATAACTCGCACCTACATGGCCATCATATAACTTCTCAGTACAACATGTGTGCACAACAGGTACCAGGTTGTGCTATGGGAAACCATTAGGCTGTGTCACAGTACCCATTTACTGCTGTCACGTTCCACACACACACCACAGTGACATGTCTGGACAGATGCGCCACAGGCATCACAGCTCATTGACAGGTAGATTCCCAGTGACCCTGTCTTGCCACATGGACACTGGCATGACATGGCGTATCATGTACACGTCAGAAAATGAAACATGACTCCCACAGGTAGTGGCCCCTATCGCATCTGCAGGACAGACATGGACGCCAGTGACGCACAACATCAAAGTCCATGCACAAACAACGTTGATGTGGAGACTGTCTCCCATCGTGCACTTGGAATCAGAGACATCGGAAACACAACATGCACACAGACTGTGGAGGGACATCACTATTGTGGCAATGGGTCATCCTGTGACGTACATGCCTTCCCACATGGGACCCTGGGGGTATCTGACATGTCATACACATACACAACCTGGAAATGTGACCATGCCACATGCTCCAAAATGAACTGTTGCACATCACAGTGGTCATGTGCACAACACACAAAGGACCCTGTCCCCATGAACACATGCACAGGCTGGGTGTGGCTGCCCACAAGTGCCACCACAGAAACCACATGTTAACCCCCATACACAGAGAAGGAAATGCAGCCTTACATGCCTTAGGAAACGTTGTGGACTGGGTGTGGTGTTGTAGGTGTGCCCCTTGGTCTCTGGCAGGTATATGTGGCTGGCATACGTTCACCAGTGACAAGCATGGTGACATATGCGACTGACCTGTACAGGGACGCGTTGTACAGCAATGGACCGATCGGTGTGCCCGGCCGGCCCATTACATGTGTTGTATCCCAAAATACGCGTTGTACAGCAATGGACCGATCGGTGTGCCCGGCCGGCCCATTGCATGTGTTGTATCCCGAAATACGCGTTGTACAGCAATGGACCGATCGGTGTGCCCGGCCGGCCCATTGCATCTGTTGGGAGCGGGTACGCGTTGTACAGCAATGGACCGATCGGTGTGCCCGGCCGGCCCATTGCATGTGTTGTATCCCGAAATACGCGTTGTACAGCAATGGACCGATTGGTGTGCCCGGCCAGCCCATTGCATCTGTTGGGAGCGGGTACGCGTTGTACAGCAATGGACCGATCGGTGTGCCCGGCCGGCCCATTGCATGTGTTGTATCCCGAAATACGCGTTGTACAGCAATGGACCGATCGGTGTGCCCGGCCGGCCCATTGCATGTGTTGTATCCCGAAATACGCGTTGTACAGCAATGGACCGATCGGTGTGCCCGGCCGGCCCATTGCATCTGTTGTGAGCGGGTACGCGTTGTACAGCAATGGACCGATCGGTGTGCCCGGCCGGCCCATTGCATATGATGTGTGCGAGTACGCGTTGTATCCCGAAATACGCGTTGTACAGCAATGGATCGATCGGTGTGCCCGGCCGGCCCTTTGCATGTGTTGTATCCCGAAATACGCGTTGTACAGCAATGGACCGATCGTTGTGCCCGGCCGGCCCATTGCATGTGTTGGGAGCGGGTACACGTTGTACAGCAATGGACCGATCGGTGTGCCCGGCCGGCCCATTGCATACGATGTGTGCGGGTACGCGTTGTATCCCGAAATACGCGTTGTACAGCAATGGACCGAACGGTGCGCACACATTGGCTGGGGCCTGGCATGGCAACGGACGAGTTTTCGAAGCTCCAACGAGTCTGATGCAGTGAATTCAGTTGGCCAGCCACAACAATGTTGCAAAATCATGGGTGTCATGAAGTTGAAGATTTGAAGGATGCTGTGGGCGTGTATTAGTGCTGGTATTCCATGGATTGGTCAGATTCAGAAGATGCAAATGACTTGGACCTATCACTTTGGTCACATGGGACAGTATCTGCCTCTGCAGCACACATATAATGCTGGCTGTTCCCCTGAGAGCTCACTTGCCTGCACTACATGCTCCAGGACGACATCTGCCACCAACACTGCTGCTGTTTATGCATCCTCTGGCTCCTGCAATGGCACGTACTGTGGAGAGAGCCCCAGCCTTCAGCCTTGAGGAGAACCAGGCCCTGCTGGACAGCCTCCTTCCACAGTACAGCAAGCTGTATGGGAAACCAGGGGAGCAGGTGAGTGTGCTGTCCACTGCCTTACTAATTGTGCATGTTGTCTGACTAGCAGGACTTTCAGTGTGCACACCACTGGCTAGCATGCTCACTGAGAAGTTGTCACACCCCAAAGTGTGTAGTTACATGCACTGAACTGGTACAGTGCAGTAACAGTGCATTCCAACTAGGTTTACTTCCCATGCAATGATACCATGTAGTGACTGCTGGCAAACTGTTCATAGCCATTGTTGCACTGCCTGTGTACATCATATGCCCCTGTGATTGAGACATGTATATCCAACTGTGTGATGCACGTATATGTTGCATGTGTAGTAATGGCCTTTTCACTTTGTCATCCTCACAGGTTGATGCCCACCAGAAGCAGGAAATCTGGCTGACCATCGCCCGGGAAGTAAGATCCGTGGGGGTCTACAGGCGCAGGATCCGCAACTGCCAGAAGAGGTGGCAGGACCTTCGGGGCTGGACCCGGAGGATCGCAAGAGTCCAGCTGAAGCTGTTGCCTCCTCGCAGGAGGGGCGGACACCGGACCCTGACCCCCCACATGCTCCGGATCCTGGCGGTGGTCTTCCCTGACCTGGATGGGCAGCTGAAGGCCAGACAGCAGCAAGGAGGGGTGAGTCCATGACTGCACTGTGCACTTTGTCTGACATGCTATGTGCCCTCCTCTGGCCTGGTTAAACTTCCACAGTACATCAGTCATGTGGTCCAGGACCCATGTCCCTCATTTGTGACATGCCCACTTCTCCTCTGATACGCATATGTGTGGCCCTTATAGTCAGGAAATTGTGTCATTTGGGGACTGTGTCATTGCATTTAGCTTTGCTCAAGGTGGGGGACAGCATTTGTTCCTGTGACTATGTTCTGCGATTCATGGGTGGGTCAATTGCTTACACAATGCCTAAGTTCTGACATGTAATCTGGGTGTAACTTTGATATGTGGTCCTCTTGCTACTCTGACTCACCACATGTCCCTGGGGAATTTGGCACACACCCATGCTGCTGGTGGGAACAATGTTTGGGCCTCAGGAGTATGTGTATCCAGTGTGTCACACATGCTTAGCCACCTGCCTACTGTCCAGGACTCATCCCTCTTACAGGTGGAGCTGGACAGTCATGCCTACTCCAGGGCATACAATACACTCTGTACTCCCACTCCCGTGTATCATCTGGCATGTTGTGATCAGTGAAATGTACCCTCAGGTGTCTGCCTCTGTCTCATTGTGCTGTGTCTTCGTTGTCAGGACTACTGGTATGTTTATTGGTTAGGGCTCAGCATGCCATCGGAGATGTGACCATGATAGACGATACTTCTGTGACTTATAGGTGTCTGATCACTTGACTGTGCACACAGGTGTTTGCGACTGTGACTTTCAGGCAGCTGTATTTTCATTCACAGCACACTGTGAGGTGCTCATGTTCAGATAGTTGTCTTTCATGTCCCCCATATGTCCAGTTGGTATGACGTGGACAAATAGTAGTACAGATGATGTGGTTTTTGGGGGATGGACATGTGCACTTGTCAGTCACATAACTTGCATTCCCCATGCCCTCGGATTGTGACACAGTGCAGACTTTTGTTGGCTGGCTGCCATGGCCATGTGACTTGAGACAGTAATGTATGACTTTGCACGCATTCCTGTGTCATGGCATTAAACTTCCTGAGACTGATCCTGCAGGGGAGTGACATGTGCAACATGCACCCCATTGTGGCATTGACTATCCGGACATGGGTGCATCATGGTGTCTGGTGCTGGTATGCATCACATGCATTTCTATTTAGACTCTGGCCATCCCTTTCTCCGGACACCTGCACTGACTCAGTGGCAAGAGATGTGATGTGTGCATGTTCACATACTTCACCGTGTTCCCTGCAATGTCCAACAACTGTGTATGTGGTGCATGTGTCCACACTGGGGTCTTACCATCAGACAGGCACCAGACAGATGGGTGCAAGGGCAGGAGGGGTGTGAGTCCCATGGTTGACCATCAGACTGACAATTGGCTTCCCCGAATCTGTGTGAGGACTTTAGGCAATGTTCAACTAAGGATGCCAGGGCTTGCTCTGTAATGTGCTGTACTTACTGTGGTGTGTGCGGTCAGTGCAGGTGACTGATGTTTGTCTGTTTCCCTAATTGTTTGCAGATACATCCACGGCCACAGGAGGGGACAGCTCCACGGACCAGGAGGAGCAGCGGAGCCAGACTGGGTCAGCATCGGACGAGTGGTCAGAGGGACCCAGTGGCACGGAGGGCGAGGGGAGCCACACCGAGGAGTCCTCAGCACCATCCACCTCAGCTGAGGACCACAGCAGCTCGGAGGATGACTCCCTTGTGGAGGCGGGTCTCAGCAGCCACCAAAGGCCAGCTAGTCTGTCTGGCCCCGCCACCACCACCACCGCCCTCCCATTGGCTCCCATTCCTGAGGTCCGTGGAGGCTCCCGTGCTCGGGAGCGTGTCTCCTTCGTGCCAGGCACCGCACCCCCTGCCCCTGTGTCCCCTACTACCCTGAGTGAGGAGTCTGTGTACCTCCTTCGGCAGCTCCATGTAGGGCAGACAGCAATGCTGAGTGTCCTCCATGCACACACCACTCTGTTGACACAGCTGGTGTCGTTTATGGAGGGCATCTCGACGGGTATGTCTGCCCTACAGAGGAGCAATAAGTCCATGGACTCCTCCCTGACGGCAGCAGTGTCCCTCCTCCAACAGTCCCTCACCCCTCCCACCTCTGTCCCATCCACACTTCCTGCCCCCCTACCTGTCCAAAGCACATGCACACAGACACGAGCAGCACAGACACACCCAAGCGAAAGGCAAGACGTGCACACAAGCATCCTCAGGGGACTGATACCACAGACACAGGGGATGGGGAACACACACACACACAGGCATCCACATTCACTCCGCAGTCCTCCAAATCCTCTCCCTCCAAGACCCCTTCCCTTGCCTCGCCTGCTACCCCACCTACACAGCAGATCTTCCTGTGTGACCTCGGCCTCTTCCCCTCCAATCCTGCTGATCCAGCATACCGGGGGAAGAGGAAGTCCACCCACACAGAGGGGAGTGCCCCTCGCCCCCGGACACCCTCCCCAGGTGCAGGCAGACACAGGACCCCATTAGGAAGTCCCCCGGACCAGGAAGAGTCAAGACCCCACCACCACCACCACGCAGCTCCACCGCCCAGTCTCTCTCCACCATCCCCCAGGCCACCACTGCACATGTTCCCCCACCACACCCTGCCCCAGGTTCCCCCCTCACACCGATACCGCATCCCCAGACTGCTTAGGCCCTCCCCCCTGCCACTTGCTCTTCCACTCCCAACCCAGATGCTCTGCCTGTTAGTGGCACTGTTGTGGAGACCGGGTCCCCCCCTCTGTCCTGCCCACCTCATCTGCCCACCCTTCCACTCCCTTGGAGTCATGCACTGCAGTGGAGTCCACAACCACCAAGTCTGACTCGGGCACTGCAGTGGGTACCCAGTCCACTACATCAGTCCAGCCCACTGCAGTGGTTGCAGCACCCACACCAACTGACTTGTGTACCACAGTGGTGCCGGCCCCCTGAGTCAGACACCTCCACTGCAGTTGCCGGTGACACTCCTGCACCCACCACCCCTTCACTGCCTCACTCTGCCATCCCCTGATCCTGTCCCTGCAGGTGCCTGGCCTGCCCCTTGTATGCCCCTCCAAGGGGATGTCCCCTAACCGTACCAGTGCAGGCAAGCAATGTGTGACCAGTTGTCACTTCTCACCCTGTTAGGACTGTGATTTTGGACTGGCCATTGGCCTTAGTTTCTTTTGGACTTCCGTGTTTACCCTGACATTTGCTGAATAAAGCCTCTTTTTGTTTACTTGTGGGTTTTCTTTTGATGTACATGATGTGGATGAGTAGCATCCTGCATTTGCAGTTGTAATAGTGTTCACATCAGGAAAATGAAGTGTTGCAGTGATGGACTCCATGTGGTCCATGGGATATGTGTCCTGTTGTAGTCTGGATCTATGGCATCCTTTGCTACAGTCTGAGGGTGTAATGTTCAGCATTTGACACAGGGATGTCCATTTTGCATTTGTAAATGAACATCTTTGTCTTACACTGATGCACATCTGGTGGGCTTACCACTGTTCAATGTTCCGATTTCCCTGACTGTGTGCCCAGCTCCACTGGACATGCAGTTTTGCACATCAATGTCGAAGGACTCATCTGTCTATACAGTGCAACTTGCTTGACACGTGTTTTGTGTGTATGCAGATGACTGACGTGACACTCCCGTACCCAGGCTGATGTGAGCAGAGCCTTCTGTGTGTTGTGGTTGTTGACTCACTGACGGAGTGTTCTGCTGACATGTTTGGGTCGTGCACAGACAAGGTTTGGCACAGCGGACCTTCCACAGGAGTGGAGTGCTCTCATGGCAGTGTGTAATCCGGTGACATTGCGTGGGCCTGTGTTGTGTGTTGTGTATGCATGTCTGTGCGTGTTCCCTTCCCTTTTCCTACACAGGCTGTGTCCCTAGGGATGTTCCTGTTTGTGATGCTTGCTGAGTTGTTCTGTGTTCATCCAGCATCTTGGACCTGGTTTCTCCGTGATGTGGGTGCATGGCAAACTAATGTTCATGAGGTTGTCATACCAGGTTGTCTTTGTTGTCAGGGCTGGGGATGTGGGCAAATGCAGATGGGACACATTCAGGATTCCCCTTGGCACTTGTTGTTTACACGAGTCATGTGATTTACAGTTTGTGGTAGCTTTCAGTGATTGTGACACGTTGTGTGTGTGACTGCTGCCACTCCTCAGGGTCAGAGCTGCAATGTTGGAAGTTGTGTACGTGTGTTCTTCGTGTGTCACCTTGGCTTCTTCGTTGGTGTGTGACTATGGCCAGGATCCCATTGATTGTGGTGGATTTCACATCATGCCCATGTACGGCATACTGTGCTGTGTGTCAGACATTGACGAGTCTTGTTGACTGGCCATGTGTGATGGGTTTCTGCACCTTAGTTTCCACCACCACCCCTGGTATTGTCATGGGTGCATGTCCAATGTCACCAGTCCATGTGAGCTTCACTGCTGCACATTGGTAGAGATCAGGGTGTGTGGTGTTGAGTGTGTGCAAAAGTGAGTTGTTGCACGGCTAGACCCCTACCTCCATATTGGCCTTGGCTGGCAGGCCGTGCTGATTTATTGGAGCTTGTGTAGGTGTGATGGTAGTTAGTTGCTCAGGACACATGGCTGTTGTTCACAGTGTGAACAACATCTAACGTTGTCATCACAGTGGGATTATCATGCAGGCTAGTGTCAGCACAATGTGGGGTCCCTGGGGGTAGTGCTGTGGTGGGTCTGTCTCTTGCTGTTCCTACAAGCTTGTGTGACATGTGTAATTTGTGCTCCCTCTCATCTAACAATGCCTGATTGCCCACATAGGGGTATCCGATCCATGAGTAACTTTTGTATGGCACTGTATACACATCTGTGTGGTTGGAATTCAGACCTCCTCATGTGTTGTGTGGTTGCCTGGGGACACTGGCACACCCCCTCATCACCTGTTGTGTTTGATATGCAGTGTGAGTCTGCCTGTTTGTGTTTGTGCCTTTGCACCACTGCATTGGCATATCTTGAGTGTGCCATTGGCTGTATGTTGTTTGGTGGCTTTCCCCTGCTGTCCCTGGGACTCCTAGGTCATCAGTCAGCACAATAATCATGGTTTGTATGTCCCATTGCTGCCATGGTATGGTATTTGTTCACCTGACATCTACAGTCTCCACAGGGTATCTACATTTGTGTGTCCATTGGTGCAGATATGTGGGTCAGCATTATGATGGTCACTTCTGTCATTGTGTTATTTGTGAATGTTGACAATGTGGGCCCCCATGGGTGATGTTTGTATGTACATGGCCAAAATCGATGTTTCAGTGACACTGCACTGTTTTCCTCGACCAATCTATGTTGCTATGGGACACAAGCACTACTATGCCACTGATGTGTTTGTTGTTGTGTGACCAGGATTCATCCATGCAGTTTGGCTTTGGCAGCTTTTACCATGACTACACTTCCCTTTTGGTCACTGTGGTGATGGGGCTTTAGGCCCCATTGCCACACTGTTCAAAATGTGCATCAGCTATGGACACCACACTTCCCTTTTGGTCACTGTGGTGATGGGGCTTTAGGCCCCATTGCCACACTGTTCAAAATGTGCATCAGCTATGGACAGCACACTTCCCTTTTGGTCACTGTTTTGATGGGGCTTTAGGCCCCATTGCCACACTGTTCAAAATGTGCATCAGCTATGGACAGCACACTTACCTTTTGGTCACTGTGGTGATGGGGCTTTAGGCCCCATTGCCACACTGTTCAAAATGTGCATCAGCCATGGATAGCACACTTACCTTTTGGTCACTGTGGTGATGGGGTGTTCGAGCACATTGCCACAGTGGCCATGGTCGGCTTGCATTGTGGAGGCCACACACATTTCTGTGTGACACATGTGCTAGGGGGTCACATTGTATGGTCAATGTCATGTTCAGTGTTGTAGGCATTTGACACAGACTACACACACCTGTCATGGTGTTGGGGGGGATGTAATCTTCTGTCATTCCTTATGTGGGAGTATGCTAGTTGTGTCATGCATTACCCGTCCTATGAGTAGGAGTGGTGTTAGTGGTAGGCATCCATCCCCTCATGAGTGGGGATGGTAGTAGTGACAGGCATCCAGGCCCCCCTGTTTAGGGGTGGTGGTAGTGGTAGGCATCCAGCCCCCCCTGAGTAGTGATGGTGGTAGTGGTAGGCATCCATACCCCTAAGGGTGGGGATGGTAGTAGTGGCAGGCATCCAGGCCCCCCTGAGTAGGGGTGGTGGTAGTGGTAGGCATCCAGCCCCCCCTGAGTAGTGGTGGTGGTAGTGGTAGGCATCCATCCCCCATGAGTGGGGATGGTAGAAGTGGCAGGCATCCAGGCCCCTGAGTAGGGGTGGTGGTAGTGGTAGGCATCCAGGCCCCCTGAGTAGTGATGGTGGTAGTGGTAGGCATCCATACCCCTAAGGGTGGGGATGGTAGTAGTGGCAGGCATCCAGGCCCCCTGAGTAGGGGTGGTGGTAGTGGTAGGCATCCATACCCCTAAGGGTGGGGATGGTAGTAGTGGCAGGCATCCAGGCCCCCTGAGTAGGGGTGGTGGTGGTGGTAGGCATCCAGGCCCCCCTGATTAGGGGTGGTGGTAGTGGCAGGCATCCATCCCCCTATGAGTGGGGATGGTAGTAGTTGCATGCATCCAGGCCCCCTATGAGTGGGGATGGTAGTAGTGACAGGCATCCAGGCCCCCCAGAGTAGGGGTGGTGGTAGTGGTAGGCATCCATCCCCCATGAGTGGGGATGGTAGTAGTGGTAGGCATCCAGGCCCCCCTGAGTAGGGGTGGTGGTAGTGGTAGGCATCCATCCCCCCATGAGTGGGGATGGTAGTAGTGACAGGCATCCAGGCACCCCTGAGTAGGGGTGGTGGTAGTGGTAGGCATCCAGGCCCCCCTGAGTAGTGATGGTGGTAGTGGTAGGCATCCATACCCCTAAGGGTGGGGATGGTAGTAGTGGCAGGCATCCAGGCCCCCTTGAGTAGGGGTGGTGGTAGTGGTAGGCATCCAGGCCCCCCTGAGTAGTGGTGGTGGTAGTGGCAGGCATCCATCCCCCTATGAGTGGGGATGGTAGTAGTGGCAGGCATCCAGACCCCTATGAGCGGGGATGGTAGTAGTGGTAGGCATCCATACCCCTAAGGGTGGGGATGGTAGTAGTGACAGGCATCCAGGCCCCCCTGAGTAGGGGTGGTGGTAGTGGTAGGCATCCAGGCCCACCTGAGTAGGGGTGGTGGTAGTGGTAGGCATCCATCCCCCCATGAGTGGGGATGGTAGTAGTGACAGGCATCCAGCCCCCTAAGGGTGGGGTTGGTAGTAGTGACAGGCATCCAGCCCCCCTGAGTAGGGGTGGTGGTAGTGGCAGGCATCCAGGCCCCCCTGAGTGGGGTTGGTGGTAGTGGTAGGCATCCAGGCCTCCATGAGTAGGGGTGGTGGTAGTGGTAGGCATCCATCCCCCCATGAGTAGGGGTGGTGGTAGTGGTAGGCATCCAGGCCCCCCTGAGTAGGGGCGGTGGTTTTGGTAGGCATCCAGGCCCCCCTGTGTAGTGATGGTGGTAGTGGTAGGCATCCATACCCCTAAGGGTGGGATGGTAGTAGTGGCAGGCATCCAGGCCCCCTGAGTAGGGGTGGTGGTGGTGGTAGGCATCCAGGCCCCCTGAGTAGTGGTGGTGGTAGTGGCAGGCATCCATCCCCCATGAGTGGGGATGGTAGTAGTGGCAGGCATCCAGGCCCCCTATGAGTGGGGATGGTAGTAGTGGTAGGCATCCATCCCCCTATGAGTGGGGATGGTAGTAGTGACAGGCATCCAGGCCCCCCTGAGTAGGGGTGGTGGTAGTGGTAGGCATCCATCCCCCCATGAGTGGGGATGGTAGTAGTGACAGGCATCCAGCCCCCTAAGGGTGAGGTTGGTAGTAGTGACAGGCATCCAGTCCCCCCTGAGTAGGGGTGGTGGTGGTGGCAGGCATCTAGCCCCCCATGAGTAGGGGTGGTGGTAGGGTGGTGTTGGTGGTAGGTATCCATCCCTCTATGGGTGTGTATGGCATTGGTGTTGGCCATCCCACCCCTATGGTTCTGCTGTTGCTAGTGTACGTTATTTGTGCATCCCTATGTGTGTGTGACATATTTCGGGTACGTGTCGTTTGTTTGTATTGTTGGTGTTTGACTTACCGTCTGCGCCGTACGCGTCCGTGCCGGTCCCGGTAATAGATGTAGGTAGGACCTGCGCAATGGGATTCATGCTTGGATCGTCTCGTTCGGGTTTCTCGTGTCTTCGAGTCATACTCGTAGCAGGCTTGTTCGTCTTGTAGCCGTGGATTGTCTTGTGGCGCGAAACGGAGCTTATGTACGGCTCGCCCGGATGCTCAAACGTGCCGGACGTAGCGACGGGTTCGGCGCGTACGGATTGCGCATCGTACTAGTCCGGCCGGAAGGTGTTGTGTATTTGCTTCCGTGCGGCTCGATTCGGCGTTCACGGATCCGGCTCGGGCGGGGAACAGGAGCTGGATTGGGTGAGTACGGCTCGCTCGGAAACTGGGTTGTTATACGCATCGTACTTGTTCGTCCGGACGAGTGTACGAATCGGTTGGGAAACACGCATTCGGCTTGTATTTTTTCCGGATGAATACTGTTAGGTGCCCTACCGGCCGAGATTGGAATCGACCCACTGTTTTGAAATCACAATCCATTTACTGCAGTATACAGGTACTAATTGGATAATTCTAGGACTGAATAAGTGAATAAGTAGTATATACGTTTTTAGAGGACTGCATCAATATTGGATAAATGATTCTAATACTGTAAGTATTAGTACCTGGGTCATTGCATGAGTACATAGGTACTGACTGGATAATTAGAGTACTGCATGAAAAGAGAATGGAGAAATCATTAATGCTTGGATTTTTCACAGTGATTAGATAAGGACATGGTACTGGCTGCATAATTAGAAGATTGCACACAGAGTGACAGTATGATTGGGGCACTGCATGAGTACTACTTAAATTATTACAGGAGTGACTCAGTAGTCTACAGGGGGTTAGGGGCCTGCATAGATTGTGCACATTTGACTGTACCACTGCGTGTGTTAATGCCTGAGTCATTGTACAAGTGCATAGACAGTGACTGAGTAGGTAAAGTGCTGGTAGTTGACAGCAGGGTGAATTTATAAGTGCTTGTGTTTCGGCACAGAGATTAGATAAGGATATGGTTCTGTCAGGATGATTGCAAGACTGGACAGAGAGTGACAGTGTGATTGGGGCACTGCATGAGTACTACTTAAATTATTATAGGAGTGAATCAGTAGTCTACAGGGGGTTAGGGGCCTGCATAGATTGTGCACATTTGACTGTAGCACGGTGTGTCTTAATGCCTGAGGCATTCTACAAGTGCATGGACAGTGACTGGATAGTTAGAGTGCTGGTAGTTGACAGCAGGGTGAGTTTATAAGTGCTTGTGTTTCTGCATAGTGATTAGATAAAGTCATGGTTCTGTCAGGATGATAGGAGGAGTGGACAGAGAGTGACACTGTGATTGCTGATCTGCATGGCTACTACCTGGATTTTTGCAGGAGTGAATCAGTAGTCTGCAGGGGGTTAGGGGCCTGCATACATTGTGCACATTTGACTGTAGCACAGTGTCTCTTCATGCCCGAGTCATTGTACAAGTGCATAGATAGTGACTGAGTACGTAGAGTGCTGGTAGTTGATAGCAGGGTGAGTTTATAAGTGCTTGTGTTTCGGCACAGTTTACAAAAAAGAGAGAGTACGTAGTTCCTGTATGATATATTAATCACTCAAAGAGTAAGAATATTGAAAAAAATATATATACTACAGATAAAGAGGAGGATAGGGGGAATTCCTCCTGTTGGAACTAGGGCCCTCACACACCCAGCAAGCTAGGTGTCATGCTTCATCATTTGAGACTGCTCCTCGTCGGGCCGGCGCTGCAATGCCCGACGGGCACCCTTAAAGGGGCTCTTTTTCGGAGATCTTCTGTTCCACGCCGTATGGGTGCCGTGGGTGTATGGGGCCAGAATGAGTGTAGATGTACAAAGTGATGATAAAACAGGTATGGGACTCCTCTGTGATGAATTTATTCCGCGAGGGACCCAACCTGATTAAAAAGAATAGGGAGGGGTGATTCTTTTTTGTTTTTATGCAACAAAAATTATACTCAACTCCCAAATGGTCGACATGTTTCTCGCTATTTGTTGTCAAGGAGTGATCATTAGCGATTCTTCAGGACCGTGTAAATTAAAACAAACTATCTACACATAGGTGGCAAGGCGCAACGCTACCTACCACTAGTAGTCCCTCTAGGACATTTCCTATGGGAAATGGAATAACCTGTAGTATAAACAAGAACAACAAAGACCGTTATATCTTGTAAGTATCACATAAGTCAATAATACTGCAGTGAATACAGATTGACATGCTCTTATAATTCAAGGCGTTGAGTGACTTCATAGAAAACCCCATAAAAACATAATGTGCACATGTGAAGAAACCCGTGATGGTGAGTGTGTTTAATAAACTCACCTAATTAGGTATCAGATATTGCCTCATCGGTTGTAGCGAAGGAAAGACACAATAAGTGGTGTCTCTAGACTGATGAAAACAAGATGTATAAAAACCAGGTATAAGTATAATGATTTTCTGCATCATGTCATTGCCAGCTGATGAGTAGCGGTTAACAAGGCACAGGGTCCCGGTCGGTCCGAGTGTCACCAGGGTGGGAGCCATCGTGACCCCTCCTCACCTCATCAACAACAAATTTCGGCACAGACATTAGACAAGGACATACTTCTGTCAGGATGATTGCAAGAGTGGACAAAGACTGGTAGTGTGATTGGGGTACTGCATGAGTACTATCTGGATTATTGCAGGAGTGAATCAGTAATCTGCAGGGGGTTAGGGGCCTGCATAGATTGAGCACATTTGACTGTACCACTGCATGTGTTAATGCCTGAGTCATTGTACAAGTGCATAGACAGTGACTGAGTAGGTAGAGTGCTGGTAGTTGACAGCAGGGTGAATTTATAAGTGCTTGTGTTTCGGCACAGAGATTAGATAAGGACATGGTTCTGTCAGGATGATTACAAGAGTGGACAGAGAGTGATAGTCTGATTGGGGCACTGCATGAGTACTACTTAGATTATTACAGGAGTGAATCAGTAGTCTGCATGGTGTTAGGGGCCTGCATAGATTGTGCACATTTGACTGTACCACTGCGTGTGTGTACTGCCTGAGTCATTGTACAAGTGCATGGACAGTGACTGGGTAGGTAGAGTGCTGGTAGTTAACAGCAGGGTGAGTTTATAAGTGCTTGTGTTTCGGCACAGAGATTAGATAAGGATATGCTTCTGTCAGGATGATAGCAGGAGTGGGCAGAGACTGACACTGTGATTACTGAACTGCATTGCTACTACTTGGATTTTTGCAGGAGTGAATCACTAGACTGCAGGGGGTTATTGGACCGTATAGATTGTGCACATTTACCTACATACTAACTACGAAATTAGACATTATAGAACCACAAAAACACTTCTCATGTACTTTTAAAATCACATATTGACTACCTTTGCCTACCTTTGCACTCCTGTAATCTATCAGGTACCTCTCATTAATTCAGTAAATATAGTTATAACTATATAAATACAATCTAAACAAATACATGACTCATGACATACTATCTACTTAAGGAGACAACTACTACATACCCGAAAGAGTAAAATGTAGTGGTTTTCTTTTGAACTACATATTGCCAATTAAATCTTGAAATAAGCAAAATCATCAAACTGTACCTCTTAACAGACTTAATTAAGAACAGTAATCAACACCACCTTTTTTATGGGGTGTTTTAAAACCACACAAACTCTACAAACTAATAACAGAATTGTAATCATTAACACCTTATATGATCATCTTGCAAACAGCACAGATGTACCTCATTTGACCAAACTATCTATAATAACGCCATTTTATTAAACTATACCTTTTTACTGAGAAGAAATATGCATGCTTAATAAACTGCACCTTAAATAAATATTTTTGAAAATACACATTCTTCATTCATATTTAACCAATTAATAATGAAATGAAATTTGTACTTGTAAAGCGCACTGTTACCCAAGGGTGTCCTGGCGCTGTACGCATACCGCTGTGGAACCCTTCCTGTCTTTTCCCTGTGAAATGTCCACTCCTGGGCACCCACAAGGTAAAGCCAGGCATCCCAGCGCTGGTGGGGCCGTTGTGGAGATTAAGCAAGCTATTGCCCAGAGTTGCAGAGTGGGACCCATGATTAGAATAGGCACCGAGGCGAGAATTATCAGGTCCGAGGAAATTGAGCCCAAGACCCGCCGAGGCGGGAATTGAACCCTGGTCCCAGGCCAGATCTCTGCATCAGGGTCTGCCGCTCTAACCATTGAACCATCATTCAACTATACCTTTCAAGACACTTAATAATATATATATTAGTGCACATACTATTTTTTTAACAAAGTTCAAATTCACTAGAAATTATCCCAATATATATCTGTACATTTAATAAATTAATTTAACCAGCAGAGTTTCATAAAGATGTCAAATCTATTTTACATAAATCTCTTAAAAATATAACTCACCTTTTAAATAAATCTGTTGAATGAAAAATCTCACACACTCAGGGGTCGATTCCGATTCGGGCCGGAAATTTCTCCGACCGAGCCGGACCCGGAGAGATTTCCGACCGAATCGGACCCGTGCAGTCCGACCGAACGCAGTACGATGCGTCCGTATGTTATCGGACTCGAGTCGGTCGGACTCCCATTGAAGTCAATGGGAGCCGGTCGTACAACGCGTACGCGGGCTCCCATTGACTCAATGGGTGCGAGTCGGACAAGTGCGCCCCTACAGCGGGTACGCGGCGAAGCGATTCGCGCCGTACACGCACAGGTAGGGGGGACCCATGGGTCCCCCTGTGTGCGACTCGCGCGGCTACGCGTACAGGGGGGTCCGACACGGACCCCAAAGTACGGGTCCGACAGCTCTTACGAGCCGGACGGGCGCGGCTCGGTCGGATCTGCTCGCGGCGCGCATCGTACTTACCCGGCCGGGAAGCGTCTCCATTGCGCGGTGCGAGTCGAGTCCGAGCGAGTCGGTCGGAGCGGTTCGAGCCGGGAGCGAGTCGGTCGGAGCGGTCGGGATGCCCGGACGAGTCGGTCGGCGATTTCGCATCGTACTCGCTCGGCCGGACCCGCGTACGGTTCGGTCGGGAAACAGGGCTCCGAATCGGATCCGGTAAAGCCGAATCCGATTCGGAGCCCTACCGGCCGAGATCGGAATCGGCCCCTCAGTCAGGATTTTATTTTTCACACAGAGAATGTAGATGAGCACACTCTCCAATGTAAAACCAGTAATGGCAAACTTTCCCTCTAATTTTTCATACATATACACATAACCCACAAATGACATTACTTCCCAGTGTTTTTCAAATTGGAAAACGAATTTCCATTGGTCATAGAGAATAATACTTTTCAACTGACATCTTCACCCCTTGTCCTTAATATCAGTTTCCATAGCAACAGGTCATGCAACATTCAACTTAGCTGCCAGGTCACAAGTTCAACACACAATGTTGCAAATGACAACAGCAGGTGTGGTTGGCTTTGCAAAGCATGCCCTTATCCTTTCTGCTGTACCTTTCAAACTTTTCTTAATAACCAATAAGAAACATGCTTTCTAAACAAAGTAAAATGCACCCTATATTTGAAAGTAGAGTGTTCTTAAACAGCCAATCAAATCTCTACTTTCCTAAAAACAGTATGTTGTCCACCATTTTAGATAGAGTTCATTCTACCACCTGCCTACCTCAGCTACAGACATCTTCTGATTACCTACAGAGATCCCTTCAAGATGCTTTCAGTGTGGATTGTTGGGCACAGCTATGTTTTCTGGTGCAAAAGGTATGCTGAAAGCAGAGGTATTGACAAAGACCTAGCTTTGCAAAATGTAGATATCAAATGGATTGGACAGAGAGGATTGAAGTGGCACCAATTGATGCCATTGGTTAGAACCTTTATGCACCTCCAACCTCCTGACCTCATTATTGTGCACTGTGGTGGCAATGACCTAGGCACATTGACAGGGGTAGGTCTGGAAATGCTAATGAAGGGCACCTTTGAAGAATTGATGTTGCTTATCCCCCAAACTGCCTTGGTCTACTCTAACATATGCCAAAGACAGAAATGGAAGTGGTCCAATCAATTTTGTCCACAGATTGAGAAAGCTAGAAAAATGTCAATAAAGCTGTTTCTATAGTATGGGGTCCATATACAACAACAATCTGCGTTTTAATATGGATGGCATATACAGGAGAGATGGTGTACATTTCACAGATGAGGGAAACAGAGTCTTTCTCAACAACTTCAGACTCTGCATTGGCACTTACATGTAGCTACCATCTTCTCACAATTAACACAAGGGCTCTTTTAGAGCCACCCAAGATCCAAACATACAACCTAGATTTATTATAAAAAAATCTCCCTTTTTTTTTCCTGGGAGTTGCGCACCCGGCGCGGCCAGGAGTCGCGCACCCCTCGCGTTCACACCAGGGGGCCATGCTGGGAGTTGCGCACCCCTCGCGTTCACACCAGGGGGCCGCGCTGGGAGTCACGCACCCCTCGCGTTCACTCCAGGGTCCGCGCTGGGAGTCGCGCACCCCTCGCGTTCACACCAGGGGCCGCGCTGGGAGTCGCGCACCCCTCGCGTTCACACCAGGGTCCGCGCTGGGAGTCGCGCACCCCTCGCGTTCACGCCAGGGGGCCGCGCTGGGAATCGCGCACCCCTCGCGTTCACACCAGGGGGCCGCGCTGAGCGCCGTGCTGGAGACACGACTCCAATTTTTTTTTCTTTTTTTAAAACGGGCTCCTACCACTAATTTTTATTCGCCCCGGGGACCCCATCCCCCGGGGCCTACTTACTTCGTTGGGGACTGTGGAGGGAAGCCCCAATGCCCCCATGGTTCCGCCGGCTCCCCGCGTCCTGCGAGAGCCGGCATTGCTTTTCCACATGGGGAGCTGCTGACATGCAGCTCCCCGTGTGGAAAAGCAATTCTGCTTTGGATTTTGGAAGAGAGAGCAGGTTTCCCTGCTCTCTCTTCCAAAATCCAAACCAGAGTTTGCTACGGTAGGGCGGGAGACGTGCTCCCGCCCTACCATAGCAAACAGCAGTGTCCCGGGGTGGGCACCCGGGACACTGCAGGAGCTGGCCCTGGGGGTGGCGGTCCCCAGGGCCATCGCAGGCTCCAGGAGGGGGCCCCACGGCCCCCACACATCTTTTGCAAAGCCCCGGGGAGGTGGTGGTCCCTGGGGTTCGGGGGTCCAAAATGGACCCCCGCATTTTAACAGTTAGTGCCCCGGGGAGGTGGTGGACCCCGGGGCATGTGGGGTGGCTGGAGCCCCCTCACACATTTTTTTTAAAAATTTTATTTAAATTTAGAGCCCCGGGGAGGTGGCAGTTCCCGGGGCTGTGGGGGCCTCCGCGGGCCCCCGCTTTACAGTATACAAATCCCCCCGGGACCTGGCCCACCCGGGGGATTAAAAATAACGAAGCGCGAAAACCCTCGCTTCGTTTTTTAAAAAAGTTTTCGCCGGGATCCGCGCACCCAGCGCGCATTCCGGTGTTTTTTGGGGGGTTTTTAATGCCTTTTTTGGCCCTGAGCAGGCCTAGGGGGTCAGGGTGTTTCTACACTGCCCCCTTTTCTTCTTTGACACCTTTGTTTCCCTGTTTACTTCCGACTCAGTTCTACCGAGTCACAAAATGGCTGCCAACACTTCCTGGTTTGGAGTGTTGACAGCCAATTAGCATGAAGCTCATGATCGGGAGGGTGCGCGGATCCAACGCGGCCATAGATATCGAAACTTTGATTTTTTGAATTTCTCAGGAACTACCAAATGGATTACACCATTTAAAAAAAGGGCGCTTTCTGAACCAAGCACTACCTTTTTGCCAAATTTGGTGTAATTCCGTTCAGCAGTTTTGGCTGTAACCGTGTCTAAAGTTTCGTATGGGAAATTGATTTTTGACCTCTATCTTTTGATTTTCTCCGCAACTACTGGACGGATTTACACCATTTAAAAAAAAGGGCGCTTTCTGAACCAAGCACTACCTTTTTGCCAAATTTGGTGTAATTCCATTCAACAGTTCAGGCTGTAGCCGTGGCTAAAGTTTCCTATGGGAATTAACATGGAGAAAACACGTTTTGGGACCCCCCTTTTTTCTCGGCCCCCGCTTGCCGAATCACCCTGAAACTTTCAAGATAGGAGCTGACCGGAGCGGGCCATAAGTTTTGAAACTTTCGCGAAGATTCGTCAACCGGCGCCAACGTTATTGGGAAAAGAATGTTACGAATTTCCTATGGATAATAGGTCCTAACTATAACTACCTACTGGCGACCGCCAAGTAGAAAGAGAAATCATGCACTCTCCACAGTGTGGAGAGACAAGCCCTCCAGTTGAGAACAGGTAAAAAAAAGTTTTTAATCGTGGCAGGCAAACCAGAAAACATAGCAGGACGCAGCTGGTCGTAATTATATGCAGAGTTTGAGGGTCAGTTGCTCTTTGAATTTAAATACACTGAAAACTTAAACAGTGACGAAAGACTCAGAGTGCAGACACATCTTTGGCAAAATGTAAATCACTTTAAAACTCCACCGCTTCTTCGTTGTTGGGGATGTTGGGGATCATAGAGGACTTCCTAAGACAAATACTTTAACAATATCCTTTGCTAATGCATTCCCTTAAGCAATATTTGAGTTTGTTTACCACTGATCCCAGTGTCCATGTAATGACAGGACTTCAGTGTCAATAATGCCTTGCAACCGTCAAATAGGCATCATTGCGTTCTTCCCTTCACAAACAATAATATTGTGCTTACTGGATTTTGGTGAGAAAGAATGCCCTCTTCATGCCTCAAAGGAGTCAATTCTGTGTAGGGCTGAGCGGCAAAATATCCCACATTTCAATCCAAAGCACTCCTCCTCGTGCCTGCATTGTTAAAAGTTCTCCATGTTGGTGCCTGCCACTTTGTATCAAACGTTCTCGCAGTGCAAAGGTGGATACCTCTGCAAACCCTGACTGCCTTCAATTTGCTTCGGAAATAATCATTAGGCAGGCCTCCCATTCAGTCAATGGTGGAGCCTCCCGTTTCAATAGTGGCACCAACTCAGCCAAGTCTGTTGTTACAGGTCAAATGCAGCCAGCTGCTCTCCATATATATCAGTGGCTGCCCATGCAGGTAAACGTGGTGGGGCAGTGGGGTGGGTTGGGGGTGTAGGGGTGGAAGTGACAAATGACGTACTAATGAAAATAAAATAAATAACAAATAAAACCACTTACCTTGCACTCACCATATCACTGACTCAGTGATGCTGTGAGTGCAAGGTAAGTGGTTTTATTGATTTATTTAGTTATTTATTTTCACTATTCCATTGTTTGTCCATTCCACCCCCCTACACCCGCTCCGCCCCACTGCCTCACCACACCACCGCGCTTACCATATATGTATTTTTTTCCACAGAAAATGCAAGGTTAAAGTAACATTATAGTTAGGTGAATTTCTCAGTGACACGTTAACATTTTGAAAAAACTCCACAGAAATTCACCAGTTATAGTTAGCAGCACTAACTATACCTTGCATCCCTGCCATGCACTGCTTATGACCTCACATACGACATCACTCATGACATGTTCTATGACTTCTTTTATGACATCACTGACGACATCTCAAATTACATCATTGATGTGTGAGTGTGTCAGTCACTGTCTGGCTTTATGAGTGGTGGGTACATAAGTGCTTTTATGGGAGTGTAACTCTGTGAATAAGAGCCTGCCTGACTGTGTGAGTGGGTGCAAATTACATGCTATAATCAAACAACTACATCTAATTTCAAGCACATTCATTCATACTGGTTTAATAAAATAGCTATATTGTCAGTATAGCAATTCCTCTTCCTCCTTTGTTGCTCTCTATATTTTTAGTTAATGTTCTCATCTAACCACACTTCTATTTTGCCTTTTACTGTAGTGTCTAGAAGCTACACATTTTCTTTCAGCTTATACACACTCATAGTTTTTCATATACTTTTTTATAGTACAACCTAATTAACTTACCTGTAAAATCTTTTTGCTGATTTCCAACTTTAATTTTAATATCTGTCAGCATCTGTTTTCCACTGCAAATCTCAAGTCAGAAATATGGCAATCCTCCTCCAGTCTCAGTAGACAACTAATGAAAATGGCTACCCTTACCACTGTGCTCTAACTCATACTCCTGTACTTCAAAGACTTCTTTTCATCTTTTATTTTTATATACCATTTCTAAATGGTCACTATTTTTTTAACCTTTCCACGGTTCCTGAAAAGAAGCCAATTTGGTAGGTTTCTGCTGCTAATGCTTCTCATTTATATTAAATTCTGTAAAATATTGTCAATTACAAAACGTACACTCTCTGCTCAGCAATTTTTGTACACTAGTCTGCTTTTCAGTTTTACACTGCAGTCTCTTTTGTTCCACTCTTTTAGCTCTGTTTCCATACTAACCATGTTTCCAATTATCTCTGCTTACCAGTAGCTCAAAAGTTCACAATACTTTCTTTAAACAGCATATTTGCGTCACATTAACTGTAGCAGGTGTGGTTGGCTGTTAGCAATTCCAAGCATATCCTAAACAACATAAGGTTTTTATTTTATTATTCCAAAGCCAATCACAGAGTTAGTTACTTTTTTTTTAAAGTCACTATCTAATTTTAGTTCCCTACACATCTCCACCATCCAATCAAATACGTTCTTTTAAATTGTGCTAGCTACCCTCTATTGTAGCTGCCTTTCATCTTCAAATCTGCCTCATTCTGCTGCAGCCTTTTCCTGTGTGCCTAAATGGTCAGAGTCTTGATTGTGGGCCACAGTTTTATGTTTTGGGCCAGAGAGAGTGATAGCACTGAGTGGCAATGACAGGGACCTAGATTAATCTAATATAGACATTACTTGGGTTGTCCAGAGAGGGTAAAAGTGGCATCAATTGCTGCTGGTTGAAAGCATTGCAGATTGCCAACATCCAGACCTCACGTGGGTGTGTGAGAGGTTCTCTGGGTCTCTGAGTGGATGTATCAGTGACTGTATGGGTGTGTGAGTGGGTTTGTGAGTGGGTGTATGGATGTGTGTGTGAGTGGTTGCATGGGTGTGTGAGTGGGTGTATATGTTTTCTTAATTGGAGTCTGGATCCAAGTATGTGTCATGGATTCACACAGGGCTGTGCAGAGCACCATGGTGGATCCGTGGATCCTCGAATGCGCAAAAAAAAACATTTGTGGACAATTTCTTGCCCATGTGTGGTCCCTCACAGACCCCTCCATCAGTCCCATGGGGTCAGGATACCTCTATCCTAACCCCTTATATACTATTTAAACTTTATTTCACCCGAGAACCAGTGCCCGATTCACAAAATGGATGCTGCACTTTTCTCTCAGGTTGCACCAAGTTAATTACAGTACTGCTTTCCACTTGTGGATCCAGCATCTCTAGTTATACATACATTTTTTCTTTAATAACTCCAAAACGACTGAACACATGTATGTCAAATTACAAAAAGCACTCGTTCTGGACCAACATCTAGCAATCTGCCAAATTTGATGTAATTCCGTTCAGCGGTTCGAGCTTTAGTCGTGTTCAAAAATGAAAAATACCCATAGACATAACATGGGGACCCCCCCTTTTTTCTCGGTCCCCCACTTGACGGATCACCCTGAAACTGAAACTTTCAACACAGCATCTAAACCAAAAGGAAATTTTTTTGAAAATTTCGTGAAGATTCATCAAGCAGCGCCAAAGTTTTTGGAAAAACAAAAAAGTTATTTCTATGGAAACTTCGGTCATAACAATAACTACCTACTGCTGTTTATATATATATATTTATTTATTAAGCTTGCAGCAAACCAACAAACGCGTTTCAGCCACTTGGCCTTTCTCAATGTCAGTTTCAATCACTACGCTGTCTCATTTTATTATGTGCAGAACTCATTGGGCAGCTGCATTGACATGAACATAAATGAAAGACTTTATATTTAGTTACTTATAAATTCCTGATTAACATGGAGGCCATTTTGTAATATCTAATAGATGCGTTTGAAATTCTGCCAATCTCTCCAACTGATAGAATGCTTTAACACTGGCATTGTACCATTCTCTTATGATGGGCACATAGCTGTCAGAGGCACTGAGGAGTCACAGTGCTTCATGTTGGTAATCCTCCTTGTCAAATATCACCACATTTCCACCCTTGTCAGAGGGTTTGATAACTAGTGAAGCATCCTTTTTCAGGGATGTAATAGCTTCCCATTGTTCTTTTGTAAGGTTGTAATTCATCATAGATTTCTTGGTCTTAATTCTAAGATTAACAGTCGAGAACCTGAGCAAAAAACACAAAAGTAGGAAGCACAAATACAGTCCAAGTCTCAGTCCTCAATCTTTTCTTCTTGCTTTATTCCAAGGTTCTTATACATCCATAGTGTAATCTTCATGCCACTGAAGACACGAGGGATTTTCTTTTCAACCGTGATGCCGGATTAAGGATTTGTGGTCTTACGTGACCTTCCTCTGAATTTATGGTCCTGTTAATGATTGATTGAATGCGTGAAACGACCTTCTTCGCTGGATTTTAACCTAAGGATTGTTTTGGACTATTATGATTCTATCCTGACTGCATGACTGTATTCATTTGATTAACCTTTCTAGTGCCCTGATGAAGTCTATGGCTTACAGCCGTATAGACGAAACACGTGTTGGCATGGGTTGTGGCTTGGACAACAAGTGTTAAGAAGATTACAATATGGATGTATAAGAACCTTGGAATAAAGCAAGAAGAAAATATTGAGGACTGAGACTTGGACTGTATTTGTGCTTCTTACTTTTGTGTTTTTTGCTCAGGTTGTCAACTGTTAATATTTATATTACATGTGGACCTAGGTCTACATATTTACAGCGCAGGGTGGTCGCTGTACGATAACCTTAGAGCATTTGTAATGATAGGAATATTCTTGCAGAAACTTGTGCACTACTCTGCGCAGACTTCCCCTACTGCCTTTCCTTGTTAAGTTTAATTCTAAGATTGTCCAACTTTCTAATAATAGCAACATGAGAGCAATCAATAGTGTCATATGGAGTTTTGGGTATAATCTAGATTTAGCTTTGAACAGACTCTTGCTGCTTCGTTGTTGTATTCCTGCCTGGTCCAAGAGCTGTAGTGTTCTTTCCTCTTCCTGATCGGCCTCTGGTGCAGGTAATCCTTGCAGTTCATGAAGAATTCCTAGGGTTTCTAAATCATTCCCAGTTAGAATATCTGTGGAAGTTCCTATGATGTTTTCCGTGGTTTCTTTGTTTTTAGGACGTTGCATATAGATCTTCCTCAGTTTTAATTTTCTCACATATCGATACAGATCTATACGGGTGGGATCTTGCGGTGGGACAGAACGTGAGTCCTTTTTGAAGTACCCCAATTTCCACTGTTGATAAGTTTCGGTGGGAAAGATTAATAACCGTTAGGTTTTCTTGATTTATTTGCGATATCCCCCTCTTTTGCTCCTGGGTATTTGTTGTTGCACTGCATGATGTCCTTCCTTTGGTTCCTCATCTGCTTTTGCGCTTCCTTCTTCTGGAGGGTGTGATCTTTGGGGAAATTTTCACCATGATTCCTTTATTAGTTGATATTCCTGGAGAAAATTTACTCCTGCACTTGTATTTGGTCTTGATGTTCCCCTTGTGGTTTCTGCTTCTGAAAAATCTGTATCAATTTCTGACTCTGAAGTGTCTCTTTCACTTATTGTATTAGTTGATTTTAAATTTCTTGGGTTCACTGATAGAATATCGATGTAACAAACAACGATGTTCTAAATATCGAAAAAATATATCGACTGCAAAAATATCGACTCCAATACCTTAACAGGTAAGTACAAAAATATTGAATCAAAAATATTGAGGTAAAAAATATAGATGTAAAAAATATCGATTAAAAAATATATATAAAAAATAATATATAGTAAATATATTAAATATTGTTATTATTATTAACAAAATAAATTACATTTAATATACATTTTAACTAAATATAAAAAATAAACTTAATTAAAAAAATATAAACACACAAACATAAAAATGTATACATATACATATATTTACTTAAATATAATATATTAACTATTAGCTTTATTTAATTTTTAAACTTAAAAATTATATAAAAATAATATATATATGTATATATATCAAAAATTTAAAATAAAAAAAACATTAAACTATTAAAAAAAATTAAACTTACATTTCCCAATACAATAAGTGCAACAGTAGAGAAAGTGTTGGATAGCAGAATAATTAAATTTACTATTCCAACTCCAGTGAGAGGAACAGTAGGGAAAGTGTTGGATAGCGGAGGGGTAAAAATTACTATTCCAACTCCAGTGATAGCAATAGTAGGGAAAGTGTTGGATAGCAGAGGGGAAAAAATTACTATTCCCACTCCAAAGATTGCAACAGTAGGGAAAGTGTTGGATAGCGGAGGGGAAACAATTACTATTCCCACTCCAGTGAGTGCAAAACTAGGGTAAGTGTTGGATAGCGGAGGAATTAAATTTACTATTCCAAATCCAGTGAATACAACAGTAGGGAAAATGTTGGATAGCGGAGGGGTAAAAATTACTATTCCCACTCCAGTGAGTGAAACAGTAGGGAAAGTGTTGGATAGCGGAGGGGCAAAAATTACTATTCCCACTCCAAAGAGTGCAACAGTAGGGAAAGTGATGGATAGCGGAGGGGTAAAAATTACTATTCCCACTGCAGTGAGTGCAAAACTAGGGTAAGTGTTGGATAGCGGAGAAATTAATTGTACTATTCCAACTCCAGTGAATGCAACAGTAGGGAAAATGTTGGATAGCGGAGGGGTAAAAATTACTATTCCCACTCCAGTGAGTGCAACAGTAGGGAAAGTGTTGGATAGCGGAGGGGTAAAAATTACTATTCCTACTGCAGTGAGTGCAAAAGTAGAGTAAGTGTTGGATAATGGAGAAATTAAATTTACTATTCCAACTCCAGTGAGTGCAACAGTAGGGAAATTGTTGGATAGCAGAGGGGTACAAATTACTATTCCCACTCCAATGAGTGCAACAGTGGGGAAAGTGTTGGATAACGGTGGGCAAAAATTACCATTCCCACTCCAGTGAGTGCAGCAATAGGGAAAGTGTTGGATAGCGGAGGGGTCAAAATTACTATTCCCACATTAGTCAGTGCCATAGTAGGGCATGTGCTGGATAGCAGAGAAACAAAAATTACTAATAACACTTAAACAATTAAAAAAAACAAAAATATTACAACATTTTAAAATTCATAAAAATAAATAAACAATATTTTAAAAATATAAAATCAAATATATTAAACATATAAAAAGAGCACATATTATAATATTAATTACATATAACAAAAACCTACAAATAATATATAAAATAAATTGATAAATACATGTATAAACAATAACTATTTAAAAGTAGCAAATATTAACAAACAAAAAACATTTAAAACATAAATGTATTTATTTTATGTCCTACCCTATAACACCACACCAATAACAAAACACTTCAACATTTTTTATTAAATGTATTTCCACAATTAACATAATTAATAATCAATTAAAAAAATCGTATTAATAAAAAAAATAATAAACATTCGTTGAGTACACATGCTTTAACACTATAATATCCACAACACACACCTAAATTAAACTATAAAATAACAAAACACAATTAAATATTATTTTTAAAAGAAAAACTATTACTATTAACGACTAATAGTTAAATAATTAAAATTCATTTAATACCCACCCTTTACCCCTTTGAAAGTAAAAACGACACACACAAAAATAAATAATTCCCCAAAATAAATATCAAATAATTAACATTAATTTACAACTATATATTATTAATTAGACACAATTTACTTCCCACCTTTTACTCCTATAAAAAGCACAACATACACCTAAAATTAATTACATAATTACCATAATTAATTGCCAATTAATTAATTAAAATTAATTAACAGCCAATTATTAATTCATCGATTAAAAATAAATTACTTCCCACTCTTTACAGCTATAAACACCACAACACACACCTAAAATTAATTATACAATTACTATAATTAATTACCAATTAATTAATTAAAATTAATTAAAAGCCAATTATTAATTAATTAATAATAAATTACTTTACACATTTAACACTATAACATATCAATTAAACCAATATTAATACATAAAAGTTAATCCATACATTTAATATAATTAAATTACTTCCCACCCTATTCCCCTATAAACCCACAACCCGCTACAGAACTCAAAATGCAAAATTCAAATTAAAAAAATTATTAAATTTAATATAATTAAATTACTTCCCACCCTATTCCCCTATAAACCAACAATCCGCCACAGTACTAAAAGTGCAAAATTCAAATACATCTTCTTTTATAAATTTAATATAATTAAATTGCTTCCCACCATATTCCCCTATAAACCTACAACCCACTACAGAACTAAAAACGCAAAATTCAAATAAAAACAAAATTAATAACTACTACAAATTTAACACATATATTAAAAATACAAACAATTCTTATACAACAAAACATACATCACATACATATCAAATATATACTAACATACATAACAATAATAAAAAGCAATATTTATAACAACTTTATTTTTGCAAACGATATTGAACACTTCGATATTTTTAAAATCGATATTACTTACCTTAAATCGATATTCTTGACCACGATATTCTTGCTGTCGATATTTCTGACCCATGATATTAATGACTCGATATTTGTGCAACTCGACATTGTGTACTCGATATTCTGTCTCTGCACCAATTTCTTGTTTCTTGTAATGTTTTACGTGGGACATCATAATTTTTAGAATAAGTCAATACTCTTCCTAATTCATAATCCCTCTGATCACGGGGAAATTTGCTTTGTTTTCGTTGTGTTCTTTTGTTTACATACGTTATCAGGTGTGTCTTCATTTGTTGTCTCAGGCATTCTGATTGTGCTTGTTTATAAATATATATCTAACTATATATATATATATATAACTATATATAACTATATATATATATATATATATATATAACTATATATAACTATATATATATATATATATATATATATATATATATATATATATATATATATATATATATATATATATATATATATATATATATATATATACATATATATTACCTACTGGCGGTCGCCAGTAGGTAGTTATAGTTAGAACCTAGTTTCCATAGGAAAAGCATTTTTTAATTTGCTAATAACTTTGGCGTCGTTTGACGAATCTTCCTGAAATTCTCGAAAAACAAAGTCTATCCAGGTCAGCTCCTATCCTGAAAGTTTGGGGGTGATTCGTCAAGCGGGGGCTGAGAAAAAAGGAGGGTCCCAAAACTCGTTTTCTCCATGGTAATTTCCATAGGAAATTTTGCGACGAGCTACAGCTCGAACTGCTGAACGGAATTACCCCAAATTTGGCAGAACGGTAGAGCTTGGTTCAGAAAGCGACATTTTTTTAAATGGTGTAAATCCGTTCAGTAGTTTTTGAGAAATTCAAAAAGTAAGAGTCAAAAATCAATTTTTCCCATAGGAAACTTTGTGCAGGGCTACAGCCGAAACTACCAAATGGAATTACTCCAAATTTGGTAGAAAGGTAGTGCTTGGGTCAGAAAGCAACCTTTTTAAAAATGGTGTAAATCCGTTCAGTAGTTGCTGAGAAATTAGAAAAATAAAAGTTTCGATATCTGGGCGGAGCCTAAGTCGGGTGCGCGAGCTTCACTGTGATTGGCTGCTAGCACTCCAAACCAGGAAGTGTTGGCAGCCATCTTGTGGCTCGGTAGAAGCGAGTCACCCAAAAACGGAGAAACAAAGATATAAAACAAGAGAAGGGGGCAGGGTAGAAAAACCCTGACCCACTAGGTCTGCTCAGGGGGTCCCAGGAGGACCCCCAGGGCCCAAAAAATCATTTAAAAAAAAAAAAAAATCAGCAAAAATTTGCGCTGGGGTCGCGGGTTCTCACGTTTTATTTTAATGAGGCCCTTGGGTGGGCTTGGTTGTGGGGGTATTTCTTAAAAAATAATAGCAGGGGCTCGCAGGGGTGGTGGGGGGCCGCTGGGGTCCGCGCAGCCATGGGGCTTCACTTATGTTGGGAGGGTGTTGCGCGGCCCCCCTTCTGGAGCCTTGTATGTGCTTGTAACTTTGGCGTCGTTTGACGAATCTTTATGAAATTATCCAAAAAGTTTCTCTTTTTTAGATTAGCTCTTATATTGCAAGTTTGGGGGTGAATGGAGTAGGAGGGGCTGAGAAAAAGAGGGTCCTAAAACGTGTTTTCTCTATGCAATTTCCATACGAAACTTTACAGAAGACTACAGGTGAAACTGCTGAACGGAATTACGCCAAATTTGGCAGGGAGAAAGGTGATGGTCCAGAAAGCACGCTTTTGTTTAAATGGTGTAAATCTGTTCAGTAGTTTTTGAGAAATATCAAATGTTACAGATATCGATATTTGAGAATTCTGACATGTGATTGGCTGAGGGGTTACAAGCAGCAGCTTGCGGCTTATTGGCTGTGGATGGTTGAAACCAGGAAGTGTTGGCAGCCATTTTGTGATTTACTCCGTCAGCTCGCATCTCTCCGTGTAGAAGCCATCGGGTTCGTAGTTTTACCTCTGCGAGGCAACACTGGCATCTGTGTCTGTGTGAGATATGCCTTTCAGGCTGCCTCTCCTCATATCACCAGGTTGTGGCTATGTCTTTAGAAGCCCGTCCGTCGGCTCGGAGCTCTGTAAGTCAGTCTGTCGGCACGACCCCCTACACTACCCAAAGACTACCCAAACACCACTGCACTGTCGTAAACTCGAAAACACTACCCCAGCATGATCCCCTACTCTACCCAAACACCAGTGTACTACCCTAAACCCTAAATCTACCCCCAGCACGACCCCCTACCCAAACACCACTGCACTACCCTAAACCCTAAAATACTACCCCCAGCACAACCCCCTACACTACCCAAACACCACTGTACTACCCTAAAGCATAAAACAGTAGCAGTCCGTCGGCTTGCAGCTGTGCGTCTGCGAGCCGTCGTGTCCCTAGCTGTACATGTCCGAGTGAGTCCGTTAGGTGATAGGTGTGTGTCTGCTAGCAGGGCGGTTGGTGTCCCTTTGCGAGTTAGACCGGAGCTCTCCCTCTGCGAGCCAGCACGCTGGTGTGCGGTTGTGAGCCGACGGCCCGTAGCTCACACTGTGCGAGCCGAGCCGATGGCCTGTAGCTCTCCCTGTGCGAGCTGAGCCCACGGGCCGCAGGTGTCCCTCTGCGAGGCTGCTCGACGGCCCGCAGGTCTCCCTGTGCTAGCCGGATTGCAGCTGTCACTCTGCGAACCGATATTGGGAATATAAGGCAGCTCTAAAAAGAGCCCTTGTGTTTATTAGTTGGAGCTACATATAAGTGCGGTTGCACAGCTTCAGGTTATTCAGAAAAACTCGATTTCCCTGATCTGTGAAGTGTACTCCATCACTTCTGTAGATATCAGCCATATGAAAACGTATGTTATTGTTGTAGATCGACCCCATTCTATGGTCTCTGAGGTATGCAGACACAGCTTTGTTGACATTCTTCCTAGATTTTTCAATCTGAGGACAAAATTGGTTTGACCATTTCCACTTCTGTCTTTGGCATATATTGGAATATACAAAGACAGTTTGAGGCAAAAGCAATATCAATTGTCTAAAGGTGTCCTTCATTAGCATTTCCAAACCTACCCCAGTCAATGTGCCTAGGTCGTTTCCACCACTGTGCACAATCATGAGGTCAGGGTGTTGGAGATGCAAACAGGTTTTAACCAAAGGCAACAATTGGTGCCACTTCAATCCTCTTTGTCCAAACCATTTAATGTCCACATTTTGTAAACCTAGGTCTAAGTCAATACGTCTCTGTTCTGCATACCTCTTGAACCAGAAAACATAGCTATGTCCTACGATCCACACTAGCATTTTGAAGGTATGGCTGGGAGGAATGGATAGATGTCTGTAGCTCATGCAGTCCGTTCGTAGAATAAGAGATATGTTTAAAGATGGGGAACTACTTTTTTTGCCATACAAAACGATACCTGATTTGGAGATGAAAAGCATTGTTTTTTAAAAGTAGGGTGCACATTCGTTTGGTGGAAAAGCATCTTTGTGATTGGTTAAGAAAAAGCAGTTTAAACGTGGAGTACATATCATAGGATAAAATTTGCTCAACTCAACCACACCTGCTACTTGCATTTGGAAGGCACTGTTCGAACTTAAAACAATTGTGAACTTTTAACCTGCACGTGCCGCTAAATGTTCGAGAAAATGTTGCAAAAAATATCGTTAGGTTTAAAATAATTGATGAACTTTTAACCTGCACGTAGAATGTTCTAGAAAGTGTGTTGATAGAATACGTTGCACTTCTGACTTCTATGTGTCCTTGAATATTAAAAAAACTGTTTATATGGAAAATTTAAAAAAAACAATAGAGAGAAGTTTTGAAACCTAAAAGAATCAAGGAACTATTCTAATTTGTTCATTACATGTATTTATGTGTGGAGCAACAAAATTACAGACACAACAGCACCAGGAAGAGGAAGAAGCAGGGAGTGGGGGACGGGGGAAGATGGCCACAATGGTACACATGCACAATTAAGTACAGCACAACTATAGACAAACCATGGCCAAAATGAAACACACCAACAAGGAGCACAAGTCACACAACCCGCCAACATCACATCACTGAACAAGCATAGAAGTGAAAACCACACTGCCGGAAAGGGAGAAGGGTGAACAAAAGCTCACATGAAGGGACATCTCACACACAATGCAGCACACACACATAGGAAGCAGACTACACCAACATCCAACACAATGTTGTCCAAACACAAAGATTTGCACAATCGAACACAGGACACAAATGCACTCGCCTGAGGCGGATAAGCGTCCAAAAGCGTCAGTACGAAACAGGCACATGAGAACGCATAAGTACAAACCCACAGTCCGGATGGGGTAGCAATTCACGTATGGCAGGCAGCCAGAGAGTCCATGACACACACATTGGCATACAAATGAAGACACTACACATTTGGAAACAAGTGAAAATGTGGAAACTTTATAAAAAAAAGTGTGTGTCAGTACTGCCAAGAGTAGTGCCACGATATGCAGAGAAATGCAGCAGCATGGCTGAATAAGGAACGTAGGAAAACGTCCATGTTCACCTCGGGGTAGTCCATCACCAACACACGTCAGTGTCAAGCAGCGTTGGTTGTCCGCGCTTCGGACATGATTTGACGCCAATGCAGCCATGTCCACTGTTGTTTTGGGTCATGTGACCAGATGTACAATGTGCAATGATGCAGAGGGACACGTGCAATGTGGCACATCGAGTCGTGGTTGGAGGTACCTTGTCACTCGTCCATGAACGCGAGTGCAGCTGCGTAAGCCACTATCTCTAATGAGTGATGGTTGGCCACAATATTTGACATGTCGTCGACATAACCCATCAGCTGACCGGGACAGATGTGCTGACTCCAACCACTGTACCCAATGTGCACCAAAGCAGAATTGGGAAGTGGGTCAATTTGCTCACTGCATACTACGACACGTGCAATCTCCCAGGCCCAGTTCCCAACATGCATGCCAAACATCCATGCATGCCATAAACGGACATCACCATGACAGTCCTGGTCGTGGGCCAACAGGGGGCGCACACACCTGTCGTAATCCATGTCAGCTACCCACTCGTTGGAGAGGCACACATCCATGCACCACTCGGATAGGCACGTGCGACATTGCAATACAGGATGAACGCAGGTGACGTCCGCAATGCGGAAGCACAGCCGGTAAGTGATCCGCAGTACTGCCAAAGGCAGTGCACCCAGGACATGCAGCAGACGTGCAAGGTATAGGTGGACGTGCATGGAGTCGACCATGTGTTCGGGATGCTCTGCCATTGCGTCAGTGGCTCTGCTTGTTGCTGCACTGGCTTGCCGTGTGCCAGTCTTGTGGATGAAATGGCACAGCTTGGTGCAATGAGCCGGGTCTGTGTGCAATGGGTGCAGGGCAGGGGTGTGGTGGGAGTACGTGTGAAGGCCATTTCACGCACGTTAACTACGACGAAGGACTTTTGAGTGTGGGATGTGTACTCGTTGTTCTCATATCGGGCAGTGCGTAGTGTGGGAGACGGATGCAAATATTATTGTATCTGTCAGGGGGGGGCTGGCCACTTGCAAGTTCCTTCTCGGAGCAGCAGATGTGCTACTGCAAGATAGCTCAGACAAAGAACCTTTCATCCCTACAGTAAGTTCTCCAGCTGCATTCATACAGGATGTGTACAAAGGCCGGTCGTGGGTGTTGTGGGATGTCTGCGACCCTGGTCATCATGGATGAGATGCCCAGCACGTGGCACATGGGCGGGTTCACTGTGTGTTACGTTGCCAAACAGCTGCTCCTCCCTCCCACGAGCCCCCACACTTTTGTATGGTGTACTGTTGTATCCCATGCACTCCTACTGCACACCATTGTAATGCCTATACGCGCATGTCCTGCGGCATTCCAACCACACCGTGAGACTGCAGTTTGGAGGTGGTGCATGCCACTGTACAACATCGACTGCTGCGGCCCTTGTGGCGGCCACACCAGAACACAGAGACACACTTACCGCACTTCCTGAACATGGACATGTCCGAGACACCCCGTTCCCCTTGCCGGATAGGCAGACCCCTGTGCTGACCTGTGTACGCCGGACCAGCACACGCCGCTTGTGCATGCAGGAGGATGCGTGCGTAGCTACATGTCCAGGCTCACTGCCAACGCTGAGGTGACATGGTAACGTCCGCTGACACTGTGATGTTGCAGGGCCGGTGCCTATCATGCTAACACAATGACCACACGGACACACTTGCTCAGATGCGGGTTCGGGGGGCATTGGCGGTCCTGGGGTTGTTGCAATGAGTGTTGTGGACCTCATGGGTATCCATGTATCATGCTCATTGACTGTATGGCACCTGTGGGTGTTTCGGTGTGGCTCTTGGCTGTGTTCCCTTTCATGCTGCAGGTAGTCGTCCTGCTTAACACCAGCAGAAAGCAGGTGTAAAATCCCTGGTGCTAACGCGGCTTAACGCCGGAATTTGTTTCGCATCGCAGTTGTTGTCAAAGTTATGATGTGGTTTTTTCGTGTACAGAAAAATAAACGAACTGGGCAGTGTATCCCGTCAAGATCCAGCACCTGACCCACTATTCCCAATCAATATAAATACAATGACATTTCTTCATTGATTTTGTGTGTACACTGTAAGTGCACCCACTACCACAGTGCAATTCAATACAGGATTTTAGTATTTAGAATAAATCGCAAAGGTGCACCTCGTGTCTTTTTGCACGGGAACGCCTACTCTGCATTTTATTATCAGCACTTTAATGCAACTAAAGTGGAGAAAAATATAACACACTATTCAGAAGCTGGTGCAAACTGCAGACATCACCAGTATTCCCGTGATAACTGCCCCAAAATTTAACACCATGGTGGACACCACGAAATAACAGTAATAAGAACGAGAAAGAGTCACATAGCACTTAAGGAACAACCAAAAACTTTATTGATTTTTTTTTTTTTTATCAAACTTAATTTTTTCGTAAACGTATATATAAAGGATAAACAAAATTTAACAAACTGAACACAAAACAACAAGGCGGAAGACTCCTGTCGGGACCATGAATGTTGACGACACAGGCTGGAAAATAAAGCACAAAATAAGGACGTGTGTAATGCGCATATCAAAGGAGTGAGACACAGAGAAGGAAAAAAAAGCTAGAGAGAAAAAGAGAGGGAAGGAAAGAAAGGGAGTGAGAAAGGGAGAAGGGAGATAGAGAAAGAGAAGAAAAGGAAGGAAGAGAGTGAGAGAGAGTGAAGAGAGGGAAGTGAGAGAGAGAGAGAGAGATACTTCCGCCCCTGCGCATCCTTGACCAAATAATTACCTGCTGCCACCGAAGTGTCTACCAGTGGGCACTCCACGTTCCCGTCAAAGCTCTCCGGCCCGGCAGATCTCACAGATGTCGCTGAGTCCTGAGTCATGAATGGCAGAGACCACATCAGCTACTACGCGGCCCGGCAGATCTCACATATGTCGCTGAGTCATCAATGGCAGAGACCTCAGCAGCTTTTGGTGCCGCTAACCCTGTGCAACGCAAGTCAGCATCACGTGGTGGTAGGCCGCTGACGGCCATACAATTTAGGGTGCGACTAACCCTGTGCAACTCAAATCCGCGCCATGTGGTCGAAGGCCCCTGACGGCCACATCAGCTTCGGGTGGCAGTAACCCTGTGCAACTCAAGTCCGCGCCACGTGGTAGTAGGCCCCTGACGGCCATAGAGCTCAGGGTGCGACTAACCCTCTGCGCAACTTTTCATGAGTCTTTATGATTGCGACCCGTGGAGCGTCTGCCATCCAGTCACCACCGGCAATAAAGGATGAGACGTTGTGGATCCTTTATATTTGCGTGGTCACATGACCTGTGACGCATGTGCCGGATGGGTGTGGTGTGTGTGCAAACCTGCCCTCAGGGAGTGGCCGTGACATGTTGACAACTAGACCACTGACCTGCACACCAACAGTGAGTACGCCTGCGACAGGTAGCTATGTGGGGGATGTGAAAACGTGTTTTCTCAATGAATTTTCCATAGGAAACTTTAGACAAGGCTACAGGTCAAACTGCTGAACGGAATTACACCAAATTTGGCAGGGAGAAAGGTCTTGGTCCAGAAAGCGCGCTTTCTCGCATCGAGTGAAAATATAAAAGAAAGGTCTCGGGGGAAATTTAATATACCGGAGCTCTGTTTCTGCGAGATAACTCTTTCACGCTCCGTCTGCCCAACATCACCACTTTGCAGCTATGCCGTTAGAAGCCAGTCCGTCAGCTCGCAGCTCTCTACGTTTGCGAGCTAGTATGCTACTGTGCCTGTACCTCTGCGAGGTACTACGCTGCTGTTCCTTTGGGAGCGGACGGGTCGTAGTACTGCGTGTGTGAGTCGAGCGGACGGGCCGCAGTTGTCCCTCTGCGAGCCTGGGTGCGAACTGTTCATAACTCACACTACATAAGCATTGAAAAACCATTTTGTGATTCAGTCCGTCAGCTGGCATCTGTCCGAGGCATTTCTGAAAACATATCGGAGTTCTTTCTGTGAGAGATACCCCTTTCATGCTGCCTCTCCCCACATCAGCAGGTAACGCACCCTCTTCCCACATTACCAACATACCCCCAACAACCTTCTTGGGCCCGGAAGTGTCCCTGTGCGGTTGGACAAACAAGAATCTTAGTCATGTATAGGTTTACATATAAAACATTTTATTTAAAGAAAACAACAACAAATAAAACTGAAGGGAGTCTGGTGCTGTGGTCACTGCCACAGACTTGGGGTCACTGCCATTCAGGACTCAGGACACAGTTCCACATGTGGGATTGGCTTGTGTTGAACAGGGTTAGTGGCACCACGTGTTGCCGGCTTGTGTTGAACAGGGTTAGTGGCACCACGTGTCGCGGCTTGCGTTGAACAGGGTTAGTGGTACCATATGTCGCAGGCTTGTGTTGAACAGGTTTAGTGGCACCACGTGTCGCGGCTTGTGTTGAACAGGGTTAGTGGCACCACGTGTCCAAAGTTGGAATTGCGAGCTCTGCTGCCCGCAGTGTAGACTGCTAATGAGTGTTCGTTTGCACATGAAAATGAATTTGGTGATTGTACTAAAGCTATAACTGATATAAAAAAATTCTTGAAGAAAGGCTACTAAAAGGATATTAAGTAGATTTTAGGCCTGTGATAGTTACTTGCCTAGTGGACTCTGTAATTAATGAATCAATACTTAATTTTAATTGTGAGCCCTACTGACTGCAGTGTAGGTGTATCATGAAAAGATGAAATAAGTATAGAATACACTGACGAAGTGTTGTATTTTCTGAGTACAATCTTCTTGTTAGAAATTAGCATTTAAAAATTGAATTGCGAGCTCTGCTGCCTGCAGTGTAGACTGCTATTGAGTGTTCGTTTGCACTTGAAGATGAATTTGGTCATTGTACTAAACTATAACTGATATAAAAAAAGTTCTTAAAGCAAGGATACTAAAAGGATATTATGTAGGGTTAAGGACTGTGATAGTTACTTGCCTACTGGACTCTGTAGTTAATGGATCAAGAAATAATTTTAATTGTGAGCCCTGATGACCGCAGTGTAGGCCAGAGGTAGCGGTCAGCAAGAGCCCATAGCCACGTGGCGTTGAGTTGAGGTGCACAGTTAGTGGCACCAGAAGCATTGAGAGTGTATGAGCCTGTGATGATGCTTGGTGCGGACGGGCCGCACTGGGAGCAATGTGTCTTGCCTACTGGTCTGCATCATGTGCAATCGGGACTCTATGTGAATTGTGAGGCCTGCTGACCGTAGTGTAGGCCAGAGGTAGCGGTGACCAAGGGCCCACAGCCACGTGCATAGGTTGGTGGCCCCACCGGTCTGCGTAGTTCAGGTTCAGTGGCACCACGTGTCGCCGGCCTTCCATATGCAAATACCCATCACTAATCGAAGGGAGTCTGGTGCTATGGTCGCTGCCACGGACTTGGGGTCACTGCCATTCAGGACTCAGGACACAGTTACACATGTGGGATCGGCTTTTGTTGAACAGGGTTAGTGGCACCACGTGTTGCCAGCCTTCCATATGGAACTAATCCTTACTGATCGAAGGGAGTCTGGTGGTGTGGTTGCTGCCACGGACTTGGGGTCACTGCCATTCAGGACTCAGGACACAGTTACACATGTGGGATCGGCTTGTGTTGAACAGGGTTAGTGGCACCACGTGCTGCCGGCCTTCCATATGGAAATATGCCTCACTGATCGAAGGGAGTGTGGTGCTGTGGTCGCTGCCACGGACTTGGGGTCACTGCCATTCAGGACTCAGGACACAGTTACACATGTGGGATTGGCTTGTGTTGAACAGGGTTAGTGGCACCATGTGTCGCCGGCCTTCCATATGCAAATACGCCTCACTAATCGAAGGGAGTCTGCTGCTGTGGTTCTCTCACAGAGTTGGGGTCACTGCCATTCAGGACTCAGGACACAGTTACACATGTGGGATCGGCTTGTGTTGAACAGGGTTAGTGGCACCACGTGTTGCCGGCCTTCCATATGGAAATATGCCTCACTGATCGAAGGGAGTCTGGTGCTGTGGTCGCTGCCATGGACTTGGGGTCACTGCCATTCAGGACTCAGGACACAGTTACACATGTGGGATCGGCTTGTGTTGAACAGGGTTAGTGGCACCATGTGTCGCTGGCCTTCCATATGCAAATACGCCTCACTAATCGAAGGGAGTCGGCTGCTGTGGTTCTCTCATGGAGTTGGGGTCACTGCCATTCAGGACTCAGGACACAGTAACACATGTGGGATCGGCTTGTGTTGAACAGGGTTAGTGGCACCATGTGTCGCCGGCCTTTCATATGGAAATATGCCTCACTGATCAAAGGGAGTCTGGTGCTGTGGTTGCTGCCACGGACTTGGGGTCACTGCAATTCAGGACTCAGGACACAGTTACACATGTGGGATCGGCTTGTGTTGAGCAGGGTTAGTGGCACCACGTGTTGCCGACCTTCCAAATGGAAATATGCCTCACTGATCGAAGGGAGTCTGGTGCTGTGGTCGCTGCCACGGACTTGGGGTCACTGCCATTCAGGACTCAGGACACAGTTACACATGTGCGATCGGCTTGTGTTGAACAGGGTTAGTGGCACCATGTGTCGCCGGCCTTTCATATGCAAATACGCCTCACTAATCGAAGGGAGTCTGCTGCTGTGGTTCTCTCACGGAGTTGGGGTCACTGCCATTCAGGACTCAGGACACAGTTACACATGTGGGATCGGCTTGTGTTGAACAGGGTTAGTGGCACCACGTGTCGCCGGCCTTCCATATGGAAATATGCCTCACTGATCGAAGGGAGTCTGGTGCTGTGGTTGCTGCCACGGACTTGGGGTCACTGCCATTCAGGACTCAGGACACAGTTACACATGTGGGATCGGCTTGTGTTGAACAGGGTTAGTGGCACCACGTGTTGCCGGCCTTCCATATGGAAATATGCCTCACTGATCGAAGGGAGGCTGGTGCTGTGGTTGCTGCCACGGACTTGGGGTCACTGCCATTCAGGACTCAGGACACAGTTACACATGTGGGATTGGCTTGTGTTGAACAGGGTTAGTGGCACCATGTGTCGCCGGCCTTCCATATGCAAATACGCCTCACTAATCGAAGGGAGTCTGCTGCTGTGGTTCTCTCATGGAGTTGGGGTCACTGCCATTCAGGACTCAGGACACAGTTCCACATGTGGGATCGGCTTGTTTTGAACAGGGTTAGTGGCACCACGTGTCGCCGGCTTGTGTTGAACAGGGTTAGTGGCACCACGTGTCGCGGCTTGTGTTGAACAGGGTTAGTGGCACCACGTGTCCAAAATTCGAATTGCAAGCTCTGCTGCCCGCAGTGTAGACTGCTAATGAGTGTTCGTTTGCACTTGAAGATGAATTTGGTGATTGTACTAAAGCTATAACTGATATAAAAAAAGTTCTTGAAGCAAGGATACTAAAAGGATATTATGTAGGTTTTAGGCCTGTGACAGTTAGTTGCCTACTGGACTCTGTAATTAATGAATCAAGACTTAATTTTAATTGTGAGCCCTGATGACCGCAGTGTAGGCCAGAGGTAGCGGTCAGCAAGGGCCCATAGCCACGTGGCGTTGACTTGAGCTGCACAGATTGGGAGCATACAGTCTTCTTAACCGATTATACTTTCTTACACAATTAGCATCGGCACTAATCTTGAATTGTTAGCCCTGTTAACCGCATTGTAGGCTGGAGGCAGCGGTCATCAAGGGCCCACAGCCACGTGGCGTTGACTTGAGCTGCACAGAGTTAGTGGTACTTGAAGCACTTAGCATGTGCGCAGTCAGCGATGATGCGTGGTCCGGGCTGGCCGCACTGGTAGCAATGTCTGTTGCCTACTGGACTGCGTCATCTGCAATCGCAAGTCGCTCTGAATTGTGAGCCCTACTCACCACAGTGGAGGCAGGAGGCAGCGGTGAGGAAGGGCCCACAGGCACGTGTTGTTGACTTGAGCAATGTCTCTTGCCTACGGGACTGCATCATCTGCAATCGCGACTCCATCTGAATTGTGAGCCCTACTGACCGCAGTGTAGGCCGGAGGCAGCGGTCAGGAAGGGCCCACAGCCATGTGTTGTTGACTTCAGCAATGTCTCTTGCCTACGGGACTGCGTCATCTGCAATCGCGATTCGATCTGAATTGTGAGCCTTGCTGTCCGCAGTGTATATCGAAGGCAGTAGTTTGTACAGACATAAGTCTGCGGTGCTGTGCCGCTGGGGGCCTTTGTGGTGGAAGCCAGCGATCGGCTGAGGAGGCTGGCGGTCATGTTGGCTGCCTCGTGGCAGGGTGAGGGGCGCTGCCCTGGCAGACGCTTTGGCCTTCCCACAAGTGAACCACGCCCAGAGCTCCAGCCTATTTATTCACACTCCTACGCTGAAGTGGTGTACGTCGGACCAGCCCACTCCGGTTACGCTTATGCTTACAGGGGGGGACAACACAGCTACATGACTGAGATCTTCCCTAGTGTTTGACATAACATGGTTAGGTCCACTGTCCACAACACTACAAGCACCAGTAGTATTTGTGCACATGGAGAGGTGTGTGTTCTGCATACTGAGATGTGTCCTGCACATCACCGCTACACTTTGCATTGTGTGCATTGTTAAACATGGGTGAATTGCTTCCTTCACATATAGTTTGTTCACACCTGTCCCAATATTCAGCTATTGTGTGGCTGAGGGGCCATACCGTTTTTCGGAAAGTTCGCTGTCTTGTTCTGCGCTGCCTCGGTGGTAGAGGGGGGCCTGGGGTGGTGGTGGGTGTTGTGGCGTTCTTGGGTGTCGGAGCTGCTTGATCAGTAGGTCTATGACATGTGTTGGTCTTCAGATGTGGCTCTGGGCTGGGCTCCCTTTCATACTGTATGTAGTTGTTTAATATTTAAAAACAAGAAGACATTATATAGTTTAAATAACAAATAAAAAACAATTACTGTAGGGAGAGGGATGGTACGGGGGGAGGTCCTGAGGGTTGTGGCAGTGGGTGTTGTGTCCTTCTTGGGTGTCGGAAAAACTATAGGTTAAATAAACATTATAATTAGAAGTTAGCATTAAAAAACATTGATATTCACTGAAAAAACCATACGTTTCAGGGACGTTATAGATAGAAATTAGTATTTAAAAACCTTGAAATTCACTGAAAAACCATAGGTTTCAGGCACGTTATAGTTAGAAATTGGCATTTAAAAAAACCTTTGAAATTCACTGAAAAAACCATAGGTTTCAGGCACGTTATAGTTAGAAATTAGCATTTCAAAAACCTTAGAAATTCACTGAAAAACCATAGCTTTCAGGGACGTTATAGTTAGTTGGACATTTCACTCATACAAAACCATAGAAATTCCACCGTTGTAGTTAGTTCATCTAACTATAACTCGCGCCCCCGCAATGCACTGCTGATGACGTCACATATTACATCATTCATGACATGGTCAGTGACATCATGGCAGTCTGTAATTTAGAGTGGGTGTATCAAAGGTTATATTAGGTGTGAGAGGATGCATGAAATTATCACATGGATGATGTCATCAGTGATGTCATTTGAGATGTCATCAGTGATGTCATCAGTGATGTCACTGACCATGTCATGAGTGATGTAATATGTGACGTCATCAGCAGTGCATTGCGGGGCGCGAGTTATAGTTAGCTGAACTAACTATAACGGGGAATTTCACAGGTTTTGTACTGAGTGCAATGTCCAACTAACTATAACTGTCCCTAAAACCTATGGTTTTTTCAGTGAATTTCAAAGGTTTTTTAAATGCTAATTTCTAACTATAACGTGTCTGAAACCTATGGTTTTTTCAGTGAATATATATTATCTACTGGCGGTCGCCAGTAGATAGTTATAGTTACAACCTATTATCCATTGGAAATCCGCGACATTCTATTTGAAATAACTCTCTTGCCGGTTGACGTATCTTCGCAAAATTTTCAAACTTTGTGGCCCGCTCCGGTCCGCTCCTACCCTGAAAGTCTCGGGGGATTCGCTAAGCGGGGCCGAGAAAAAGGAGGGTCCCAAAACGCGTTTTCCCCATGCAATTTTCCATAGGAAACTTTAGACACGGCTACAGCTCTGAACTGCTGAACGGAATTACACCAAATTTGGCAAAGAGGTAGTTATTGGTTCAGAAAGAACCCTTTTGTTAAATGGTGTAAATCCGTTCAGTAGTTGCTGAGAAAATCAAAAGTAAAAAGATAGTGATATCTATGGCCGAGTAGGGTCCGCGTACCCTCCCGATCACGAGCTGCATGTTAATTGGCTTCAGCTGGCTGTCAACATTCCGATTCAGGAAATGTTGGCAGCCATTTTGTCCCTCGGTAGAACCGAGGACAGAAACAAGTGCGCAAGCGCACAAAGGGGGCAGGGTAGAAACACCCTGACCCCCTAGGTTTGCTCAGGGGTCCCACAAGGACCCCTGGGCAAAAAAAAAAAAAAAAATTTTTAAATCGGCAGGATGCGCTCAGGGTGCGCGAATCCTGCGAAAAAATCGAAGCGCGGTCTCCGCGCTCGGATTGTATTTTGCCCCCGGGTGGCCCAAGTCCCGGGGGCATGGTGGGAGGGATAATTTAACGTGTGGGGGCCTCAGAGGGCCCCCAAGCCCCGGGGACCGCCACCCCCGGGGCTTTTAAAAATGGTGCGGGGAGGGCTCTGACCACCACCTCCCCGGGGCTTTTTTTTATTAATTAAAAACCTGTGTGGGGGGCTCCAGCCCCCCACACGCCCCGGGACCGCCACCTCCCCGGGCACTAAACATTTAAATATGGGGGTCCGTTACGGACCTCCAGAACCCCGGGGACCACCACCTCCCGGGGCTGTGAACTGAATGGGAGGGGGCCACGCGGCCCCCTCCTGGAGCCCTTGATGGCCCTGGGGACCACCACCCCCAGGGCCGGCTCCTGCAGTGTCCCGGGGTGCCTACCCCCGGGACACTGCTGTTTGCAATGACAGGACGGAGCCTCGCGGCTCCCGTCCTGTCATTGCAACTGCTATGGATATTGGAAGAGAGAGCAGGGAAACCTGCTCTCTCTTCCAATATCCAAAGCCGATTAGCTTTTCCACATGGGGAGCAGCATGTTAGCTGCTCCCCATGTGTAAGCAATGCCGGCTCCCGTAGGACACGGGAGCCGGCGGGACTGTGGGGGGATTGGGGACCCCCACAGTCCCCAACGAGAGGGCCAGCCCCGGGGATGGGGTCCCCGGGCAAGTAGGGCTCGGGACGGGGGCCACGCGGCCCCCTCCCCAAAAAATTAAAAATAAAAATAAAAAAAAACTGAAAGGCCGGCCCCGGGGATGGGGTCCCCGGGGCCTTAAATGGCCTGAGGAGGGGGCCACGCAGCCCCCTCCCTACGAAAAAAAAAAAAATCGAGGCCATGCCCCGGGGGATGGGGTCCCCGGGGCCAATACAGGCCCAGGGAAGGGGGGCCACGCGGCCCCTTTCCAGTTTTTTTTAATTTGTAATTAAAAAAAGGGTAAGGCCCTGGGGGATGGGGTCCCCAGGGCATAAAAACTGGAAAAAGGAAGGGGGCCACAGAGCCCTCCTTCAGGGGACAATTTTTTTTTTAAACGATCGGGCCTGCAGGCCCCGCCCCTTCCTTCACCACTCTGCAAACGTGCCCCTGGCGCGCTTGCAGAGGGGAACGACTCCCCTTGAATACTGGGGTCTCAGGGCCAACTAGCCCACCAGGAACCTCCAGTATGCGCCAGGGGCTGCCTTGCAGAGAGGTGTACAGAGGCCACGTCCTTTTACACCTCTCTGCAACGCAGCTCTGTGGCGCTTTTGGAGGTATATGGTGGGCTAGTTGGACTCCGGGGACCCTCAGGATTCAAGGGGACTTAATTCCCCAACTTAAAACGCGCCACGGATCGCGTTTGCACAGTGGTGAAGGGAGGGGCGGGGCTTCAGGTGACATGTGTGAAACAGGCCCCGTGGCGCGTTTTAAGATGGGGAATTAAATCCCTTCAATCCTGAGGGTCCCTGGGGCCAACTAGCCCAACAGGTACATCCAGAAAGCGCACAGAGCTGCGTTGCAGAGAGGTGTAAAAGGGGTGTGGCCTCTCTACACGTCTCTGCAACGCAGCCCCTGGCGCATATTGGAGGTTCCTGGTGGGCTAGTTGGCCCCTAGGGACCCTCAGGATTCAAGGGGACTTAATCCCCCAACTTAAAAACGCGCCACGGGGCGCGTTTGCACAGATGTCACCTCAGGCCCCACCCCCTCCCTTCACCATTGTGCAAATATTCTTCTAAAATCATCCGAAATATGAATTCCTATTTACTCACCTGTTATAAGGAGAGACCTCAGTGCTGCATCTTTCAGCCCAGTACTGATCCTGAAAAGTAATTTTAACCGTACTTACCAGTAACTTGAATTTCCTTCCATAGGATATCATTGCCTGCTTTCTGTTGAAAAAGTTTCTAAGTGTTGATTTTTGAAACATACAAATATTCCTCTAAAATCAGCCGAAATACGAATTCCGATTTACTCACCTGTTATAAGGAGAGACCTCAGTGTTGTATCTTTCAGCCCAGTACTGGTCCTGAAAAGTAATTTTAACCGTACTTTACCAGTAACTTGAATTTCCTTCTATAGGCTAACATTGACTGTTTTCACTTGGAAATTCTTCTAAGTGTGGAGTTTTGGAACTTTAAAATATTCCTCTAAAATCAGCCGAAATACGAATTCCGATTTACTCACCTGTTATCAGGAGAGACCTCAGTGCTGTATCTTTCAGCCCAGTGCTAATCCTGAAAAGTAATTTTAACCGTACTTACCAGTAACTTGAATTTCCTTCCATAGGCTAACATTGACTGGTTTCACTTGGAAATTCTTCTAAGTGTGGAGTTTTGGAACTTTATAATATTCCTCTAAAATCAACCAAAGTACGAATTCCAATTTACTCACCTGTTATCAGGAGAGAACCCAGTGCTGCATCTTTTAGCCCAGCACTGACCCTGAAAAGTAATTTTAACCGTACTTACCAGTAACTTGAATTTCCTTCGTAGGCTAACATTGACTGGTTTCACTTGGAAATTCTTCTAAGTGTGGAGTTTTGGAACTTTATAATATTCCTCTAAAATCAACCAAAGTACGAATTCCAATTTACTCACCTGTTATCAGGAGAGAACCCAGTGCTGCATCTTTAGCCCAGCACTGACCCTGAAAAGTAATTTTAACCGTACTTACCAGTAACTTATATTTTCTTCCATAGGAATCCATTGTCTGGTTTTCAGCAGAAAAGTTTCAAAGTGTCGATTTTCACAAACTACAAATATTCCTAAAAATCGCCTGTATGACTTAAACGCATTCTTTCAACTGTTTACAGGAGATGCACCAGTGCTGGATCCAGGATCCAACACTGAGTAAGAAAAAGTAACGATAACAGTTTTTAACTTCTAAGTGAATTTCCTTCCATAGGATAACATTGGTGATTCTATGAGAAAAAGTTTCTAAGTGTGAACTTTTAAAGTACAATAATATTCCTTAAAAATCACGACTGTAACGAAAACGCTTTTACTCAACTGTTTACAGGAGATGTCCCATGACTGAATCTAGGATCCAGTCCTGTGGTTAGAAAAGTAATCCATAAAGTAACTAATTGCATTTAACTAGAAATTCTCATTGAGCTGAATGTTGCATTGTGTTTGAAAATGTGTTGCCCATTGCAACAACTGTAACTACTGTACTTAAAAGTCTATTGCCTATGTGCAAAGTATTTAAACTAAAGTAATTCATTCTGAGAAAGTATTTTTTGTAATGTAATGTATAATGTAATTACAATGTAATTTAAAAAATAAAATATTTTTTAAAAATTGTTTCTAAAAAATTTGGAAATCAGTATGAAAAAAATTTATATAACAATTAATACATTTAAAAATTGTCATTTACAAAACCTTTGAAATTCACTGAAAAACCGTAGGTTTCAGACATGTTATAGTTACAAATTAGCATTTAAAAACCTTTGAAATTCACTGAAAAAACCATAGGTTTCAGGGACGTTATAGTTACAAATTAGCATTTAAAAACCTTTGAAATTCACTGAAAAAACCATAGGTTTTAGGGACAGTTATAGTTAGTTGGACATTGCACTCGTACAAAACCCGTGAAATTCCCCCGTTATAGTTAGTCCAGCTAACTATAACTCGCGCCCGCAATGCACTGCTGATGACGTCACATATTACATCACTCATGACATGGTCAGTGACATCACTGATGACATCACTGATGACATCTCAAATGACATCACTGATGACATCATCCACGTGATAATCTGATGCACCTCCTCACACCCCAATATAACCTTTGATACACCCACTCTAAATTACAGACTGCCATTCGCAAAACCATAGACACTCCAACACCAATAACTACATACCCACTCACTGATTCTTAGGTCTACGTACACATCCACTCACTCACCCGTACAGTCACTCATACTTACGGTCACTCAGTACAGGACTATCATATGCACTCATACTCCTATATAGACACTCAAACACCGCCACTCATCCATAGAGGTACTCACACACCTAGTCAGTCATGCAAATAATTAAACACACTACCATTTACTCACCTATACAGTTATACACACACCAGCTCACTTACTCATACAAATAGTAGCACATTCTTACGCTCTTATACAATCACTGATACAAGCACACACTCATCCATACAGCCACTATCACAATCACTCACTCTCGCTTATAGCTATTTATATACTCCAGCACACATATATACTGCCTTTCACATATGTAGTTACTCACACATGTACCACTGGGACATACATTCACTCACTAACACACTCTTACACACACTTACCCACCCATACAGTCTATCACAGATGCACTCTTGAAACCATCCACCCAGTGAATCACCCACTCACACATCTATGCACAGAGTTGCACACACCCCTCCCACACAAACACTCAGGCACCCATAAAGATACTCAGACAAGCATTCAATAACTCATATAGACACTCATGTAGCTATTCACAAACACATGCAGCCACTTACACAGCAACAGACAGACGGATACAGACATTCACCCAGTTTAGTCACTAACCCATGCATTCAGTAAGATACGTTAAATCACTCACTTATAGAGTCAGTCACGCACCTACTAAATCATCCATACAGACACTTACACACCCACTCATTCTTCAATACGTCTTTTCCAATATATATTAAAAATATTTAAACTTTACAGAAACACACAGTCACTGGATGATGTCATCAGTGATGTAATTTGAGATGTCATCAGTGATGTCATCAGTGATGTCACTGACCATGTCATGAGTGATGTAATATGTGACGTCATCAGCAGTGCATTGTGGGCGCGAGTTATAGTTAGCTGGACTAACTATAACGGGGGAATTTCACGGGTTTTGTACGAGTGCAATGTCCAACTAACTATAACTGTCCCTAAAACCTATGGTTTTTTCAGTGAATTTCAAAGGTTTTTTAAATGCTAATTTGTAACTATAACGTCCCTGAAACCTATGGTTTTTTCAGTGTATATATATATATATATATATATATATATATATATATATATATATATATATATATATATATATATATATATATATATATATATATCTATCAAAAAGAAACCTCCACTCCACTTTAGGTAAAGAGCACGCATACGAGGACCATTTAGGTAAAGGCTTTTTTATTGAATTAAGCCTCCTCCCACCCAGCACAGAGAGACGCGTTTTGGCCTCCAAAAAAGCCTTCCTCAATCTGATAAGCGTCATCTTGGTGTCGGCCTATAAACACTACTATTCATAGACATAGAAAAATTCATGATAACTAAAATTCGTTCCTATTTTAAAATTTGGCGGATCAATACATATACAATACATTTATAAAATGTGTATAGTGAATATTACTGTTATGAACAATAAAATACATGGTGTATCCAATTGTTAACTATGCGTGCAAAATACGCAGAAAAGATCACTATAACACTTAAAGTGAAATGTACTTGAGCACCAAAATGATGAAATAAAATGAACATCTGTTATATCCTGCTTTTGTAAATGTAATGCTATTTTACCACCAGTGGAATGTTGCTGTGATGATGCTGTTCAGAATGTTGGGAATCTGTGAGAAGAGTCACAGTTGAGAGGGCTGAGCAGCATGCTGGTTGCTCCTGGTGGGGTTTTCTGTAATTCTGTACTTCTCATCTTTGTATCCTGTAACCTTCCTCAATAAATCTTCATATAACACATCACGGATACTTGGACGAAATCACTACAAATGTATGGCGACGATCTGGAAATGAACCTGTGTGTTCCACCTGATGAACTACTGAATCTTACATCCTGAAGAAATTCCAAGGTAAAGAACTTAAACTTAAAGCATACTGGCATCCCTGAGCGAGCCCCACCAGTGACCCCTACATCGGTCGCCCCAACTTTATGTGCCAGTCCCTGCTCAATTTTCGTGCTCCCTCTCCTGCCATTTTGGGACAGTGTTCCCGTAGTGCAGTTTCCTGGAAGAGCGTCCAGTTATTGCTGCATGTTTGTCATCCTACTTTTCTGCCTCATGCTGTTTGGAGCCATTCTCTCTAATCTTTGGTTTCTTGGATCGTCTGTCTCTCAAGATCGTGGTGACAGGCACACCATGGACAATTTTGAAACACAAGTTTGTTGTGCATGTCTAGAAGACTTAACGCTATATTGTCTTCTTTCACATATTGCTTAATGCCTTTTTTCTTTCACAGGAAGTACAAATTTATGAATTTACAGTGATTTCTTATTGTTGCATGCCAACATTGTTGATTTGCATTTCTTATGCTCATGTTTTGTTGGTGTCGGTTCTCTCTCACGTTTTGTTTACAGATATCGTATCTTTGCCTAAGGGATCTGTTTCTTGTCTGTATCACATTGGTACACGTACACATATAGGCTGTTTATTAGTGGTAGGAATTTACTATGTGCATCTGTGTTTTGACCTATATTACATTTCACGAAGTTACTGTTTTTCTCGTATTTTATCCTTCATTGGATTGTACAATGATTTCAGTTGGATCTACATTGTGCATTCATGGACCCTAGGTACTCACCGCTAAGAGTCCATTATTTCAAATTTTTTTTGTTCACGATACAGTTTTCTCTCCATTTTTATTCTTCATAGGATTGTACAAATAGTTTATTTTGATCTACATTGTACGTTCATGGACCCTGGGTACGCACCGGTAAGAGTCCATTATTTCAGTTTTCATGTTATTTTTGGGGGGATTGCAATGGGTTGTATTCCCATCTGCTCATTTATGCATGGTTTTACATCCTTTTTGCATTTGTTAACCATTTTTATTCCTAGGTATAAGTCATGTGTTCAGACTCATATAATCTGGTTAACGTTAACTATCTCCCTCTCGAATTCGGAGATATCATGGGTTTTGACCCATACACTGTTGTTGACATTGGCTAACCTGCCCTGGGTTTTTAGTCACATGTTCCCTTACATGTGTGTTGTATGGGTCCAAGTCCCATTATGGCATTGCTCTCAGTGTCAACTCCAGATTACGTTACCTGAACATTGTTTATTGCTGCATTGTTTTCGTCCCATGTTCATATGCGTTGGGCACATCTTTACTTTTGCAATGGGTGTGTTACCTTAGTCTCACTCCTGTTTCTATTGTTTTCCCGACGTCATGTTTTCTCATTATTATATTGTTAAATTTTGCAACGTATTGTTTTGTTCTGATTATTTCACTTTGTTGTATTTTTTTTTTCTCATCTGTCCTCTGACTCTCATGTTTTCAGCTTTTCTTTTCCTTTTGTCATCTCCAGTTTCTGGTCTTTTACCTTATTCTCAGTTTTTTCTCAGTCTTCTGTTTTCTTTCTCTTATTGTACTGCATGCTTGTTTTTCATTCCTCTTTTGTTTGCCTCATCTTGTCCGTGTCTGGGTTCATTTCAGTGTTGTTTCTATGCTATTTCTTGCATCTTCACGTGCTTGCCTGGCCAGCTGGTGTGCTTGGGAGTTTGTTATTGGTGTCTTCGCGTTCTTCCTTTTTCTTTGTAGAAGGGAGGATGGGTTATTCCTGTCTATTTCTCCATCTCTCTTGTTCTCTCTTCTCTCTTCTTCTTGTTGTCTCTTCGCTTCATTCTTCTCGTTACTTTTGTATAATTATTTTGCCTTCTCTATATCAGGTTCTCCTCTTTGGTTTTCTGTCCATTTTGTTTTTCCATATAAGAAAGGGGGATATGTTATATCCTGCTTTTGTAAATGTAATGCTATTTTACCACCATTGGAATGTTGCTGTGATGATGCTGTTCAGAATGTTGGGAATCTGTGAGAAGAGTCACAGTTGAGAGGGCTGAGCAGCATGCTGGTTGCTCCTGGTGGGGTTTTCTGTAATTCTGTATTTCTCATCTTTGTATCCTGTAACCTTCCTCAATAAATCTTCATGAAACTCATCACGGCTACTTGGACAAAATCACTACAACAGCCTTCATGAAAATATAAACCAAATAATCACACAGGCCATTGATCAAACTATCGCGCTAGCTGCACTAGTAAAATTTGCATGTGAATATACATTACGCTGCATTAATCATGAAATGCAGGGGAGACATGCTACATTACAACACTAATTCTTTATGTCGACAGGTCCCTTGGGAATAAACTCGTCATGTCCCATTTGGCTCTTATTTGGCAATGACAGTAAGATACGATGGTTCACATGATCGGGATTAGGCTTGCACCATTGATCAACAGGTATATATACTCTCAATCTACTAACGGTCTGCATTATTTCACACAGAATGTAAGAGCCAGCATACATGTAAAAATACATCATTGCTCATATGCAATTCAAACCTTATTGTCAATTCAGAAACAGTGTTCAAATCTACCGCACGGGACTACTGCTCCCATAATGCCTTTGTCTAGTTCCATGCAAATACTGTAAGGCTCCGTCAATATGCAGACATCAAAGAACATATGGGCAAAAGGTCAATACCCTGGCGTCCTTATACATAAAGGAAGAGTCTAATATCTCCTCTATTTGGAAAGCCATACCCTTCACTGCTGCAATCGAGCCCGGACTCTCTGGGTCTTTAAAAATGAATTAATCCCATGCATGATGTGTATGAGATCAAGCAGGCTCCACTTGTTGCAGCTACATGCATTGTGCAGACGAACACATAAGCGGGGTCGGGGAGACCAATACACAAAAATAGATTAGCCCAATAATCCTCACCGCTAAACATGGTGCCCAGTCACCACGGGTCACGTCGGCTTCTGAGTAGGGCATTTCAAGACAGGGAGAGGACTGGATCCCGCGCTGAATGTCAAGTGACTTCCTCGCTGCAGAGTTACTGCCTTCCATACTGCTGTCATCCACAAATTCTCATCATATACACACACATATATATTCATACATACATTACTGGTACAGTACTGGTTAGGGTATGAAGTCCACTTTACTCCTGAGGGACTTTGGCGGCCAAGTAGCCCTCCTGGTACCTCCTGTAAGTCCTACGCAGTGGAATTCCTGAGCGCTGGTTGGAGGCCCAGCCCCCTTTCTCCACCACTCTGCAAACGCGACTACCAGTTAAAGAAGCATTTGTAATGTAATAGGTCTCGCATTTGCAAGAGTTAGAGCTATTAGAGTTGTAAATCTAAAAGTGTTTTATCAATGTTGGAGTGGAGTGGATGTAGGTTGTGTGTAGTGGAATTATGTGGTATGTTGTGCAGTGATATTATGTGGATAGAAAGTATTTGGTATTTAGTGTATAGGAATTATGTAGAGTGGGATTATGTGTTACGGAGACTAATTATGTGATATGGTAGTCTGTGTTGTGGAGTGGTAACCTCAGGTTTAGTCTTCCTCGTTTCCATAGAAGCTAAACTATGAACTCAATGAGACAAAAAAAAGAAGGAATCACTGAGGAGCACTTCTGGACCTAGTCAGAGGTATGAGCAGGGCCACTGGAATTATGTGACTGTTTGCCTGCACCAACTTTCGCACAATTATACATTTTCCGCATTAGCCGCATAATTCATCATCTGCTGCCTAATCTGCAGATTTGAACAAAAAAGCCTTGTTTCTAGCTCAAACGGCTCAAACGTTATCAAACATGCAGCGACAAGTGTTACAGCTTGGTGGAAGGTCCTTTGTAAACCTAGAATGGTCACCTGTTACTTATTGCTAAATGTGGGTGTTAGATTGGTACCAATGGTGCGCAAGCCACTCTTGCTTCTTTCTGCGCCTCTCTTGCCTCTTTCTGCATTTCTGTTGCTTCTTTCTACACTTCTTTTGTTTCTTTCTGCACCTCTCTTGCTTCTTTCTGCACCCCTCTTGCTTCTTTCTGCACCCCTCGTGCCTCTTTCACACCCCTCTTCCCTCTTTCTGCACCCCTCTTGCCTCTTTCTGCACCCTTCTTCCCTCTTTCTACACCTCTCTTGCCTCTTTCTGCACCTCTCTTCCTTCTATCTGCACTCCTCCTGCCTCTTTCTGCACCTCTGTTCCTTCGTTTTTGCACTTCTTTTGTTTCTTTCTGCACCTCTCTTGCTTCTTTCTGCACCCCTCTTCCCCTTTCTGCACCCCTCTTCCCCCTTTCTGCATGTCTGTTGCTTCTTTCTGCACTTCTCTTGCCTCTTTCTCCACCCCCTTTCCTCTTCCTGCATCTCTGTTGCTTCTTTCTGCACCTCTCTTGCTTCTTTCTGCACCCCTCGTGCTACTTTCTGCACCCCTCTTTGCTCTTTTTGCACCCCTCTTGCCTTTTTCTGCACCTTTGTTGCTTCTTTCTGCACTTCTCTTGCTTCTTTCTGCACGTCTGTCCCTTCTTTCTGCAACCCTTGTGCCTCTTTCTGCACCCCTCTTCCCTTTTTCTGCTCCCCTCTTGCCTCTTTCTGCGCCTCTGTTCCTTCTTTCTGCATTTCTTTTGTTTCTCTCTGCAACTCTCTTGCTTCTTTCTGTATCCCTCTTGCCTCTTTCTCCTGCCCACTTCCCCCTTTCTGCATCTCTGTTGCTTTTTTTTGGACTTCTCTTGCTTCTTTCTGCACCTCTCTTGCTTCTTTCTGCACCCCTTGTGCCTCTTTCTGCACCCCTCTTACCTCTTTCTGCACTCCTCTTGCCTCTTTCTGTACCTCTGTTGCTTCTTTCTGCACTTCTTTTGTTTCTTTCTGCACCTCTCTTGCATCTTTCTATACCCCTCTTGCCTCTTTCTCCACCCTTCCTCCCCTTTCTGCATCTCTGTTGCTTTTTTTTTGCACTTCTCTTGCCTCTTTCTGCACCTCTGTCCCTTCTTTCTACAACCCTTGTGCCTCTTTCTGCACTTCTCTTCCCTCTTTCTGCTTCCCTCTTGTCTCTTTCTGCACCTCTGTTCCTTTTTTTTGCACTTCTTTTGTTTCTTTCTGTACCTTTCTTGCTTCTTTCTGCACTCCTCGTGCCTCTTTCTGCACCCCTATTCCCTCTTTCTGCACTCCTCTTGCCTCTTTCTGCACCTCTTTTCCTTCTTACTGCACTTCTTTTGTTTCTTTCTGCACCTCTCTTGCTTCTTTCTGCATCACTCTTGCTTCTTTCTGCACCCCATGTGCCTCTTTCACACCCCTCTTGCCTCTTCCTGCACCTCTGTTCCTTCTTTCTGCACTTCTTTTGTTTCTTTCTGCACCTCTCTTATTTTTTTCTGTATCCCTCTTGACTCTTTCTCCACCCCACTTCCCCCTTTCTGCATCTCTGTTGCTTCTTTCTGCACTCATTTTGCCTCTTTCTGCACCCTTCTTCCATCTTTCTGCACCTCTCTTGCCTCTTTCTGCACCCATGTTCCCTTTTTCTGTACCTCTCTTGCCTGTTCTGCAACTCTCTTGCCTCTTTCTGCAATTCTCTTGCCTCCTTCTGCACATCTGTTGCTTCTTTCTGCACTTCTCTTGCCTCTTTCTGTACCCCTGTTGCTTCATTCAGCACTTCCCATGCTTCTTTCTGCACCTGTCTTGCTTCTTTCTGCACCCCTGTTGTCTCTTTCTGCACTCGTCTTCCCTCTTTCTGCACCTCTCTTGCCTCTTTCTGCACTTACTTGCCTCTTTCTGCACTTCTCTTGCTTTTTTCTACACCTCTGTTGCCTCTTTCAGACATTCTCTTGCCTCTTTCTGCACCTCACTTGCTTCTTTCTGCACCCCTCTTGCCTCTTTCTTCACCCCTCTTCCCTCTTTGTGCAACTCTCTTGCCTCTTTCTACACCTCTCTTCCCTCTTTCTGCACCACTCTTGCCTCTTTCTGTACCTCTGTTGCTTCTTTCTGCACTTCTCTTGCCTCTTTCTGCACCCTTCGTGCCTCTTTCAGCACCTCTGTTGGTTCTTTCTGCACTGCTCTTGCTTCTATCTGCTACTCTCTTGCACATTTCTACACCCCTCTTGCCTCTTTCTGCACCTCTTGTGCTTCTTTCTGCACCTCACTTTCCTCTTTTTGCACTTCTCTTGCTTCTTTCCACACCTCTGTTGCTTCTTTCAGCAATTCTCTTGCCTCTTTCTGCACTTCTCTTGCTTGTTTCTGCACCCCCCTTGTGTCTTTCTGCACATCTGTTGCCTCTTTCTGCACCTCACTTGCTTCATTCTGCACCCCTCTTGCCTCTTTCTGCACCCTTCTTTTCTCTTTCTGTACCTCTCTTGCCTCTTTCTGCACCCCTGTTCCTTCTTTTTGCACCTATCCTGCCTGTTTCTGCACCTCTCTTGCCTCTTTCTGTACCTCTGTTGCTTCTTTCTGCACTTCTCTTGCTCTTTTTGCACCCTTCGTGCCTCTTTCAGCACCTCTGTTGCTTCTTTCTGCACTTCTCTTCATTCTTTCAGCACCCCTCCTGTCTCTTTCTGTACCTCTCTTACCTCTTTGTGCACCCCTCTTACCTTTTTCTTCACCTCTCTTGCCTCTTTTTGCATCTCTGTTGGTTCTTTCTGCACTGTTCTTGCTTCTTTCTGCACCTCACTTGCCTCTTTCTGCACTTCTCTTGCTTCTTTCTACACCTCTGTTGCTTCTTTCTACACTTCTCTTGCTTCTTTCTGCACCTATCTTGCCTCTTTCTGTACCCCTTTTGCCTCTTTGTGCACCTCTCTTGCCTTTTTCTGCAGTTCTCTTGCCTCTTTCTGCACCTCTTTTGCTTCTTTCTGCGCTTTTCTTGCCTCTTTCTGTACCCCTCTTGCCTCTTTTCGCATCTCTGTTGGTTCTACTCTGCATTGCGCTTGCTTCTTTTTGCACCTCTGTTGCTTCTTTCTGCACCCCTGTTGTCTCTTTCTGCACCACTGTTCTCTCTTTCTGCACTTGTCTTTCCTCTTTCTGCATCTCTCTTGCTTCTTTCTGTACTTCTCTTGCTTCTTTCTGCATCTCTCTTGCTTCTTTCTGCACCTCTCTTGCTTCTTTCTGCACCCTTCTTCCCTTTTTTGCATCCCTCCTGCCTCTTTCTGCTGTCCTCTTTCCATTTTCTGCACCTCTCTTGCCTCTTTCTGTACCTCACTTGCCTCTTTCTGCACTTCTATTGCTTCTTTCCACATCTCTGTTGCTTCTTTCAGCAATTCCCTTGCCTCTTTCTGCACTTCTCTTGCTTATTCCTGCACCTCTCTTGCGTCTTTTTGCACCTCTGTTGCCTCTTTCTGTACCTCACTTGCTTCTTTCTGCACCCCTCTTGCCTCTTTCTGCACCCCTCTTTTCTCTTTCTGCACCTCTCTTGCCTCTTTCTGCACCCCTGTTCCCTCTTTCGGCACCTTTCCTGCCTGTTTCTGCACCTCTGTTGCCTCTTTCTGTACCTCTGTTGCTTCTTTCTGCACTTCTCTTCCTTCTTTCAGCACCCCTCCTGTCTCTTTCTGTACCTCTCTTACCTCTTTGTGCACCCCTCCTACCTTTTTCTTCACCTCTCTTGCCTCTTTTTGCACCTCTGTTGGTTCTTTCCACACTGCTCATGCTTCTTTCTGCACCCCTCTTGCCTCTTTCTGTACCCCTTTTGCCTCTTTGTACACCTCTCTTGCCTTTTTCTGCAGTTCTCTTGCCTCTTTCTGCACCTCTTTTGCTTCTTTCTGCACTTTTCTTGCCTCTTTCTGTACTCCTCTTGCCTCTTTCCGCATCTCTGTTGGTTCTTTCTGCATTGCGCTTGCTTCTTTTTGCACCTCTGTTGCTTCTTTCTGCATCCCTGTAGTCTCATTCTGCACCACTGTTCTCTCTTTCTGCACTTGTCTTTCCTCTTTCTGCATCTCTCTTGCTTCTTTCTGTACTTCTCTTGCTTCTTTCTGCACCTCTCTTGCTTCTTTCTGCACCCCTTTTGTCTCTTTCTGCACCACTGTTCTCTCTTTCTGCACCACTGTTCTCTCTTTCTGCACTTGATTTTCCTCTTTCTGCATCTCTCTTGCTTCTTTCTGTACTTCTCTTGCTTCTTTCTGCACCTCTCTTGCTTCTTTCTGCACCCTTCTTCCCTTTTTTGCATCCCTCTTGCCTCTTTCTGCTGTTCTCTTGCCATTTTCTGCACCTCTCTTGCCTCTTTCTGCACCTCACTTGCCTCTTTCTGCACTTCTATTGCTTCTTTCCACATCTCTGTTGCTTCTTTCAGCAATTCTCTTGCCTCTTTCTGCACTTCTCTTGCTTGTTTCTGCACCTCTCTTGCGTCTTTCTGCACCTCTGTTGCCTCTTTCTGCACCTCACTTGCTTCTTTCTGCACCCCTCTTGCCTCTTTCTGCACCCCTCTTTTTTCTTTCTGCACCTCTCTTGCCTCTTTCTGTACCCCTGTTCCCTCTTTCGGCACCTTTCCTACCTGTTTCTGCACCTCTGTTGCCTCTTTCTGTACCTCTGTTACAGCTTTCTGCACTTCTCTTGCTCTTTCTGCACCCTTCGTGCCTCTTTCAGCACCTCTGTTGTTTCTTTTTGCACTTCTCTTCCTTCTTTCTGCACCCCTCCTGCCTCTTTCTGTACTTTTCTTACCTCTTTGTGCACCTCTCCTACCTTTTTCTGCACCCCTCTTGCCTCTTTTTCCACCTCTGTTGGTTCTTTCTGCACTGCTCTTGCTTCTTTCTGCACCTCACTTCCCTCTTTCTACACTTCTCTTGCTTCTTTCTATACCTCTGTTGCTTCTTTCAGCAATTCTCTTGCCTCTTTCTGCACTTCTCTTACTTCTTTCTGCACCCCTCCTGCCTCTTTCTGTACCTCTCTTGCCTCTTTGTGCACTTCTCCAACCTCTTTCTGCACCTATCTTGCCCCTTTTTGCACCTCTGTTGGTTCATTCTGCACTGCTCTTGCTTCTTTCCGCACCTCACTTGCCTCTTTCTGCACTTCTCTTGCTTCTTTCTACACCTCTGTTGCTTCTTTCAGCAATTCTCTTGCCTCTTTCTGCACTTCTCTTGCTTGTTTCTGCACCTCTCTTGCATCTTTCTGCACCTCTGTTGCCTCTTTATGCACCTCACTTGCTTCTTTCTGCACCCCTCTTGCCTCTTTCTGCACCCCTCTTGCCTCTTTTCACATCCCTCTTCCCTCTTTCTGCACCTCTGTTCCTTCTTTCTGCACTTCTTTTGTTTCTTTCTGCACCTCCTTGTTTCTTTCTGTATCCCTCTTGCCTCTTTCTCCACCCCACTTCCCCCTTTCTGCATCTCTGTTGCTTCCTTCTGCACTCCTTTTGCCTCTTTCTGCACCCTTCTTCCATCTTTCTGCACCTCTCTTGCCTCTTTCTGCACCCCTGTTCCCTTTTACTGCACCTCACTTGCCTCTTTCTGCACTTCTCTTGCTTCTTTCTACACCTCTGTTGCTGCTTTCTGCACTTCTCTTGCTTCTTTTTGCACCTCTGTTGCACATTTCTGCATTCCTATTGCCTCTTTCTGTACCCCTCCTCCCTCTTTCTGCAACTCTCTTGCCTCTGTCTGCATACTCGTTCCCTCTTTCTGTACCCCCTTTTGCCTGTTTCTGCAACTCTCTTGCCTCTTTCTGCACTTCTCTTGCTTCTTTCTACACCTCTGTTGCTTCTTTCAGAAATTCTCTTGCCTCTTTCTGCACTTCTCTTGCCTGTTTCTGTACCTCTCTTGCCTCTTTCTGCACCCCTCTTCCTTCTTTGTGCAACTCTCTTGCCTCTTTCTACACCTCTCTTCCCTCTTTCTGCACCTCTCTTGCCTCTTTCTGTGCCTCTGTTGCGTCTTTCTGCACTTCTCTTGCTCTTTCTGCACCGTTCCCGCCTCTTTCAGCACCTCTGTTGCTTATTTCTGCACTTCTCTTCCTTCTTTCAGCACCCCTCCTGTCTCTTTCTGTACCTCTCTTACCTCTTTGTGCACCTCTCCTACCTTTTTCTGCACCTCTCTTGCCTCTTTTTGCACCTCTGTTGGTTCTTTCTGCACTGTTCTTGCTTATTTCTGCACCTCACTTGCCTCTTTCTGCACTTCTCTTGCTTCTTTCTACACCTCTGTTGCTGCTTTCTGCACTTCTCTTGCTTCTTTCTGCACCCCTCTTGCCTCTTTCTGTACCCCTTTTGCTTCTTTCTGCACTTTTCTTGCCTCTTTCTGTAACCCTCTTGCCTCTTTCCGCATCTCTGTTGGTTCTTTCTGCACTGTGCATGCTTCTTTTTGCACCTCTGTTGCAAATTTCTGCATCCCTCTTTCTGTACCCCTCTACCTTCTTTCTGTAACTCTCTTGCATCTTTCTGCAGTTCTCTTGCCTCCTTCTGCACCTCACTTGCCTCTTTCTGTACTTCTCTTGCTTCTTTCTGCACCCTTCTTCCCTTTTTCTGCATATCTCTTGCCTATTTCTGTACCTCTGTTGCTTCTTTCTACACTTCTCTTCCTTCTTTCAGCACCCCTCCTGCATCTTTCTGTACCTCTCTTGCCTCTTTGTGCACCTCTCCTACCTTTTTCGGCACCCCTCTTGCCTCTTTGTGCACCTCTCTTGCCTTTTTCTGCAGTTCTCTTGCCTCTTTCTGCACCTCTTTTGCTTCTATCTGTGCTTTTCTTACCTCTTTCTATACCCCTCTTGCCTCTTTCTGCACCTCTGTTGGTTCTTTCTGCACTGCGCTTGCTTCTTTTTGCACCTCTGTTGCACCTTTCTGCATCCCTCTTGCCTCTTTCTGTACCCCTCCTCCCTCTTTATGCAACTCTCTTGCCTCTGTCTGCATACTCGTTCCCTCTTTCTGTACCCCTTTTGCCTGTTTCTGCAACTCTCTTGCCTCTTTCTGCAGTTCTCTTGCCTCCTTCTGCACCTCACTTGCCTCTTTCTGCACCTCTCCTACCTCTTTCTGCACCCCCCCTCTTGCCCCTTTTTGCACCTCTTGGTTCATTCTGCACTGCTCTTGCTTCTTTCTGCACCTCACTTGCCTCTTTCAGCACTTCTCTTGCTTCTTTCTACACCTCTTTTGCTTCTTTCAGCAATTCTCTAGCCTCTTTCTGCACTTCTCTTGCTTGTTTATGCACCTCTCTTGCATCTTTCTGCACCTCTGTTGCCTCTTTCTGCACCTCACTTGCTTCTTTCTGCACCCCTCTTGCCTCTTTCTGCACCCCTCTTGCCTCTTTTCACACCCCTCTTCCCTCTTTCTGCACCCCTCTTGCCTCTTTCTGCACCTCTGTTCCTTCTTTCTGCACTTCTTTTGTTTCTTTCTGCATCTCTCTTGTTTCTTTCTGTATCCCTCTTGCCTCTTTCTCCACCCCACGTCCCCCTTTCTGCATCTCTGTTGCTTCTTTCTGCACTCCTTTTGCCTCTTTCTGCACCCTTCTTCCATCTTTCTGCACCTCTCTTGCCTCTTTCTGCACCCCTGTTCCCTTTTACTGCACCTCTCCTGCCTGTTTCAGGAACTCTGTTGCCTCTTTCTGCAATTCTCTTGCCTCCTTCTGCACCTCTGTTGCTTCTTTCTGCACTTTTCTTGCCTCTTTCCGCACCCCTGTTGCTTCATTCAGCACTTCCCATGCTTCTTTCTGCACCTGTCTTGCTTCTTTCTGCACCCCTATAGTCTCTTTCTGCACTTGCCTTCCCTCTTTCTGCACCTCTCTTGCCTCTTTCTACATCTTACTTGCCTCTTTTTGCACTTCTCTTGCTTCTTTCTACACCTCTGTTGCTTCTTTCAGCAATTCTCGTGCCTCTTTCTGCACTTCTCTTGCCTATTTCTGCACCTCTCTTGACTCTTTCTGCACCCCTCTTCCTTCTTTGTGCTACTCTCTTGCCTCTTTCTACACCTCTCTTCCCTCTTTCTGCACCACTCTTGCCTCTTTCTGTACCTCTGTTGCTTCTTTCTGCACTTCTCTTGCCTCTTTCTGCACCCTTCGTGCCTCTTTCAGCACCTCTGTTGGTTCTTTCTGCACTGCTCTTGCTTCTATCTGCTACTCTCTTGCACATTTCTGCACCCCTTTTGCCTCTTTCTGCACCTCTCTAGCTTCTTTCTGCACCTCACTTGCCTCTTTTTGCATTTCTCTTGCTTCTTTCCACACCTCTGTTGCTTCTTTCAGCAATTCTCTTGCCTCTTTCTGCACTTCTCATGCTTGTTTCAGCACCTCTCTTGCGTCTTTCTGCCTATCTGTTGCCTCTTTCTGCACCTCACTTGTTTCTTTCTGCACCCCTCTTGCCTCTTTCTGCCCCTTTCCGGCCTCTTTCTGCACCTCTCTTGCCTCTTTCTGTACCTCTGTTGCATCTTTCTGCACTTCTCTTGCTCTTTCTGCACCGTTCCCGCCTCTTTCAGCACCTCTGTTGCTTATTTCTGCACTTCTCTTCCTTCTTTCAGCACCCTTCCTGTCTCTTTCTGTACCTCTCTTACCTCTTTGTGCACCTCTCCTACCTTTTTCTGCACCTCTCTTGCCTCTTTTTGCACCTCTGTTGGTTCTTTCTGCACTGTTCTTGCTTATTTCTGCACCTCACTTGCATCTTTCTGCACTTCTCTTGCTTCTTTCTACACCTCTGTTGCTGCTTTCTGCACTTCTCTTGCTTCTTTCTGCACCCCTCTTGCCTCTTTCTGTACCCCTTTTGCCTCTTTGTGCACTTCTCTTGCCTTTTTCTGCAGTTCTCTCGCCTCTTTCTGCACCTCTTTTGCTTCTTTCTGCGCTTTTCTTGCCTCTTTCTGTAACCCTCTTGCCTCTTTCCGCATCTCTGTTGGTTCTTTCTGCACTACTCATGCTTCTTTTTGCACCTCTGTTGCAAATTTTGCATCCCTCTTGCCTCTTTCTGTACCCCTCTACCTTCTTTCTGTAACTCTCTTGCATCTTTCTGCAGTTCTCTTGCCTCCTTCTGCACCTCACTTGCCTCTTTCTGCACTTCTCTTGCTTCTTTCTGCACCCTTCTTCCTTTTTTCTGCATATCTCTTGCCTCTTTCTGTACCTCTGTTGCTTCTTTCTGCACTTTTCTTGCTCTTTCTACACCCTTCGCACCTCTTTCAGCACCTTTGTTGCTTCTTTCTGCACTTCTCTTCCTTCTTTCAACAACCCTCCTGCCTCTTTCTGTACCTCTCTTGCCTCTTTGTGCACCTCTCCTACCTTTTCCTGCACCCCTCTTGCCTCTTTGTGCACCTCTCTTGCCTTTTTCTGCAGTTCTCTTGCCTCTTTCTGCACCTCTGTTGGTTCTTTCTGCACTGCGCTTGCTTCTTTTTGCACCTCTGTTGCACATTTCTGCATCCCTCTTGCCTCTTTCTGTACCCCTCCTCCCTCTTTCTGCAACTCTCTTGCCTCTTTCTGCAGTTCTTTTGCCTCCTTCTGCACCTCACTTGCCCCTTTCTGCACTTCTATTGCTTCTTTCTGCACCCTTCTTCCCTTTTCCTGCACATCTCTTGCCTCTTTTGCACCTCTCTTGCCTCATTCAGCATATCTCTTTGTTCTTTCTGTAGGAGAGTAGGATCTGCTTCACATGGGTACCCCCACTTTTTGCTGATGCTTCACTGTTTTTCGACCTTAGTCTGGCTGGGGCCCTGCTAATCAGAACCCCAGCCTAGCTGCTTCCTCTTTAAAATGGTTTCCATGTGCCTTAGGCACATCTCTGATTGGAATCTGGAGTGCCCTTATAAGTCCCTAGTATATGGTATACTATGTACCCAGGGCATAGGTACCTCAGAGGCCTACCAGGGGCTGCAGCATGTATTGTGCCACCCCTGGAAAGCCATCCAAACTGACACCACAGGTCTGCTACTGCAGCCTGGGTAAGGTGGTGCATGCACCCCTTACTGTGATATAGGCTACCTATACCACTATATACATACACACATATAAACCTATAAGTCACTCCTATGGCAGGCCTTATCAATCCTGAAGGCAGAGTGCGTGGTTCCTATCTGAGAGGGTGCCCCTGCATGAGCTGGGCCCCTCTGCAGCATTCGGAGACCCTTCTCTGATGCTGTTTGTAGTGCAGCCTGACCATATACTCTTAAGCGCATTATAACCTCGCGTTAAATGCTAACTTTGGGATGGCTGCACGGAAACATGTCGTGTTTGGTGTCAAACATCTTGGAATACTACCCCCGCCAGTTCTGGCGGCGGGGGTAGCATTCCACCCTTCTAGAGGGAAAGACATGTACACACCGGTATACCCGGTACTGACTTTCCAGAGCCCTGGCATCACAAAATGGATGCCGCTGCCACAGACACGAGTCTGGCCTCCTGCTGCTGACCGAAACTCCGGCAGGGGAGGCCTGGACAATAGGTTTCTTGTCCCAGGGAGGTGTGACCACCTCCCCAGACAGGATAGTGTGTATTGGGGCTGGGCGGGAGCACTCTCGGGTGCTTTGAAATCCTGCACTGGGGGCACATTTGGTGTCCCTGTGCATACCCCAGTTCAAACCAGCTCAGGGGCTTCCAGCCCCTGCTCTGGCGTGAAACTGGACAAAGGGAAAGGGGTGTAACCACCCCTCTGCCCTGGCCCTCCCATAGGTGGGGCCACAGAGTATGTCCAACCTCCTACCTTAGTATAAGTAGGGGAACCCAGTCCTTAGGACTTTAGATTTACCTGGACGAAACACTGACACAGAATCCTGGACCTTCGACTCTCTACTTCAAGATTAGAGGACTGAAGAATCTCCCTTGGGGTCAAGGAGTGACTCCCCTGCTTGGCAGGCACCAAAGAAGCAATTGTCCAGTCTGCATCGCTGAAGCTCCCGTCGGACGCCGAAGTCTTTGCATCACCAGAGGTGGATTTCCAGACTTCCCCAAGGCTGCCCTGAGTCCCCAGCAAAGCTGAGGCCCGTAGCTGTCGTGGGTAACGTGGAACCATGACCCCTGGACACCGATTGCATTTGCAAGTGCATCCTCTTCTGGGTCTTCCACGAAGTCGTGCTTTGGGCTCCGAGTAGCCCCAGCCTCCAGCACCAACTGCACCGAAGATCACTGGCCTCCACTCCACGAGTGTCCTGTGAGCCAGCTCCACGTGCACCGTCTCGAGGCTCCTTCGCGGTCGCTAGTCCGTTGGCTAGTAGGCCCTCACGAAGGCCAATCTTCTTCTGCTTGGGCTGCCTGGTTGCTCCAGGTGTGCCCTGACTTATCCTCACTGGGTGAGTCTCCCAGACCTTTCTGGTCTGCAACATAGTTCTTCTTTTATTTCCACGAGACTTGCCGTTGCCAAGGCTTGTTGGGTCCAATCCAGTCGCCGACACCCCTGCAATCGACAGACGTCGTGGGACAGCTCGAATCCAGCTCCTGGTTGTCGTCGACGCCTCCTGGACCTCGTGGCTGAAGAGTCAAGACGACGTCAACCTACCTGAAGCACTCGACATCGGTGGGCATCTGCTCATCGCCTTCCTGGTCACTGGCTAGTGACACAGACTCTGTCCCCTCTGCTTTCAGGTTCTTCAGATCTTCGATCCACCTTTGGATCCACCCGAACACTTTCGACTTGGCCGCCAGCAGCACTTTGCAGCAGATCGCCATTGAAAGCGACGACGAAACCCGACCCCGAAAGACACCTATGCACCCGGCTCCCCTGGGTGAGGTAACTCGAGTACTCCGGTGCTCCAGTGGGTATTGACACTAGAACAGCCTAGTTCTCAAAGGGTTTGCTCCAAGTCCTCCTCTAAGTGTCCCTTTTCTTTTAAATTCTAATCGCGACTTTCCCCATAGAAGTTAGTGGTGGTTCGTGGCTGTGTTCATACACTGCACGCGTCCCCCGTGGGTCCCCTGTGTCACTGCCTTGGGTGGTTCCTTGTGGTCCAAGCACTTCTACAGGCTCTAGGCCTTGTGTCTAGCTCAGTCGTGGTTCTTATACCACTTTATTGGTATATGGTTTGGTTCGCCCCTGGGGCTCAAACGTGTATTTGTGCTATTACTGTAGATAACTAACTCGTAACGTATGTACTTCGAACTCTAGCCTCATAAAGAGACTAGAGGGGTGTGTTTAGTAATAAATACATATATTTTGAATATATACCTCGGGTGGTCCTCTTTCATTTGGTCACTCAAGAGATTATAGACTGGTAAAACAAGCTGCTTTACATTCCTTCAAGACTTAGCCTGAAGGCTGCTCTCCATAGCTACCACTAGGATAGCTTTCAATAAAGGTTGTCTTTAACCTATCTCCAATAAGGGGTTGTTTGGACTGGTGCAAGGTGCCCACTATAATTAGTGGACAGCATATGCCAGGCCAACTTCTCACACTTTCTGCACAGCTTTTGCCTCTTTCTGCACCCCTCTTGCCTCTTTGACCACCTGTTTTGCTTCTTTCTGCACTTCTCTCTCCTCTTTCTGCACCCATCTTGCCTCTTTCTGCACCTCTGCTGCTTCTTTCTGCACTTCTATTGCCTCTTTCTGCACCTCTCTTGCTTCTTTCTGCACCCCTGTTGTCTCTTTCTGCACTGCTGTTCTTTCTTTCTGCACTTGTCTTTCCTCTTTCTGCATCTCTTTTGCTTCTTTCTGTACTTCTCTTGCATCTTTCTGCACCTTTCTTGCTTCTTTCTGCACCCTTCTTCCCTTTTTTGCATCCCTCTTGCCACTTTGTGCTGTTCTCTTGCCATTTTCTGCACCTCTCTTTCCTCTTTCTGCACCTCACTTGCCTCTTTCTGCACTTCTATTGCTTCTTTCCACATCTCTGTTGCTTCTTTCAGCAATTCTCTTGCCTCTTTCTGCACTTCTCTTGCTTGTTTCTGCACCACGCTTGCGTCTTTCTGCACATCTGTTGCCTCTTTCTGCACCTCACTTGCTTCTTTCTGCACCCCTCTTGCCTCTTTCTGCACCCTTCTTTTTTCTTTCTGCACCTCTCTTGCCTCTTTCTGCACCCCTGCTCCCTCTTTCTGCACCTTTCCTGCCTGTTTCTGCACCTCTCTTGCCTCTTTCAGCACCTCTGCTGCTTCTTTTTGCACTTCTCTTCCTTCTTTCTGCCCCCCTCCTGCCTCTTTCTGTACCTCTCTTGCCTCTTTGTGCACCTCTCCTACCTTTTTCTGCACCCCTCTTGCCTCTTATTGCCCCTCTGTTGGTTCTTTCTGCACTGCTCTTGCTTCTTTCTGCACCTCACTTCCCTCTTTCTGCACTTCTCTTGCTTCTTTCTACACCTCTGTTGCTTCTTTCAGCAATTCTCTTGCCTCTTTCAGCACCTCTGCTGCTTCTTTTTGCACTTCTCTTCCTTCTTTCTGCACCCCTTTTGCCTCTTTCTGTACCTCTCTTGCCTCTTTGTGCACCTCTCCTACCTCTTTCTGCACCCCTCTTGCCTCTTTTTGCACCTCTGTTGGTTTATTCTGCACTGCTCTTGCTTCTTTCTGCACCTCCCTTGCCTCTTTCTGCACTTCTCTTGCTTCTTTCTACACCTCTGTTGCTTCTTTCAGCAATTCTCTTGCCTTTTTCTGCACGTCTCTTGCTTGTTTCTGCACCTCTCTTGCATCTTTTTGCACCTCTGTTGCCTCTTTATGCACCTCACTTGCTTCTTTCTGCACCCCTCTTGCCTCTTTCTGCACCCCTCTTGCCTCTTTTTGCACCCCTGTTCTCTCTTTCTGCACCTTTCCTGCCTGTTTCTGCACCTCTCTTGCCTCTTTATGTACCTCTGTTGCTTCTTTCTGTACTTCTCTTGCTCTTTCTGCAACCTTTGCCCCTCTTTCCGCACCTTCGTTGCTTCTTTCTGCACTTTTCTTCCTTCTTTCTGCACCCCTCCTGCCCCTTTCTGTACCTCTCTTGCCTCTTTGTGCACCTCTCCTACCTCTTTCTGCACCCCTCTTGCCTCTTTTTGTACCTCTGTTAGTTCTTTCTGCACTGCTCTTGCTTCTTTCTGCACCTCTTTTGCAAATTTCTGTATCCCTCTTCCCACTTTCTGCACCCCTCTTCCCTATTTCTCCACCTCTCTTGCTTCTTTATGCACTGCTCTTGCTTCTTTATGCACTGCTCTTGCTTCTTTATGCACTGCTCTTGCTTCTTTCTGCACCTCTCTTGCAAATGTCTGTATCCCTCTTACCTCTTTCTGCACCCCTGTTCCCTCTTTCTGAACCTTTCTTGCCTGTTTCTGCACCTCTCTTTCCTCTTTCGGCACCTCTGTGGCTTCTTTCTGCCCTTCTCTTGCCTCTTTCTGCACCTCTGCCTTAGAGGTAGTTTTAATCCCCCTGCCCTAATATGTACTAGGGCCTTACAGGGGAGGTCATGCCAATCACAGGGGTACCCCAACCCATAGTGTACCCTAGTGTATGTAGGTGTTTTCACTGTATTCTAAGTGTCTTTCAGCATAGCACTGGCTCCAGGCCAGGTTAGTCAGAGTCAGTTACCACCAGTACCAGTCAGCAAAATGTTGGGGGCACAGGATGACTTTGCAACAAGGCCTCTTTCTGCACCTCTGTTGGTTCTTTCTGCATATCTCTTGCTACTTTCTGCACCTTTCTTCCTCTTTCTGGACTTCGATTGCCTCTTTCTGCATTTCTCTTGCTTCTTTCTGGACCTTTCTTCCTCTTTCTACACATGTCATACCTCTGTAGGCATAGTTATAAATTAGCATTTAAAAAACCTTAGAAATTCACTGAAAAAAACCATAGGTTTCAGGGATGTTATAGTTAGAAACTAGCTTGTAAAAAACCTGTGAAATTCACTGAAAAAAACATACGTTTCAGGGACGTTATAGTTAGACATCAGCATTTAGAAATTCACTGAAAAAAACCACAGGTTTCAGGGACGTTATAGTTAGTTGTACATTTCACACGTACAAAACCAGAGAAATTCGGCCGTTATAGTTAGTTGAGCTAACTATAACTCGCGCCCCCGCAATGCACTGCTGATGACGTCACATATTATATCATTCATGACATGGTCAGTGACATCACTGATGACATCACTGATGACATCTCAAATGACATCACGGATGACATCACTGATGACATCATCCAGTGACTGTGTGTTTTTGTAAAGTTTAAATATGTTTTATATACATATATGCCAAGGTGTATTGAAGAATGAGTGAGTGTATAAGTGTCTGAATGGATGATTTATTAGGTGCGTGACTGACTTTATAAGAGAGTGATTAAACATCAAATCACATCAGGTCTACATGAGTTGGGGGCAACTAACCTCACACCAGCGGAATGACTCAATTTTTTACGACAGGATCGGAGGCAGACCCTATGTCCTCGGAATCCTCAAACGAAAGAAGGCGAAGGAGGAATAAATGTAGGAGGGAGAGGAGGAGGAAACATAAACAGCAATACAAACAGAGGGGCACAAGCCAAAAAGTGGAGACGCTAACTGAACTAAATGACAATACCGTGATCAACCTAACAGACACTGCATTGACAGCTGCAGAAACGCAACTATTATACTTGGTATTCACATACTGTCCGGAAAGTAATTTCGAATACAATGAGTCAAGAATTGACGTTTATAAATGTATTCGAAAATTAAAACGTATAAACATTCCATCAACTAAAAAGTTCCATGACCAGCACCAAGGATGATATGATATCCAAACAAAGCGATATCAATTTACAAGCAACATGTATCACCACTCTTAGGCTACTACACTCTTTAGCCAACGACAACAATGACTCCTCCAGCTCAACACAACAAGATCTGTCTGAGGTTGGAATTAACATTAATAAAGCAGTGAGTAGTCCCTTTCGCCCTCCATCTACTTTCGTCCTAATGATGCCAAAAGATGCTATTGATGTATTTAGTGACAGAGTTATAGAGGAATTAAAACATCTAAATAGTACCATCAGTCTCAAAAAACATCGGAGGAATCATCGACAATTGCAATATTTTAATCTCATGAAGAAATTAGGGGACAATCATGAAATAATCATCAATAAAGCTGATAAGGGCGGTAACATCGTTCTTTGGCCAAGACAGCAATATCTAGATGAGGCCAACAGACATTTGGAGGATTCGGCCTGTTACAGAAAAGCCTTGGTACAAGATCTCTGCAAAGTAAAAGAAACTATGTCTCAACACCTATCACAGTGGAAACGGACAGGGATAATAACCAAACACGAAGCAAACTTCCTAAATAATGAACACCCCACAAAACCAGTCCTCTATTTCATACCAAAAATTCATAAGAATGTTTCACCAATTCCAGGAAGGCCAATGATTTCGGCTAGGAAAAGTATAATGGAATCTATGTCAAAATATGTAGATTATTTCCTGCAAGAGTTTGTAACCATGCTATCTTCTTTCATCAAAGACACTGGTGACGTTTTAAGGAAAATAAAAGAAATACAATGGGATCAAGACTATCTTTTTATAGTGATGGATATAACATCTCTCTATACGAGTATTCATCACAAAGATGGGATGGCTGCTGTTAAATACTATCTTGAACAAAGATCTATTCACTTATATGAACATAATCGTATGATACTTACAATGATCGAATTGTGCCTAAAAAACAACTATTTCCTTTTCAACAGGGAAGTGTACCAGCAATTGCGGGGTGCGGCGATGGGGACATGCTTCTCCCCAGCTACGCATGTCTTCATACAGGCTGGTGGGAGGAGCATGTCCTCAGGGTACAACACAAGACCATTTGGGATTCTCATGTGAAACACTATTGGCGATACATAGATGATGTTTGTATAATATGGAAGGGCACTAAGGAGGAAGCAGAAGCATTTGTATCCTCTATTAATAATAATGAGTTGAACTTAAAATTCACGGCTGAAATCAGCGAACAAAGCGTAGAATTCTTAGATGTACAGCTTTATTTATGCAGGGGTGAGATTCATACCAAACTCCACCTAAAAGGACGGCTGGGAATTCGATCCTCCACGCCAGCAGTTCACATCCTCGACATTTGATACGCAGTATTCCCTACGGGGAATTTTTAAGAATACGCCGTATTTGTAGTTCCAATATAGACCTTGAACAATGTCAACAGGAAGCAATACTTCGCTTTATTGCCCGTGGGTACAAACATAGAGATCTACTGAATGCCCTCACAAAAGCTAATTCACACTCTATAGAGGCATGCCTACTACCGAGAGCCAACAGAGTCATATCCTCCACCCCCCTTCTAAGTCCCATTGAGGACAAATCACAGGCAACTAGATTGATCATGACATTCAGCAGTGAAGAGGAAAAAATAAGACCTATCATCTATTCTCACTGGCCAATTGTTTTGACCGACATTACTTTAAATCAAAATCTCTTTGAACTTCCATCTATCACATTTAGGCGAGCGTCATCGATGAGGGACGCCCTAGTGAAAAGTAGCCCGGAATGTATTCCTACACAAACATGGTTATCTAATAAAACAGGTTTTTTTCAAGTGCAGCTCGTGCCGAGCTTGTAAATTTGCCATCAATACCACTGAATATAGAACAGCATTCAGTTCAAAACCTGTCCAGATCAAGGGCCATTACACGTGCCATACAGACCATGCAATTTACATCTTAGAGTGTACATGCGGGCTCAAGTACGTAGGTAGTACTAAATTGCAAGTATTCAACAGAATTTTAAAGCATTTGAGGGCAGTGGTTAATTCGGATCAAAATTACCCTGTAGCCCGACACTTCAAGTTAGTACACCACAATAACCTAAATGAGCTTAAGTACTTTGTTATAGGAGCAGTCCCATCATCAAGACGAGGTGGCAATAGAAAAAAGTGTCTACGACAGTTGGAGTCACACTTCATTCTTGCACTAGTTTTGAAAATGCCTAATGGTCTAAATACCAGTGAGGACCTTCACAATTTTCTCTGAAGCTAGCTTATAATATCATCTGTTTAAGTACCCATGCAATATCAGCGCCCATACCAATTTCGAGTATCTTTTTGGACATCTGCACTTTGATTGATGTGAATGATTCCCAAGCTCTGGTTCATATCAGTATTAGTCCTGGGCGGTAAATTCCATTCCGCTTGCGGAATTTGCGGAATTTGGGTAATTTCGCGTTCCGCGGAGAACGTGGAATTGCCAAAAATTCCACGATCCGCGACTTCGCGGAGTTTTTGCTTGTTCGCGCTTTCAAAATGCGTGTTCGCGAGATATATCTCCCCGAGCACGCAAACAGCGTTCGCGAACAGGAAAAAAGCATCGCGAACGGGCGGAACAAGCAATTCCGCGTGTTCGCAGAACTTTTGCGTGCTCGCAGAGATTTTTTACCGTTTCGCGGAGCTTTGCGTAGCGCGACTACGCAAATTCCGCCCACCCCTAATCAGTATATACTTAAGTGACGCAACACTAGTGTCCTAACATGGTTAATAGTATGTTCTTTGTAATTAGGCTTTGCGCACTAACGTTTTAACTTAGGATGGTTTTTTGACCTGTTAATATCTGCGCTTGCACATGCACTTTATGATTAATAACGAGGATTGAATATCAGCTTCTGGGCAGCTTCACTGTATTAAGATGAAATATTACGGTGGACAACAATTTAGCACTTTGATTCACAGCACTTTAGGGATTATGGCAATATTTAAGCACTTGCACTTTATAGATTCTGATTGTTTAAGATATTAAATACATGTTACCCATATAGGCTTCTCAGGTCCAAATAGGTTCGGTATTATGGCATCATTTCATAATCAATTTCAAGCTCATTCAACATGGTTCCTAAAATTTGTTTATATTTAAGCATTAGCACTTTATCATGTCATTATCATATCAGGTTATATTCCATTGATAAATTGTAGTGACAAGAAAATGTTGCTATGTTGAGTTGTATATTTCAGTAAAGAGATGATGTATTTTATTCCGACAGGCGATTTTATTTTTGGACACAATTGAGCATAATGAAACATTGCATATATGAATTTTAGGACAAGTTCAAGGTCATGAAATTTAATTTGTAATCAACTATTTATATCTACAGTCTGTTTTCAATATCTATGAGCAGTGCTTGTTAGTTTTCAGCACCGGTGGGGGCTGTTCACTATTTAATGGTGAAGATGATGGCGGCGAGTCATGTGATCAAGGCTGCGCTTTGGCGGTCGAAACGCATCATGACAGGCACTAGCCTGGATTAGACTGTGTGCATTTGAACAATAAAGCACTTTATTTGAATGACAACCTTTCCACGTTTGGTGGTCCGTACCTGGAAGGTCTCATCAGGAAAAGTGGTGGTCCAGGATTGGGACTGTTCATATATATATATATAAATATATTATCTACTGGCGGTCGCCAGTAGATAGTTATAGTTAGGACCTATTATCCATAGGAAATCCGCGACATTCTATTTGCAATAACGTTGGCGCCGGTTGACGAATCTTCGCGAAAGTTTCCAACTTGTTGGGGCGCTCCGGTCCGCTCCTACCCTGAAAGTCTCGGGGTGATACGTCAAGCGGGGGCCGAGAAAAAAGGGGGGTCCCAAAACGCGTTTTCCCCATTCATTTTTCCATAGGAACCTTTAGTCGCAGCTACAGCCCGAACTGCTGAACGGAATTACCCCAAATTTGGCAAAGAGGTAGCCCTTGGTTCAGACTGGTGCCTTTTGCTAAAATGGTGTAAATCCGTTCAGTAGTTCCTGAGAAATTCACAATTAAAATCACATATATATCTATGGGAGCGTCGGATCCGCGTACCCTCCCGATCACGAGCTGCATGCTAATTGGCTGTCAACACTCCAAATCAAGAAGTGTTGGCAGCCATTTTGTCCCTCGGTAGAACCGAGGGACAGAAACAAGTGCGCAAAGCGCAAAAAGGGGGCAGGGTAGAAACACCCTGACCACCTAGGTCTGCTCAGGGGGTCCCACAAGGACCCCCTGGGCAGTAAAAAGCATTTTTTTTTAAAAAAAATCGGTGGGATGCGCTTAGGGTGCGCGGATCCCGCCGAGAAAAAAAAAAGAAACAAGTGCGCAAAACGCACAAAGGGGGCAGGGTAGAAACACCCTAACACCCTAGGCCTGCTCAGGGGGTCCCACAAGGACCCCCTGGGCAAAAAAAACCATTTAAAAAAAAAAAAAAATCGGCAGGATGCGCTCAGGGAGCGCGGATCCTGCCGAAAAATAAATAAATCGAAGCGCGGTCTCCGCGCTCGATAGTTACTTGCCTCGGGTGGGCCAAGTCCCGGGGGCATGCTGGGGGGTTATTTTATGTATGGGGGGCCTCTAAGGGCCCCCCAAGCCCCGGGGACCACCACCTCCCCGGGGCTTCTTTATTTTTTAAATTAACCTGTGTGGGGGACTCCAGCCGCCCCACACGCCCGGGGACCACCACCTCCCCGGGGCACTAACAAAATTGGAAAATGGGGGTCCGCTTTGGACCTCCAAGCCCCGGGGACCACCACCTCCCCGGGGCTTTGAAAATCTGGGGAGGGGGGCCGCGCGGCCCCCCTCCTGGAGCCAGTGATGGCCCTGGACACCGCCACCCCCCAGGGCAGGCTCCTGCAGTGTCGCGGGGTGCCTACCCCTGGGACACTGCTGTTTGCAATGACAGGACGGGAGCCTCGCGGCTCACGTCCTGTCATTGCAAACTGCTTGAATTCTGGAAGCGAGAGCAGGGAAAGCTGCTCTTGCTTCCAAAATTCAAAGCAGAATTGCTTTTCCACATGGGGAGCTGCATATTAGCAGCTCCCCATGTGGAAAAGCAATGCCGCAGGAGGCGGGGAGCTGGCAGGGTCCATGGGGAGTTGGGGTCCCCCACGGACCCCAAAAGGATAGGGCCAGCCCCGGGGGATAGGGTCCCCGGGGCCTAAGGAGGCCTTAGGAGGGGGCCAGGCAGCCCCCTCCATCAAATAAAAAAAAGGTGGCTATGGCCCGGGGGATGGGGTCCCCGGGTCAAAATTGGCCACGGGAGGGGTGCCCACGCGGTCCCCTTCCCAGTCCTTTTTTTATTTTATTTTTTTTAAAAGGGGGACAGGCCCTGGGGGATGGGGTCCCCAGGGCTCAAAAAATTACTAAAAAGGGGGCCACACAGCCCCCTTTTAAAAAATAAAATAATAAATTTAAAAAACGGCATCGCGAGGGAGGCCACGCCCCTCTTTGACAGCACTCTGCAAACACGCCCCTGGCGCGTTTGCAGAGAGGGGAACGATCCCCTTGAATACTGGGGTCCCTGGGGGCCAACTAGCCCACCAGGAACCTCCAGTATGCGCCAGGGGCTGCGTTGCACAGAGGTGGACAGAGGCCACGCCCCTTTTACACCTCTCTGCAACGCAGCTCTGTGGCGCTTTTGGATATACCTGTTGGGCTAGTTGGCCCCCAGGGACCCTCAGGATTCAAGGGGAGTTAATCCCCCGACTTAAAACGCGCCACGGGGTGCGTTTGCACAGTGGTGAAGGGAGGGGGCGGGGCTTCAGGTGACATGTGTGCAAACAGGCCCAGTGGCGTTTTTTAAGTTGGGGGATTAAGTCCCCTTGAATCCTGAGGGTCCCTGGAGTCCAACTAGCCCACCATGTACTTCCAAAAAGCGCCACAGAGCTGCCTTGCAGAGAGGTGTAAAAGGGGTGTGGCCTCTGTACACGTCTCCTGCAACGCAGCCCCTGGCGCATACTGGAGGTTCCTGGTGGGCTAGTTGGCCCCCAGGGACCCTCATGATTCAAGGGGACTTAATCCCCAACTTAAAACGCGCCACGGGGCGCGTTTGCACAGATGTCACCTCAGGCCCCGCCCCTCCCTTCACCATTGTGCAAATATTCCTCTAAAATCAGCCGAAATACGAATTCCGATTTACTCACCTGTTATCAGGAGAGACCTCAGTGCTGCATCTTTCAGCCCAGTACTGATCCTGAAAAGTAATTTTAACCGTACTTACCAGTAACTTGAATTTCCTTCCATAGGATATCATTGCCTGCTTTTTGCTGAAAAAGTTTCTAAGTGTGGAGTTTTGGAACTTTATAATATTCCTCTAAAATCAGCCGAAATACGAATTCCGATTTACTCACCTGTTATCATGAGAGACCTCAGTGCTGCATCTTTCAGCCCAGTACTGATCCTGAAAAGTAATTTTAACCGTACTTACCAGTAACTTGAATTTCCTTCCATAGGATATCATTGACTGCTTTATGCTGAAAAAGTTTCTAAGTGTCGATTTTTGAAACATACAAATATTCCTCTAAAATCAGCCGAAATACGAATTCCGATTTACTGACCTGTTATCAGGAGAGAACCCAGTGCTGCATCTTTTAGCCCAGCACTGACCCTGAAAAGTAATTCTAACCGTACTTACCAGTAACTTGTATTTCCTTCCATAAGAATCCATTGTCTGGTTTTCAGCAGAAAAGTTTCAAAGTGTCGATTTTCACAAACTACAAATATTCCTTAAAAATCGCCTGTATGACTTAAACGCATTCTTTCAACTGTTTACAGGAGATGCACCAGTGCTGGATCCAGGATCCACCACTGAGTGAGAAAAAGTCACGATAACACTACTTACCTGCTAAGAGAATTTCCTCCCATAGGATAACATTGGTGATTCTATGTGAAAAGTTTCTAAGTGTCAACTTTTAAAATACAATAATATTCCTTAAAAATCACTACTGTAAACAAAACGCTTTTACTCAACTGTTTACAGGAGATGTCCCAGGACTGAATCTAGGATCCAGTCCTGTGGTTAGAAAAGTAATCCATAAAGTAACTAATTGCATTTAGCTAGAAATTTACATTGAGCTCAATGTTGCATTGTGTTTGAAATTGTGTTGCCCATTGCAACAACTGTAACTACTGTACTTAAAAGTCTATTGCCTATTTGCAAAGTATTTAAAGTAAATTAATTCATTCTGAGAAAGTATATTTTGTAATGTAATGTATAATGTAATTACAATGTAATTTAAAAAATAAAATATCTAAAAATAAATAGTTTAAAAAATGTAGTAAATCAGTATGAAAAAAATAAAAATAACAATTAATACATTTAAAAATTGGCATTTACAAAACCTTTGAAATTCACTGAAAAAAACCATAGGTTTCAGACATGTTATAGTTAGGAATTAGAATTTAAAAAACCTTTGAAATTCACTGAAAAAACCATAGGTTTCAGACATGTTATAGTTAGAAATTAGCATTTAAAAAAGCTTTGAAATTCACTGAAAAAACCATAGGTTTCAGGCACGTTATAGTTAGAAATTAGCATTTAAAAAACCTTACAAATTCACTGAAAAAACCATAGGTTTTAGGGACAGTTATAGTTACTTGGACATTGCACTCGTACAAAACCCGTGAAATTCCCCCGTTATAGTTAGTTCAGCTAACTATAACTCGCGGCCCCGCAATGCACTGCTGATGACGTCACATATTACATCACTCATGACATGGTCAGTGACATCACTGATGACATCACTGATGACATCTCAAATGACATCACTGATGACATCACTGATGACATCATCCAGTGACTGTGTGTTTCTGTAAAGTTTAAATATGTTTAATATATATAGGGAAAGGCGTATTGAAGAGTGAGTGGGTGTATAAGTGTCTGAATGGATGATTTAGTAGGTGCGTGACTAACTGTATAAGTGAGTGATTAAACGTATCTTACTGAATGCATGGTTTTTTCAGTGAATATATATATATATATATATATATATATATATATATATATATATATATATATATATATCCGTGCTCCTTGCTTGTCCTGTTGCGAGAAGCCCTCGAACACCAACACGAGCTGCAAGCATCAACTCCTTTAATAGGTATGCAAGTACTGGCCCCCCGATCTTTTTCACGGCCATATCACCTGCCGACGCGTTTCGAAGTCATCTTCTTTAACAAGGCTGATGGTGAGATGGAGCACAGTCCTGTTCAGCCCCTTATATTCACATGATTGCGTGCCCCCTGATGGGCGGTTCTATATGATACTGCGCAACGTGTTTATGGGAGCTGTAGTCCCGATGGGAAATGCGTTCCCGCTGTAAGTGCAATGTCCCGCTACAAAAGTTCAAAACCCACTGATGGGCCTCAGCGGGCGGGTACCTCCTTAATCCTTTGTTGGTGCCCCACAAAAAGAGGCCGGCTTGTGCCAACCCCAATGGCCCCCTATCATTACGGGGTGGTGCATCCTCAGCGGTAAGGCCACCTCCTAAATATCCATGCTCCTTGCTTGTCCTGTTGCGAGAAGCACTCGAACACCAACACGAGCTGCAAGCATCAACTCCTTTAATAGGTATGCAAGTTCCGGCCCACCGATCTTTTTCACGGCCATATCACTAACCCTGGGCGGTGAACTACGCTACGCTCGCGGAGCTTGCGGAGTTTCCGTAACTTCGCGATTCGCGTAGAACGCGAAGTTACTGTGCACTTCGCAATTTGCGGCATAGCGTAGCTGTTTTTCTTTTTTGCGCGCTCAATATACGTTCTCGCACGCGCGGTAACGACCTACCGTGATTCTGCGTTTGCCAACGCGACTTCCTATCCGTTCGCGGGCGCCACGAGATTTGGAATCCGGCCGCACGATCCCGCGAGAGTGTGCGAACGCGAACACGTCATTCGGACGCACGATCTGACTTCCGGCGGCAGTGTTGGTAAGATGGATTTAGGCCCAGATCTCTGTACTGGCCGGGGTGAATGTATGACATTGTTCTGCATTCTGTCCATCAACTGTTGTTTTTGCATTTGTCACCCCGAGTGGGACGGGTATGCCCAGACGTGGGTCCCGTGCTCTCCATGCCACTGGAATCAAGCTATCCTGGCTGAAGAGGGGTGAAACCCCGAAACCGGTCCTAGGATGCTTGTTTCCAGTCCAGGGAGGACCTGGCTTGGCAGTTCGGGCTGGACTGTTCCCATGAGGCACAGGGTCAAGACTGATTTGCATATGGCTGGGTTCAAACTGGAATGGCATGGTGAGCAAAAACGATGGATTTAGGCCCAGATCTCTGTACTGGGGTGAATGTATGACATTGTTCTGCATTCTGTCCATCAACTGTTGTTTTTGCATTTGTCACCCCGAGTGGGACGGGTATGCCCAGACGTGGGTCCCGTGCTCTCCATGCCACTGGAATCAAGCTATCCTGGCTGAAGAGGGTGAAACCCCGAAACCGGTCCTAGGATGCTTGTTTCCAGTCCAGGGAGGACCTGGCTTGGCAGTTCGGGCTGGACTGTTCCCATGAGGCACAGGGTCAAGACTGATTTGCATATGGCTGGGTTCAAACTGGAATGGCATGGTGAGCAAAAAAACGATGGATTTAGGCCCAGATCTCTGTACTGGGGTGAATGTATGACATTGTTCTGCATTCTGTCCATCAACTGTTGTTTTTGCATTTGTCACCCCGAGTGGGACGGGTATGCCCAGACGTGGGTCCCGTGCTCTCCATGCCACTGGAATCAAGCTATCCTGGCTGAAGAGGGTGAAACCCCGAAACCGGTCCTAGGATGCTTGTTTCCAGTCCAGGGAGGACCTGGCTTGGCAGTTCGGGCTGGACTGTTCCCATGAGGCACAGGGTCAAGACTGATTTGCATATGGCTGGGTTCAAACTGGAATGGCATGGTGAGCAAAAAAACGATGGATTTAGGCCCAGATCTCTGTACTGGGGTGAATGTATGACATTGTTCTGCATTCTGTCCATCAACTGTTGTTTTTGCATTTGTCACCCCGAGTGGGACGGGTATGCCCAGACGTGGGTCCCGTGCTCTCCATGCCACTGGAATCAAGCTATCCTGGCTGAAGAGGGGTGAAACCCTGAAACCGGTCCTAGGATGCTTGTTTCCAGTCCAGGGAGGACCTGGCTTGGCAGTTCGGGCTGGACTGTTCCCATGAGGCACAGGGTCAAGACTGATTTGCATATGGCTGGGTTCAAACTGGAATGGCATGGTGAGCAAAAAACGATGGATTTAGGCCCAGATCTCTGTACTGGGGTGAATGTATGACATTGTTCTGCATTCTGTCCATCAACTGTTGTTTTTGCATTTGTCACCCCGAGTGGGACGGGTATGCCCAGACGTGGGTCCCGTGCTCTCCATGCCACTGGAATCAAGCTATCCTGGCTGAAGAGGGGTGAAACCCCGAAACCGGTCCTAGGATGCTTGTTTCCAGTCCAGGGAGGACCTGGCTTGGCAGTTCGGGCTGGACTGTTCCCATGAGGCACAGGGTCAAGACTGATTTGCATATGGCTGGCTTCAAACTGGAATGGCATGGTGAGCAAAAAAACGATGGATTTAGGCCCAGATCTCTGTACTGGGGTGAATGTATGACATTGTTCTGCATTCTGTCCATCAACTGTTGTTTTTGCATTTGTCACCACGAGTGGGACGGGTATGCCCAGACGTGGGTCCCGTGCTCTCCATGCCACTGGAATCAAGCTATCCTGGCTGAAGAGGGGTGAAACCCCGAAACCGGTCCTAGGATGCTTGTTTCCAGTCCAGGGAGGACCTGGCTTGGCAGTTCGGGCTGGACTGTTCCCATGAGGCACAGGGTCAAGACTGATTTGCATATGGCTGGGTTCAAACTGGAATGGCATGGTGAGCAAAAAACGATGGATTTAGGCCCAGATCTCTGTACTGGGGTGAATGTATGACATTGTTCTGCATTCTGTCCATCAACTGTTGTTTTTGCATTTGTCACCCCGAGTGGGACGGGTATGCCCAGACGTGGGTCCCGTGCTCTCCATGCCACTGGAATCAAGCTATCCTGGCTGAAGAGGGGTGAAACCCCGAAACCGGTCCTAGGATGCTTGTTTCCAGTCCAGGGAGGACCTGGCTTGGCAGTTCGGGCTGGACTGTTCCCATGAGGCACAGGGTCAAGACTGATTTGCATATGGCTGGGTTCAAACTGGAATGGCATGGTGAGCAAAAAACGATGGATTTAGGCCCAGATCTCTGTACTGGGGTGAATGTATGACATTGTTCTGCATTCTGTCCATCAACTGTTGTTTTTGCATTTGTCACCCCGAGTGGGACGGGTATGCCCAGACGTGGGTCCCGTGCTCTCCATGCCACTGGAATCAAGCTATCCTGGCTGAAGAGGGGTGAAACCCCGAAACCGGTCCTAGGATGCTTGTTTCCAGTCCAGGGAGGACCTGGCTTGGCAGTTCGGGCTGGACTGTTCCCATGAGGCACAGGGTCAAGACTGATTTGCATATGGCTGGGTTCAAACTGGAATGGCATGGTGAGCAAAAAAACGATGGATTTAGGCCCAGATCTCTGTACTGGGGTGAATGTATGACATTGTTCTGCATTCTGTCCATCAACTGTTGTTTTTGCATTTGTCACCCCGAGTGGGACGGGTATGCCCACACGTGGGTCCCGTGCTCTCCATGCCACTGGAATCAAGCTATGCTGGCTGAAGAGGGTGAAACCCGAAACCGGTCCTAGGATGCTTGTTTCCAGTCCAGGGAGGACCTGGCTTCGCAGTTCGGGCTGGACTGTTCCCATGAGGCACAGGGTCAAGACTGATTTGCATATGGCTGGGTTCAAACTGGAATGGCATGGTGAGCAAAAAAACGATGGATTTAGGCTCAGATCTCTGTACTGGGGTGAATGTATGACATTGTTCTGCATTCTGTCCATCAACTGTTGTTTTTGCATTTGTCACCCCGAGTGGGACGGGCATGCCCAGACGTGGGTCCCGTGCTCTCCATGCCACTGGAATCAAGCTATCCTGGCTGAAGAGGGGTGAAACCCCGAAACCGGTCCTAGGATGCTTGTTTCCAGTCCAGGGAGGACCTGGCTTGGCAGTTCGGGCTGGACTGTTCCCATGAGGCACAGGTTCAAGACTGATTTGCATATGGCTGGGTTCAAACTGAAATGGCATGGTGAGCAAAAAAACGATGAATTTAGGCCCAGATCTCTGTACTGGGGTGAATGTATGGCATTGTTCTGCATTCTGTCCATCAACTGTTGTTTTTGCATTTGTCACCCCGAGTGGGACGGGTATGCCCAGACGTGGGTCCCGTGCTCTCCATGCCACTGGAATCAAGCTATCCTGGCTGAAGAGGGGTGAAACCCCGAAACCGGTCCTAGGATGCTTGTTTCCAGTCCAGGGAGGACCTGGCTTGGCAGTTCGGGCTGGACTGTTCCCATGAGGCACAGGGTCAAGACTGATCTGCATATGGCTGGGTTCAAACTGGAATGGCATGGTGAGCAAAAACACGATGGATTTAGGCCCAGATCTCCTGTACTGGGGTGAATGTATGACATTGTTCTGCATTCTGTCCATCAACTGTTGTTTTTGCATTTGTCACCCGAGTGGGACGGGTATGCCCAGACATGGGTCCCGTGCTCTCCATGCCACTGGAATCAAGCTATCCTGGCTGAAGAGGGGTGAAACCCCGAAACCGGTCCTAGGATGCTTGTTTCCAGTCCAGGGAGGACCTGGCTTGGCAGTTCGGGCTGGACTGTTCCCATGAGGCACAGGGTCAAGACTGATTTGCATATGGCTGGGTTCAAACTGGAATGGCATGGTGAGCAAAAAAACGATGGATTTAGGCCCAGATCTCTGTACTGGGGTGAATGTATGACATTGTTCTGCATTCTGTCCATCAACTGTTGTTTTTGTTTTTGATGTGACATGTTGTAGGCCGTCCTCGGCGTCTGATAAGTGCGTCTCTGCCTCCCCGAGACGCGACGCGTGCTTGTCCAGCTTGTTGGACATGTGATCCATGCGAAGGTTTAGGTTGTCAATCTTACCATCTATGGAATGTAGACTGGATTGAACAGCTGCCAGTGTTTTCTCGATAGCAGATAAACTGTCCGTGGGAGCGTCTATCTCGGAATCTGAGGTTGCCCTTTGCTGTGTTTGCTCGATTTGCGAGGTTCGAATGTGAGGCGAGATTGACTGCGCTCGGATTTACCCATTGTGTGAGACTGCGCAGATCCCGCGCGCGGAGCCAATATGAAGAGGTTGGAGCCATGAAGAGCCACAGGGAAAGAGCCAGGATGCGCCGCGACGCCCAACGCCTCAATGTTGACCTCAATGCAGGTAGCCAAAAGCAGAGAACGCTCCGCCTCAATGCCCAGTTATCGCAGCTATGTCACCTCTATAGAACAAGTCAATTGGGCAATAGGGCATCACTTGCCTGACTTGAGCTGATTGTCACCAGAGAGGGTCCCAGATGAGCACACGCAATGGCCCCAAGCTATGCAAGTTACAGGTAATACTGCGTGCCACCCAACAGTTCAAGAAATGCACACATCCAGACAGGAAGGTAAACAGCCCGAAGTGAGGTCGCCGTACTCCAAGGCCTGAGCGGGAAAGGCGAGGACAGCACAACACAGGGCACACAAGCAGCAGCCGCCGCTCTCAAACCCTCAGGTTGCCACCCAGTTAGATGATCCGCAGCAAAGGCGCTCCCACCACGATGAAGCTGTGCGTGCCCCCAGTCCGCTATTCATGGATTCCACGTCGCCAAGTGGCCCTCACCAGATGCAATGTCAGTGGCTGCAACGCTGGGGTCAACGAATTGGCGCGGCCGGCCCCATGGATCTTTGCGGTTCCCAGAGGTAATCTCCCAGAGTGAGGTGTAATGGGATCACTGTGGTGCCGCAGATGCTGCTAGGGGGGGTCGAACAAGAGGTCCGAGAGAGGCCCAGAAATGTCACATATGAAGGCGGTGACACTGGGGGCACCAGTTCTCACCCAATCAGCCAGTGGCCCCCCGGTGATGAGAGTGGGTGCGGCGTTCCCCCGCCGCCACAGGTGCACACACAGAGAGGCCCGTGAGGAACGCGCTGGGGCCAGGGACAGTCCACAAGTTGCAGGTAGAAGGGACAGCGGGGGCCCCAGGCGGCAGTGCAGACACCCCCCACTCACCGTGGGCAGCTCAGTCTGAGCATCGGCAGGACCAGCAGAAGGTAGGGCCACAGGAGTGCCCCAAGGACCCCGCCACCACAGTCATGCGAGGCGCAGGCCGTCGAGACAGATGCAGGCCTCAGCGCGTCCTGGCCGGAATCACATTCCCTCGCGGCCGGCGCCCTCCACAGTCTTCAGGCCACAGACCTCGAAGCGGCTAAGGCGACCCCTCCGTTGCCGCAGGGCCGGCTCCACACCGCCGGGTCTCACTAGAGCAGGCCGCACGTCCTCCGGCAATCGGGGCCCGCCAGGATCTGCCCCCACACAGCCAGCAGACGAGGTAGCAAGCAAGCACGCGCCCGCCTACTTGGCGCGCAGGCACCAGCCGCCGGGTCGCCGCACCGCTCACAGCCTCGCCCGACAGCCGCTGTCCTCTCAGCACCGCAGCAGAGGCGCCCGCCGCCAGCAAGCGGTCCAGATCGCCATTTTGAGACCAGGAGGCCCTCGTCACAGCTCCGATCTTATAGCCGCCCCGCCGCTGCTGTCCTCATATTTTCGGCATCAGCCGATATCAATTAAGGTGCGCCTCTGTATCCCGTGTGTTGAAGCGGTCTTTGATGGCAGGAATTGTAGGATTTTATAAGGCTTATAGCTCCAGCCGGCAGAGCTGCGCTACAATGCGGCCATCTTGCATTGCGCCCTCTAGCGCCCCCCAGGGGACAGAGTTTGGGTCACTTGAGAGTGACCAGAGGTTTGGTAGACGAATGCCCAACGATGTCGGGTGCTTCAGGATAGATGTCGATGACCTTGACTCTGCAGCTGTGGGGACCAGGCAATGCTGAGGATGACCAGGAGCCAGATACGAGCTGTCCCATGAAGGATGTCGAGTGCTGAGGGGTCGGTGTCCAGCGGGAGCACCAACAAGCCTTGGCAAAAGCAACCCACACAGGGAGGCAAGTAGTTGCAGGAAGAGAACCAGCAAGGTCCAGGAGGCTCACTATCAGCAGGGGAGTCCGGGCAAGCCCAGAGCAATCAGGGGAGCCCAAAGAAGACGTAGTTGACCCTCCACAGGTCGAAGACACTGGAGTCGCAGGAGGACCTCTTGCAGCTTTACAAAACAACAGGCTACGGAGTACACGTGTGATGTGGTTGCAGATCTTTGGAGCAGAAGTTGCCAGAGGCTGGGCCTACTTGGAGCCCAATGCACTTGTGCAGAATTGCCAACAAGCATTTGCACTTGCAAAAGTATGTGGTGCACACGGGTTCTGGTATCGCAGCCCCCACGAGGGATTCTGGCCTCAAACTGGGTGAGAGGGCAGCTACGGCTGCGAGGGACATAGAAACCCACCTCCTGTGTTGTTGAACTCTTCAGAGTCCGTAGGAGCTCGGGATCAGCAGACTGGTCAGCAGTGTTGCGGTGCCTACGAATGCAGGGGAGTGACTGCTTCACTCCAAGGGAGTTTATCTTCAGGTGTCTTGGATGCTCCACAGGCCCTGCACAGATCCCGTATGGTGCACAGGCACAGACGAGGCAGCAGACTGAAAGGGAGACAAAGTCAGGCCCAAACAAAGTCCAGCGAAGTCCAGAGTGCTCAGACGGTAGAAGTGCAGTGGTTTCAGTTCTGAATCTTGTCCACGACGAATCTAGGGACCTACACCCAGGTAAGCCCTTAAGTACCCTAAGGAAAGGGTTGAAAAGATTCAGGGAACCAGGAGAGGGTCAGGACAGGGGGGAGGTTACTCCCATGTCCTATGTCCAGTTTCACAGCAGAGCAGGAGCCAACAGCTCTCAGGACTGGTTTGAAATGGACTATACACAGGGACACCAAATGTGCCCCTCATGCAGACTTTCAGGTGCTGGCAAGCGCACCCACCCACCCCAATTACACTAAATCCTGTCTGGGAGGTGGTCACACGCCCTGTGACAGGATGCCTATTGTCCTGCCTTCCCCTGCTCGAGCTTGGCTCAGCAGCAGGAGGGCAGAAATGTGTCTCTGGTTGGCAGCAACCATTTTGTGCTGTCCGGGACTAGAAGGCTGATACCGGGAACACTGAGAGCCTAACCAAGGGCTCTACCGGTGGGTGGAATCATACCTCCCACACCGGTAACGCTGTGGGGGTATGATTCCAACGTGTTTGACACCAAACATGATAGGGTTCGTTGCAGCAGTTTTCGAGATGGACATTGCGCGGTCACGCAATGCCCCTCTATATTAGTATATGGCTGCTTCAATGACAACCCGGGAGAATGGACTCCGTAGGCTGCAGGGGTGCCCTCCTCATGCAGAGGCACCCTCTCACTTAGAAACAAGCACCCTGCCCTCAGGATTGCAAAGGCCTGCTATAGGGGTGACTTATAGGTTTTAAGTGCAGTGACCCTTAGACATGGTAAACCTATATCTTTCGTAAGTGGTGCATGCATCACTCTACATAGTCTGCAATGGCAGGCCTGTAGTTCCATTTTGAATGGTCTCTCATGGGTGGCATAATACATGCTGCAGCCCATGGGAGACCTCTGGGGTACCTATGCCCCGGGTACATGGGTACCATATACTAGGGACTGACAAGAGTACCCCAGTATCCAATCTGGGGTGTTCCTAAGTACATAGACAACAGTTTTAGCAGAAAGCAGATAGACCGGGGTCCTGATTAGCAGGATCCCAGTCAGACTAGTCAAAAACCAGCTTAGCACCAGGCAAAGAGTAGGGGTACACATGCAGAAGGATCCTACCTTCCTACAAGCTGTGATCATCTGAGAAATCAGTGCTTGCTCCCACTGTGCCATCACCCCTGCAGACTGTGATGCAAGAACATTTGTGACTTGTGACCCTTTGAGAGATCGATACTTGAGATCATCTACTCTGACTATGTGAATAAATGCTGCCTTAGCACCTCAGCAAATCCACTCCTTCTGAACAAACAGTGCTTAGGTATATCCCAAAATCACCAGATTTGAGCCTACGACCTACATATTCTTGTCACAGCTCATGGCCGTTACACCCACTCAAAGTATTTGCTACCTGCCACTCCTCATTACACCAAGCACATACCCTCACTAAATCACAACCCCTGTCTCTGCCAACCTACCCACACTGACTTTTCAATAAACCTCTGCCATGGACTTTCCTCTCTCCTAGCAGTTAAACATCCAAAAACATTTACCCACAAAGAAAACCAACCGATCTCCATCCTCACTTTATTGTGCCCATGGAATAAGAGGAGCCCATGTAAAAAGACCCAAAATTGTATTAATCAATCATATATATTGTAGGAAGCTGGCTATGTATATACTGTAACAAAGTAAGGTATAGTGTGCACAGAGTCCAGGGATTCCACAGAGGTATAGCAGAGGCTAAATTAGGAAAGTACAAACAGCTCTTTTTGTGGTAGTGTGGATGCAAAGACAGCAATGAAGAAGTCTTTTAGGGAGAGAATTGCAGTTAGGTATAATAAATATCGGCTATCGCAATATGAATATGGCGAGCAAATAGGAAGGGTCTTGGCTTTTAAAGTAGCAGAGGAAAGTTAAAACAAAGATAAATGTTTTAAAGGGAACAAATGGAACCTTGTACACTCATCCACAAGCAGTTCTAGAACAGTTTTCCATATACTATCAGAAGCTGTATACACAAACTTTAATACCAGATGAGGGAGATATGCAACAGTATCTTCAGGGCAGTAATCTCCCGGCTGTGAGTGAAGAAGATTTGGCCCTATTAGATAGTAACGTCTCGACAGAGGAAATAAGCATGGCAATATCTGCGCTGCCTTCTGGGAAAGCTGCTGGGGAGTATTCTATACCTGCAGAATTCTATAAAGTTTTTAAAAATATTTTGATTCTACCATTTAGTATGGTTATACAACATATCGGCTCAAGTGGGAAGATACCAGAATCATGGAATATGACACAGATAGTCTTTTTTCTGAAAAAGGACAAACCCCCTGCTGAGTGTGGGTCTTATCTGCCGATTTCGCTCATAAACGCGGACGCCAAGATCTTTGCAAACATTTTGGCAAATCGTTCGGCTCCAATAATGCCCGGATTAGTGTTTGACCATCAACATGGTTTTATCCTGGGCAGGGATACTACTGCTCATGTTAATATGGCAGTGGGAGCCTTTGATATGGCCGGGAAGCTGTCAACAGACCTCGGCATGATCCTTTTGGACACCGAAAAGGCCTTCGACAGGGTGGGGTGGAATTTCCAGTGGGCTACACTGGCAACTTTCGGACTTAGAGGACAATTTAGGCAGTGGGTACAAGCTCTGTACAATAAACCTCAAGCTAAATTATCATACTTAGGTTTATATTCAACACCATTCCGAATTTTATGTGGTACTAGGCAGGGATGCCCTCTCTCTCCTTGGCTGTTTGCTCTTTACATTGAGCTATTCATTTGCGCACTACAATCCAATTCACAAATAATTCCATTAGAGTTAGGGGTAACTAAGCTTAAGATCACTGCTTATGCGGATGATATCACGGTTTTTACAACCAATCCAGCTAGGGCGGTAACATTTATTGAGGAGGAAGCAACTAAGTTTGGCTCTCTGTCCGGATATAAATTAAATGTAAAGAAAACGCAAGTGCTTATTAATTTCAAACCTGAAAGACCAATAATGGGCGTTTGCCCTGTAGCTACGTATTTGGGGCTTAGGATTTCAGCGCAGATCGATTGTATATTTGCTCTAAACTATGAATTATTATTCAAAGAGACTGCTAAGCAGCTAAAGAACTGGCATAAACTCCCAATAGGAATTCTAGGGAGATGTAATTTAATTAAAATGAAAGTATTACCTAAATATTTATATTTATTTTGATCTATCCCTCTGCGGGTTCCCAATTTATTTTTTAAGAAACATGAGGGCGTGCTTAGTAGTTTCATTTGGGGCTACAAAAAAGCTCGACGCGCGATAGACTTGCTTAAGCTCCCATACAACCAAGGAGGACTTGACTTCCCTGATTTTGAAATCTACTTTTGGGCAGCTTTCTCTGGGCGTTTCCGTAGCCTCTTAAGACTCCCTCTATTGATTGATTTTGGGAAGTGATAGTCATATGTTCTTATATCAGATCAATGATCCAAACTACTTTAAAAGAGTTAGATTTAAGACTATTCGAGATAGTATATACGTATGGCGTGCAATGGCTGTTAGATGCACTTTATCGTTATATTATGATAAACCCCCTCTATGGGGCAACCCTATGCTCCCTGAGGTGATCCATGGCAAGCACTGGGCTAAGTGCGGGATTTTGTGTCTTGGGGATTTATAGGATAAGAATGGATTTGCGGCGTTTGAGAGCTTACAACTCTATTTTAAACCACCTGGCCATTTTTATTTTAAGTATCTTCAGATCAGGGATTATTTCGTGAAACATCTGGCTTTGACTACAACATCTGACTCTGAGATTTGGGATTGTTTACACAGGGAAAAAACTAAGTCTTTGATTAGTGAAATGTATAAATGCCTCAATAATTATAGACAGAGTGATAGTGAAAGGCTTGCGGCGCGCTGGAGCCAAACTTTGGGGATGGTGGTCACACCTATCGCTATCAAACATGCTCTTGGAACTATTGATGATTCAGTTCATTCTGTCAGTTTGAGACTACAACAATTCCGCACCATATGCATGCTGTACTATACGCCAGAAAAAATTGCTAAATGGGCTCAAGGTGGCTTGGGAGGGGATCGGACAAAATGTCCTAAATGCGGTACATATGCAGTTAATATACTTCATATGTTTGCAACTTGTCCAGAACTGGGTATTTTTTGGGAGAAGATCGGTCAAGTGTTTTTTCAGAAATTGGGGATAGATTCTCCTCCCACAGCCATAGAAATTATGATGGGCTATAAGGAGGGGAATCAGGCATTTACGCGACTTTTTTCAATTTTATTAGTCGCGGCCCGACTTGCAATTGCCCGGGCATGGGTCTCTCCGAAACCACCAACCATAAGCGATTGGTGTACTATCGTCAGGGAAACGTATGAAATGGAAACAGCTTTGGCTAAAGCAAGGGGAGCTCGTTCTTTGGTAAAATTAGAGGCAATATGGGGACAACTGGTATTAGATACGCCAGGTTAAGAGTAGTATTGGAGATATTCACTATAGGCTTGTTTGGGTGATTCTTTTTTTCATTTGAGTAGCTATGTAGCCCTGAATCCATATGTAATGGTTTTTTTCTGTTTCTTTTTTTCTTTTTTCTTCTCTCGCTTTCTTGATTGTTTATTCATTGCAATTTTCTGCTAAACATGTTAGTTGGTTCTCATGTTTTTCTTTTCCTGTTTTTTTTCTTTTTCTAAATATAATGTATGATCTATGCCCTCTTGATGACAATAAAAAGATTTAAAAAAAAAAAACCCGATCTCCATTCTCAGTTTATTGTTCCCATGGAATAAGAGGTGCCCATGTAAAAAGACCCAAAATTGTATTAATCAATCATATGTATTATAGGAAGCTGGCTATGTCAATACTGTAACAAAGTACGGTATAGTGTGCACAGAGTCCAGGGATTCCCCAGAGGTATAGCAGAGGCTAGATTAGGGAAGTACTAACAGCTCTCTTTGTGGTAGTGTGGGCGCGAATTTAGGCTTATCCAGAGGGTGAGTTAAGCATTTATTGTATTCACTGAATCAAGACTGATGGCACACACTCAGATACATAATCCAGATCAATTGGGTAAGTATAAAAAAGGTATACTTGTATTTTATTTCTAGAACCAAGCAGGACTTGGTACAGGTAGGTAAAATGTACCTTCAATTGTAAACCTTAGAACTTTAAAAATACATACCCTACTTACCTGCACACAAGTAGAAAGTGTATTGAAAATGCATTGGTGGAAAAAACGTGTTTTGGGACCCTCCTTTCTTCTTTGCAATCCTTTGACCAATCACCATGAAGCTTGGCATCACACGCCAGTGTAAAAAGCAACAGGTATGCAAAGATTTGTGGAGATTCATCAAACGGGCGCAGAGTTAATTATGGTAAAATATCTGAGGAATTCCTAACTCCGGGAATCCTAACTAGAACTACAGAGTGTCTACCACCACTCTGTAATATATATCTCATGCAGTGTTAGTATTGAAAGTAATTCAGAATAAAAGCAAAATTCCCTGTATGCACTATAAATAGAGTGGCCACCAATTAGTACAACATAAAAAGTGTAAAAACTGATAACCACTTGTTTTTAGATGTTCGAAAACTTTGGAAAATAATGGAAAAGTCTCACAAGAATTGACAACAAATATAGCTGGAAATTAGGAAACCCTTCCCATTATGTACTAAGTACAAAACAATGTCTGCTTTTTTTTATTAAAGTGTACAGAAAAGTAATGGATGGAATGATTGAATTAATCTCATCCTCTAGTAATTACTCGGGCTCATCCCGATCCATTATTATTTTCCATACCATGCCACCTCAGTTTGGACCCAGTCAAATACAAATCAGTCTTGACTCTGCTCCAATAGGAACAGGCCAGGTTCTCCCTAAACCAGAACACAAGCAACCCAGGACTGGTTTCGCCCTAGTTAGGGCTCATCAGACAGGTATAGCTTGGTTCCAGTGACAAAGTGTATGTCCAGACGTGTTATTTTTTACACTGTGCCACTGGAACAAAGTTAGAAAGCTTGTGAGCATTCCCTTATTGAATAACTGTGACCTTTTCTGCATTTTCTTTAAGGATAATCCTGGTTCTGTTGTTTGTTGGAATTTCCCACACACCAGGATTCTCAACTCAGTCTTCCACCCTATGCAGATTCTGTGTCTGTGACATCATCAGACATTGCCAGGTAGCAGAAATAGAAACATAACAAGCAGATGGTTGCTGACAGTGTCATAATGGCCCCATTACTGCTGCCTAGGACACTGAGGCTGAAGAGTTCTAGATCTCAGGCACAGTGGTCACTTTCCTTGGAGACTTGGAAAGAGGAGGTTGGAGCTGTGTTAGCTCGTGAGAGCTGCAATTTCTTTAAGTGCTGACATTAATTACTGCGCTTGAATACTACTACCGCTGGTAAGTTCACTTATGCATTAGATTGCTTGACTGAGGGTCTTATTTAGAGTATATGGATGGGATACTCAAAATGGGACAGATACTTCTTCCACCATATTACAAGTGCCTTAGACTATAATACAGTTGTAATACGATGGATGGGACTTCTGTTACTTTTTGACTCTAAATCATTATGTTCATATTTATCTAAAATAGGAGTGAGACATTGTTCTACCTCTAAAGGCCTATGTAGTTTCAGAATCCATGCACACTTACACAAACACACACACATACTGAGGCCAAAAGATGAGACTTTACTTTAAAGTTAACAGAATAGGGATTATGCATTAGAGGAATAGATGTGAGGTTATGGGGTTAAAAATGTGTGGTTTTAGGTTAAGGGTATAATAGTTAAGGTGTTAAGGTACAGGTCTAAGAATTAAGGGTTTTGGGTATAGTGTTAAGGATTTAAAGGGTTAAGAGTTAGGGTTATGACGATTATAGAGGATAGGGTTTAATATTGTTTTATGTACGGTATAGGTATAGACACTTTTAGGTGCATTGTTAATGGGTTAAGAGAGCAGAGTTTAACAAATTGGAGAATAAGGTATAGGGCCTAAGGATATGGTTTAAGTATTTAGGGGATTTTTTTATGGCTATGGGGGCGAGGGTTAAGGGTGTGGATTACAGGATTAAAGAAACCCTGCTCTTAAATTTCTTTAATGATACAGATGGAAATGTTTTAGATAGGAGGTATGCCAATGAGTGTTTCGTTAATTTCTATCCCATCTGTCTGAAAAATGAAGGTTCCCTTTTCACAGTAACATTGTACTCAATTAATTTAATGGAACACACGTGACTTTCCAGGTAATTCAATTAGAAGTGTTGCAAAAGTACTGGAGCTATGTCTCAGTAAACAATTGAATTATCAAGGTACAAAAACACATACACTCACACACACACCTCTTGAGTACGTAGTTTTATTGTTATCTATAATAGTTTCTTCGACAAACATGTACGCCTCTCTGATTCTCTTCTTTCTTAGCTTTAAACTTAGTACCCAAATATTGTGTGCATTATGCACCAGTTTAGATGATTTCTCATTTCGAAGAAAGTTTATGATTTATGTTTGCATGTTTAATTTTCTTCTATGATTGATTTTGTTTGCTTTTGTATTTTTGAAACATCTAGAAATGTGGTAATTGAGCGTGAAGTGTATTAAGTGCTAGGGGCTGAAGTCTGTAAATGTTACGCCTTACCTAATTTGCGAAATTCTTTAATTGTAAAACATTTCCTTAGCTGTTCAGAGTTGATTTTCTGAAATGAAAAAAATGTTTGGTCACCTATTGTCCTCAAAAGTCTATAGGCATCTCTATTTTTGCTTTGCTATTGCACACATTCAGGTTTTCTGGTAAGTTTTGTTGTTTGCTGCTCTGTTGGGCTAGAGTTTGAGGGCTCTCATATTGTGCATCTATGTTTTGAACCTGGTTAGTGGTAGGGTACAAGGGTCAAACTTACAGGCTGTGGTGAAAAGAAAGAATCATTACTGGTGTTTGGATAGAACACTATTCATCATATAGAAAAATCAAATATATGTTTGAATTAAGCTGAGGTTGTCAACCTGTCACATAGTAAAAAGCAGAGAGGTTTCCTGCATACTCATACTAAATACCAAGATATTTGCATATAATTAATTTCAGTGGTGATAGTTTGAATAGCTGTGGTCAGCCTAACAACCTGCTTCGGTATTCCTATTCGATGGGCCGCCAATATGAGCTCTGAATGTTATCAGGAGCAATGGGATAAGTTGGTCTATTTAGTTTAAGAGTTGATGCTTTAAGTCAAAAGAGAAAATTCAGTAAATGCTTGGATATTTCCTCAGGTGCATGACATTCTTTTTAAATGAGTTCACATGGATGCCCTCAGAATTAATCTATCATTTGTGGCATAGGGGCCAATAAGGCAGGGCTTTCAATTACCCCACTTCAGACCTTCTCAAAATGATTCCTGCTAACGAAGCTTTGATCAGACTTTTTTTTACATAACACGGTTTGACAAGAGAAGACAAAAGGCAATTTCATGGGCACCTTCCAACAGAAATGTATTGTCACATTGAGTCATGGTAGAGCCATGCGGATTGTAGCCTAACTTCCCTCAGCGCCTTTCCTTGGGTTACAATTGGTGTCTTGAAACATATTTCCTCAACCTCTGCCCATACCTATATCACCTCCCTCCAAAAAGGAATACCTGTTATCCTGCCACACTGCAGACAATCCTTAGCATTACTTTATCTTTCACTTTCCAAATATTTACAACAAATTTACAGGGTGTCTTGCTGTCCACACTCAGCATCCTCTGCATCGATCATCTCCTCCAAACCAAATTATTTTTTTTTATTTAAAAAAAAAAAACTGGTGTTTTGCCTCCCACTCATTTAGGATTTCCAATATATGAAATTGATTTTGCAGAGCCAATAGTCAGTTGCCGAAGTATTTCTGTTAATCTTCCTCATGCACCTCACTGTGATGTACACTATATTGACTCTGTCATGATGATGCATCTCAATATGAATTTTGTCAGCAACAATACAACGTTCCCTGTTGCATATTTCTAATGCACTAATGCATCTCAAATGCCTTAAAAGGTTAAAACTAATGGCCCATATCCCATGGGATTTAGATTACAGCGGACGGGATACACGTCATCCATTGTAACGGAGTAACCAGTCCACCGAGTTCTAAATCAGGCCCTAAGTTAGAGTTAGAAAAACTTTAGGAATTATTTCTATACAAACTAAACCTAAAATACAAAAATATTAGAAATTCTGAAGTTATAATTATGTCCTAAACTTATAATTTACTCACCAGCTTCAAATTCTATAACTCACGAACCTCCAAATACAGTGCCATCAACTCACTAGTCACACTACAATAACTATATCATGCGCCTTTACGATGCACGGTGTTCTCACAAATTATCCTATTTGAGATGTTTTAGTGTTTTTAGGTCTCGCCTACGCAACGCGCATGCGTTGCATAGGCAAAAAGACCTTTGGAATCGCTTCGGCTTTTCAGCCAAAAACGTGCACGCGTTCCATTGCCTTCAATGGCAACGCGTGCACGTTTGGCGATTCACTTGCGGGAGCGAGCGGCGCCCTATGGTAGCAATTATCGCTCCTGGCACCGCTCGCTCCCGCAAGTGAAACGCTTTCACTTTTGCCGCCACTTGTTTAAACCTGTTTTTGAAGCACTTATCTAGTGCATGTATTGCTGAAATGGTGAAATATGGTTCGTTTTAATCTTTGGTAGACTCGCTGTGAGATACAGTGGCTTTCAGGTTGTTTTTGATTTTTCTGCGTGCAGTTCTTCTGTCTTCTGCGATGTGCAGGTAACTGAAAGCCTTTTGCACAATGCTGATTTGGGAGACAGCTTGTTTTACTTGAGGCGCGCACGCTTGTTTAGGACTTGTGCCCTGCGAGAGAGCATTACACTCGCTTTGAGGAGGGGGTGCATCGAGGCCGCTGAGGAACGACGAGATCTCACCAACGCTGGTCACTCTCCACTGGTTGCCCATTGAAGCCAGGTCCATACACAAGACGGTTTGTATCAATCAAAAGGCGCTATACCTTGTTACCCGGAAGACAGACAAACTCTCTGCAGGCATTGGACCATCGCAAAATGCCAAAGCTCAGCTGTTTGAATTCCCGACCTTTAAAAAGGAACGACTCATGGCACAATGCTTCTCAGGTAACGCGACCAGAATATGGAACCCCTCACCCACAAAACTAGGCGCCACCACCTTGCTGGTGATCTTCGAAACAGAGGAAAGCCCTTCCCCGTCAAAGACATTTTAACTCACAACATCCTACCTTCCCCTGTTGGGGGAACGGCTCTTTCTCCTATTAGTCTCAGCCTCTGACCATCTGATGTTCTGCAGTACTCCGTCACATTAGACCCTGACTCGAACTTGTCCTGTCTACTTCTTCGAACAGTAGCAATTATACTGTGTCTTTTTGTAATGATCGGCCATCTGAATTTTGGACGCTGAAATGATCTTTTTATTGTTAAGGGAACAGTTGTTAAGCGTACACTTGTAATTCGGTTTCTTATTTAATGACTACTTTGCAATTTTGAACCTTATGTAATGATCTTTGTCTATTGTAAAGCGCTGCAACACCTTTAGGAATGTCAGCGCTATATAAAAATGCATAAGTATATATAAATACTTCAGAGTGAGTGCAGACGCAGCCCCAGTTCGAATTGTAATTGTGAAGGCCAGGACTGTATGCTAGGATTGCCACCTTATTATTCTGTAAGCATGGCACATGGTACTTACATCAGACTTTATGTAAACTCTTTTGTTTTAAGTTACACATTTCTGTTGGTGCTCAATTGAATTTTCCTAAATGTATTTGCCAGCCTTGACATGAAAATACAGGCCTTGCGGTAAAAAATACACACATAAAATAAAACCAGCCTGGTGGTAACCCTAATGCACACTGACACATTCCGGCACTCGGTCACAATATCAATATTCGGAGACTCAGGTCTCCTTGGTGGTGCAGAACTACAGCCAGACTCATTTCAGAATTTCCTTCAAGTCTCATTTCTGAAACCCCACCGTGAAGCGCAGCAGGCCTTCCGCCGCCTGCTAAGCACACCGCTGCTCCCCTGAGTCACTATTAACCACAAATAGCGCTGCGGATCATTATCTGACCGTGGGAGCTTTTTAATGAGCCAGTTTGCCTCACACTGAACATCTCCGCTGGCCCGACGAGGGCAAAAACGGAAACAAAAGTCGAGTTTCCAATGGAAATCAGGACAACTTCTCTTCAAACAGAAAGTGGTGTTCGAGCAAAAATGCTAAAATAATGCCCCTCTGCGCCAAAGGTCACTTTTACTGAGCGCTCAGTGTGCCTATATGCAGTATAGTAAATGCAATGCTACCACTTTTTAGTTTGCAGTACTACTTGCAGTTCTTGAATCATTGCCCTGAGAAGACCCGTAAAGCGTTATAAGGAGCTGAAACACATTGAAAAATATTTTTTAGCAGCCTCAATTAAAAATATTGCATTCAAGATATTACTTGGTATTTAAGTAAGAAGGGGAGAGGATGTGGTCCGTCGGCTAGACTGCCGACTTTGGTGCTGGAAACCAGGGTTCGAGCCTCGGGGTCGCGTCCACATCCTGTGATTCTGGGCAAATCACTTAATCTCCCCGTGCCTGAATGTGTAATGTAAATACGGTGCTCTGTAAAGCGCTCCAATACCTTCGGGTCGAGTTCGCGCTGTATAAATATGCAACAAGAATGAACTCTCGAATACAAGACTGCCCCTAAATGATTCCTGTAACATCAACAAAATTGACTGGATTTTTTCATGTGTTTCTTCCCCTAATATAAAACAGGCATTGCTTATATCAGCCTGAGCCCTGAGTGTGAGGTAATACGTGAATTTTCAAGAGTGAGCATGATTTATTTTAAAGATCTGTTATATATTATTAGAATAAATTTGTAAAATGGAGAAAATACTTATAATAATGAGTTTTCCTTGAACGCACTAATCTATGCCACATGATGCCACTCAGTGGCACATAATTACACTCTAATCAATGCAACATAAAAACACTCCACATAATACCACTCAGTGCCACATAATTACACGCCACATAATTACACTCTACTCAATGCAAGATAAATAAACTCCACATAATACCACTCAGTGCCACATAATTATATGCTACATAATTACACTGCACTCAATGCAACATACACTCCAAATACCACTCAGTGCCACATAATTACACGCCACATAATTACACCTTACTCAATGCAACATAAATACACTCCATATAATACCACTCAGTGCCACATTATTACACGCCACATATTTACACTGTACTCAATGCAACATAAATACACTCCACATACCACTCAGTACCACATAATTACACTCTATTCAATGCAACATAAATATACTCCACATAATACCACTGTGCCACATAATTACACTCTACTCAATGCAACACAAATACACTGCAGAAAATACCACTCAGTGCGACATAATTACACGCCACATAATTACTCTACTCAATGCGACATAAATATACTCCACATAATACCACTCAGTGCCACATAATTACATGCCACATAATTACTCTACTCAATGCAACATAAATACACTCCACATACCACTCAGTACCACATAATTACATGCCACATAATTACACTCTACTCAATGCAAGATAAATACACTCCACATAATACCACTCAGTGCCACATAATTATATGCTACATAATTACACTGCACTCAATGCAACACACACTCCAAATACCACTCAGTGCCACATAATTACACGCCACATAATTACACTCTACTGAATGCAACATACATTCCACATAATACTACTCAGTGCCACATAATTACACGCCACATAGCCAATAGGTCTCGCATTTGGGACCTTATAAGTGTTTAGCCATGCAACAGTTGATGTTGTTGCACCAAGGATATTGTGCTGCATAACTAAATACTTATAAGGCCCCAAGGCGAGACCTATTGGCTATGCCAATGCTTGTTATGAAAGCTATGATTTCATATAGTATAAGTGATGTTATAAGAAAGGGTATAAGCGGTGCATTGTAAAGAGATGTGAGTTACAGTTACAGTGGAGTGGCGTAAAGTGCAGCAGCACAGAGTGAAGTGACATAGAGTGGAGTGGCATAGAATGGAATAGTGTAGAGTGAAGTGGCATAGATTGAAGTAGCATAGTGTGGAGTGGCATAGAGTAGAGTGGCATAGAGTTGAATAGCGTTGAGTAGATTGGGGTAAACAAGAGTGTAATAGAGCATCATGGCGTAGAGTGGAGTGACGTGTGGTGTAGTGGAGTGTAGTCCAAAGAGACGTAATGTGAAAGAGTCTGAACGGATGTAGTTGGAATTATGCAGGAATATAGGTTATGAAAGGAATATAGGTTTTTGGTGTTACGTGTAAATTGGTTAAGTAATGTTAAAGTACTAAGTGACAAAACACCTTGTTATATATTGTACTGCAGTATACCGCAGTAATTTTGGGGGATACTTAGGTACATGCGGAGCGCAAGGCAGTATATCATTTGGCTAATGACTACCCTTGCAAAACTAAAAAGCAACCATGTAGTTTTCACCAAACTTTGGCTGTGTTCTAGGTTATGGCTTTAGATATAGGCAAGTAGTAGGTTTTATTGTTGATCCCTACCTATTTCCACTTTATTAAATTGGCAATAAGTAGGTGTAGGAAGCTGGCCCTGTATATACTATACCAAAGAAAGGTATAGTGTGCACAGAGCCTGTGGATCCCCAAAGGTAGGCAGAGGCTAAAGAAGATAATACTTTACTCTCTATTTGTGATAGTGTGGGCGAGCAGTAAGGCTTTATCAGAGGGTAGTGTTAAGCATTTATTGTACAAACTCAGGCAAGAAATGATGTCACACACTCAAAGACTGAACTCAGACCAATCTTTTTGCATTAAAATATAATTTGGTTGTAGTTTATTTTCTAGAACCAAGCCAAGCCAGGTACAGTATAGTGTGATAATACTTTGCAAGAAAAATTCAGGTAAATACAGTTTGAATGCAGTTGAATGCAATTGGATTGGTTACAGGTAAATCACTTGTTCATAAAACAATTGAAATTACTTTTCAGTTACTTTTTAGATTACTTTGTACGTTACTTTTCAGATTACTTTTCAAGTTACTTTTTCTGCTCAGTGTGATATGCCTAGATATCACACTGGGACATTTCCTTGAGAAAAGGTAAGTAAATCAGTTTTTGTACATATGCAGTTTCTTAGGGTTTCATACAAACCAACTCCACACTTAGAACAATTTTCACAAGAAAGAAGTCAATGCAGTCCTATGGGAGAAAACAATGTTATCGGTTTCGAAGTAAGTACTTAGGTTTGGGAGTTGGTTTTATGGGTTAGAGCCAGGGTTCCCCCAGGGTCAAGGATGCACTCTCAAAGCACCCTCAGCAGCACTAGGGGGCCGGGTGTAGAGTGCTGAGGCCCAATGTTATCCAATTGGGGTTAGGGGGCCTCCGGTTGGTGGCTGCTCACGAGCAGGCCACAAGGTTGTGGGAGTAAAGCTCCTGGACTTAAGCTCAGGGTAAAGGGGGATTCGGGTTAGTACACAAAGTGCAACCACAGCGGCACAGGGGCGGCCGGGTGCAGGGTGCTGTTTTGGCGTCTGGTGCCCTGTTGTTTTCAAAGGGAGTTGCTGGTTTTGGATTTTGGCTGCAGGCTAGGTCCAGGAAGTCTTCCGAGATGAGCCAACAGCTGGGCAGGTAAGTTGGAGGGCTCGGGGACGTAAGTGCACCTCGAGTTCTCTTCTCCAGGGAGCAGGGCGGCTGGATGCAGGGGTGCCTTTGAGGTAAGATTTCATCTTACCGGGCCATTCCCGGTTGGGGGTCTCCGTACAGAGTCTGCAGGTGACGTTAGGTAGTCCTAGAGGGGTTAACCCATGGTGGACTCGACTCTGGAGTGCTGGGCGACCTCACTGGGACAGGTGAGCCACTCGGACTCAGGCCGTAGGCGTCGGGTGCAGTGGTGGTTCCAGACGTCGGGTTTCTTTGTCCTCAGCAGGCTCGTAGTCTTGCTTTGGTGATTCTGTTGAACAGAGCTGCTGTTCACAGGAGATCCGGTCTTTATTGAAGGCAGTCAGTCCTCCCAGGGGTTCTGGAGGTTGCTGGCTGTAGGACAAGTCGATTTTTGGCAGAGGATCTCTGGAAACTGCAGAAGGGCCGGTAGGGCTGGGACCAAGTCAGTTCTTCTCTGCAGACTCCTCTGCTGGGCGTTTTTTTTTTTTGTCCTTCTTCGTAGGTTGGGGGAATCTGTCTTCTTGGTTCATGGCTGCCCTCTAAATGCTGTATTTTGAGGGCATTTTAGGGATCTCGAGGTCAGTAGTCAATGGGCTACTGACCTTAGGGTGACTTTACCCGTGGTGTGCTCACCCCACGTGGGGGAGTGGGCACAATCCCAAATCCTGATTGGAGAGTTCCTGCCATCTGCAACATGGCGGGCAATGAAGAGTGGGCTTCACCTCCCCTACCCCACATTAGGGTGGAGTTGGCATAAGTGGGCACACCTTCTGGGCTGTTTTAATTTTTCCCGCCTGTATTCCCACCGTAAAGGAGGAGAGGCAGGAAGGGGGCCTGCTCCTGATAGCAGAAGAGGCAGGGGGTCATGTTACACAGGCGGCAAGGCCTTTGAAGCTCCCCTGCCACAGACAGCTCTTCCTGACCTGGGGGAGGTGTGACCAGCTCCGCCCGGGAAATTCTTTGTTTCTGGGCTCAGGGATCAAAGGCTCCCACCCCAGGGGTCCAGAAACATATCTCGTGGTGGCAGGCAGGTGTTTACCAGTCAGGGAACCCACCAGAGGCTGGTCGCTTTTCAGGGGGCATCTCTAATATGGCCTCTGAGTGCATGATATAATAAATCCCACACAGACATCAGTATGGGTTTATTATACTGAGACGTTTTCTACCAAACTACCCAGAATTCAGTAAAGCCATTTTGGTGCTGTAGAGTTCGTAATGACAAACTCATAGACCATATAATATTTATGGCTTTACTGGACTTACAATGTCTAAGATTGGAATTTGACACTGTAGGAGTACAGTGCTCATGCACCTGTACCCTCAGCAGTGGTATAGTGCACTGAGCTAGAGGGGTGTCTGTCCTATACCATAGGCAGTGTGTTGCAGGCATGGCACACAGTAATGTGCGCCATGTCGACTCTATACTTTTCTCTGCACCAGAACACGCAGCCTGCAATGGCAGTGTGTGTGTGTTAAGGTACAGGACCACTGAGGGTGACACAATATGTGCTGCAGCCCTTAGATGCCTTCCCTGATCACAGTACCCTTGGTACCCAGAGTACCTTCTACAAGGGACTTATATGTGGCCAGAGAGATGCCAATTGGGGGTACAAAGGTACAATTTTGGGAAAGAACACAGGCCCTGTGAACCTGATTGGCAGGGACCCAGTTCACATCAAGTCAAAGTGCATCAGAAATCTGGCAACAAGTGGGGGGGTTACTGCAACATAAACCAAGCTTCCTACACAAGCCCCCCCCCCAAGCCCAAATGACAGTAGACTCAGCCAAACCTGGGAGAGTCTTCTTAGTCTTTTTTCAGATGAGGAAGAGTAGAGTAAGTGGTTTGAATGTTGCAGGGCCTACTCTGCCTTACATCCTTCTGTCCAGGTTGATCACTTTGGGGAGCTGGCCTATCTCAACAGTTTCAGGACCTAATTCCTAATCCTCCTTTCCCCCATATTTTTAGTTTGGGTTCAGAAGTGCCTACTTCTGCAAATTCGAACTTAGCTAGGGCAAAACCCAGCTTACCCACAGAGGTTACCCACAGCTTGAGTAACCCCACCATGACCAATAGGGTCAGGGGCCTAACTTGCTATTTGGAATGGGACTAGGCCACCATGCCAAGGACAGTGCTGCCATGAAGGGTAACATCCAGCAGAGGCCACTGACAGCTGTCAGTGCCCAGAACCACACTTTTAGCTCTTCACTGGTAGGTGAAGGGGCTAAATTACAGGCTTCTTTGGGTTCTGGTGGCCTGTCTGCTGTTTTGGGGTATGGGCCACTAAACTTTGTAGTGAACACCCTTCTTCCACCCTCTGTTCTGCCAGCTGAGGAGCCATTTGGAATGGGAGTAGGCCACCATGCCAAGGACAGTGCTGCCATGAAGTCTAACATCCAGCAGAGGCCACTGACAGCTATCAGTGCCCAGAACCACACTTTTAGCTCTTCACTGCTAGGTGAAGAGGCTAGCTTACAGGCTTCTTTGGGTTCTTGTGGCCAGTCTGCTGTTTTAGGGTACGGGCCACTAAACTTTGTAGTGAACACCCTTCTTCCACCCTTTGTTCTGCCAGCTGAGCCACCAACTCAGGCTGGTCAGTTTCCTGACTAGTCAGGACTTTTTGTGGGCTAGGGAGCACTTCACCAGTGCCAATTTTGGAGTTCTTCCTTACTGGTATAGAATCGCCCTGGTCCACTGGAGCTGTTGCTTACAGTTGTCCACCTTCCCTACACTGTCTCTTCTTTTTCCTTTGGGGCTTATCTGCACTAACTGCAGGTTCAGCTCCCTCCCCCACAAGTTACTTGGATGAGGTCTGGCACTGGACCAGTACCTCACTTTGGCTCAGACCAACCTCTGAGTGGTCATTCCCAAGGAGACAATCAAAGGGAGGTCTGTATTGACTACCACCTTTCTTCAACTAAGGGACCCAGCTATTTATTTCTAGGGGCACTACAGCCACAGGCCTAACAGTGACCTCCCCTGGGATAGCCCTTTCTCTTTTCGTTTCCCCTGGGACATACTGGTTTGAGAGTACCAACCTTTCATGCACCACAGTGTGACTGGCACAGGTATCTCTCAGGGCAGTGGCTGGGATTCCATTCACCAGTAGGTGGTGGAAGTGTCTACTCCCCTCTGGAATCGCCAACTCACCTTTTGGGCCCATTTTCCAGTTGAAAGCTAGGAGGACTTCCTCATCTGAGGAATCACTCTCCAAAGCTACACTGGCAACACCGGGAGCTACACTAGGGGCTCTATTTTTAGGACAGCTAGGGTCCTTGGTGTGGTGTCCTGTCTTTTGACAGTTGTGACACCATACCTTGTTGGGATCCCAACTCTTACCTTGGTACCTAGTTTTAGTTTGTGAGGTGTCTTAAGGTCCACCCTCCTGGACAGGGTTTTGGGGCCTACCTTGGGCTCCTTTCTTTTATCTTTAAGAGGCTCACTGTCTTTCCTCTGGGGAGGTTTTGTAACCCCTTTCTTTCGGTCACCCCCAGTGGACGTCCTGGTCACCCTTGTCTTGACCCAGTGGTCCACCTTCTTACCCAATTCTTGGGGACAAATTGGACCTAGGTCTACCAGATATTGATGCAACCTTTCATCAGTGCAATTACTTAATATGTGTTCTTTCATAAACAAATTATAAAGACCATCATAATCTTGCACTTTACTACCAGGCAACCAATAACCTAGTGTTTTCATTGAGAAGTCTACAGATTCCACCCAGGGCTGACTCTGGATTTTCTGAGCCTTCCTGAATCTAATTCTATACTCCTCAGTAGTGAGTCCAAATCCCTCAATCAGGGTACCCTTCATGAGTTCATAGGACTTTGCTTCTGCCCCACTAAGAGTCAGAAGTCTGTCTCTACACTTACCAGAGAACAGTTCCCAAAGGAGTGCTCCCCAGTGCGTTTTCGTCACTTTTCTGGCTTCAAAAGCCCTCTCAAAGGCTGTGAACCACTTGGTGATATCATCGCCATCCTCAAATTTGGGGTCAATCCCTTTGGGGATTTTGGGATCATAAGATTGCTCTATGACCCTATTTATTAAGTTGCTGCCACCATTGATGGGAGTTAGGCCCATCTCTGCTCTGTCTTTTTCAGAAGCCAGGAGTCTGGTCTCTAAGTCCAATCTTTTAGCCAACCTTACTAAAAGGCTAGTCTCTTCATTGAGGCTGGCCTCAATGGTCTCAGAAGCACCTGACCAACCTATGTGGGATCTAGGTGCTGTGAGTTGTATTTTTGGAGTCAGGGTCACAGGGACCCTGCTCTCCCTAAGATGTGAGGGGGGTTGGAATTTATCTTCATCCCCTCCTCCTTCTTCCCCATCTGAGATGTCCTCACCTTGCTCAGAGGTGTGGTCCTTAGCATACCCTGCCAACAGCTCTTTGAGCTTTTGTTTGGAGGGATGGGACCCCATAACAATGTTTTTAAGTTTGCATAAAGACCTTAACTCCTTAAATTCTAGATGGAGATAAGGGGTGAGGTTGAGCTCCTCAACCATGTTCTCTATGCCAATTGGTATGTTTTCACTAACAGTTGGATTCTTTTTAAGAGACATTCTGAAAAAAATCTAAACCCTCTTAACCCTAACTATGGTGAGGTTTTATTTTTCTGAAATTCTAAAGGGACTTAACCAAGGCCCTAACAAGACTTTGAGTAATTTGGAAAAAAATGTCAATTAAAAAAATTTAGAATTCTAAAGACAATTCAGGAGTTCTGTCATGTGATCAGGTGTTGACCATGTCGGTCCAACAAATGCAAAGCTGTAGACCCCACCACTGATCTACCAATGAAGGAAGCTGGCTCTGTATATACTATACCAAAGTAATATATAGCATGCACAGAGTCCAGTGGATCCCCAAAGGTAGGCAGAGGCTAAAGTAGATAATACCTTACTCTCTATTTGTGGTAGTGTGGGAGAGCAGTAAGGCTTTATCAGAGGGTAGTGTTAAGCATTTATTGTACACACTCAGGCAAGAAATGATGTCACATACTCAAATACTGAACTCAGACCAATATGTTTGTATAAAAATATTATTTAGCTGTAATTTATTTTCTAGAACCCAGCCAGGCCTGGTACAGGTAAGTGTGATAAAACTTTGCAAGAATAATGCAGGTAAATACAGTTGAATACAGTTAAATGCAATTGGATTGGTTACAGGTAAGTCACTTGTTCATAAAACAATTGGAATTACTTTTCAGTTACTTTTTAGATCACTTTGTATGTTACTTTTCAGATTATTTTTCAAGTTACTTTTTCTGTTCAGTGTGATATGCCTAGATATCACATTGGGATATTTCCTGGAGAAAAGGTACGTAAATCAGTTTTTGTACATATGCAGTTTCTTAGGGTTTCATACAAACCAACTCCACACTTAGAACAATTTTCACAAGAACGCAGTCAATGCAGTCCTATAGGAGAAAACAATGTTATTGGTTTGAGGTAAGTACTTAGGTTTGGGAGTTGGTTTTCTGGGGTTAGAGCCAGGGTCCCCCAGGGCCAAGGATGCACTCTCAAAGCACCCTCAGTGGCACTAGGGCGGCTGGGTGCAGAGTGCTGAGGCCCAATGTTTTCCAATTGGGGATAGGGGTCTCCGATTGGTGGCTGCTCTCGAGCAGGCCACTAGGTAGTGGGAGCAAAGCTCCTGGACTTAAGCTCAGGGCAAAGGGGGATCCGAGTTAGCACACAAAGTGCAACCACAGCGGCACAGGGACGGCCGGTTGCAGGGTGCTCTTTTGGCTTCGGGTGCCCTGTTGTTTTCAATGAGATTTGCCGGTTTTGGATTTTGGCTGCAGGCTTCGCTCAGGAAGTCTTCCAGGATGAACCAACAGCTGGGCAGGTAAGTTGGAGGGGTCGGGACGTAGGTGCACCTCAAGTTCCCTTCTCCAGGGCGCAGGGCAGCTGGATGCAGGGGTTCCTTTTGAGGTCGGATTTCACCTTACCGGGCTACTCGCGGTTGGGGAGTCTCCGTGCAGTGTCTGCAGGTGACGTCGGGGAGTCCTGGAGGGGTCTACCCGCGGTACACTCAGAATCTGGAGTGCTGGGGGACTTCGCTGGGACTGGTGGGTCACTCGTACTCTGGCCATAGGCGTTGGGTGCAGTGCCAGGCGTCAGGTTTCTTTGTCCTCAGCAGGCTCAGAGTCTTTCTTTGGTGATTCTGTTGAACAGAGCTGCAGTTCACAGGAGATCTGGTCTTTGTTGAAGGCAGTCAGTCATCCCAGGGGTTCTGGAGGTTGCTGGCTGCAGGACAAGGCAATTTTTGGCAGAGGATCTCTGGAAACTGCAGACAGGCCGGTAGGGCTGGGGCCAAGTCAGTTCTTCTCTGCAGTCTCCTATGCTGGGCGTCTTCTTTCATCCTTCTTCTTTGTCGGTTGGGAAATTTGTCTTCTTGGTTCATGGCTTCCCCCTAAATACTGTACTTTGGGGGCATTTTAGGGGTCTCGAGTTCAGTAGCCAATGGGCTACTGACTTTAGGGTGACTACACCCTTGGTATGCACACCCCACGTGGGGGAGAGGGCACAATCCCTATTCCTGATTGGAGAGTGCCTGCCATCTGCAAGATGGCGGGCACTGAAGAATGGGCTTCACCTCGCCTCCCCCACCTGAGGGGTTAAGTTGGCATAGGTGGGCACACATTCTGGGCTGTTCTAATTTTTCCCGCCCGTCTTCCCGCTGAAACCAGAGGAGGCAGGAAGGGGGCCTGCTCCTGATAGCAGGAGAGTCTGGGGGTCGTGCTACAAACGCGGCTAGGTCTTTGAAGTTCCCCTGCCACAGATTGCTCTTCCTGACCTGGGGGAGGTGTGACCACCTCCTCCCAGGAAAGGCTTTGTTTCTGGGCTCAGGGATCGAAGGCTCCCACCCCAGAGGTCCAGAAACATGTCTCGTTGTGGCAGGCTGGTGTTTACCAGTCAGGGAACCCACCAGAGGCTGGTCGTTTTTCAGGGGCATCTCTAAGATGCCCTATGAGTGCATGGTATAATAAATCCCACACTGGCATCAGTATGGGTGTATTATGTTGAGAAGTTTGCTACCAAACTTCCCAGAAAGCAGTAAAGCCATTATGGTGCTGTGGAGTTCGTAATGAAAAACTCCCAGACCATATACTCTTTATGGCTTTACTGCACTTACAATGTCTAAGAATGGACTTCGACACTGTAGGAGTACAGTGCTCATGCAACTGTACCCTCAGCAGTGGTATAGTGCACTGAGCTAGAGGGGTGTCTGTCCTATACCATAGGCAGTGTGTTGCAGGCATGGCACACAGTAATGTGCGCCATGTCGACTCTATACTTTTCTCTGCACCAAAACACACAGCCTGCAATGGCAGTGTGTGTATGTTAAGGTACAGGACCTCTAAGGGTGGCACAATGTGTGCTGCAGCCCTTAGAGGCCTTCCCTGATCACAGTACCCTTGGTACCCAGAGTACCTTTTTCAAGGGACTTACATGTGGCCAGAGAGATGCCAATTGGGGGTACAAAGGTACAGTTTTGGGAAAGAACACAGGCCCTGGGAACCTGATTGGCAGGGACCCAGTTCACATCAAGTCAAAGTGCATCAGAAATCTGGCAAAGAGTGTGTGTGTGGGGGGGTAACTGCAACAGAAGCCCAGCTTCCTACAGTAGGAAAATGTATTCTTTTTTTCTATACTTAAAAATAAAAGTTTACGGTGAGCCACAGTAATACCTACAAAGTATCATGGTACTTACAGGAAAAATAAAAAAATAAATATGTAAAATCAAAGAATACACAGTATTTTTTTTACACATTTTAAAAACATTTTTAAGTAGTGCAGCACTTTATAAGTAGTATTGCAATGCTCAATCAATTAATTTTTTTAAAGTAAACATTTTTTTTAAAAATTGCACAAACACTACAGAACACTGGGTTTGTAAAATATAGTGCAGTACGGTAGATTTAAAAAAAATTTACATATTTATTTGTGTGTAATTTCTTTCAAGTTCCACTGTCCTTCCGAGATGATACCTTAGTATTCTGAGATCTTTTTTTTAAACATCCAGAAACTTATAAATAATTTTCCCTACCTATTACCACTTTAATAAACTGGTAGTAGGTTAGGGAAAAAATTAAAAACCTACTACTTAGCTATATCTAAGGATGCGACCCAGAACTCAGCCAAAGTGTGGTAAAAAAAATGGCTGCCTTTTACTTTGATAAAGGTAGCCATCATGCAATCATATACTACCTTGTCATTGGCAAGTGCCCCCAAATTACTGTGAATTTTAGCTGTGTTTTGCGGCCTTAAATATCACTTAGTTTAAATGCCTTATAACTAAAAATTCATACCCTACTTACCTACGTACCAGTAATAAGTGTATTGAAAAGGGAATTTTGAGGAAAAACTTGTTTTTGGACCCTCTAATTTCTTTGCACACCCTTGACCAATCAACATGAAACTTTGCATCATCTGCTAATGTAGAAAAAGCAATAGGTCTGCAAAGGTTCGTAGAGAATCATCAAAAATATCTGAGAAGTTCCTAACTCTGGGGATCTTAACTATAACTACAGAGTGTCTTCCACCACTCTGTAATACATCTCATGCAGTGTTGGTATCGAAAGTAAAGCATGATAATAGAAACAGTCCCTGTAAGTACCAGAAAAGAGTGGGCAAAAATTATAACAACACACAAAAAGTGTACAGATTGATAGCCACTGGTTTTTAGATGTTTGAAAACATTGGAAACTAATACAAATTCCCCGCAAGAATTGACAAAAAATATAACTGCAAATTAGGAAACCCTTACCATGATGTACATGGTAACAAAAACAATGTCTGCTTTTTCATTAAAGTGTATAGAAAAGAGATGGATGGAATGCTTGAATTAATATCATCCACAGGTAATTACTCGGTCCGCATCCCAATCCATAATTATTTTCCATAGCATGCCAGCTCAGTTTGGACCCAGCCATATGCAAATCAGTCTTGACTCTGCTCCAATGGGAACAGGCAAGGTTCTCCCTGAACCGAAACACAAGCAACCCAGGTCTGGTTTTGCCCTAATTAGGGCTCATCAGACAGGTATAGCTTGGTTCCCATGACACAGAGAATGTCCAGATGTGGTTTCTGTGACACTGTGTAACTGGAACAAATCTTTACCTATCTTGGAAAGCTTATTGGCAGTCCCTTATTGAGGAACTATGACCTCGTCTGCATTTTATTTAAGGATAATCCTGCTTCTTTTGATTGTTGGAATTTCCCACACACCAGGATTCTCAACTTAGTCTTCCATCCCATGCAGATTCTGTGCCTGTGACATCATCAGACATTGCCAGGTAGCAGAAATGGAAACATAACAAGCAGATGGTTGTTGACAGTGTCATAATGGCTCCATTGCTGTTGACTAGGATACAGAGGATGAGAGTTCTAGATCTCAGGCGCAGTGGTCACTTTCCTTGGAGACTTGGAAAGAGGAGGTTGGAGCTGTGTTAGCTTGTGAGAACTGCAATTTCTTTCAACACTGACATTTATTAGTGCGCTTGAATACTACTGCTACTGGTAAGTTAATTTATGTATTAGATTGCTTGACTGAGGGTCCTATTAAGAGTATGTGGATGATATACTCAGTCAAAATGGGACAGATACTTCTTCCGCCATGTTACAAGTGCCTTAGACTATAATACACTTGGAATATGATGGATGGGACTTCTGTTACGTTTTGACTCTAAATCATTATGTTCATATTTAACTAACATAGAATTTAGACATTGTTCTACCTCTGAAGGCCTATGTATTTTCAGAATCTATGCGCACTTACACACACACATACTGGGGACAAAAGATGAGACTTTACGTTAAAGTTAAGGGATGAGGGATTATGCATTAGGGGAATAGATGTGAGGGTATGGGGGTTAGAAAGTTGTGGTTTTAGGTTAAGGGTATAACAGTTAAGGTGGTGAGGTACAGGTTTAAGTTTTAAGGGTTTTGGGTATAATGTTAAGGAGTTAAAGGGTTAGTAGTTAGAGTTATGACAGTTACAGACGATACAATTTAATATTGTTTGATGCACGGTATAGGTATTGGCAATTCTGGGTGTAGGGTTAGTGGGTTAAGCGAATAGAGTTTAACAAATTGAAGAATAAGGTATAGGGACAAAAGTATGGCTTAAGTATTTAGGGGATCTTTTTAAGGTTATCGGGGAGAGGATTCAGGGTGTGGGTTATAGGATTAAAGAAACCCTGCTATTACATTTTTTTAATAATACAGATGGAAATGTTTTCGATATGAGGTAGGCTAATGAGTGTTTCGTGAATTTATTGCCCATCTGTAAGAAAAATATGCAGGTTCACTATTCACAAGTAACATTGCACTCAATTCATTTCAGTGTGGCACACATGACTTTCCTGGTAATTCAATTAGAAGTGTTGCAAAATAACTGGACCTATTTCTCAGTAAACAATGTGAATATCAAGGTACAAACACTCACACACACACCCGTTGAGTACATAGTTTTATTGTTATCTATAATAGTTTCTACGACAAATGTGTACATCTCTCCGATCCTCTTCTTTCTCAGCTTTCAATTAAGTACCCAAAGATATTTGTGCACCATGTGCCAGTTTAGATGATTTCTCACTTCACAAAAAGCTTATGATTTATGTTTCCATGTTCAATTTTCTTTTGTGATTGATTATGTTTGCTTTTGTATTTTTAAAATATCTAGACATGTGTTAATTGAGTGCGAAGTGTTTTAAGTGCTAGGGGCTGATGGCTGTAAATGGTACGCCTTACCTAATGTGTAAAATTCTTTTATCGTCAAACATTCCCTTAGTGGTTTAGAGTTGATTTTTTTAAATGAAAAAATATTTTTTGTGATTTATTGTCCACAAGATTCTATAGGCAACTCTATTTTTGCTTTGCTATTGCACACATTTAGGTTTTCTGCTCCTCCTTCTGTCTGTTCATGTGAGTCTTGTCCTTGAGGACTCTCAAGTTGTACATACGTGTTATGAACCTGGGTAGTGGTACAGAACAAGAGGAAAACCTACAGGCTGTGGTGAAATGGAAGAAGGATTACTTGCGTTCTGTTCAAACCCTATTCACCATCTAGAGATATCTAATAAATGTTTACATTAGGGCTGGGTTTGTATACCTATCAAAGAGAAAAAAGAATAGATGCTTTTGAGGTATGTTTGCAGCTAATCAATGTCAATGGTGATGGTTTCATATCTGTTGGTCAGCCTTACAACCTGCCAAAATATTAATATTCAGTGAGTCGGTAATATTAGTTCTAGATGTCATGACCAGGAACAGGATGAGGTGGTGTTCAACTTGGCCCTTTATGCAAGGTTACCCCAGATTTTTTCCTTCATTTGCTGAACCCGTTTTTGTTGGCTTTTAGGACTCTGCGCACTTTGCTCCTGCTAAATTGGCCTACGCCTGATTGGTTACATTTACTTTACTTGTAGGACCCTAGTTTATGGGACTAAATGTACCCAGGGCCTAGAAATTAAATGCTACTAGTGGGCTGTAGCACTCATTGTGCCCTCCTCCCCCCACTGAAGAAGCGCTGCAAAACATGTCTCAGGCCTCCCACTGAAATCTGTAGTGCAGTTTTAAACTGCCCCCAGGCAAAACAAACCTTTTGCCAGGCCTAAACCTTCCTGTTTAATACTTATGAGTCACCCCTAAGTCCGACCCTAAAGGCTCATTGGGCAGAGTGCATTGTATTTAAAAAGTAGGCCATGTTTATTTCAGTTTTACATGCCTGGACAAAGAAAAAATTCTAAAGGCAGTTTTCAATATTGTAAAGCTAGCTCTCCCATAGACTAGCACTAGGTTACCTTGTTACACCATAACTTACATTTTGGACCTGAGAAAGAAACACTGTTTCCACTCAAATAAATTGTAATTTGAAATAATCTTTAATGGTAAAGCGGATTTTAAGTTGTTATTCTGAAAAAGCCAATTTTAGAAAGTGTGCATTTTCCTGCATAAAACAAATGTGCCTTACTGCCAAGGTCCAGGGTCACATGACTGTGAATGCCTCTCCTGTGGTGTTTTGTGTATTACTTCAAGATATGAGGTCAAAAGGGCCTCCTGACCAGGAAGTCCTAGAAAGTTGTGCTCAGCCTTCCTGAGCTTCAAAGCATAGCCTTGGGGCTTGCCCACCCCTTCCTGACTTTTAAGGGTTGCCTGCTGTGCCACTGACAAATGCAGCTCACAACTAGGCATGTCTACCCTTTGTTACCCTAGACAGTTTGGAGCCAAACACAGGAAAGAGGGAAGTTTAGACAAAGAGGACATCCTTCAACCGCAGGCTAGCACTGAGGATAAAAGTGGCACTTTCAAAACCTCTCATCAAAACACTGCTGGATCTGTGGAAGATTCAGGAAAAGGACTGCCCTGCTATCTGAAGAAGGCAAATGGGACCTGCTTGTCTTAAACTAAGGCTCTGCAGAACTGATGCCAAGAGTCATTTGACTGACCTCCTGTTTGAGCTACAGGGAAAAAACAAGCTTCCAGAGGCCTCCCTGCAACTGTCAAGCTGACCAGCACCAAATGGAACTGCCTGGACCTGCCTGAGCCCTGGTGCTGGCCTCTGCTGGAGTGAGCGCTGATCCCAAAGAGGTGCCCATCCAGGTCCTAGACCTTTGGCTGGCATCAGAGTGTTCTCTTCTTGCCTGAAAACCACAAGTCCTGAGTCCCAGGTGAAGATTCTAAGGTTTTTGGTCCCTGTGCGACAGGATGACATGTCACATAGATGACCTCAGACTGAATCTATCCTTTGTGGCATGGGGTCAAGTGACACAGGGTTTTCAATGATCTCTATTCTGACCTTTTCTAACTGATTCCCGCGAATAATGCTTTGATCAGACATTTTCACAGAACACTCCTTTGCAAGACAAGATCATAGGAATTTCATGTGCACCTTGCAACAGAAAGTTATTGTCACAGTGTGCTATCATCAATTGTATATTTTCCCCAAAATGATTTAGCTATAAAGGACACTGTTCTTCAAGTTTAAGCTGAACCACAAAGGACCATCATCCTTTACATGTTGTGTTATTCCTATTAGCTGAATAATATTTATGGTCAAATGAATCGTGTAATCCACAAATAAATGCTAAAGCTGATTATTGAATTAGATCTATTGAGATTTCTCATGGATCAATGTAACATTTATGACTAGCAAGCATTTAACACAACTGCCAAGTTTTGCACCCAGGGATCCCAGGTAGCATCAAATAGACAATAAGATGGAAGCTTGAGTTGTCTATGATGCATCTCAGTATCCTGATACAAAAACCATTACCTTACTCAATGATAAGCCTGGTATTTTGCCTCCCACCATACCTCTCTTCAAATCTTTCTACTGCCTAAATATTAAAAAAAAATAACTGGCCTCCGACCACTCTACCACACCTCTCTCTACAGCTTTCCTTGCCCTCCACACTCGAAGCTGTGCTCTCTGCTCTCCATCCAAGGCTGACAGGCACTCTGAGAGACCTGTCAGGATAGCCTGGAATGGATATGTCAGTTTGCAACAGTGTGAAACAACTTTTGTCTCCCAGGTTTCTAATGTCATAGCAATAACAGGAGTTTGGAATCTGGTATTCATGCTAATGACTCTCTGTGATAGTCAAACATAAAATATTGATGGCTGGTGAGCAAGTCACAGAACAGCCTAGAGATTTCAGTTTCAGGCCAGCAGTAAAATGTTTGAGTCTGGTGAGCAAGGCAAAAACGTTCATAGATATTATGCACTTTCCATTTAAATTCACAAACGTGAAGAATCCCTTTTTTGGGGTAATAACTTTCTGCTACTTAACTGAACATCCCACAAACACTAGGTATCTTATGGCGAATCTTCCAACCACTCCTGATTCTGTGTCAATGACATCATCAAGCATTGCCAGGCTGCAGAGATAGAAACATAACAAGCCTGGAATTGCTAATGATGTCACAATGGCTCCATTACTGGAGCCTAGAACACTGAGGCTGAGGCTTCTGGATCTCAGGCGCAGTGGTCACTTTCCTTGGATACTTGGAGAGAGAAGGTTAAAGCTGTGTTAGCTTGAGAGAAACTGAGATTTTCTTCAGCACGGATATTGTGAGTCTGAACTACATGTGAGTCAGGTATGTCCTTTGACTTATTACTTCGCATGCGGTGAAATTTAACTAGAATAGACATGGAAAAATATCCCCTCCAAATGTATGTGGCTTTTGGCATTTAGATTTTTCTGAGGGTTTTTACTACAAGCAGCATGACTAAAACATGGACAATCCACAACACAGACACCAAAAGTGTAGTGCGCCAGGAGCCGAATTTGCAGAGTGGTGGAGAAAGGGGGCGTGGCCTCCGAAGACCTCTTATCCATCCCGCTGTGTGGGACTTACTGGAGGTAACAGGAGGGATAGTTGGCAACCAAGGACGTCGTTGGGGGCCAACTACCCCTCCTGTTACCTCCAGTAAGTCACACACAGCAGGATTGCTGAGAGGTTGTCGGAGGTCACACCCCCTTCTACACCACTCTGCAGACATGCCTCCTGGTGCACTACTACTTGGGAGATGAAGTCCCCTTGGCACTTGAGGGTCCTTGGGGGCCAACTACTCCTCCTGTTACTTCCAGGAAGCCCCACACAGCTGGATTGCTAGGAAGTTGTTGGAGGCCACACCCCCTTTCTCCACCACTCTGCAAATGTGCCTACTGGTACACTACTGGTTAAGGGAAGAAGTCCACTTTAGTCCTGAGGCCCTCATGAGTAAAGTAGAATTAATTGCCCAACCAGTATTGTGCCAGGAGGCACATTTGTAGAGTGGTGGAGAAAGGGGCATGGCCTCTGACAGCCTATTAGCAATCCCATTCTGTGGGACTTACTATAGGTAACAGGAGGGACTTTTCACCCCCAAGGGCCCTCTGGAGGCAAGGGAACTTATCCAGCAACACACCAGGAGGAGCGTTTCCAGAGTGGTGGAGAAAGGGTGCAGGGACTCCGGCGAGTTGCCGGGATTTAAAAAAATATATATTTTCAAATATTTTTAGGGAAGGGGGCTGCATATTCCCCCTTTCCTGGGCTGATTTTGCCCCGAGACCCTCATCCCCTGGGGCCAGGAATTTTTGGAATGGGGAGGAGGACCGTGAAGCCCCCTCCCCGGGCCAATTTAAGCCCCGGGGGCCCCATCCCCCGGGCCCTGCCTTTATTTTTTCTTTGTCAAAAGTCTTTTTTTATAGAAGGAGAGGGGGCTCCCACAGTCCCTGCCGGCTCCCCGCGTCCTGCAGGTGCCGGCATTGCTTTTGGACAGAGGGAGCTGCTGAACATGCAGTTCCCTCTTTCCAAAAGCAATTCTGCTCCACTTTCAGCAAGCGTTAGCATTTTTTATGCTTTCACTTGCTGAAAGCGGAGCAGTGTTTGCTTTGAGCCATAGCAAACATCAATGTCCCAGGGGTGGGCACCCCAGGACATTACAGGAGCTGGCCCTGGAGGTGACGGTCCCCAGGGCCATCTATGGCTCCACAATGGGGGCGTGTGACACCCTATTTCAAGTATTTAGCTGCGGAGTGGTGTTGGTCCCGGGGGCCAGGGGTCCGCAATGGACCCCCTTAATTATTCTATTCGTGCCCCAGGGCTGCGTTGGAAGGCGTGGGGCCTCCCCTACATTCTTTTGAAAATAATGTATGTGCCTCGGGAAGGTGGTGGTCCCCAGGGCTGCCGAGGGGCCAGGCGGGCCCCCTGCATTTGTATTATTCAGTGCCCCGGGGAGGTGACAGTCCCAGGGGCTGCAGGGGGCCAGGTGGGCCCTCCCGCATTTGTATACTTCAGTGCCCCAGGCAGGCCCCCACATTTCTGTAAGTGGTTAATTAAGTGGTGGTGGTCCCTGAGGCTTTTCAAAAGCCTAGGAGGGGGGCCCATGAGCCCCCCTCCTTGATTGTAATATGCCCATGAGTTTTGGCTTACCCGGAGGCTTCATAAAAAAGATGCCATGTGCCTCATTTTATTTTTCCGCGGATCTGCGGGTCCACCCACAAATTCGCAGCAAATTAAATAAAAAATAAATTTTACCCCCAGCGGATTCCCTGTGGGACCCCCCCACCATATCTGGGGGGTCAGGTTATTCCTACCCTACCCCTTTTTCATTATTTTTTACTTTTTTTGTGGGACCCAGCTTCAAGCCAAGTCCTAAGATGAATGCCAACACTTCTTGGTTGAAGTGTTGGCAGCCAATCAAATTTTAGTAAGATCTGCAAGTCCACTGCAAGGACTCGCATCCCCAGATATCTATATTTTTTAAATTTTAATATCTCGGAAACTACTGAACGGATTTTCACCAAATCATAAAAAGTACACTTTCTGGACCAACTCCTAGCTTTCTGCCAAATTTGGTGTAATTCTGTTCAGTGGTTCAGGCTGTAGTCATGTTCCAAATATGAAAGATTCACATAGACATAATATGGGGAAAACATCTTTTGGGACCCCCACTCCTAGCTTTCTGCCAAATTTGGTGTAATTCTGTTCAGTGGTTCAGGCTGTAGTCATGTTCCAAATATGAAAGATCCACATAGACATAATATGGGGAAAACATCTTTTATATATATATATAGTAGCTATTGGGTTTTGTAGGCTGACTGGGGCATGAGCCCTAGTCAATCAACAACCACAGCTAATGTAGCCTGCTCTCACTCTCTGGTAGCTTGGCACAGAGGAGTCAGGGTTAACTTAGAGGCAATGTGTAAAGCATATGTGCAACACTTCAAACAGTAAATCTGTGAAAACGTCACAAAAAAAGATTCCACACCAGGTTAAAAAAATAGAGCTTCATAAAATAAATGAAACAATGCCAAAACAACCAACATCCAATCAGTAGAACTTGAGACATTGAATTTCAAATATTTAGGTCAAATAGCGCCGAAAAGCACTATTTGGGCTATCTAGTTGCGCTGGACTGGCACAAAGTCAAAAGTTCAGGCAGACAGTGATAGAGCACGGGCCGGCTACAGGGACCCAGTTAGGCCAGCTGAACCAAAAGACCTTATTCCTGGTTGCAGAGCGCTTGCGTGGATACACGTCGAAGATGCATTGTGCAGACGAAGCGATGCATCAGTTCTGAAGTGCTGTGAGGCTGTGGTGTGAGGTCCTGATGCATCGATGTCAAAGATTCTGTCGACATGGCTTGCGATGCGAAGTCTGGTGTCAAGGATGCGATGTGCAGCAGGGGCAATACGACGGTTCCGATGACTGTTAAAGCTGCGATGCGGAGATCCAGTGTCATCATCCAGGTTGCCGTCAACGAAAGATGCAAGGAACTTGTGCCGGCAAAAGGTCGTGCAGCGGCGGTTCCGAAGGCGATGCATCTGTCCCAGATGCTGGAGACTGTGGCGATGTAAGTCTTTTGTGACGGGTCCTATCCAAGCAACAGCGGCGGTGCAGCGGTTTTGCTTGAAGATGCACCACCCAGCCATGGAGATACATCTGTTCTGCTCGGGATATGTCATTCAGCAGATGATGCGTTGGCTCCACTGGAGATACACCTACTTCCAAGGGTCCAGGACTGGGGTGCCACCACTTGCAGGGCAGATTAACAGACAGCAAAGTCTAGGTGCAGAAGCAGGTTGGTTGGAAGTCTTTTATGTCCTTGAGACTTCAGATCAGGATGCCAGCTAGCTAGCCGTTCTAGTTACTCTGGGTTTAAGTGAGGAAGGTGCAGTCACCTAGGCAGAAGTGAAGCAGGCCAGCAGGTCAGTACAGCAAAGCAGGAATCCAACAAGGCAGTAGTCCAACAGAGTGGCAGTCCATTTAGCAGCACTGAAGTCCTTCTTCCTGGCAGAGTCTTCACAGGTCCAGAAGTGTACTGAAATGGTGGTGTCAGAGGTCCAGTATTTATACACAATTGTGCCTTTGAAGTGGGAGAGACTTCAAAGACATGCCTTTTAAGTGCACAGAGGTCCTCTCTTCCAGGCCTGGCTCCAGAATCACAGCAGGGGGTATGTAGCCCTTTATGTGGTGAGAGGACACAACCTATACAGGTGTAAGTGAGGCTAGGTCCAGCTCCTCCCTCTCATCCTGCCAGGATGGCCCATCAAGTCACACCTAAACTCCCATTGTTGGTGGCTGTCTAGGGGGAATACACAAAGCCCAACTGTCACCCACCAACAAGAGGCACCAAAGGGCTAAAGTAAGAAAATGCTAACTTTCTAAAAGTGGCATTTGCAGAGTTGCAATTTAAAATCCGATTTCACAATAAGTTTATATTTTAAATTGTGATTCCAGAGACACAAAACTCAAAAAGTCTATCTCTTCACAATTAGGGATTACACTTATAAAATGTAATAAGATAATCCCAATGTTCCTATTGGAGACATTAGTCTTGCAGTAGTGAAAAACAAATGTAAAGGGTTTTCACTACAAGGACATGCAAAACTTAAAAGTACATGTCCTGCCTTTTAAATAAATTGCACCCTCTGGGTTGTCCAGGGCCTACCCTAGGGTTGACTTATTTGTATAGAAATGGAAGATTTGTTCCCGATCGACATCAGACGCGCCCCCACCCTGCACATCTTCAGGAAGACCCTCAAGACCTGGCTCTCCAACTGACCGGAGCTGCCCCCCTCCCCAGCGCCTTGAGACCCTCACGGGTGAGTAGGGCGCTTAAAACTCCCTGAATGATTGATTGACAAAAGGTTTATTTTGCCAGGTCGACATGGCAGTGTAAACTGAACACACAGGCCCTGCAATGGCAGGCCTGAGACATGGTTAAAGGGCTACTTAAGTGGGTGGCACAACCAGTGCTGTAGGCCCACTAGTAGCATTTAATTTGCAGGTCTGGGTACAGGGATGACCACTTTGCTAGAGACCTATAAGGAATTTAAATATGCTAATTGGGAATGAACCAATGTTACCATGTTTAGGGGAGAGAGCACAAGTACTTTAGCACTGGTTAGCAGATGGCAGATGGTAACGTGCACAGAGTCCTAATACAAGGTAAAACAAGGTCAGAAAAAGTGGAGGAGGAAGGAAAAAAGTTGGGGGAAGAGAACCCCAAGGCTGTCAGATCAAATATATATATATATATATATATATATATATATATATATATATATATACACATGCACACAAACACAGTGGCACTGGCTGTCTTCCACTCATACAATACCCCTTTCACAAACACATTCTGCCAACAGTACTGCAATGCTCCCCTATGCCCCTTATGCCCACTACAAACTCTCCAAGAGGCCTTACCCTCCTCATTTTGATTCGTCTGCATAACTACTCCGGTCACTTATAAATTAGCTGATTAGGTGATTTAAAATGCTTTTTGAATGGCCTTGGTGCCATCTTAAACTGTTCTTACCACCTATTTCCTTCATACTTATACATTTACCTTACGACTTGAAAAGCAACCAACCAAATGTTTTAACAATGACGCTGCAGTACAGCACTGATAGATGTGCACCTTTGATTTAGCTTTATCTTTAATATACAAATCAATGACGTCAAAAGCACAAAGAATAGTTGTGTCACAAGACAGGTGATGTTTTAGGGCATTAGCTTCATTTAGCAAAATGAAGCTGATTCCATGTAACATAAAGCACTATGGATAGATAGAAATGTTTGCAAGGTTCCACAGGTTCAGCATATTTCATCCCAAGCCTAGACAATGTTTTAGTTGTCACTTATAGAAAGTGGGCGTTACTTGATGAAAATGTGCATTCCCACAATTTCTGATAGAGGCAAATTCTGGTATGAAAACAGTAACTTAAAGTATGGGTTTTAGGGATGAGAAGTGATGAATTCTTTTGTACAGTACATCACAGTTAAAATGTTTTCCCATTGTTTTTGGCGAATTGAAATTGAAATATTTTGGTATTTAGGGTTTCATTATAAAAACATCTTAGGCGATAATCAAGTTTTGTTTTCAACTCTACTCTCCCCTCTCCTCACCTGACTCTGGTTATAGAAGTGATGTTCTTTCTCTAATAATTTCTTTGAAACATCAGAAATTATTCATGCTAAAAGGTAAGGTCGTAGGTTCACAGACCCGTCTTGAATCACCAGTGTTTGGAAAACATATATAGGCATATTTACAAGCCCCTAACGCCACCGTAGCGTCATTTTTTTTACGCTCCGGTGGTGGTGCGGCATTTCACATATTTACAAGGTGGCGCAAAGCCACGTAAACATAACTTAACGCCACCTTGTAAATATCATCCTGGCTGCTGCGTCCCGGGCAGCAAGGGGGCGTGCAATGGGTGTTGCTGAGGGCATTCCATTGTAAAAGCTTTGCCTTTTGATGCTGTACCCAGATTTTCAAGGCTAGGGCAGTGCCAAAAACTAAGGCCAGGTAATACCTGGTCTTAGGATGGCGATATGAGGAGAAATTATTAATTTCTCCTCGTATTTTGCTCTTTCTATGTGTGCTGCAGAAGAGCAAATCGCCATTATTGATTGTTTATTTGCAGGAAGTGTCTCTTCCTGCGCATAAACAATCGCCCCTGCAGCACAGGCACCCTTGCAACATGGCACAAGGGTGCCTGCACTGGGGCTAGGTAGCTTTTTTAGCGTCAACGCTAGAGAAAACGCTGGGGTGCGCTGTATTTTTGTAAATACGGCTGATCCCTGCATTTAAAAAATGTCTGAGTGCTGCGTTGCCAAATTTGGCGTAACACCACGCTCCGGCATTGTTTTGTAAGTATGCCCCTTATTGTATACTGTTTCCTAATGTGGGAGGCTATGTCATTGATCTCAGACTTTCACAACTCATGGAATGTGTGACAACTGAAGTTCTTGACTTCACACACTAACTTTATTTTTTAAATCCTAGCTGTTTGCCTACCGTCCAGTTGGGTGAGCACCATCAACCACAGCTGACATTTGAATTTTACTCAATTCAAGATGTCCATCAATGTGAGTTTTTATTTCATGCCTGTAAGTGTAAATAAGGTATCATGCTTAGTTGTCATTACCAGGGTTTGAGTTTCTGAAATACAAAAGTGTACTCCTAATTAGGGTGAAAGTTTACAGCTCAAGGACCAAGACAATAGCAGCAAATATAGTAGAAAGGGATAAAGGAAGCAGCAAGTGAGCAAGGGAAAAACATGAGACATGCACGTGTTTTAAAATAGGCGAGGAATACAATGTAGTGTCACTAAAAACACAGGGAGCGGGAACAGTTTTTGGAGTAACCTTTGAACTTTGTTTTTGTTTGGTAACTGAGAAATGATTGGAGCTGGACATATGGTTCCTTCCCAACTCACAGCGTGAAGTTTGAAGGATTGGGAGAATAAGTAGTGAGTAAATTATAGTGCTCACTTTAAAGTTTACCCCTTGATGAAAAGAGTGTGTCGCTTGGGATGTTCTCAGATTTGTTCACAATTGATTCAGTGTCTCCAAAAAAGTGTGGGAGATTGATCTTTTTCCCAAAGTTGCACAAACATCATGTTTAGTTCTCACCCCACTACAGGCCTTCAATGTGAAGTGAAAGAGTTACACTGAGCTATACAATTTACTTCCCCTTCAAGGCATGGGTGAGATATAGGGCAGCACACCGAGGAGGCTCATAGAATGTGGTGAGGCCAGTAACTTGGAGACCATGGCAGCTGAATATGTAGGTGTTCCCTTCAGTAGTTAGCTACTACATTTCAACAAGAAGGTGGCTGCACAGGGTGTAACACTGTATAACAACATGACTCAATGGTGAAATCTGGTTTTAGAGAGAAGGAGCTCATGATTTTGTTCTGCTTCTCTTGTAGTTGCAAATGCGAGCCCGCCTGAGGTCAGTAATCTGCTGCTGTAGACCATATGCAGTGCCTGAGGGAGGTAAGTGGTCAAAAACAAAACCCCTCATTACCTCATGGTCCTATACATAAATGTACTCTGGGTGTTCTTTTGTGTGCCTTCTATGATTGTTTATAGTTGCATTTAAACAAATGAATGCAGTTCTGAAACAAGTACAATTTCAGCACAGAACAAGCTGTCCTTGAAGCTATTGTGTAATATTATAGTACGTGAAATGCAGGGGGAATCAACCACTCAATATTGAAGTACATGCGGATATGGAGGCAGAAGTCATTCAATATTAGAATGTATGGTGGATGTGGTGGCGGCATCAATCATTCAGTATTTCAGTTCTGGGCGTATTGGGCCATCAGTCATTGAGGTGGGAGGGACTTACTGTGTTTCTAATCCTGGCACCACCCCAGCAGAATGCTCAAAAGACAACCAAATGCAGCACTGACAAATTATTAGAGCCCTATGGCATGTGGGTGGTGGGCTTGGAGGCCACAGGATGAATAGGCAAGATGGCCCCCTCCCTTCCAAGAGACCCCATGGGACAGTGAACTTTCTCTCTATTTGATCTCTGGCTGTTCTATTTCTCTATCTACACTCTCTGCCTACTGCTACAACTGACTCTTTTTACCCTGTGTCATTTTAAGGACTTTTGGCATCCTGGTCAAGACATATTTCAACTAGTTATGTGACCCTGTTAACATATAATTTAGTACTGTTTGGCATCATGTGGGCTTGAATTACCAGGAAATGGGCAATAAAATTCAAATTTGTACTGTACAGGGGCCTTTAAATTATGTTTTGCCCAGGACCCACAAAATCCTTAAGATGACACCGAAAATGATCACAGGTAGTGTGGCCTTTAAATGCATGCTGCCAAATGTTGGTGATGGCCGCAGAGCTACGTTACACAACAGGGGTCTTTGGAAGTACCTAGTCCACAGAGTCCAAAGGGACAATGTATGCTGAGGGGAAATGGAGAAGTCTGCTCACCTCAGCAATCCTCAATCTCAAATTACACTTTTCTTCAGTGTGGCCAAATTAGCACAGCACTCCTGGTATTTGGATAGGAGGTCCGTGGCCTTAGAATTCAAAAGCAAAATTACCAATTGTAGACTGGGCCATGAGCATCACTGCACAAATTATAGCAGTTTCAGAGTTGCAGTAAGTAGATTCAGAAGTGCCTGCCCAAAATAGTGTCCAAGAGACAATACATTCCAATGGGGTGCATGAGAACAGGCACTCCACTTGTAAGCCTCTCTCAAAAAATGCGATGCTTCGCTGCAGGGGGAAATTAGAAGAGCCTTCTAAATGTATATATATCAATACAACAATCACAAATATGTATTGTTGTGTTTTGTTGTGTTATGTTGTGTTATGTTATGTTATGTTATGATATTTTATGTTACGTTTTGTTATATTGTCATGTTATGTTATTGTTTCAAGCACCAGCAACTCGGGCCATGAAAGGAGGACCATCTGAGGATCCACTATCTTCAGCTTGTGCAGACATATCGGACTCTGTAATCAAAATTCACATTGAATCTAGTGATACTCATGCCCTCAATCTAACCCTAAGTTTTGACCATAGGCTCTTTGTGATTAACAAATACCAATGGTGTTCAATATGATGAACTTCAATCAAGGCCCTTTTGAATAGGTTAGAGAGCTCATGGGGTCTGTTGTCTTGTATGCCGGGGGCTTTTACATAACATAACAATTGAGGAGTCTAACTATAGAAATTAAGAGTAACAGTGTCAGAACCTCTTTAAGAGGGCCACGGGGCATGCAGGGGCTACTGGGCCCAACTGTAGTGGTTGAGGTCTTTTTCTCCTGATCTCCCAGGGCCGACCTACTATGGGTCCTGAGCAACTTTGCCTAGTACCCCTGCTGCACTTGACTCTCAGTGATAGCTGTGGATAACCAGTTAAAGGCTCCCTTGTGGGGGAAGTGTAGAGATACAGGTTGATTAACATGACTCATAACTCGAAGTGCACTCAGTAATGTCAATAAATCAATGACCAGTCAAGTATTTGTTTTTATATTAAAAAGAAGTATTTTATTTTTAACTCCACACATTCAAAAAAGTATTTCAGCATTCTTAAGCAATAACACAGTCCCCTTGAGGTCGGGGCTCTAGTGTTTAACTGGCAAATCCCTGTATCAAACTCATTCTTGTAATGTGGTTGGAGGTGTCCCCCATTCACAGGTGCCCACTCTTAGGAAACAGTCAAAAGTGTCTATGGTGCCACAGCACCTTATCAGCGAGTGACCCTGGGCCTGAAAGGACTGTATTAATACTTACCTGCTCCAGCAGCAAAGAAACATTCAGCACTAAAGAGGGTGCCTCGACTTCGGGTGCTTCCAATGCTCCGCTCCTGCTCATTCAAGTTGATCTGCACACTGGATGGGTGGCAGCACCCAGCAGGTGCAGGTTCTATTCTCAGGAGCACAGCCGGCTTCAACAGCAATCGGAGGTGCTCCTGGCTTCCGTTGGCGTGGTAAATTCAGCTTTTCCTACACAAGGGGAGGGGGTTGATCCTTGTGCCCCGACCCGGTGCCAGTGACGGGGTGAAGTCCTCTCAACCTACTCTGGAGTCCACGGGTCAGGTCGAAGGGCTGATCTTAGTGCTTCTTTCCGACCTGCAGGTCGCAGCTTCAGTTTACTCAGGTGACAGCCCAAACATTTGTTGTACTGGGTACTGGCAATCCCGCCTGGCACACGGGGTTGCATACAGTACCCGCTGGCAAGAAATCAGTCTGTACTCCGCAGGAACATATACCACGACAGCCCCTCCTGGCATATGATGTCACCACTAAGGCCCGCACAGGTCTTGGTGCTTTGTTGGCAACAATTACTTCCATGGTGGCCCCTCCTGGCATACGGAGTCATTGCAACCAAGTGGTACGGGCTAGGTTTAACGCTCTTGGCACAGCTCTCGATTCACAGCTGAGTCCACTGTGGCCCTCTCCTGGCATTCGGGGGTCGCTGATTTGATCCTGCACACAGACAAGGACCCATCCAGTGCTCCTCAAACCTCGCACTGGGAGTCTTCGGCAGAGCTCCCTACTGGACCTTGCTCCCTTCAACGCTCTCCTCTTCCTCACAGGGCACACTGATCTTGGCAAGCAGGCAGGCGATGGTGCTCCAGGCTCCAGAACAGCTGGCCTTGGTTTCAATGGATGATGCCCTCCTCTTACCCAGCAGGAAAACTAGCAGGCCTAGGCCCTCAGTCCAGGTCACAGGCAGAAGTCTTGCAGAGCTTACCCTCCTCACACAGCCAGTCTGGCTGCTTGGCAGAAGACAAATATAGGGTCTCAACCACCCTTATTATAGTCCTTTTCCAGACGCCAAATGTCATTTAGGGTCTGATTCTTTTTAAGTTTTATGTTAGAGTTATGCTTCTTTTGAAGTGTACACTTTCCTCTCTCTGTTTTCTCTTGAAAGGCTGCTAGCACAGCAGGAGAGACTCTGAAGCTGATAGTCACACAACAGAGGCCATAGGAGTGACTAGAGTTCACACCTGGATGCCAACCACAGCAACATATGCATCAAAAGGTTATTCCCAGGCTCCCAGCTCTAGTCTTTCTGATACATTCCCTTATCAGCCCCATCGCCTTCCTGAGATGTGTCCTGGCCCTTTTCTTTGTGATCTATTACTGAATGAAAGAGCACCCATTGAAGTGTACTGTGGGTCTCTCTCTCTCTCCCTTCTCCAGTGTGTCCCACCCAGCTCACAGGAATGCAGCAATACACAAAGCTGTCTGAGGGGATTCCTCTACTCCTAATGTCTTCATTAGGCATGCCAGAGCTTCCCAAAATGGAACCCAGGGTCCTACATATAATGTACCATTGCAGGTACATTTGCACTCAGTGTATGGACACAGTACACACTCTATGAAGTACTGTTACTTTCATGCATAGTGCCCTCACAGGCACACATACATTCAGCACACTCATTCACTCTACGCACTGTTCATTACTGTAGCCTTTCTGTGTTGTGCCATGATGTGCTACTTGAAAACACACACACTGCCAGTACACATATTCATCAAGCACATATTGCACAGCACTTAACCTTTCATGTATTGTATGCATGCTTCCACTGTGCACACACTGAACAGCACTACATCTCTCATATCATGTATTCCTCACAGGCATACATACACCCAGTACATGCGCTCACCATGCATGTACTGCACAGCACTGCTCTATCCCTGTACTGTACTGTTCCCAGGCACACATACAACCAGTGCAGAGTCACCACTCCTGTGCAGCACTTTAGGCATGAAGGACAAGGGTGAGCTAGGCACACAGCAGTGAAACTTTTAAAACGGTGAGTGAGCCTGTAGGCCTAACTCCAGTGACACAGGGTAAAAAGGACCTGTTCACTCTTATAATCACTACACAGTATGCTGCCACCACAGCACTCATGCTGTTTAACTTCTGGTGAAGGCAGTGGCCTTCCAGCACTGTTATGTTCCATATAGGCACCCCAATATAGGCTCAGGTAGCAACCAAACCTCTCACCTATATTTCCCCTGCCATTACACTACATAACGGTTCTTGGGACTGACCTTTTACCTAGTTACGGTACTGGATGTGGGGTTTTCCCTGAAAACTAGCCTCATTCATTATGCATGAGGATTCTTGGAAACTCAGCAGGACTACCATCTCCTGCATAATAACTATGTATAAGGGTCATTCCTTCCGTCATCCTAAGTCCGACATGACACAGCAAGGTATATCCCCTGAGGGTACCACTTTGGGTATATAAAAACCATATCTTTGCTGAGACAGGGAGAGGAGAAAAAGGACTTCCATGCTGACACACTGACACAAGACGCTGAGGTTCCTGCATGGAGACACTCCAGCTCGCAGTGGTCTGACATCCCTCGCGGGGTGTCCATCGCGAGACCAAGACGGGGTCCCACAGTCTCCCACTTCATGTAATGGGGTTGACTTTATCCTAGAGGGATTCTTGGCTTTTCACCTACATACACGCTAGGTACATTTAGGTACATCTTGTTAGGGTTGATTTGTAGGAGTACACATTATTACTGTCATGTATTCATTGTTTTAGCACTATGGTAGAAATCTACCATCCTTTTACTCTGTCAGTGCTTATCATCATTTATATCTGTATCTGTCAAATGGTTGTTTCAGCACACCTATTTTACACTAGAATAACACTGGTTCAATAAATGCTTATTGAAAACTTTCCCCCCGTTTATTCTGTGTATCTCTCTGAGACAAAGTGAGCACGAATGACTGAGTGAAAAGTACTGTACTGTTTCCACGATCCCTGATGGGGCAGAGTTGTCATGTTCGATAGTTGCCAAGAACTATTCTCTCCTTGGTAAAAGGAGTTCACAGTGGCACTGTGAGCTAGCTGGTATGCATGCGAACATACCCGGTGGGGGTATCTGGAATCAGTCTGGACACCAATCCCACAGTCTATGTTGTCTAAATGCGCAGATCCTATATAGGTTTATAGGAACTACACAACAGCACTATGAGGGTAGTGCTTTGGGTGCCCCTCCCGGCCCAACAAGACCGCAATCTGTGAGACAGGCCTATGTCATGGAGCACACGCATGATATGCGATTGCTGATAACAACCAGCATTAGGGATCCAGGCAACAGTACAGTTGGGCACTCAGGGCAGGGGTACACGTCCTTTACCATGCAGAGGACTTTTCCGTTCCAACAAACAGCTCTAGCATTATATCCTTACGGGTACTTTCAGTACATCTGCATATTTATGGAAGTTTTGTAGTAGTTGTCAACCAATTAAACAAATACCTATTAAACAAATAAATAAATAATGTTTAGTTGGGTTCAAAAGCCACGACTGAAAATGTAAAGGAATACATTATCACATTTATGGGTTTTCAGAAGCCCACACCGTGGAGGGGCAATTCTCGTTGCATTTCTCTTTGTAGGCCTACTCAGGTGGAAGGTATAGTTCAACCAATCAGCTGTAAACAGAAGTAAGATAAGGGAATGATCCAAAGCTGAGCATTTACCATCTGTATTTCTTGCTAAGAATGCTCCAAAATAAAATCAAACACTCTAGACAGAACATATCACATAAATACAACACACTCAAGATGAATCTATGGTCAGCTATAATGGAGGTCACAACTGCACTTAGGAAACGCCTTATACAATTCCAACACAACACATAAGACAGAACATGTTTCACAAACCCAACACATACAAGATATGTCATTTAGCTGGCTAGGATGTGACTCACAGCAGTACTACTGATTATGAAACACAAAAAGTTCCAGAACACATTAAATAGAATACTACAAACATAGTCAACATGCAACGTAGTATAGGTATGCAGTATAGATGGCTATCACAATAGCTCATTCAACAGAAAACAATAATACTCTTAACATGCATTGAACACATATTCAGATACATTATATAGTAGGCTATTGCAGCACCCAAAAGCACCAATGTTAAAAAAAACTACACACACAGAACATACACAGCATTCACACACATGCACATGTATGTTTAGCAATGCAGAAAATGCAAAAGCAGTTGGGGAAGACTTACAGCCTTAACTATCCAGCTAACCCAAAGCATGACCAGCACACAAAAGCAATAACATATCTTTATTTCGGTAAATGACACAGGTTTGCTTTGTTACCACCAGCACCATGTAGAAAGTCACCAAACTGCGGAAAGCTCCATAAGACCAGCTGTAGGCTAAATGTGCACTATGCAAATGCCTGAAATATAGTTAAACATGCAGATAAATTCCGCTGTAGCTGATGCATTTAAATAAATATGAGGCAACCTAAACTTGCAATGCAAAATACCAAACATTTAGCTTTGTACCCCAATATTTAGGTTTTGAGTTTAGAAAAGGTTGATATATGAAATTTATAACGTGATGCTTTTAAGTCAATCATTGGAGTGTTCACAAGTTTTTCATCAAAATATATGTTGAAGTGAACAAATCATTCCAGCATTATTTTGCTATAACATTCTCTCCCCTTCCCACACTTATGTTTCATCTTTTAGGCATTTCCTCATTATTTTGGTGCCGATCCTCTGTCATGTTAAGCAGCTACATTTTGTCCTGTGGCCTAGTGTTCAGATCTCAGACAGTACCTACTGTCCCCCCACCTGACCTACTTGTTACTTCCTTCTTAATGAAATACTGGTCATTTGTCAACCTGGGTATACAGGATCCTCAGGGAGCCACTCCTACCTGCACATTGTCTAATGCTGCTTTATCTCACTGCTCCTATTTTCAGAATCTGTTACATCTTACACTGCTTATCTTAAGTTCTGAAAATGTTAACTTAACTTTCCTTCAGGATGAATTATCAGCCCACTTTCATCATGCAACCCTACCCTCAAATTACCCTTTACACTTCATGTTGACTTGCCAAGACAAAATGAGCACTGTGCAAAACCATCCAAACAGATGAAGAGAGGGCCAATTGCCAGCCACCACATGTGAGACTAAGGGCTCAATGACATCTATATGGTAACATTGCCATATGCCAGCCACTGACTGGTACAGCACTCAAAAAATCCAATCAGTTGTTCCACATGCCCCAGTAACCTAGAAAAAGGAGTTTGTCTGACTCCCTAGTTTTGGGGCTTTTTTTTAGGCCTCTTTAGTTTTAGATGTCTATTGTTGAAGACCTATTGAGCAATGCAAAACATAGAGTAGTCTTTGTGTTTGTGTCAATTCTTTGCTCATGATTGGATGGTTTTCTTGTCTCTCTCACTTCTCTGCTACTGTATTGATGGCTTTCCACCCTATTCTTGTGCTTGTCTCTCCTTTGAGCCTTTTCTACTCAATCAGTTTTGATTGTATGGCAAGACTTCTTCATCTACAGGCATCAGATCTTGCACTGCAGTGCATATGAAGTATTATTTTCTCTTCTTTTCTCCTGCTGCCACATCTTCTGCCACCACCCTCTCTTTGTTAAAACTGCCCCCTCAACCCTTCCTTGACCCTTCAGAGACTTCGGACTCTTAGCTCAGCTCACTGTTGTATTGGGAGGCGGCAATCATAAAATGTTTTTTAAACATTCCAAGATGTCTGCCGGTACTTCCACGTGCACACGTATACATGACAGACATTTCCCAATGAATTTTAATCAGCTTTGAGAAAATCCATTCTAAGATGGCTGACATGGATGTGTGTTCATGTGCCAGGATCATCTTTGAATGGATTTTCTTAAAGCATAAGAAAATCCATTCAAAGCTGACAACTGTGAATGTGTGTACATCCACAGAAGTCATCTAAAAAAGTTGGCAAAGCCAATATAGTTCAGGGGCAGGGTTGCCACCCAACTTGTTTACTAGCAGCACCACCGTCATTTTAATGTCTCAGTCGGAACAAAAATAAGCTAAATCAACTAATGCAGGAATTTTTAGCCCTTATCTGTGTATACTTCAAATAACAAATAGAAATAGAAAACCCATTTAAATGTGTTCTAGGCGTGAGTTAATGATGCATGACAAATGATTAAAGTAAACAAAGACAGAAAAGTCATTTTGCGAATTAATACATACGATTGTGTTTAAAGTCCTATTTTGGGCTTTTGCAGACTCTTAAAAAACAACAACAAATTACTGTATTTTTCTCTTGGAAAGGTGGCAACCCTATTTAGGGGTCGAGATCTATTGCCTATGCCAATGCTAGTTTTACCAGTAGTTCATAAGCACATATATCGAGAGCATAACACTTGAATTCCATATGTAATCAATCCGTAAAAAAATAACATACAACATAATTTGCGCAAGCACAAATGAATCATGGACATCTGTCCTACCTTTAAAAATTCATGCAGATTGTGTTGCAAGTTACAAATGTCTTGTGATACTTTTTTCTAAATGACTAAAAGCAACATCTGTCTAGACATTATTCGTATGTGTCTGTTTCTTGGGGTTGTCATTACAGTTCGACTGATGGAATCGGTCCGGCGCTTGGACATAGAAATCCTTATGGGTCTTTTGGATACGTCTGCTTCTGTCAAACCAGATGAGACCATTTTATCGTGTTGTAAAATCCTGGAACATCGAAAAAAGGTATCTGTGAGTCTCCATTGATTTACATGGCACTCAAGGCAATGAGAGGCAGTGAGCTTTAGCTACATATGTGGTTGTCTAACATTGTGTTATATTGTGTAATGTTGTAGTGTGACGTTTTGTGCTTTACTGTACTGTGAAGGACTATGTGGTGTGAAGTACAGCTGTAATAGGTTAGGTTGTATTGGGTTGTAGTGCAGTGCGTTGCTATAGTGTACAGTATAAATAAGTTATTGTGTAGTATTGCAGTGTTATATCATATTTTTGCAAACACAAGGAGATGATGGACGGTGTGCTGAAATCCCTCAGACACTCACCCCCAGTCACAGATCTGGGTTGAATCCATTATCGTTCTTTAGCTCCCTTCGCCACCCCAGTTCATACCCAGCCAATTGCAAATCAGTCTTGACCCTGTATCTCATGGGAACAGTCCAGTTCAAACTGCCAAGCCAGGTCTTCGCTGGACTGGAAACAAGCATCCTGGGACCGGTTATGTTGAGTGTTATATAAAGGAGAGATTTCTGAGAGAGCAAGCATTCATGGCTTGTTCCTACTCTGGGTATGGATAGTTGGGAAAAATGTAGCACCAGGAAAAGGTTAATGATTACCAGTGCAAAAGGACACACACACGTACATTTACTCTTAGACTTTGTAGTAACGTTACTGCTTTTGGCATTTTACCATTTCCAAGCGTATATAAACATACAACCATTCTCCAAAAATTGGCCAGAGTCACTATTATTGCTTGAAATCTGCTGACGTGGTTTACTACAACTTATGGCTCCACACCCTAACTCTGGCACACGAAATCTCCTCGCCAGATAACGACACCGCAGTTCCAAGCTTCAAGTACATTTTATTGAATTATTTTTGGGCTGTAATATATATATATATATACACCCACACACACACACACCCACATACATGTCCAACGGGGCAACTTAAGGAAGTGGCCCAACTAGGGTCACCCTGGTCACTCTCGACCTCCTCTTGCCTTCTAGTAATGAAGAGTCGATGACGCAGTAGAGAATGCAAACAAGCTAGTTGATTCACAAGATACACTGCAGTGGAGTCCAGTCTGACCAGCCTCCTATGATGGCTGACGAGGGACTGACTCTAACAAGCATAAAGTTACATTATGTAGGTTGCGGAGCCCACAAAGACCCGCCGATTATGGAAAAGTAGTGGTAGCTGTCGTAATACAATGGGGGCACAGAACATAAGTTTCCATTCCGCAGCCTGGTACAAGCTATCTACTATCCAAGGTCGTCTGGCCTATCCTCCCTTCTAGACAGGTGGGAGAAGGCCTCTATGTAACAGAAAAGGCATGCGTTAATGAGCAAGTTTCAGCATTGGAGAAACGAAACTTACCAGAGACCATTTCTCATAAATGAGCAAATAACAGTTTCGAATGTAAAAGCAACGGCATCTTCAAGAGCTAAAATGGCTCCACAGATGTCAACCTAGCTAACGCAACATCTATATTTACTAAGTACGTCTACACACAATATGCAAATATAATGTATTAGCCATATAAATGCTAACATAATTTTGAGTAAGACACGAATATAATGACAATGTTACGTTTTAATTCTATCACAACACGGAGCACTCACGGGGTCACAGTTTGTTCTTAAATTAGCAAGTAGATGCGTTTCAGCATTAGCCTTTTTCAGTCCTTGCTTAACAGTGAAAAGGACATCTTACAAACAGTGTATTTTTATATGGGAACACCATCATGCATCCCGATAGGGGGATTTGAAAATAGCAAAGGGGGAAAGAGGACTGCCATTCACACACACAATATATATATATATATATATATATATATATATATATATATATATATATAAACAATCGCCAAACGGTGCTTGCGCACCGTAATCGCCTTACCCCTTCCTCTCCTCAGCGGCGGTCCACAGTCAGGGGGCGAGCCTCATAACATCACAACAAACGCCATTTCCGATAAAGAACAGCTACTGTGGACACAGTTTCCTTAAGAAAGCAGTTTAATGAATCAATCACCAGCTGGTGATTGATTCATTAAACTGCTTTCTTAAGGAAACTGTGTCCACAGTAGCTGTTCTTTATCGGAAATGGCGTTTGTTGTGATATATATATATATATATATATATATATATATATATATATATATATATCCAACAACAGAGAAAACTCATGTAGAGAGAGCCACACAGGTAAGATTCAGTTCCAATGCAGGGGTGAAGCGCACGATGTAGGCACACTCAGCTAAAATCGGCTGCCAAACGCGTTTCGGGCTCCCGCCCTTGATCACTGGCAATCAGAACTCGCACACATGAAAGAGCAGTCAACTACTTTATTCTTGATAAGCCCCGCCCCCAGGCCTCCAGGCATTATGTGAGTTGTAGTCCTGCATATCACACCCCAGTGGGTTTTCATGTGGCGTATCTTTTAAAAACTTCAAACACCCCAGTGGGTTTGCTGCGTTGTCTGCAATCACGATGCACTGCCATTACTGAACCCCCACGAGGAACACAAACCTGTCTCGAACACCCAACTGTTTGGTGCCCCATGATCCGCCAATCCGCGGCGGGCAATCTCCGTGACCGAGCCAGCCACTATTATATCCAACAACAGAGAAAACCCATGTAGAGAGAGCCACACAGGCAAGATTCAGTTCCAATGCAGGGGTGCAGCGCACGATGTAGGCACACTCAGCTAAAATCGGCTGCCAACCGCGTTTTGGGCTCCCGCCCTTGATCACTGGCAATCAGAACTCGCACACATGAAAGAGCAGTCAACTACTTTATTCTTGATAAGCCCAGCCCCCAGGCCTCCAGGCATTATGTGAGTTGTAGTCCTGCATATCATGCCCCAGTGGGTTTTCATGTGGCGTATCGTTTAAAAACTTCAAACACCCCAGTGGGTTTGCTGCGTTGTCTGCAATCACGATGCACTGCCATTACTGAACCCCCACGAGGAACACAAACCTGTCTCGAACACCCAACTGTTTGGTGTATATATATATATATATATTCTAAAATTCAAAATAAGTTCATGTATTTTAACATTCATTTCTATTGGGTTTTATTTTAAGTTTTATTTTAAGTCCTTATCTCCATTATTTGCTATGGAATGGTGTTGCAATTTCAGTGGTTTGACATGTATGATTCTGCACTTACTCCAGATCTGGGCTGTAAAACATTTGTAACTGTTTTATGACCTTTATGGCTTAAGTAATAAAGTAAGTACAGTTTGTGAATAGCAACAAGCTTACCCTTTTGTGGGTGGGTGTTTGTCCCTCCCTAAACACCTCTTTAATCCTTCCTTTACCCCTCCTTACCTTTTCCTAAATCCCTCCCATTTTGTAATAAGGGTTCCCCATTTTCCAGCCAATCACCCCTGTCCTTCCATCAGGTAGAACAAAACGGTAGGTATACATGTGGGACATAGATCTCCTCGTAGAAAAGATAAGAGAGTTGGAGGCAGAAGTCTTCAGATATAGGTTTTGTGAAAAGCATTTTATTGTATTTTGCAGTTTGTGAATAAGTCCCTGATTGACCCTGTTGTTCACATGCATAAAATGTGCTTTTTCTCCCAGTTAACACCCCTGCAGGAACTAGCTATTGTACGTTGTATGTACACTACCATCACTCAAAGGGATTTGACAAAGAGCAACATGCTGGTGACTGCTGACACTCTGGACAGCATCCTGAAGTACTCGGTAAGCAACAGGTTCTCACCGACAGATGGTGATCATTCACTCAATCATGGGAAACCTCGGCCGCTTCAGGGCAGGGGCTGCAAAGCACTGCATCTTTACTGGCCTGGCAAAGCAGAATTACTACTGATCATCCAGTCAGACCTTTGGTATCCCAAATAGTTCCGGTCGTGATCTGCAGCCAGTATGGAAATCAGCAGAGGTGCCATCGGATGGTTAACAGGGTTATACAGATGGCCCTCTCAGAGGTTCTGAAATAATTTACACAGGATGATTAACTTGATGCCACAATGGATGTGAGTAGAGAGCCCAGCTGAAGTAGTGCATGGGAGACCCATTGGAGCACAAACAAATAGCAAGATATTCCTGACATGAAAAAGTCTAATCAATTACCCAATGGCAATAGAAGGGATTTTGTAGGCTGCACCACAGGATGGTGGATTGGTGATATCGTGGGAGCTGCAAGAAATATAGCAGCTCTTTAAATGAGAGCACTGACTTAGTTTTACAGTGGGTGGGAATGTAATAATTAACAGCACTATACATCAGAATATTACATATAGAATATCATTTGACATCAATATGATGTCTTAAATGTGGTGATAACTTTTATTAACAATGTTTAGTACAGAATATTTATGCCAGAGAATATTCTGACAAAGATATTCTAGTACCAGACCTTCAAGGAATGTGGCACAGGATGCCAGATTTAATAAAATAAGGGGTGATAGCAGGTAAATCAGTAGTGCTCGACAGGCACCATATGAAAATCCAGTATGTATGGCCATATGTTGATCTTAGCGCACCGGCCTGCTCTTCGAAGGCAGAGCAGAATAACTTTATGTAAAATACCGCATTGACACCAGCTGCTACTGCGTCATTAGATTTTGTCAGGAGGACCTATATAATATATTAGGTGCTAGTCCAGCATTACATGCAGCAAGAAAGTATATCTTGTTTCACACTGTGTGAAATGCATCGTAGTATTTCATTTTCAATTAAAATATAAACACTTAACGTGACACTGTATCCACACAAATTATTTTTAACACTGGCCTTTTTAACTAAGTAAGTTTAAGTAAGTAAGTTTGATTTGTAAAGTGCATAGTTAATTAAAACCATTACACCATAAATATGGCATTTTTTTAAACAGTTTTTTCATTTACACACCGGTTTCTCATTTATTTCCATTAAGAAGCATTTAAGTAGGAGTATAATACAAAGTGCTGGACTTTTTAACTACCATCACTGATACTATTATTCAGTAGTGACTGCTACCGAATAGTGGTGGTGGGGCGGGGGGACAGAGGGAGGTGGTGGGAAATAATAAAAAAAATTCAAAAGCACTTACTTATACCACCGACCGCCGGCTGCCGCCTCTTCTGTGGAGAAGTGTGGCTCAATGGTTAGAGCGGCAGACCCTGATGCAGAGATCTGGCCCGGGACCAGGGTTCAATTCCCACCTCGGCGGGTCTTGGGCTCAATTTCCTCGGACCTGATAATTCTCTGCTCGGTGCCTATTCTAATCATGGGTCCCACTCTGCAACTCTGGGCAATAGCTTGCTTAATCTCCACAACGGCCCCAACAGCGCTGGGATGCCTGGCTTCACCTTGGGGGTGCCCAGGAGTGGACATTTCACAGGGAAAAGCCAGGAAGGGTTCCACAGCGGTATGCGTACAGCGCCAGGACACCCCTTTGGGGGTATAAGTGCGCTTTACAAGTACAAATTTCATTCTTCCTCCCCCTCCTTCCACTGGAAGCACACAGCCTCCCAGAATCCCCTGACCAATCACAAGGCCGCCTTACAGCAGCATTGTGATTGGCTGGAGCGCTGTGGTTCAGCGTTCAGACAGGGGCTGGCAGGCTGTGCATGTTCTCCACGCAGGCTGTAATACAGCCTGCGTGGAGAACATGAAGTGTGCGCATGACGCTTTGGCTGGCCTGAGATGGCTGGCCAAACCATCATGCGCACTTTAGGTGCTGCCACGACTCCTCCCCCTGTGACACAGGGAGCCCAGCCCCACCCCTCTGGCTTCAGCTGCAAGCTGAATACAGAAAACAAAATGATAATAACAAACGTTATCATCATTTTATTTTTTGTATTCAGCTTGCAGTTCAAACAGTGGGGCGATGCTCCTCCACCTTAGCGGAGGAGCCACCAATGCTATTGTGGGTGCAATATTCAATTATTCCTTTTTAAGGGTTTTAGTTACGAGTCTCTTCTACTGTTAGCACTCACAAGACAACAGTTAATCCTTTTGTTACCTGGTGTTTGCACGTTATTTTTTAATCATTCCAGGCCCTTTAGTTTGGTGTAGTGGTATTTTGGAGTTGAAAGGGATGAATTATTATATTGATATTAAAGAGTGTCCCTAGGAAGGAAGCATGGATAATGGTCTGACTCTAGAAAATGAGTGTACTGAACACCATGATGCAATGCAAATTAGTGTAAGCATGCCATTCTGATACATTTTAGGGACATTTAACACCACCAGGTAAACTCTAACCTGCACCAACACTGCACTTACATACTGCACCTTCACTACCTACAACATACATGAAACCTACATCCCAATGTTTGCTGTTCTACACACCTGCAACACAAACTACATCAGGTACGACTAGCTAGCATATACTTCCTTCACCACCACATGCAGCCTACACTGCCATCAACACTCTTTAAATCAGGTGTCTTCACCCTTTCCTGAGCTACTGTCTAATATAGGAGTGATAAATGTACACAGAGGCCAAATAACTTAAACACTGCACCTAGATAACCTAGAGTAACTCATTCCAGATATGGGGACCATAAAGTGTTAATAGAACAGGAGATGTATCGCAAAGGTTTACATTTGAGGTCCCTGTGGATAAGTTGTGACCCTTCGCTCTTGAAACACCAAAAGCGTGAAATAGAGAGAGAGAAAGACAGGCAGGCAATGATGTGAGAGAAAAAAGAGAAGAACTACTCTGGATGTATCCAAACCAGAAAACTTTCATCCCATCTCCCTTCTTGGCTAAAACTATTGAATCCTACATCAATTCTATTTTAACCAAATTTGTGGAGTCCATCGAAATCTTGGACTCTGAATAGTTTTAGATCTCATCACAGTACCCTGTTGGCGGTTACTGAACATCTGCGGGGCTCCCTAGATGAAGGCAACACTTCTGCTCTGATCCTTCTCGATCTAAGTGCCGCGTTTGACACAGTATTACATGAGACCCTGTTGCGGCGCTTACAAGAGATAGGTTTTGGAGGTGCCGCCCTATCCTGGCTTACGTCATTTCTCTCAGAGAGATCATTTCAGGTTGTTTCTTACCCTTATTGCTTTCAGGTGCACACCGTACGTCATGGAGTACCCAAGGGATCAGCTCTGAGCCCAAGGCTATTTAACATTTATAAACAGCCTATGCGGTGGTAGCAAAGGACAGGGGGCTCTCATTAGTATCCTATGCTGATGATACTCAGCTCGTGATCTCCTTCTCCAACAACTCTAATCGGAGTCTGATCAAATTCCATGATGATATGGTGGCCGTTGCGGATTGGATGTCGGCCAACTGTCTGCAGCTAAATGCTAACAAATCAGAGATTCTTCTTTTAGGAACAGATACCCACATATGGGGCGATCTTTGGTGGCCCACCTCGCTAGGGTCCCCCCTTTGCCCAAGGAGGCGGTAAAACAATCTGGGTGTCTGGGTAGATAGCGCATTGTCCTTCGAAGCAAAGATGAAATCAGTGGCAGGTGTCTGTTTTGGACTTTTAAGAGGACTTAAGCCTTTGCTTGGGTTCTTTGACACACAGACATGCCAAATCATTATCCAGTCTACTTTACTCTCTAGACTGGACTATTGCAACTCTCTGTATCTGGGCGCTAATAAAACAGGGATCAAACAACTTCAGAGGGCTCAAAATGCTGTGGTAAATTCTGCTCAGTTGCTAAATTTATTCACAAATTGCACTGGCTCCCGGTGGATAAGAGAATCCACTCCAAGACACTGTGCATTGCACACAGAATCCTTACTTCCCTGCGCCCCTAGTCTATCCAATTTATTATTTCCGTACGTCCCACGTCGTGAGCTGCGTTCTGCAGATCTAAACTTGGCGTCTGTTCCCCGAGTCAGAAGAGCAAGAGCAGGAGGGCGCTCATTCCGAGATAAGGCGCCGGCCCTCTGGAACACTCTCCCGTGACCATCAGGAGTATCCAGAATCACTGGGCTTTCATAAAGGCCGTGAATCCTTGGCTATTTCCGGCCTATTTCTCAGCCCCGTCTCTCCTTCCACTATATGACCTGGAACTAGCGCTGGGACGCCCTATTGCTGGGGCAGCCATGTGCTTTACAAATTCATTAACATACCATAACATAACAGAGAAGAGGAAACAAACAAAAGGAAAGAATGATAGAATGAGGGAAAAAGGGAAAGAAAGAAAAAAGAAAGAAAGAAAGGAAAATATAAAAGAAAGAGGCAGAGAAATATAGGAAATGAAAAAGAACAAAATAAAGGAGAAAACCAATGAGGACAAAATAATCAGAGAAAAGAGCACAAGACAGGAAATTAAGGAAGAAAATAAATGAAAGACGAAGAAACAAACCGTGAAAGAAATTATTGAAAAGAAGGGAAGAAGGAAGGTGTGACAAAGGAGGAAGTAGAAGTAGAAAGAATGAAGAGCACAATAGAGAAAGAGAAAAGAAAGAAGGTAAGAGAAAAAAGACAACGAGAAAACTATGGAAAGGTAATAAAGGAAAAAAATGAGAGAAAGAAAGCGAAAGAAAGTAGAAGAAAACAGAAAGAAAGAGATCAGGTCAGAAGTAGATGAACAAAAGGTCAGTAGTGGACGAATAAAAGAAAAGAAAGAAAGAAAAAAGAACAATAAGTAAATACAACAAAAGGAGAAAGACAGAAAAAGAATAACAGAGGAGGAAAGATGAAGGCAGAGAAAACAGATAAGACTGAATGAAAGGAGGGAGAGAAGGAAACAATAAGAGAAAAAAGAAGAGAAAGAAAGACTGAAAAAGACAGAGTTAGGACAAATGAAAAGAAGGAGCGAACCAAGTAAGAGTGGAAGATAGAAAAATAAACAGAGAAAAGAGACAAACAGAAATGGGAGAAAAAGAAAGAATGAAAGAACAAAGAAAAGAATTACTGAGAGAAACAAGGAGAGAAAGAAAGGTGAAGAAGAATTAGTCTGAAAAAGAAATAAGCAGAGAAAAAGAGAAAAACAATTAAGAGATTGAAATAGGAGAAGAAAGAAAAAGTATGAAAGAATCAAAGAATGGGAAAATGGAAGAAAAGGAGAAACTAGAGGTAGAAATGAAAAAAAGAAAGAAAAATAGCAATAAGAAACTTTTGCCAAAAAGAAAGAGAACTGAAAAAGAATGCACAACAAAAGAGGGAAAGGAAGAAATAGTGTAAACAAATAGTAAGAAAGTAAGGAAGAGGGAGAAATTAAGAGAAAGCAAGAAAGAGGGAATAAAATACATTGAGACAGGAACAAGAGACATGAAAGCAAGGAAAAAAGAAAGACAAGGAAAGAGAGGCTAGAAAGAAAGTAGAAAAAGAAGAAATTCTTTTTCAGAAAAGGGTAGTCTGCATCATCCATC